>JBAMCJ010002255.1:0-600000 GCA_037075205.1 Drosophila prostipennis | reverse complement strand
AAAATGATATAAATATTTTATAATACATCACTATATCAAAAACTTAAAGAAGCTGGGAAATATTTGGGATATCATATATTTTAGCTTGGGAATAAACTATTTCAAAGGGTTACGGAAAATGATATAAATATTTTATAATAGATCACTATACCAAAAACTTAAAGAAGCTGGGAAATATTTCGGATATCATATATTTTAGCTTGGGAATAAACTATTTCTAATTTTCATTGCCCAGAAATCAATATCTACGTGGAAGAAATGGTCTCCCAGTGAGTCGGGACCTGGAGGCAGAATCTCCGGGTCCGTCTGCGGACTGGATCCCAAGTTCTGCGATGCCCCAGCATCCATAGCTCCCTACGAATGGCCCGATGACATCACAAAGTGGCCGATCTGCCGGAAAACCAATTCGTTTACCCAACGATATCGCTACAAGGACCATACCTCCGAGCACATGGTGTGCGAGGTGATAGGACATCCCTGCTGCACGGGTTTATATGGAGAGTGCCGGATAACGACTCGCGAGTACTGTGACTTTATAAAGGGATATTTTCACGAGGAAGCTTCGTTGTGCTCACAGGTATTCCACGTGCAGTACTGTACATTTCTACCCTGATTCATGTTTCCCTTTCAACTTAAACTAGATATCGTGCCTAAACAATGTGTGCGGAATGTTCCCATTCATTTCCGTGGAAACTCCGGATCAGCTGTACCGACTGCTCACATCGCTCTGCATGCACGCCGGAATCTTGCACCTGGCCATTACCCTTATATTCCAGCACCTGTTTTTGGCCGACCTGGAGAGGCTGATTGGAACCGTTCGTACAGCGATTGTCTACATAATGTCGGGTTTTGCTGGAAATCTAACGAGTGCCATACTAGTGCCCCATCGTCCAGAGGTATAGACAGTCCAGAGTGGGGATCTATTAAATATAGTAACTAATTAAACTTATACTCTGACAGGTTGGACCCTCGGCATCGCTAAGTGGTGTGGTGGCCTCGCTGATTGCCCTGCTGGTCTGGATGCACTGGAAGTATCTGCACAAGCCCCACATCGCGCTCTTCAAGCTGTTGCTCCTGTGCAGCGTGTTGGTCGGAATCGGAACACTGCCTTATCAGCTGAACTTCCTGGGATTGCTGGCTGGAGTGATTTGTGGCTGCCTTTTAACCGTGTCCCTAGTGCCATTCACCACCTTCTCGAAATACGGTCGTAAGAAAAAGGTGATACCTCTAGATGAATCCCTTGTTTTTTCAGTACTAACCCATTTTCCTTTCAGATAAATCTCATTTGGACTTGCGTTCTGTTTCACGTCGTCGTGTACACAGCGATGATTGTGACCTTTTATATTCACCCCAGTGAATTCCACTCCATTAGCTTTGTAGATATGTTTAGTAATAACAATGGATACGAAAATTTCACCAATACCGATCATCATGGCGTTGATGTTGTCAGCAGCAATACCCGATACTCACAGACGCAGAACTCCCAATATTATTATCATCATCACTCGGATGACATTATAAGGAAGAGCGTTACGTTCACAGAAAAGGCTCTTGTTTCGGTAGGTGGCAAATAAAATGGTCTAATCAACATAATAATTATATATTTCGTATTCTTTGCAGCACATTTTATATCCCGCTGCGCCGCGGAAAACGAGCGCCCAACAATGGCAGGAAGTAGAGTATAGTCGTTCGTTTAATCACCTTTCAAACTATAGTGATCGAATTAAAAAAAGTATTGGAAATATATCAAAGCTTAAGCAAGTGTTCACTTCACCCATTAGATTCTCAAACAAGAACAACCACTCTAATCTTATGACTGAATTAACATCGGTGCACTCCGAAAATAAACAGAAATATTTAGGTTACATCAATAATACTGAATTTAACGTCCTTTAATATTTTACATATTAATCGAATCAATTCATGACAAAAAAATTTGACAAGTTTGAGTGCACAAATAGATAACAATTATATGAATAACGCATTAAATGTCTATTTATGTATGTATAATCCGAACTTCAAATGAATAAAGAATAATTAGTATTAAACGTTTGTTTTTGTGAGCAAAAGGGGGTCTCTACTTTATTTTATGTGTGGAAAAACAAAATAATTTATATTTATTTTCAGATATCCCACTTGAATTTCTTTCAACTAAGAATCAATCTAAATATCACGTCAGGGCTTTTGCTTAGATTTATTAAATTAAAGAGAAGCAGATGCTACAAGTTCAATATTCCATTCGCGGTAATAATACAAATTGGTTTTAGGTGTATTTAGAAATGCTGTAATTCGCAGAATAAACCAATGACTATGTACATAATATACAGTATAAATATTTAGATTAACCAACTGAAGTTTAGAAGAGCTGAAATTGTGTAATTCAATTCACAAATAACATTCATATCGTACACTTGAAACTTAAAAATATATTCAGAGACAGGGTTTGGATTAATAATGTTTACGATCCAATAATTATATATACATCATCTCGGCCATTGAGGACATTTTTTTTGGAATATGAACAATGGTGTCGAAGTAGCTGGCCAGCTCACCGATGGTCACATCATCACAGTTCCCGGGGTTCGTGGAATTGTAGCTGGCCTGTTGCGAGCACGTGGATCCCATTAGCGAAACGGCTGAGAGCGATCTGGTCGCGGCGGAGACGGCCAAGGAGTCGCTCTTATGGCTTTGAAGACCTGAAGGTCCTGGCTCTTCTATAGCACTTTCGGAGCGACGTCCCTTCGATGAGTGCCAGCTATTTCCCAGGGTGCTTCTCTTCGATTCGTCGAGCATGGCATTGCACTCGCCGATGACGTCGCGAAATGCGCACGAGCAACTCGACTTCATGTCCTCGTTGACCTGGCCAACAATATCACTGGTTTCGTCCTTAGCCTTGCAGGGCACAATGCGTCCGCTGCGCACAGTCCATTTGCCATGCTCGCAACTGTTCAAGGACCTCAAAATGGGCTGCCGAAACAGGTTCCTCTTTGATGGCGCTTGGTAGTTACGCTTTTGAGAATGCTTCTGGACGCCGTGGGAGCAGCTCAAGGGACTAACAATCTCAAACGATTCTTCTGGAACAAAGGAGTCCTCCTGCTTGCAGTCCTGCAGGCAACTTTCGGACCTCCGACGGGGTCTGCACTTCCAGCGGTGTTGTGATCGGGGCTTGGAGCTCGTTGATGCCTCGGAATTGTCAGACGGATCGAAGCCATTATCTGCATCGTAAAAGGGGTTCCGTTCCACAGTCTTGATGAGAGGATGAGTCTGTGTTATTTTCAACTTGTCCAGATCAGCTGGTAGCTCCTCAGACGCCATTGTGTAGCCAAACCCGTGTATTTCTGGTATGTTATCGGCTATATTAGCCCAGTTGATCTGTGCTCAATGTTATTAAGAGCAGTTGAGCAGCTTAAAAACAACTTTTTCTCCGTTTTTTCTTCTATTTTTATTGTATGTATGTGTTACATTCACAGAAAAACAGACAAGGTAGCAACGCAGTTGGCTTCGAATTCGAGGGATGGACTAGAGATTCTAGTGTTGTTTTTTTTGAAACGATGGAATTGAAAATGTATGGGGTTTTAAAACAAATTTAAAAATACAAAATAATTAATAAATAGAGGTGTTCAAAAATTCCAAATGTTTCGCTTTCTTAATTGTTATCAAAAGGCATCTAAATGGAATTTGAGAAACGAAACCATATATGTACAATATGTGTTTTTACAACATAAAAAATTCTAAATGTACAACCATAGAAACCATTTAGAAAATTATTAAATTCAAGCAAAAAACAATTACAAATAGAAAATATTTTTTTGTCGTTACATTTTAATAGCTGAAAATAAAGTTCCTTTGATAAAATACATATACAAAATTAAGTTAAAATAATATATTAATTTTATTGGGTTTAGTCTTATTTTTGTAGCAGCTGTTTTTAAAAATCACATTGTCAAAGATTTTTAAAATTAATTTATTAATTTGGAAGTGTTTGTGGGAAGTGTAATATTTTTTCCGCTTGTTTTTCATCATGGAGATCATATGGTATGCCAATTAAATAAATATTGATCTTTCTCAAAGTGAAATTGTATGATTTATCTAAAAAAGTGGTTAATTTCGATAGTGCCTGTCGTTTTCTGTTAGTTTTCTTGATCAATCGTCAATGGAAGCCGAGTTAAGGGCACTACCGCCCAATTGATTATGAGCTATCATAAGGATGTCCTTCTTTTCCTTCGGAAAACGCAGTTCACGCCCAGCCATACGAAAGGTCTCCAGCTCTCTCTCGGCGAGCACTAGTTCCCTGCGGATAACGCCGGGATTGTCGTGTTCCCTGGCAATCCAATCCAATGCCATCTGTGATCGCATCTCGTCGTCCAGGCTCCGGTTGGAATAGTGGGCCACGACTTCCTGCCTGGAGCAGTGGCGTTCGCGCATTGCCTTCAGCGATCCATTCCAGTGAAGCAGTTGAAAGACAGTCATAAGCTCCTGGAACTCCAGCATAGTTCTTCCCTTATTCGCCTCCAGCATGAATCTAAACAGAGAAATTGTTATTAGCATGGGAGTAAGGCTGATTCTTAGTTTATTAATAAATTTCCTTAAAATAAATAGAGTTTTACTTATGCCCTCTATATCGAAGGAATTTGTGAACAGGCTTTTTAATATTTTAAAACAATTGCCTAATTATAAAAACTGTCATTTTAGGCATTGATGTCCTCACCTGAAAGCTCCTATTCCCGACTCTGTGCCCTCGTTGATCTGCGATGCTCCCTTGAATGAAGTTCGAGCATCCTGAACAGCTTTTTGAATGAACTCGTCGCTGATTCTGCGCGAAGGGTGCTCATTGAACACCGAGTTCATCAGCGCTATCTTAGCCGAGCTGCGACGTGCCTCTGCCTTTGTTGGACAGTTCTGAAAAGGACGATATGTATTACCAAGTTTATCCTTTCAATACCTTTTTTTGTTTTAAACATTTATACTTACTTGAAAACTTCCAAAGCAGCTTCCGCCAGGAAGGGTTACGAAGCAAATGTATGGCTGGCTATTAGCTGGAATCGATTCGTAAATTACGAGAGCCCCGTTTTTCATTTCGGCTCCACGGGATTGCTTCATTTGCCAAAACTCTTGAAGGGCTTCTACCACATTTACTGAAGAACATATGTACACATGCTTGGTTTATTTATGTATATTTTATATTACCATATAATAATCTCACCTCTATAATCTCTATCCTCGTAAAATCCAGTTACCGTTGGTAAAACCCAAAAAGGTTCTTCAGGGTAAACCATTTTGCTGATTATTCAAGTTATGTTGAACAAAGAATTGTTTGGGTCGTTTTTAGCTCAAGTAAAACAGCATATCATTCAAAGAGGCTGCAGAAATTAACATATACATATGTAATTAGTTTAGTTTTCCAGAAATATGTAATGTTTATGTATTAATGTTACTTGTTTGATTACTGATTGCAAATTAAAATGTCGCTAATTAACTTCAATCTGGATTTCATCAGACAGGAAATATTATACATTAACAGCATATGTTTACATACATATACAAGAGTTGTATTGTTGCACTGGTGACACTGCCACGTCTTTAAACATATGTACATCCCAACATCCACCGATAATTGCGAGTTTGTCGCCTAAGTCTTTCGATTCGGTATAGTCAAAAAGTATTTTAAAAATATATATTTTTATACCATTTGTCGTAATAGAACACAATTATAACACAAACACAAATATAAACGTAAAATTGCATACATTAAATACGCCTCTTTATCTTTAAATGTGTATTGTCATTCGTCTGGTTTATACCGCTATTGATTTTTACTTTTCCATTTTGATTTATACATTTATATTACTAATTTTCACTTTTATTTTATTAAAGACAACGGGCCACTAAGGTCACCAACGAGACGAGAAACCTTTCTGCAGTAATGTAAAAAAACTGGATACATTACTGTGTTTCAGTGTTGCCAAGTAGTGGCTACCAGAAAAAGGCTAGACCCCACACCGATTTTAGCTTGAAAAGGCTAGATTAACTCTTTGGCTATAAAATGAGATACATGTTGGTAATAGGATAGTAATAAGATGAAGATCCTGCAAAATATAAAGTGTATAAATATTTAAACGTTAGCGAAATTTGTAGCAAAATGAAGCTAAAATGTACGTAAGCATCAATACAAGATATAATCGAATTCCGCCCGTAAATTATTATGATTAAAAAATTAGTATTCTATTTTTATTTTTAAATTAAATAATTAATGATAATATTGATTATTTTAATATAATATATTTTAAATTACAAATAAAAAAGAAAGGAAGTTAGTATACCCTTGCAGTTCAAATACATAATTACCGTTTAATTAACCTTCCTTGAGAGCTTCAAACGCTCTATCTCGATGGGTCCCGTTTCAGGTACATATATCAAATGAAATATTGCCCACTTTTAGATTTGGTTTTTGAATTGTCAAAAATAAAAATGCCAAAAACGTATAATGTTCGAATATTTATATGAGGGCCATAAGATATAGTAGTCCGATCCGGACAAAGAAAGAAGACTTTTGGGAAAGTTTAAAACTGAGAGACCATTTCGCATAGAAACGGACAGACGGACATGGCTAGATGGACTCGGCCATTGGTGCTGATCCAGAATATATATACTTTATGTGGTCGGTAACCTCTCCTTCACTGCGTTGCCAACATCTCACTTAAATTATAATTCCCTTTCCAAGGGTATACACAGTAAACATGTTCTTACTTAATTTTATTTCAAGCATAGTTTTGAGATACAATTTTACATCAGTTAAAATAACATTTTTCCTAAATAAATTATGGATATAATTATAACGTTTCTCTTAGAATACTTGTCTTATTACAATGTTAACTACTTGTATTTATATTAATCTAATATACAACCGAATTATTAAACAGACTTAAAAAAGAATATCAACATTTTCAAAGAAGGGCATAGGCGGAAACAGGTTTAAAACGTATTCATCCTCTGCAGTTTCGATGTTTGGTATGCAAGGGAGGTCATTAAAATCGGAATATAACGGAGGGGGACATGCGTCTTCTAAATGATTTTCCAATGTGCGATTGTCACAATAAAGTTGATCGAACAGCTTTTCATATCCAGGTTGGTTCTCCGACCAGGATTCCAAGATAGCTAGAATATAAGAGTATTGTATTCGATGTTTGATAAGGATCATATTTAGGACTTACATTTACTGCACTTCCTTAAACATTGCTCGTTTGGAAAGTCCATATAGTCGAAAAAATTTATGACTTTGACTTCGCAGTTCAACGTGTAAGCGCCCAAATAGCAACTCGTTGATTTAATTTCTTCTATCTCCTTGCTCATCACATTTTCTTTGGGGTTAGGGGCCTTGCGAATCGACAACTTGGCGATACTGCCCTCTAGTTTCACAGCATTGCTCTTGAATGGAGTTATACCAGGAGTTTGGTGCATCACATTGTCAAGTTTCCCAAGTGGTTTTTTGATTACTGAATTGGTGGGGACTGCATTTTTGATCGGATTGGCCGGCACTGCAATAGAAAATGGCCATTAAATAACTTAGTTCAATAGGAAACATACTAAATTTAACTTACAATTAACGCCAGTGTTTTCTTTGTTCAAGATATCTTCCATTTTATAGCTTTGGTGTAAGTAAAGTAGACGTTTTGATTAAATTCTAGCAGTGTGCTGCGGTTCAAAATATTCCCTAAGAAAACGAGCGGCACAATTTTAGAGATGGGAGACTCCGAGTGCCTAATCATTCAATTGGCCATGTTTCTGAAACGGTGGAAAGGAACATACAACGTTTCAATTAATAAAGTAAATCTAAAACATATTAAGCAAAATAAATAATTTATATTAAGCACCTTAAAAAACTATTTTAGTAGTATATATTTAAATATCGAATGATTTTCAATAATAAATATTCTTAGACATTCAAATTATTACGTATTCCATTTCCATATGGTTATGTTTTAAAATTAAGCGGAATGGATAAAATATTTTCCGTGTATTACCTATAATAATATAATTAATTAATTAATTAACATAATTAACATTAATAAATAAAATATAATTTCAGTCGTTCCTAAAATATTTTGTTCAACGCCATTCGTATTCCTTATCGGCACTAAAAGGCGTTAGGGGTTTGTTAGGACCGATTTCGCGATTTCAAACTGGCCCCATTAAAGCAGCCTTTATAACAAAATTGCTTTGAGTGAATATAAAACTTGGAGATTTCTGCCGGAAAAATTTCAGTAGACTCACAAGTTTTCCAACGCCAAAAATAGGGCAGCACTAAACAATATACAATATTTTACTTATCACTTAGTTGCAACCGACACAACGTTTCAAAGGCTTCGCTATGGCGTCACATCAGTATCACCAAATTGCGAACTTGCTGGAAAAAGTATGTATAGAATTTTATTTTTGCAATATAATGAAATTGTAATGGAGCCTTGGCCCGCTGCAGATGACGTCGACGGACAAGGATTTCCGTTTCATGGCGACAAACGATCTGATGACGGAGCTGCAGAAGGATAGCATTATTCTGGACGATGAGTCGGAGAAAAAGGTGGTGCGAATGGTGCTGAAACTGCTGGAGGACAAGAACGGCGAGGTCCAGAACCTGGCAGTCAAGTGCCTGGGTCCGCTGGTCAACAAGGTGAAGGAGATCCAGGTGGAGACCATTGTGGACTCGCTGTGCGCCAACATGATGTCCAACACGGAGCAGCTGCGCGACATATCGAGCATTGGCCTGAAGACAGTGATTGCCGAGCTGCCGCAGTCCTCCAACTCCTTGGCCCCAAATGTCTGCCAAAGGATAACCGGCAAGCTGAGCACGGCCATTGAAAAGGTGGGTGGTCCAGCAGTTCTATATGTAGGTTCTCACCTGTTTAATCGCCTGATCCCTTGCAGGAGGACGTCTCCGTGAAACTGGAGTCGCTGGACATACTGGCCGATTTGCTCTCCCGCTTCGGGGAGTTCCTGGTCCCCTTCCATAGCACCATCCTGAAGGCCCTGATGCCCCAGTTGGCCTCCTCCCGCCAGGCTGTCCGCAAGCGCACCATCGTAGCCCTGTCTTTCCTGCTGATCCAGGCCAACAGCAACGCCTATAATGGTGTCATCGACCACCTGCTTGATGGTCTCGAGAACCCACCAAATCCTGCTGCCATTCGAACATACATTCAGTGCTTGGCTTCTATATGGTAAGATCTGATTGGTAGTATTGCAGGGCTGTTCACTTTAGTGAGCGACTTCCTTTGGTCTTGTTCATGGTCTCAGATGTTCACTCCTGCTCATTACTATTGAGTAAGGTCAGTGATTTACAGGTGAACAAGTGAAAAAGGGAGTAACTAAACTTAATATCTCTAAAAATAAGCACTTTATACTTTACAAACACTTTGCTCTTCAGTCGACAGGCTGGCCATCGACTCTGCAATCATATTGATCGGTCAATGCTCTTGCTGAGCCAGTACAGCCAGCGGGACGACGACGAGTTGCGCGAGTTTTGTCTGCAGGCCTGCGAAGCATTCGTTATGCGTTGCCCAGATGCCATAAATCCGCACATTCCCATGGTAAGTTCGCAGTGAAGTGCAAAGCATACATCGCTTAAGCTGTCCTATTTTTTGTAGATCCTGGAGCTGTGCCTCAACTATATCACCTACGATCCAAACTACAACTACGAGACCGATGATGGCGATACTGGCAACGCCATGGACACGGAGGACGACGAGTACGTGGACAGCGAGGAGTACAGTGACGACGATGACATGAGCTGGAAGGTTCGTCGTGCTGCTGCCAAGTGCTTGGAGGTTTTGATCTCCACGCGTCAGGAGCTCATCGAGGACTTCTATCGCAGCTTGAGTCCGGCTTTGATAGCTCGCTTTAAGGAGCGCGAGGAGAACGTTAAGTCCGACATTTTCCACGCCTATGTGGCGCTGTTGAAAAACACTCGCCTCAGCGACGACGTGGCCAACGACCCCGACTCCATGGATCAGGTGTCGGGGCCGACATCACTGCTAATTGAACAGCTACCACTTATCGTGAAGGCCATACAGCCGTTAATGCGGGAAAAATCGATGAAAACGCGTCAAGATTGCTTCCTCTTGCTGCGTGAGCTCTTGAACTCGCTGCCGGGCGCCCTGGGCCCCTATTTGGAGAGCATTGTCCCAGGCATAAGCTATTCGCTGAATGACAAGAGTTCGACGAGCAACATGAAGATCGAATCGCTGGGATTCCTCTACTCCCTGCTCCAGGGACATCCGCCGCACGCTTTTCACCCACATATTCCATCACTGGTGCCCCTGGTGGTGACTTCTGTGTTCGATCCGTTTTACAAGATTGCAACGGAGGCACTCTTGGTGCTGCAACAGTTGGTGAAGGTTATTCGACCATTGGAAGCGAATGCTGCCAAGTCCGACTTCGATGCACCCTCCTTCGTGGGTCAGGTTTACTCGTGCACCTTGCAGAAACTTAAGGTCACGGATGTCGACCAGGAGGTGAAGGAGCGAGCCATTGCCTGCATGGGCCAGATCATCGCCAACATGGGCGACATGTTGCAGAACGAGCTGGCGGTGTGCCTGCCTATCTTTATGGAGCGTCTGAAGAATGAAGTAACCAGGCTGAGCAGTGTGAAAGCCTTGACGCTCATCGCAGCATCTTCCCTGCGCATTGATCTAACTCCCATTCTGCATGACGTGCTGCCCGCTTTGGGCACATTCCTGCGTAAGAACCACCGCGCCCTGAAGTTGCACTCCCTCGATCTGATCAACAAAATCGTCATCAACTATTCGAGCAACTTTGAGGCTAACCTATTGCAGACAGCCATAGTTGAGATTCCGCCGCTCATATCCGATTCCGATTTGCACGTTGCTCAGTACTCACTGACGCTATTGAGTACTGTGGCCCGCAGGCAACCCCAAGCACTGGTCGGCATACACGAACAGTTCTTGCGATCCGTGCTCATTTTAGTTCGATCTCCGTTGTTGCAGGTGGGTCAATTTATTGCAATGATGGCGAACTGCACAAGTAATAACTGGTTCCTTTTTTCCAGGGATCTGCATTGAACTGCACTTTGGAGCTGTTCCAGGCCCTGGTGCAAACACAGCTGACCGGCCTGGATTATCATTCGCTGGTGTCGAAGCTTATGGCACCAGTTCTGGCTGGCAATGGCGATGCTAACTCTAGGGCCACGGCAGGGGCTCCCAGTGAGGTGGTGCAGCTGCATAAGCAGGCTTATCACTCGTCGGCCAAGTGTATCGCGGCCCTCACTCAGCAGTGTCCCCAGGTGGCGACCCCACTGGCTACAAAGCTGATCACCGATCTGCAGAAACGCAACGATACGGAGATTATTTTCTGTTTGCTCACCATCGGCGAGATTGGCAGACACTTCGATCTGAGCACAATACAGGTGCTGCCACAGACCATTATCGAATGCTTTGGGGCCACCTCGGAGGATGTGAAGGCGGCCGCTTCTCATGCTCTCGGCGCAGTGTCTGTGGGCAGCCTGCAAACATACCTGCCTCTGATTCTGAATGAGATCGAGGTGCAGCCCAAGAGGCAGTACTTGTTGTTGCATTCGCTGAAGGAGGTCATTTCATCGCTGTCAGTGTCGCCCAGCGGACTCGCTCAGCTCTTGCCCTCGGTGCCATCGATTTGGAGCCAGCTCTTCAAGCACTGCGAGTGCTCAGAGGAGGGATCACGCAACGTGGTGGCCGAGTGCCTGGGCAAACTGGTGCTGGTTAATCCCGACGAGCTATTGCCGCAACTGCAGCAGGCCTTGCGTTCTGAGAGTGCCACCATGCGCACAGTGGTGGTCTCCTCCGTGAAGTTCACCATCTCCGACCAGCCGCAGCCCATTGATGTGCTGCTCAAGCAGAACATTGGCGAGTTCCTCTTCGCCCTGCGAGATCCGGAGCCACAGGTGCGCCGCGTCGCCCTTGTGGCCTTCAACTCGGCGGTGCACAACAAACCCAGCTTGGTGCGCGACTTGCTGCCCACCCTCTTGCCTTGGCTGTACTCGGAGACGAAGGTGAAGAGCGAGCTCATTAGGGAGGTGGAGATGGGTCCCTTCAAGCACACCGTTGACGACGGTCTCGACATTCGCAAGGCGGCATTTGAGTGCATGTACACACTTCTCGAGCAAGGCTTGGATCGTGTGGATGTCATGCAGTTCTTAGACCATGTTCAGGCTGGTCTCTGCGACCACTACGACATCAAGATGCTGACGTACCTGATGACGGCACGTCTGGCTATCTTGTGTCCGGATAAGGTCCTTCTAAGTGAGTCGTAAATTCCTGCTAGTTGAGGGCTCCTACTTACCTAGCATTTGTATCATTTCCAGGACTTGATCAATTTATACAGCAACTACGTGATACGTGCACCCACAAAGTGAAGGCCAATTCTGTGAAACAGGAGTACGAAAAGCAGGACGAACTTAAGCGTTCTGCCCTTCGTGCAGTGTCTGCACTTTCGCAAATACCCAAAGCAAGTAAGTTTGTGAGGTAAAAAATTATATTTGGGTATAAACTAACCAGAAATTCTATCCGTCAGACAAAAATCAGCAGTTAGTGGATTTCCTCAAGTCGATCAAGGAAACACCCGAGTTAAACAAGACCTACGAGTACATACAGAAGGATTCCATCACCGGTAGCTCAGATATTATCGTAATGGATCAGAGCTAAAAGGGAAACTTGGTTTCTAATTCCTTTACTTAATTAAGAATATGCGTGTGCGCACAAACAAGTATCTCTTTTCTGATATAGCTTTTAGATTTTCTAATAAGAAATAAATGCAGATCGACTTGAATCAGTTATTTATAAAAAAAAATGTCGAGAGCCAGGGGAAGACTGCAGTTTGTAGTTTACCAAGATTTTATTTCGCATTTTTAATAGTTATATAATGAGTGTTTGAATTTGAATTATCTACAACAGATAATAATTGAATTATTCTCCTTGAAAAAGAGACTAGCTCTCAAAGGCAGATAATGATATCGACAATCCCAGATCATCTTTATTTTGAGGGGCAAAGGTTACATAACGGCTTGGAACAACAATTATGCAATGGGATTGCTGCTTCAGAAAAAAAATCGACTTTGTATAATTGGAAAGTGTACATTCTGTAGAAAATATTCAAATTGATTTAAACTTAGAATTGAATTTTGCTTTATACACGTGATAGAATTTTAGGCCGCCTGCTTGCTTCTTTTCTTCTCGGACTCCTCGGGCTCGCTTTTGCCAGAGGTGATGCCGCCATCCGATGCCGGACCAGTTTCGGATACCGTCTCTGGCGGGTGCTCGAGGACGTGGTCGATGATGCCCAGCACCTTGGCCTCTTCGGGGGTCATGAAGTGGTCGCGCTCCATGCGTCCGCACATCTCTTCGTACGAGTTCTTGGCGTGCTTCACATAGATCTTGGTGAGTTGGCGCTTGATCTTGATGATTTCCTCGGCGTGTATCAGGATGTCGGTAGCTTGACCCTGGAAGAGATTACCTTTTAAGCACTATGTACTATAAGACTGGGATTAAACGTACTTGTGCGCCACCCGAGGGCTGGTGTATCATGATCCGGGCGTTGGGCAGGGAATATCGCATTCCCGGAGCACCGGCCGCCAGCAGGAGGGATCCCATCGAGCAGGCCTGGCCCACGCACCACGTCGCTATCGGTGGCTTGACGTACTGCATCGTGTCGTAGATGGCCAGGCCCGCTGTTACAACGCCGCCGGGGGAATTGATGTACAGATGGATCGGCTTGTTGACATTCTCCGATTGCAGGAACAGCAGTTGCGCCACCACGGTGGAGCTGATGTCGTCGGTTATGTTGCCCATCAGGCAGATAATCCGTTCCTTCAGCAGGCGCGAGAATATATCGTAGGCCCGTTCACCGCGGCCAGTTTGCTCGACCACCATGGGAATCAGGTTGATATTGCGAACCAAATTCGCCCG
Organism: Drosophila prostipennis; assembly: GCA_037075205.1. Classification (NCBI taxonomy): domain Eukaryota; kingdom Metazoa; phylum Arthropoda; class Insecta; order Diptera; family Drosophilidae; genus Drosophila; species Drosophila prostipennis. Next base: position 586,051 of record JBAMCJ010002255.1, on the reverse strand, counting down.
GCCGCCACATTTCACCTGCAAATCGGTGAATGGGAATTATTACCCCTGCTGCCTTGTGGCGCACATAAACTTACTGTGTTAATTTGTAATAAGCGGCTAACAGCGGTTTTTAGCATGATCCTGGTTTTGTTTTGACGCAAATCAACCGGATTCGCAATGTTATGCAAACAGCTGTTCTAAAGGCTAAGACAACACAGTTTTAATCATATCTGACACAAATGAAAAGAAACACTGATGTCCGCCTGGCATTTATGACAAAGGTTTTTTTTTAGTTTTTTGGGTGTTTTGGATTTATTTCATTTTGTATTTAATACGCTTATACCGCTGTGCAAATAGATGGGAAGCGATTTTTTAATTCTGCGAAAGCCTATTTACGCAGCCCATTCTTCTGGAACAGCGACCAAATTGCGCAACAGCGACCTTTTTTCATATATAAATTGTATGTGCTAGAAAGAGACCACAACTGTATGACCACAAACGGTATTTAGTATATTTTACGTATTTACATAAATAATTTTTATTTCACTTGTTGAACTTAAAAAATAAACAAGTGGACATAACATTTTTGTTACATCCCCAAATGGTAGAAATATTTCAAAAAAATTAATTTTTAAGTTTCTAAATAGTTTTTAAATATATTTTGTTAAGAAGTTACGTTCATATATTTATTTATATAATACTATTGTTTTTAGATTTGGTTTTATTAGGGTGTTTAAGACTTCGATCTCCCAAACCAAACTTTTCGTTTTTTGATTACTAAGCATTCTGGACGAAAAATGCATAGTTTGGTGATTTAGTTTGTATATTGACAGTATCTGAATGTTACCCATTCGACAGCTATGTGGAAAATTATTATATTTAACTGCATATGTTGCCTTAATTATCAGATAGTATCATCCAATTTGAGCGAAAGGAATTCTACTACTTTAGATTACAAAAGCGAATTTGAAAAGTTTAAGGTAGGAATCAATGTGTCTTAAACATGATTAAAACCTAAAAATCTTTTTTTAGAATAATAATAATCGTAAATATCTTCGCAACAATGATGAAATGCGCAGCTTCAAGGCATTTGAAGAGAACTATAAAGTTATTGAGGAACATAACCAACATTACCAGGAGGGACAAAAGAGCTTCAGATTAAAACCAAATATTTTCGCTGATATGGTATTTATTTTTTAATATTTATAAAATATTGTTTAAAAACCTTTTTAACTCTTTTCAAATTCCTTTTACGTTGCATCCAGAGTACAGATGGCTACCTAAAGGGATATTTGCGACTCCTGAAAAGCAACGTTGAAGAAAGTGCGGATAATATTGCAGAAATAGTTGGTTCTCCTCTGATGACAAACGTACCCGAAAGTTTGGACTGGCGAAGTAAGGGATTTATTACACCTTCGTATAATCAACAATCATGCGGCTCCTGTTATGCCTTTTCCATTGCGGAGAGTATCGAAGGACAGGTTTTCAAACGTACTGGAAAAGTATTGAGTTTGAGTGAGCAACAAATCGTGGATTGTAGCGTTTCACATGGGAATCAAGGCTGTGTGGGAGGGTCCTTGCGAAACACATTGATCTATTTGCAGAGCACTGGAGGCATAATGAGAGCAGACGATTATAAATATGTTGCAAGGGTAATTATTTAAAAACACGTTTTAGTGTACATTTATGTAATTCCTTGTATCAACTTTTGATGTTAATTATTTTATTATTTTTTGTAGAAAGGAAAATGCCAGTTTGTTCCGGACCTTTCTGTAGTCAATGTAACATCTTGGGCTATACTTCCGGTACACGATGAAGAAGCTATTCAAGCAGCAGTTGCTCATATTGGACCGGTCGCCATATCTATTAATGCAACTCCAAAGACGTTTCAGCTATATAGGTATCTTATCCTAATAATACTATAATTTGTTTTGTATTTAAAATACTTTATATAATTTTGGTTTTAGTGACGGTATTTACGATGATTCTTCTTGTTCGGCAGCTTCTGTAAATCATGCAATGTTGGTTATTGGATTTGGAAAGGACTATTGGATACTAAAAAATTGGTGGGGCGAACGTTGGGGCGAATCAGGCTTTATGCGAATTCGGAAAGGAGTCAATATGTGCGGAATAGCCAATTATGCTGCTTATGCCATAGTGTAAACTTTTAGTTTGTTTCCAAATCACTTGCAATCTAAAAAACCTAATCATTTTAAAACATTTTTTCCTGAACATAAAACTAGAAATTATTTGAAAAAGAAAAAACCTTTAAAAAAAAATGTTTCTAAAGTCAATCTAAGATCTCGATGCTAGCAATAAATTGAGTTGTATCCAAAAATTAATTTTAATAACAAAATTAAAAAGCCATTTAACGATTTAGCTTTTGGTAATATTGCTAAAAATACATTTTTAAATGAATCAATTATTTAAAACTCATTTTACAAAAATGCTTGTCACACTTTGTCCCGGGGCTAAAGGGAATAACAACTTGGTAATATTTTTATAACTGCTTTCATATCAACAAATTCATATACATTTAACAGAAAATTGTTATGCAATCTGTTTTTTAATAGGGCAGTGAGTAATGACTGCTTTAATTTGCTTTTATTTCGATTATCTTCATCTCATTACGTGTGTTTAGGAGAAATGGCTAAGATAACTGCTTCCTATTAAATACATATTAACCCAAAGTGAACAATGTTGATAAATTATATGAGTTTACACTGCGAAACAAAATTTGGGTTAAATTGGCTGGGGGCACATTCTGTTCTTGGACTAAACTGGGGCAATATATATATATTTAACTCTGAGTAGTATCCTTATCCCTTTTGTTGCCCAGTGTCATTAACACAAAGCTGAAGTAATGAATATTCAGGGCGTGGCAAAGTGCCATCGCAAATGCTTATTTTATAGCTGTGGACCCGCCCCCAATCAATAAAACAGGTCCCCATACGACGACTTTGGAAAATAAAAATAAAGCCCCGGCGGTGGATTTACATGTTAAGCACACCGAATTTAAAAGTATTTATGAAGTGCCAAGAGCTTAAATCCTTTGATTAAGTCCTTCAGCGAAGACGAAACTCCTCCCACCTTGAATCATTTATCGCAATTATAATGTGTTTCATTGCCGCTTAATGGATAAATTGTATTCCATAATGGCTATAACCAATAATAGGAAAGTAAGGTGGAATCGCTCAGCGTGCAACCACTTTGGAATTACGGCGCTGCCTCTGTAGACCAATGAGAGCAATTTAAAGGACCGTAGGCAGGACTTCACTTAACTTTACAAGCCCGGCCGATTCGGGGGTGGATTTTTTAAGGACTCGAGAGAGAGCGACATCGAAAAGGGAGAGCCAAGTGTATGAACAAGGATAAAAATGTTAATTGACTAAAGTCAAGATGGTGAACTAGTTATATTTGCACATTATAAGAGACAGTCGATGGCTCGTCTCGTTTATTTTATTCAAGAAAAAAGAAATAAAACCTCTACCAATTTTTATGCGCTGCTCTCTCGCTTAATTTAACCAGAAGAATTCAATAAGGATAAGCCGAATGACATGCGCAGCAATAAAGAGCAAGTGAGGTGATTAGGCACGCCGAATGCCATTGGTGTTGACTATAAAATAGTCGGCAACTTAGTTTCGTTACAGCAACTTATGCTCGAACGCATAAAAAACTGCGGCAATCATTTATTTACCAAAAGCATGGAGCAGTTGGCACAGTTTGTAACAAAATCCTTCGAATTCAACCTAACTAATAACAGTGTTCACGCCTTATTCAATTCAATGACGGGCGCGCGAATTAAAAAGCATACGGAAGTGAAAAACTCCATATTCATAAACTCCATTAGTTCCGGCGGCAGTTACGCCGACACTTGCGCGAGTGGTGAAGAATCCGTGGATATAGATATAACCGACCTATCCGTTTCGGAAAGCAATACGATTCTCGCGGCTGATCCGGAACCAACAGAAGAATTAGAATCCCATCCTGATGAAACTGCGGAATCGTATAGCTTGAGCCCAAGTTTTCGAAAGGCAGTGGAGGCCAAGCCCAAGAATTGGTTAATTTCAGAAGATTTGGAAGTGGATTCCCAGCCGGAAGGTAACGTCACTGGATGTGATGCATATATTCAGTTTACTAATCTGGATCTGATAGCATTAAATCTCGTTCGTCGGAAATTTTGACTTTAATACGCAATTACCGTGGGTATATCTTATAAAAACGGATCAAGTGCCGAATCAATTTCGTTTGTGATAAGCATTTTTATTTGAAAAAACTTTAATCGACCACTTTTCTAGATTAAAAACTAACAAAGCAAAATGATATCAAATATCATATGTGATATTTTCATGAAATTTGTTTGAGTAATTACTATTCTTTCGTTTTAAAAAGTTATTTTATTTGTCTAAAGAAATTAATATGAAAGACGGTCGGGTAACGAAAATAGAATTTGTAACCTAACTTGCGTTATTTTGAATACAAAATTATTTTATTTTTATTTTACATAGAATCTACTTTAAAAGCACTCTATTACTATAGTAAAATTCACTATAGTGAAATAAGCCCTTGATAACTGAAATCCATTAACAAGAACCCGAGATAAGTAACAAGAAGGAATTAAAGCCGTCCCTGAAATAATAATAAAAAATATTACAGTTCAATAACAATTCGAATATACCTAAACAGCAGAATACGAAACCTTTAACCCTGGAGTACGTTTTAAATAAACTTATGTGTACTAGTGTAATTGTCACTCATTGCTTTAGTTAATTGCTTTGCCCATATTAAACACATAATCGTACGTATCAATATTAATAGAGACTTTAGTTGTGCGACTCACTGTTTTCTGGAACATGGTGCTATTCCAATTGTCATGTCTGGCTCTCCTGGTCGTGTTTTCACTTAGATCTGGCGTGAGGATATATGAGAACGTGAATAGAAAGCACCGCCTAATCAACTGCATTCTTAGGTTCACTGTGGATTCGAGTTTACCAACATAATCTGTTCCTCCTTGGACAAGGATTTTATGGATATCGAAGCTTGCTTTTTGAAATCAAAAAATCGGACCTACAAATATTTGACCGTTAGGACTAAAATTCACCAGTTGCCGTTTAATAAATATTCGGTAGACCACATTTAAAAGTTTTAAGGCGTATCCATGAGTTGGTGTTAATATTTTGTAGGTAAGGATAGAGACGTTAAAAAGGTTAAATGGCTACAAACCGTTTCTCTACAACTTCTCGGCCGATGCTTGTCAGTTCCTAAATGGAAGGCCTAATATGTTGCTTAGATTCTTTTACGAACTATTTTCCCCCTACACGAACATGAACCATTCCTGTCCCTATAATGTAAGTAACACCCAGTCTTGGTACATGTTTGATACCATAATCGAATGCTTGATTGCAGCACAATATATTCGTGGAAAAGTTACCTATCAGCTTCTTGAATTACCAGGTAACAGCTATTCTTCCAGTTCCGGAAGGAGAATACCTAGTACATTCTGTTCACACGATCAGTGGGAAAGCACGCCTGGATCTTAAAGTCTTTGTAAGAATCTACTAGAAAATCACCTTATTTGGTTATGGTGTTTTAACAATAAAGTTCAAATGTGTTTTGTATAAATCGCATTATTTGCACTAAAGCTCTACAATGAAGCAATGACTTTTATTGGAATTTTTATAGCAAACAATTTTTGGCTTGACTTAACTTAATACTGGCTTTTGATTTTTTTGGTTCAAAAAATGATTACGGTCCCTGAAAAATACTATAGCTTATTTATTATAGCTACTATAGTCATATAGAATGCTCTGCTCTAAAAAACACTATAGTTTTTTTTTATTGCTACGGCTCTCATATATAGGGTATTCAATTGCGTTGCAAACGTTTGAGAAGTGTAAAAGTGTAAGCAGTTCCAACAAAAATGTCCATACAAAATAGTTTTCAAGGCCTACAACACCCCAGCCTATGTATACAAATCTGTTGTACTTGTGTAAAAATAGGGGTTAATAATGGGTAGGAATTTAAGCTAAAATACCAAAAATTTACTGAAAAGTTGGGTTTTTTTTAATGACAGAAAATTACAAAGCCTTCTTTTCATTCACAGCTCTACATCTTTTAAACAAATACTTTAAGCAATACAAAAATTTTAAAAATTGGCTTTCAATATTGAAAGTCAATTTCCTGCAACGATTTTTTAAAATATAGGGCGTTCACAATTCTCGTCTGGCAAACTTCCAAATTTAACACTTTTGCAACGCAATTGAATACCCTAATTACATTTAGAAGCTATCGTTTGAAAAACCTCAAACATTTTCAAAAATGTCAGTATTAACATTATTTTACACGAAAAATGAATTTATGAATTGGGATTAGTGTTCTTATTAAGCGATAGGACCTATGACTGGATCTTGTCAACAAGCTTTTTCGATCAACAGTTCGAAACTAGTGCTTTTGTCGTAAAGTCGAATTGGAATTTAATTAAAAAAACTTTTGAAGGTTAAAGCCTCTTGTTATATTCTACTACCTGTTCCTTGATTATTTAAAACTTTTAAATTAAAAGACATTTTGTGATTGCAAAAGAAATAGATATGGGTGCAAAAACACTCTGAACAAACTAAAAAAGATAATGTGTTTTGTTTAATAAATTTAAAAAAATAAATTTTGTGATTTAAACGCATTACTTATAATTGTCTCTTATCGTTAGAGTTAATGGCGTTGCGTTTTAATATAAATCGAACTCGTAGAGCCATTGGTTGTCCAGTTCGCTGTTTACTTGGACATGGTCGTGTTAAAATATTCATGTCTGGTGCTCCTGATCGTGCTTTCACTTGGATTTCGTGTGAGGATAAGTGGTTCCGGGATATGTGAATGAAAATAGAAAGCACGGTTAACTAAACGATTTCCGTAGGTCAACGGCGGATTCGAGTTTACCAACATAATCTGTTCGACCTTGGACAAGGAGTTTATGGATTTCGAAGCGTGCTTTTTGAAATCAAAAAATCGAACCTACAAATATTTGACAATAAGGACTAAACTTCACCAGTTGCCGATTAATGATCTTTCGGTACATACATTTATCAATTTTCGAAAGCTCACCTGTGAATAAGGTTATTATTTTGTAGATAAGGTGCGAGATTTTACAGCGGATGAATGGGTACAAACCGTTTCTTTTTAACTTTACGACCGATGCCTGCCAGTACCTGAAGGGAAAACGCAGTCCTTTAGTTCGGTTCTTTTTCGGACTATTTGCCCCTTACTCCAACATGAACCATTCTTGTCCTTACAATGTAAGTCCAAATACTCTCCCTTTAAGTTTAATAACAACCCAGTAATTGCAGCACGATATAATCGTAGAAAAGCTGCCTATAAACTTCCTAAATCACCAGTTAACAGCTGTTCTTCCAGTTCCGGAAGGGAATTACCTGGCACATTCTGTTTACACGATCAGTGGTAAAGCACGCCTGGATCTTAAAGTTTTTGTAAAAATATACTAAATATACTATGTGAAAACATCGGTTTTTTTTTTTACATTTCATTACATAATAGCCCCCAATGATGCAATTATATGTTTTTGCATTTTAATAGGAAGCAATTTTCTGCATGACTCAACTCAATAATTGCCTTTGAAAATAAATGATTACTTCATTCAAAAGCTATCGTTTGAAGTCGTATTTAGTTGGACAAATATGGGTGGGGATCATTTTCTTTATATGACAATCCAATTTGGGTTTCAAAAAAGGGTAGTTATTGTTGTCATCATTAAAACCCAATCAATTAATTTTTAAGAGTTTATCCTTTACGAAATGTGAAAAGCCATTTTCGGCCAATTCTTCATCAATAAAAAATGTTAATAAATTTATTTCACTGAAATTTAATGTTTTAAATTTTTTATTTTTTTTTGGTTTTGCTTTAGCCTTGCTTATAAAGTTTATAATATAAACCATTTGGTAAATGTCACAAAAAAACATTACAAATGGAAACAAATGTTTTTAGTTGAAAACAAGAGAGAACGCTATAGTCGGGTTGGTGTCCCGACTATCTAATACCCATCACTCGGCTAAAGGGAGTGCGAGGGAGATATAAACTTTGATCAGCAATAACTTTTTAACGAATGGTCCGATTTAAAAAATTTCTTCTACATTTCGATAGGTATTGATAAACACAACAAAACTGCATTTTTACATTTCCGAAAAATTAAAATTTTTAAAATCCTATATAAGCTATTGAGGGCGTTAGAGGGGGCGTGGCACCTTCTTGAAATAAACTTGCGCTGCGTAGGAACTCCAAGAATCTTCATGCAAAATGCCAATCCTCTAGCTTTTATAGTTTCCGAGATCTCAGCGTTCATACGGACGGACAGACAGACGGACAGACGGACAGACGGAGAGACGGACAGACGGACAGACGGACATGGCTATATCGACTCGGCTAGTGACCGTGACCAAGAATATATATACTTTATAGGGTCGGAAACGCTTCCTTCTCCCTGTTACATACTTTTGCACGAATACAATATACCCTTTTACTCTACGAGTAACGGGTATAATAATAGGTACAGAAAAGTAAATGGCTCTTAACAAAAAAATTAGAGAAAATCTAAAATGTGAGTAAAGTGCAAAACTTATTATAAAATCGTTAGAGTTAATTGCCCAGTGTCTATATATAAATCGAAATGAATAGCCATTAGTTTGTAGTTCTTTTTATATTTAGTCATGGTCGTGTTCAAGTTATCATATCAGGTCCTCCTGATCGTGCTTTTTCGAGGATTTGGTGTGAGGATATAAAGACCCGTGAATGCGATAGAAACCACAGGCTAACAAAACGCTCTCTCTAGGTCAACGGCGGATTCGAGTTTACCAATATAATCTGTTCGTCCTTGGACAAGGAGTTTATGGATGTCGAAGCCTGCTATTTGAAATCAATAAATCGAACCTTCAAATATATGACCTTTAGGACTAAAATTCACCAGTTCCCGTTGAATGATCTTTCGGTACATAATTTTGTATCAATCTGAAGCGTTTTTGTTAATATTAGTTAGTTAGTTAGTGTTAATATTTTGTAGATAAGGGTAGAGACGTTAAAAAGGTTGAGTGGCTATAAACCGTTTCTTTTTAACTTTACGACCGATGCCTGCCAGTTCCTCAAGGGAAAACGTAATCCTTTGGTTACATTCTGGTACGGAATATTTGCCACGTACTCCAACTTGAACCATTCTTGTCCTTACGATGTAAGTACAATTTTTTATGACTATCCCAAAGTTTTTGATAATAACCTAGAAATTGCAGCACGATTTCATTGTAGAAAAGCTGCCTATCACCTTCTTGAATCATCAGCTAACAGCTGTTCTTCCAGTTCCAGAAGGAAATTACCTAATACATTCTGTTTACACCATCCGAGGAAAAGCACGCCTGGATCTAAAAGTTTTTGTAAACATCTACTAAAATTAAAAAAAGTTATAAAAAGTCCCTTTTTTATATTTGTTTGTGCCAATGGATATGTTTTGGACGCTTATGAGGTTTGTGTTTCTTAAACTTTTTGTGCTTTGAATATTTAATCGAATTGAATAGTCCATCCAAAAAACCATCTATTTGCTGCTTGACTAAATAATCCCAATCAAGCACATTTTAATGGGATTCTTTTACTCAAAAAAGAATTGTGATTAAACAATTTCGGAAATAATTGTATTAAATGTTCTATTACCGCAGTTTACGAAATTAAATCGACAGCTCAGAGTGGTACACTCTGTTAAATCCAATTTTAATATTTTATCTCGGGTTCTGATAAGCCGATTTCAGTCATCAAGAACTTATTCTTTGAGTAAATTTTGTATTGTATTTTAGAATCTTCACCAGTAGGTATTGAATGTATTACTCCCGTTCCCATTCAGATCCCAAAATTTGTGGAGTGGTAACCGCCAACATAGGCGAGTCCACGGATGACAGTAGCACTCCGAAACTGGCGCCCGATAAGCCGGTGTTGCCCGAAAAGTGCGTCTCCCCGGATCCAAGTAGAGTCCGGGAGCACAGCGACCATCTGGACGCGTCGGTGAACACCAAGCAGCGGAGATCGCGGACCAACTTCACCCTGGACCAGCTGAACGAGCTGGAGCGCCTCTTCGAGGAAACGCACTATCCCGATGCCTTTATGCGCGAGGAGCTGAGTCAGAGATTGGGCCTCAGCGAGGCCAGAGTGCAGGTAATTACGGCCCATAAATTTACCCCAAGTCGCAACTTGACAATGAAAAGGTCCGAAGGTCCTGCGAGCACAGGGCCCAAATTGATTTTCAATGGATATTCATTACACTTGTACTTGTACTAATGACAACCAGGACATACATACTCAGGCGACATTGTCTCCCCAATTTCCGATTCTGGGCAAAGGCGAAGCATTGACTTTGATTTTTCAACCACCGTCGCTGGAAAAATATGGGGTGTTAAGTGGTTTACGCCACCCTTTGCCGTCTGGGATGCGAGTTGAAAATTGCTTAAGCATCAGGGGGCCGGTTAGAGATTAAATGCTCAATCAGGGTGCCGGCAATAGACACTATGTGGTCATGAAAAATACAAGATACAAGTACCAATGCCAGCAGGAGTGTCACTTTTTTTATGGCCCGTAATAAATTGTTTCGCTTTTCGGAACTTTGAGCTCGCCAAACTCTCAAAGAAGCATGCATCTGCTGTAATTAATGGCAAATAAACAGTGATAATTTAATGTTCTAGTATTACAAGAACTAATGATTAAATATGAAAGCTAAAGCATCCATGTATCAATGTACTTTCAGGTTTGGTTTCAGAATAGAAGGGCGAAATGTAGAAAGCACGAAAACCAAATGCACAAAGGTGAGCAAAAAAGCATAAATAAATAACACCACACAGAATATATCATAACTTTTAATTGGCAATCGTAGAATCCAAAAGAAGTTAAGCTTTCATTTAAATTTTTTTACATTAGTTTCGTTTTTAAGCTGTGCTCATCACCACTCTCTAGCCAAGTTTTCCCCAATTAGGCTTAATTAAAGTGTAAATCGCAATTAGTTAAGTACACAAAAATCAGGCAAGACCGTTTGTATTTCAGAATACTGTTCATTTTCTGGCTTATCAACTCGCCGAGCCAATATGTTACGGTTTCACAGTTATTTAAATGTCTCTTCATTAATTCATTTGGCCTGGCTTTCAACCCTCGTTTCCAGGGACTTATCCTATCCTATCCTGTAGTATCCCATCCCATTCATCAGCTCCCCGGCTCACTCAATAGAATTTGTATTCTCCGTTTTATTGCCCGAATATTTAATTTGATGAAGTTAGCAATGATTTGTGTTGCTGTCGCTAAAAAGCGTTTTTATTTTATGTATATTGCCGAAGGGATTTGGCCTGTTCCGCTGGTAAAATCTGAGCAGATGGGATTGTGAGAATTGATTATAATGCGAAGGGCAAACAAACGGAACAAACAGCGAGGTGAAAAACGCGAGAACGTATTCTAGATTTAGTGAAACGCAAATCAATCCATTTAAGTTTCAGCTCCTCGGTTCTTACAGTGAGCTTCTCACATAAAAATAAATCTCCACACTTGCTATTAAAAAGCTTCTCCTAATTGGATTAAAAGATATAATCTCATTTATCAAATTCCCGCCTAATGTTGCCGTATTTCAATACTGGACCTCGGAGCATAAAAAAGTTTCGGAAATGTAATCAAATTGAAATTTGGCATAAAAAGCACGGCAGACACAACGAATGGGCAGCACTTTATGGGTTCATATCAATTCTCAGGCTTTTTGCGCCGGTGAACCACCATAAACAAGACGTTAACCTGGCCTTCGGTCCCCGGAGAGCCATTTGTATGTGCTCCAGCTCCATCTCCATCGCTATCTCCTTCTCCAGTGCCAGGAGTAACACGTCCCTGTGGTTGAATGACGCAGCCTCCGGGTTTCGGGGCGTTTTCCGAGCAATAAATTACAAAATGAATTCAATTACTTGTCACTGAATCTTAAAACGATTTGCCAATCTACAAAGTACGGGTATATCCATGGGTGAGCACACTTAAAATTCTCATTTATGCCGGTTAAAGCAATGTTACGCAATACGTGGAAAATAATAGTCATTATTTATATGGTTTTCTAAACTATCATCTTAAAATAGGCATACATATTTATTTACATAATTTTCTAAAAGCACAATCAAGAATTTATAAAATCTTGAGAAAAGCTTTATACCTAGGAACGTTAAATATCATGCAACCGTTATAATTGTAAGAATGTTATAATTTCTAAGCTAGTTTAACTGACTCATATATAAAACGTACATACATTGATTGCAATTTAAAATGTCCTTCATTTCTGAGTTATAAATCACACAGTCCCCAACAACGTTAAACACACGATATTTAATAAACGTATATTTTTAAGGATTTTTGGTGGGCAGTCGTAGTCCCCCAATCGCAACTCCGCTGGAACCCTGCCGTGTGGCACCCTACGTCAGTTTGGCCGCCCTTCGAAGCTCATCCGTTCCATCTCATCCTGCTACTGCGACAAGCTCGAATTCCCAACCGCCTAGTGGTACGGGTTCCGGCAAAGTGGTCAATGTCGATTCGCCACATACCCCGGCGATATCGCGTTCGGCCATCAAGCAGTTTTCCAGCACCGTCGCAGCAGCCGCCGCCTTTTCTGCTTTCGATCCAGCGATTATTTCGGTCGCAGCTCATCAGGTAAATTAGTTGATTTACACTAGGACGCTAGAACCGGTTGGGAATTATAGCGTCGCGAGCGCTATAAACTTCAAAAAACAGAGCAAGCCCCTTCTGTGTTTGGATTTGGATCTGCATAGAGTTCTATCAGAATACCTATTGCAGACTCTGCAAATATATTTAGGGCTTAGCGTGTTTTCCGTTTTTTTAAATGTTTGTTTCTCAAAGAGCAGATTCAAAACCATATAAAACAATGTACCAAAATTTCTTATCTTCTACCAATTTCAGTATGCTGCTGCTATAACCAACGGAACCGTGCCGGCTGGACTTTTTTCTGTGCCACAATATTCAATAAATCTGGCTGCTTTCGCCGCCGCTCACAGCAAGAGCTCTTCGATAGCAGACCTTAGAATGAAGGCCAAAAAACACTCGGAATCGTTGGGACTTCAAGCAGATATTGTTCTTTAGTAGACAACTTCAAATAGTTTATAGAAATGTACATTCAAATGATGGTATGGTAATATTCCGTCTATCATGGTAATAAAAAAGGATAGCCACATTTATTTATTTAATAAAAGTTTTACTTAATAAATCTAACGAATAAGATTGATTTAAAAGAATATCGACAAATAAAAGAACTGTTTTTTGAAAGTGATTTGGGACTTATATTATAATTGTAAAAATTACTTTTTTTCAGAATAATTTCGAAATGTCTTGAGTATGCACATTTAGAAAACTAAACCATTTTAATTACTTTCTTTTATGCTCCTACGTCTTGGAATAATATTTTATATTAAAAAGAAATTCTACATAAATAGAAAGAAAAGGTATAATCAAAGAAAAATTTCTCTTAACGGGGTAAAAAACTAGTGACGATTGCACCTTCAACATACAAAAGATTTTATACCAATCACAGCAGATGTTCATTTCGGACTTTCCTTGTGTCCTTCGTCACTACGTGTACTGCCGTCCACAGTAATCTACGAAAGTTTAAGGCGCTCCAAGCAAATATTCCATATGAACTTTTCAGTTTTCCTCCCCCAATTAGAACGAATTAATTTAATGTTAAAATTAAAGTTCAGGCTTTTGTATTAAATATGGAATCATTATTGCGTAATAATAGAGAATTCACTTAAAATACCCGATACAGCAGTTGTTAGTGGAATTAAACATGCGTCTACATAATTAAAAACTCTTATTTTCTCCGACCCCCGAACTTTTCCAAAACAAACTCTTTCAAAGGCTGATAGTATTGATAGCGCAAACAAAGCATTTCGGGGGAATTGCGCAATTGTTCGAAGGCCTCCGACTCGGATTCCATAATAAACACAGCAGTCCCGGCCATCGCGAAAGCCACAAAGATAACGGACGGCACAAAGGCGTGTAATAGGTGGAATTTGCGAAACTTCTTCACTTTACGATTGGATTGATCCGCATGCAGAAAGTTGTCGGCAGGCGAACTGGAGTTCAAGGCATCGGACTGTCCGTAGTACAGATTGGGGGAGTAGGATCCGTGTTGCTTCGACTCGTTATGTTTTCTCGGATGGTCGTAGCCATTCACAGTCAGGCCGCTCTCAGTGGAAGAATGTTCGACGGAATCCCGGTATGTGTAGCCCCCGATTTGGGTCGCCAAGTAGTTGACACCCTCGATGTTCGACGACCTCAGCCGAGCCTCCTCGCACACGGGCTCCAGGCTGGAAATCTGGATACCCCCATTGGCCTCACTCATTCCGTGGTCCTGCCCGTAGAAGTGGCCATTTGGCATGCCGTAGCCCAAGGGCTCCGACATCGTCGATCTCGGTAAGCTGCTGTATCCTGAAATAGTAATAAAAATGCATAAGTGATCTGCAAGAAAAGTAACTTCATAGTTTATAACAGTGAACATATAAACGATTAAATAATATAGTTTTAAAAACGCGAATTCTTTGTGAGGAATTCATCAGAGCGAGTTTATTTAAGAGTTTAGTCTCTTTGAAAAAAAACTTACGTATTTGTGCTAAATCGCCTTGTGGGCTGGAGGGCGTGGCTGGCACACTGCTCGCCTTTCGCTTGCTTGAATTTGAGTTATTAATTTTTTGTTCCCGCAATGCATTTATATTTTCAGTCAAAATTTCGCGCTCAGTTCTTCCAGTGTATCGGAATTTTGTACCCCAGGAGAAAAATCCTCCGCCTGAAATCACAGCAGCACTTTGGCTATTGGGCAATCTGAAGAATAAAAGCATTAGGTTGTATATAAGCACCGGGATTAGATAAATAACTTCTTACGTAAAGAACAGCATTTGTTCGATGGCACATCTCCACAAATATCGACAAGCAGCGCCGGTTGGACACTTGAACCCCACTGTATGTTTTTTCTAAAAAGTAATAAATAAATAGTAATTTTTAATAATCTAAAATAATTTTTAAGACCAAAACTTACCGGTTCACGGCTTGCGTCGGTATAACTAAGATGCGCTATAAACATTTTTCCCTCAAAATTGATCTTATGTATTTCGTTCCAGCGAAAATGTTGAGATCGTTTGCCGGTAACGAAAGTGCTAATACCCGAGTTATTTATTCCAATATACTGCTGCGATCCGCGGTGATCCTTCACCGGATGCGGATCAATGCCGTAGGTTTCCAAGCCGCGTGCAATGCCTAGGAACTCGTCCATGGCTAAGGAGAGGTCCTGTCCAGGCTCCCGCTTTTTATGCAGCTCGATTATCTTTTTTTCCAGATACTCCGTCTGGCGTAGCGCTAATTCTATGGAAGATACATAACCTCCTATATGGACATCTTCGTTATAGTCGCCAAGCTCTTCTGCAAAGACAATGGGTCTAAAAAACACTTTAAAGATAACCAATATCTGAAGTTTTACCTTGAACAATAAGAGCACCCAATGCTGCCGCCTCGCCCAAGGAGCAATACAAGCGACCATGTCGAAGGTCCCTTTTTAATTGCTGGTATAGCATAATCCGTGCATTTCCAGTCAGTCGAAATGGATCCGCTGGGTAAAACTTGACTCGTAGCGAAAATAATAAGGGATCCATTTCTGTACAAATAAAAGAATTTGCTATGAGAAGAACACACATCAGTTAGAAGACTACTTACCTTTACATTGCTTTATAATGGATTTGGAGAGGTCGAGCCAGTGCTGTTGAAAAGTATTACAAATAATACGAGCATATTAACTATACAAATTTATATATATATTGATTGAAGTTACAACTTACCCTTTGTTTTGCGGAGTCCACATATCGCAAGCCGAAGTAATCCTTCTCTTTTATCTCCAACTCACCACACAAGTACTCCAATAGGTAAATACCTTTATGGAACGGCTGTAAGAAATGCATTTGAAAGTTTATTATTTGTTTTTAATATTTATATACAAAAAAATCCAGACTTTAGTTCAAAGTTAAAACGCGGTTACGAATACTATAGAAAGTTTATTTTAAAACGTTCCTTTCGAAAACACCCCCAAAATTGCAAGGGTGCAGGGGCAACCAATCCCAAATATTTCATGTTAAACAAGTATAACTAAACTTCATTACTAATGTTAGTTATAATAGTGAAATAGAACATAATAAAAATATCTTAGTTCAATATTAACTTTTAACCCTAGTCTATGATGGCTTTATTATAATGGCCTTTGGGATAACTACATACTTTTGCCGGCAAGCAGAAAGGGCGTTAGCCACCCATCTGTTTATAGCACAGGCTTATAAGATAGAAAATAAAAATAAAGTGTTCTGGCTTATAGATTTATTCAGAGCTTTGGGCCAGTTCAGCGGTAATCAGGTACAGAGATTTTCTTTTTATTTAGCCACTACTTTTGTCCAGCGAGTCCTGCGTATTTTCGTTTCTTACAGTGTATTTATTCGAAGCACAATAACAGGATAGCAACGAAAATCTCATCAATGACAGATGACTACAACCTAAGATGTCGGAGTTCAATCAAGCATACCCAATAATCTAGTCCAATTTACTTGAAAAAGGCAAAGTTCAAGAGCATCACAAACCTGAAATTCACATTCTAGGACGTCGGAATCGTCGAGGAGCCGCACTGTGCATTTGTACACAATATTTCCTTCATTTTTGCTCCTGAACATTTTGTTGATTGGATTGAATAAACTGTTACACTTTTATGGCTACTTTCACAATTGCAAAAGTCACTGAATTGGGCGGATTAAGTTAGAGAGTTTATTTTAAAGCGAAATTCTGACTGCTAGACATTTTATTCGTTATTTTTCCATCCAAATATTTCGGCTATGCCCGTGTCCTTTGCCGTCCTTTAGTTGTTCCCGTTAAGGGTGTTTTTCGTGTGGGGAGGCTACTAACAATATAAAGCACCAAATAAGGACAAATGCCTGCGCCGCGGAAGGAACCATAACATGTGTTTGTACAGATGCGACTATTGGTATATTGAGACCCTTGGGTGCCATATACCAGAATAGTCCTTCTGACCCTATTGGGCAAAATAAATAAAGTACAAATATAAAATATAATGTAGGAAAAGAAAGAGCTTGGAAAACCGTTGTCTATATATTCTAAGAACTATCGATATGAGATTTGTTAATCGATAGTAGTTTTTTACTTTTCCGATCAGCAATTTTATTTAAACACCGGAAATAGGTTAATTAATCATCAAATTTATTATACACTTTGCATGTAAATAAAGTTTGGATTGTTTCCAAGCCAAAAGCCTTTATGAAACAATCGTCATATGTTGAATAATTAATTTTACCATTTAATTAAAGGCTGACTTCAATGAGCTCTACTTCATCACACAGAACTGCCTCCGACTCCTTTGCGTCTTGTACGTGTCCAATTTTAAAAGGTTTTTGCTCTCCGTTCGTGACTTCTTCAAACTCGCGGCAAAATTGATCTGCGGCATCGGGGGTAAGACAAATCAACAGTCCTCCAGAGGTTTCTACTGACCTGCCAGAACGAAACTTTGCGCTTTGGCCGATTAAAGAGCTAAACTTAAGTACATTTTTGATAATTGGCAACTTGTTAATTTTGAACACGACCTTTTCCTTTTGGAATTGGGCGAGGTTATTGGCGTGGCCCAATAAACCAAATCCTGTAATATCCGTAGCGCAATGCGCCTGATACTTGTGCATTAATAGTGCGGCTAAAAAAAATACTTGTTAGTTTTATAAATAGGGATTACTGACTATGACATTTACCATTTTTGTTCAAATAAGTCATAGATTTAACGGCAATATCAAAAGTTTCCCTTATGTCATCGTCAGTGAATTCAGACAGCAGGGTTTTGTACTTTTCAGTCTGGTTAATTTGCCAAAGGTGAGCATCCATCGCCATCTGTCCTCCGAGGGGTTTTGTGAGGACCAAAACATCACCAGGCTGCGCATTTGACGGTCTAAGGTGAAGTAATACTTTCAAGTTTTATCATAACTTAATAATAATAATAATACTTACAGAATGATTTCATCACGTCGACACACAGATGTTGCTATGCCACCAATAATACACCAAGGATTGATCTTTAGTTGTCTTATCACAAGGGGGGTTTTATGATATCCATTTGCGTTTAACGAGTTCTTAAACCCCTTTATGACTAATGAAATTACAATGTCTCGTTCCTCTTCTGTAAAGCTCGTAGATGTGCTGACTATCATTTCCACGGTATCAAAATCTGTCACCCCAACCGCATAAACATCACTTAAGACATTAGCAAGCGCAATACGTCCCAATAGCTCTGGATCGTTCACCATAGGATAGAAGAAGTCAACGGTTTGAACAAGTAAATAGTCTTTGTGCCGGTGCAGAGGTATAACTGCGCAGTCCATCCCAGAGCCTGGAAAAAGGTTTCAATATAGAGATAATCCCACTATTAACTGATAATATTAGGTCTTACCGATAAGGTATCCATCGTTGTTCTTACTTGCTATTTCTGTTCCCCTTAGGTACTTCTCAAGTACTTTTTGGGGGATTTTGCAAGATCACCCAGTGTGAGTGGTGAATTTTGTTAATTGAAAGTCGGGCTGAAGCCCATGTTTTTCTGGTTTGAACATTGTGTGCAAATTTCTACGCACTATAACTAAAAACAGCTGAATAAACAAAATCTCGGCTAGCGATGGAAATAAATAGTTATCGATATTTTCGCGCTCGCAAAAGATAGATTCCTTTTCTAAAAATCAGCAGATCTCTATTTATTTAAAATAATAACAGTATTGCTTTGTTTTTTCAAATAAAAAATCTATGATTAGAAAAGAAAAATAACAATTATAAATTTAATTTCGGGAATTTTTCGGGTGTCAGGTCATCCAAAGTATTGAAATAAATATTTCAGGGTTTTAAAAGCTATACATGACTGTATTTAAAAGTGTATTTGATACTGAAACATAAGGTTGTATCCTAAAGTTACATATAAAATTTATGCAAGTAATTTTTTAATTTCGTCTTTTTCCGCTGCCTCAAGGTAGCTTTGGCCATCTGGAGTAGATCCGTTTTTGTTTGCTCCCTGTAATACGATTGTATTTTAGTTAATATATTTGATGATTAAACTAACAAAAATAGTCGAACCTTTTTTAAAAGAAATTCTACACAGCTCGTATGTCCTTCCCAAATGGCAGCGAGAATAGGAGTAATACCATGTTTGTCTTTTCTCTGCAATAGAAAATAATTTTACATATTTTTTAAACTTTTATTATCAGTAAACCGGCATTTGTTTGAGGCACACCTGGTTCATATTACTGGGGACTATGACTAAACAATTGTAGGTGGTGCAGACGTGTATATGTATACATAAATATGTCGGTATGTAACCGGTAATTGCCTTTTAACTGCCGTAATATTAATGATTCATAACTACACATTTTGGCAATACTTACATCAACGTCGGCTCCTATATTAATCAAAAATTGAAGGACATTTAGCTGGCCAAAATCCGCCGCATAGTGTACTGGGAAACGGCCCTTGATTTCCTCATTCACCTTTTGAGCCTGTGTACAGGTATATTCGGTTAAATCAAGATAATTTTATATAAATTGGCAAACGCACATCGTTCTGAAAAGCGGCTTGCACAGCGTCGAACTCCCCATTCTTTATGGTCCAAATAATGTTTTCATTAGAAATTGCACTCATTTTTATTTTATTTTTTTGTCCAATACTGCTAGAGATGGTGGGTATGACTTGTCCGGATCCGATGATTTTCCTTTATATGGAGTGCACAAAAGATCCAGTTATTTGGGATTTTTTAGTGTTTTCATTTAATAGTGCATTCGAAAAGTATGTGCACGGGCTAACTTTTTTTAAATATAAATTTCAAATAGTTCAGTTTTTTTTGTCTTTAATCGTTTATTCGACTTTTATTTTAATTAATTAATAACAAACGAATAAGAAGATTGGTTAGACATACGTAACACAATCACAATTTCTGTTGATATTGGAATTTCAAATATTATCACCATTTTTCTCATTGTAAGAATATTGTGCAAAGAGAAGGTTGTAGGACGGGAAGTTGCAACATTGCATGTCCGTTCTCTTCCAGTGCGATCCCTTGGAGTATTCTACTTCCAGCTCCTTCATGGTTTCGTAGGCCAAAGAGCACTGTTATGCAAAATAAAAATATTTATAAATAACTAATTATAAAAATAAACTAACCACTTACCTTATTAGCAAAAATAGTTACAATAAATTTGCCCGGCTTGAAAGTGTTGATAACTTTATTAATAAGTTTCCTATAGTTACTCAGCGCAACGTTTGTTTCAAAGCTCACATAGGAAAAATTGTTTTCCGGAGTAATGTGAATTGTCATGTATTCTCCCTGTAAATGAAAACAAATGAAAATTTATTCTTTATCGTAAAGGGAATTCGATTTGCTACCTTATCATTAATGCCATTCATGGAATATCCACAGGGCTCGAACAGAAAATCATCAATATGCATACTTGGCAAAATTGTATCGATTCCAGATTTCTGAAATAAAAAACTATAATTATTGCATTTTTTAGAATTATTCTTCATACCACAGTAGCCTCATGACCATTGTCGAATTTGCTTTTGGAAAATATCGACATGGTTTCCGGATCTAGATCTTGCATAAGTATTTCAATAGTTTGATCGGGTTCAGAGTCAACTTCTTTTTCTTCCGTAATGAGTTGGGGGGAGACTTTAATATCAGAACGACTAAACGTGTAGAGATACCAACACTCCAGATTCATAGAGCCCAGACAATAGGATCTGCCATTCGGAAAAATGGAGTCCAGATAAGTAACTTCTTCTGTGAAGCCCTGATGTGGAGTTTTCTGAAAAGCGAAACTTATTAGTGATAAAATACAAGTATTTTTATGAAATGTATTTACCTGTACTTCTGGTCTAGTAAAGTTCTTTCGCGAGTAAAACAAGTCGGCGACTACATCAAACCCGTTGGCCTCCGCTAGTTTTAGCAATAGGCCCAAGCACTTAAGAGGAGTTGTAGTTCCACAAGTTTTAAGAATCCACCGTCGCTTGGAAACAAACATACTACTCTCGCTAAAGGCAATTAAATAATCATATTTATTAAGTTGAAAAAAATTATAATGAAGACGCTGTTAGAAATTAATCATTACCTCAATACAAAAGCGTCAATAGCATCGTTTTTGGAAGTGCTTATTATTTCACAGTTGACATTGCTAAGCACGTTTTCCCAATCAGATCTGAAACAATAACATTTACATTAATTAGAAGTTCAAGGGCTTTTGGTTGAGATTTTGAACCGTGCTTGATTAGAGCACATTATCAATAAGAGGGGTCAGGGCAGAATGTGAGTACTCTGTACTTGAGCAATGAAGTGTTTCCGGTTGTGTTTCAATCTTTTGGCAAGCTAATTTTTATATAAATTAAACGTTTTGGGAAATAAAGATTACCGACAGAATTTTAAAACAGAAAAAATGTAGTAAACACTTTAATCATAGCTGGATATAAATTTATACTACCTATAAATTCCAGATAAGATTGCAATTTTGTAATGTAACAAGGTTTAGACAGGTTTTACATTTAATAAGCCAATAAATATTTAACTTTATGTGCCTATGCATAAATTTACTTTTCTCCGTGACTGTGCATGCAGCCTTCCACGATTGAGAATGTGTCCACTTTTTCGATTTGACACTTGTCGAAGGACTCACCTGCTAATGTTACGCAGATCGTTCTCGCTGTTGGAGCTTTCCTCGAACCAGATTTCAAGGAGTTTTTCAACTCCCTCAAAAAAGTGTTCACCGCCTTCCATGCTGCCCGACAATAATAATAACACAGTAGAGGTGGAAAAACATCGATGAAAGCATCGTTCGACTTTTGGATTTCTGGAACAATTCAAAATGGTTTCACTTTTAGTTTTGTAAGCTTTTGTAGCTTTTGTAAGAAATTTCAAGTTCAGTTCTGTTGAATCTAACATATGTTAGACCATGATGGAACTATACAAGGTGGTCTCGTCAGCTCTGCTGAGAACGTTAAATATGTTTACCTCTCTGTCTCTCTTAAGCGATAGAATGAGATAGGTAGATAGAGACTGGCACAAATAACGTCCTCAAAAGAGGGCAGCTCTCGCGACGAGATCACCTTGTATAGTTCCATCATGTGTTAGACAAACATTTGTCTGCTCAGCTACAGCTGGATTGAGTGCTTTTCGTATGGCCGTTAACAGTGCGCAAGAAATGGAGTGGAAATTGCAGGACGAAGTTAACAGTGCGCACGAACTGGAGTGAAATCGTTAACAGTGCGCATGAATTGGAGTGAAACTTCCAACTGCTCGACAATAACAATAACACAGGGGTGGAGAAACGTCGACGTTTTTGTAAATCTTTGAAATCGATGTTTGGTTTTTCTCATCGATGTTTTCCGGTTAACATGGAGTGACTCGCGTTAACAGCAGAGTTAACAGAGTTGAGTGGAATGTTAACAGTAGTGGGATGGAAATCGGTGCATCGGAGTCTGATAAGAAAACAACGATTAGTGATGTAAAATAAACGATATCGATATTTCTCGCATCGGAGTATTTTTATAGCCCGGTTTCACCGAAACATTTTGAAAAATGGCTTAAAGATTTCAGAAATATATAATTATTAATATATTTTATAATTCATTTGAGTGAAATACCGGCAGAAGAAATAAAATTGAACCATAAATTTAAAATATATAGAAAACAAATAATTTGTTGTCTTTCATTCCATACCCGAAATATTCCAGCGTTTCCAGTGTTTTCCAAAAAAACAGCCAGTTTTTGATTTACATTTTACATTAACCAGTTTATTGTGATTGTTAAAAATTGTATAGAGTATTTTATTTGAAAAAATAAATGAGTAATATTTTTGTATCTTAGCCTATTATGAAGTCCTTATATTATTTAGACGATTTATGTAGATTCGAAAACAGCATAAAGTTTTTAGTTTCTTATAATTGTATATAATTTAAATATTTCCTTGAAAAGTTTGCATTGCGTGATTATTGCTTTTTGCATAGTTTTACTATTAAAATGTTTTGTGGAGATTATTATATTATCACATGATTTTCGTATAGGCAAGAGATTTAAAACATTATTTATTTTTTAGCTTTAGAAGTTGTTCAATTGCAAAGACAGCTGAAAAAATCATTGTTAAAACTGAACTTTTCGTTTTAATAGAAGCAATTTGTGTTATTAAAAAATTAAAAATACTGTAAAATGGTTTTAATAAATATAAATATAATAAATTTTATTTTTAATTTAATTGCATTAAGTATTGATGTCCTTTCTTAAGGTCTATATTTAGTGTGATATTATTTAAAAGGTTTGACATACTGGTTCAATTTTTATACCTCTTTTACACTAATAAGTATTTTGGTATTAGTTTTTAAAGATACAAATGAATAAAATTTAGTTTTAAAGAATGAAAATTTTATTAATAATCTATACGTATTTTTAATCCTATACCTTTTGTTTTTTTCTTATGCGACCTCATAAATAAACAAAATGGGTGTTAAAGGTTTGTTTTCGAAAAGTGAGTAGGGGAATATATTTGGCGTTTTATGTTAACTTTGCATTATTTTCACTGGAAACAAGGTTAAGCGGTGCGGATAGATCCGCACTTTCACAGGTATCATTAAACGCCGGCAAAGAATTTGACTTCTTCCGCCTCAATAAAATATCTTTAAGTGCTGCTGCGGTTTCGGACTCATCAATTTCCTTTTTGTATTTCTAAAATTAAAACAAGTTCGTCGTTAGTAGCAGTAAAAGAAATTATGTGATGGTCGGATTACCGACTTCACAATGCTGTATTCAAAAATCTTAAAATCTAACAACACGAGAATCGAGTACACAACTAAAGATAAGGTATACTTACATTTAAAACCAGACCAGAAATATCAAGGGGTTCCCTAGACGTCAAGAATTCTGGTTTCGTTGGTTCCATTGAAGAACATGATGACATTTGCTTGTGTTCTGCAAGAGAAAGAAAACATTTTAAGTACTTCCCAAATATCATTTGATAGTTGAAAGTTTTTATGAATTCCGAGCTAGAAACAACACAATTGGAAGCATAAAAACTTCGCAAATGTTATTTATAATTCTTAATTTAATTATTGGTACTATCTCGAAAAATTATTCCCTTTAAAAATGATGTAGTTTTTTATTATGCTCCTTGGCTAAAATTAGTAATTTCACTAAATTTCACAACTGGCAGTCATTAGGGGCAAATAGATACTACCAATTCAAATTGGGTTAGTTACTTTACTGTATGCAAGACCAATATGTTATTATTATTATCAAAACAGAAAAAATAAATTATTTCGGTTTTTAGGCGTGTATTTTTAATGATCGGATTTATGCCGGTCCAAATTGAATTTTTTCCCTTTTTTTAGACTTTGACGAGGTGTAGCTTCTAAACTAATGACTGGAACTCAATGCTGTGTATAAGAAAGTCAAAGGTCATTCTATTACCTATAAAATAAGTCTAAGATGATCAAAATTGGTTTACCAGAACAAAAGGTAGAAAATAAAAAAGGGCCAAAAACGTTTTTTACACTTTAAAAAATATTGACATCATAAAAAAAATTATATATTCTTAATCAGGGAGATGTTCTTTACCAGAAAATTAAGGTTGTCTTCAATTAGGGAGACGTCGATTTTTTTTTGTAAACTAGTGTTATTAATGCTGTTGAAAGAAGCACTCACTCTTTTTAGATCGCTCCAATTCTTTAGGACGCCTGCGTCTGGTGTGTATGGTATCGCGTCTCATCGAGTGCGGCCTGTTGACCCCATGCAGCTTGAAATACAATCCGCAGGCGTTGCAAACCATTTCTCCTCGAACACTTCGTCTCCAAATTGTTGTGGTGAGGGTGCCACAATTCGAACATGACATATCTTTTTGAGCACCAGGTATGGCATTAAAAAGGTTAATGTTCTACAAAACCAAATATAAATAAAATTTTTCAGTCAATATATGTATCAACAATGCGAATCGTAAAACGTACCCTTTTATCTTTCTTTTCCTCTGGAGCTGCTTCTGAAGTGGTATAAGTATCAGTCACATTCTCATTAACTACATCGATGCAATCAGTTTTGGTAGGAAAACTTTGTTTTCTTCTACATGGTTTTGATTTGCTGGATTGAGCCTCTGATAGATCCTGTAAATACAAAATACAATTTATTGATTTTCCAACATTTTTTTTCTAGAGATTCGTCACTTACCTTTAATAGTGCTATGGGTTCTTCAGGTACTTTTGTAAATGATACTGTCGACGGAACCGGAAACACGAAAGACTGGGCGCTTATCATGCTACGAATTATTTGAGTGGCCTGATTTTCCTCTTTGCTTTTAGCTGAAAATAAAGGGGAAAAATAAAGATCAATATACTGCTGTTGAACAGATAATAAAGCTCAGTACTTACCGGCTGATCGGGCCAGTGCCTGCCACAGTTGAGTAGTTGCCGCATCCGTTGCGTGATCCGAGCTTAGGCTGTCCGGGGTCTTTCTATCATTAATTGAGGACGTGATGTCCATCTCCAGTTTGTGAGAGTCGGAGCTGTCGCCAGAGTCTAGCAGGGATCCGGTACTCGCCTTCGGTGCCTTCGATTTGTAGTCGGACCCACCAACTTGGTTAATGGTAATACTGTAGTTTTGAAAATCCTCTTCACTTCTTAAGTGTGGCTGAATATCAAGCATTGGAGTTTGGCAAAAATGGTGTATTGGGGCCGAGTTCCGTTGATGAGAGTAATCGTTCTTTTGTTTTTTGACGGATAAGTCAATTTCAACTCCGTCCTGAATTTCATTTTGGTTTAATGGACGTTTTGATTTTATCACAGAACTTTTAATACTTGTATCTACAGCTGCAGAAAAACACGGAGATTGGGGATTCGAGCATGGAGGGGAAATTACAATTTTCTTGCTTATATCCATTAGAACGGCAGCCGTTTCTAGCTGCTGCTGCAGATTTGCAAATTTCTCGCTTTCCGAGTCCTTTTGCAGTTTTGAGTCAAACTGGCTGTGTGAGGATCCAGACATTATTTTCGTTTTTTGTTCGCTTTTGTTAATAATTGATTTGAATAAACTTGGATAAAAGCTATGTTCTGGCATATCTTGATTGCTAATCTCGATTTTCCTATCCAAACTAGGCTGGATGGGGGAATCTATTTTACTCTGGTCGTACTTAACTTTAGAAAACGTGCTTAGCTCCGTCAGGGCCTTTGCCGCTATAGCCTCTGATGAAGCCTTTAAAATTGCATCAAGCTTAATTTCCAAATCATTTGCCTCCTGGAAAAGATTAAATTGTTTTAGTACTAATTCTTGATTAATTTATTTTTGGGGTAAAATTATTTCCACAGTTTTTCGTGACAACTTGTTTAATGGGTGCTGCTGACGACCCATAAAGACAGTACTTACTAGATTAAGATTTTTAGATATATTTAAAAATTCTTTCAAAGCTATTTGTGAGTTGTGCGCCATGGTACGAAATTTTTCAAATGAATCCAATTTTTGTCTGCATTCGCCACAAATCACGTTTGGTAGTCCATCGTTAGGCAGTGCCTGAAAGAGATAGAAACTTATTTTAAAATATAGTATTCACACAAAATATTGAGATATATTGGAATGAGAATGATGCAATGAATCAATGGTATGGCGGTAATAAAATCAATCGATAAGCTTGATGACTGTTTGGACAGCGGCATAACTAGCTGCTAAAATTTCACCACATTGACTGCAATAACAGATTTTGATAGTATTAAGACTTAATATAGCAAAAATAGCAGATTTTTTAAACATAAACTTTTTTGATAAGAAATTTACTTACTTTAAGTAAGTTTGAATAACGGAAAATGATTATTTTACTAGATAAAAACAAACAGGTTTATAAATTGGAGAAAATAACAATGCAGTCCCGTTGAATTACATTTTAAGAAACATTTGAATATTATTACTTTATTTAATAAATAACTAAGTAATAGCAATTAAACTAAAATAATTACTTTGGGTGCTTTTAAATATAGAACCTTTTAAAGAGATAAAATAAATAAATTCTAAAACGAACAAAAATATCAACAAATGATAAATATAATAATTTAGCTCAAAGTGTCCCATACATGTATGTATGTATTTAGGCCATATAAGGTGAACATACGATTGTATATCGGTACTAAAACAATCCAATTGCAGTGAAACGAATGTTATCTCTGGCGTGGATTAATGTAGGTCTCTAACGCGCTCATACATATGTACGTACATTGTACATGCACATGTACATATCAATATTTACATTCGTGTGTTGGCCACTGATGTACGATTAGAGTGGTGTGCGTGGGGCATTGCCTCGAAATGGTTCATCGAAAAAATACCAAACAATTGATACCGATTGTTAATAGGCCATGGGATAAAAGCGGCCCAATCATTTCCTATTATTTTGACGTGTGGTGTCGTAATCACATAGATAACGCACACAGCCACACGGCGAGCACTCGCAAAGGTGCGATGGTGTGCGGGCACAACCGTGTATATATACGCGATATATCCACCACACACACCGTATATCCACGCCTGTGTGTGTGCGTAATTAATGTAAATTCGTTTCTTTGCAAATGTGTTGGATGGAAATCTGCTTACCTTAATAGAGAGACAGTTGAATATCTGAAATGTAAGATGTGGTGATGAATCATCTCTGCCGTGCTCTTTGCCGTAGTTATCGGTTCCGCTTATTTTTGTTATATCCACATTCACACATGCCTCCTCGCGCTGATTATGATTATGCTCATGCTCCTCTCGCGGGAGTTCCGATTTTGATTGGGAATGGGAATGGGACTGGACCTCCCCGCGTGCTATATGTTGTTGTTGTTCGTGGGTCGACGATGACGACGATGACTGACTTTTGAATACTGATCTTTCGGCGATGTCCGACTCCAATTGGCGTTCGCGTTCACTCGATTTTGTGTCCGCAGCAGAAGGCACACTTGGCGTGTAATGGGTTTTAGTTTGGGTTTGGTTTTGGTGAAGGTGAAGGGTTTGCGTTTGCATTTGGGACTGCGACTTGGGTTGGAGTTGGCTTGGACCCGTTCCCGTTTCATTATTGGTCACCGCGGATACTGATAGCGAGTTATCACCGACGCAGCTGCACTGATTGGGGCTCAAAGCACTGCAAAAGCAGTTGGCACGCTTCTCGTCCCTTCGAAAATCGGCCGTATTTCTGTCTGGGGCACTATTATGATTATGCGACGAAACATCATACATTTGTAGTTCTGCAACATCGCACTCGTTAACCAATGTGAGGCACAATCGACAAACTTGACGAAACTTATGTGGTACATTATACATAATTAGAAATTTATATGTGTTGCACTGTGTAAAGAAACTTTCGCACGCCTCTCCGTTATCGAGATAAAAAAGATAACTTTAAAATAAATTATAAAATGAATGTAAACACTATTCCTCAATTTTTCATTGTCACAATCCACGTTCAGCTCACTAAAAATAATTCACTCCAGTGGTTCGCCACAGATTTTGCGTTCATTTGATCTAGTTTCCCCGTTCAAATTACCAAACGAGGGCTCCAGCGCCTTTCGCATCAGCGCGCTGCCAACCGATTTTTTACACCACATCAGCAGCATGATTCATCTTGGTATCGCGACTAATGGTTAATTATGTTAATGTATTCCGGTGATAAAGTTTCAAGGCCAGTGCAAAGAATAAATAAAAATAGTTCTTTCATTTGCAAGACCAACGCATTTGTCAAATGAACTAGTAGGGCACACTAAAAATTGGGTTTTTTGGTATTTTATCGATAAATAAGACAAGTTCAGCCAGAAGTAGCTAGAATATTAGTTTCGTAGCTGTGTTTGAAAATTATATTTAATAAAAACAATACACTTTTAATGTATATGGAGACTTGTTTTTAACTTATATTTAAAACCAATTAGTCTTAAAAATAAAAAATTTGAAAAATTTGTGTTGTATCTTTGCATTAAATATAGGAAGGATTAAAAGAATTCGAATGTTAGGTAAAAATTATAAGCAATTCCATCTGTTTTTTGTATTGCTAACATAGCGAAAATATATTCAGCTGATGCAATTTTGTTGAATAAACAAGGTCTTATCACTTTACTTTCAAATTTTTAATCACAAAAAAATTGTAATACTGGTATTTAGTTCTGCCCTGTTTGCGGGAGGCCGGTTAAATCTCCGAAAAACAGCATTTTAAAATAAATTATAAAATTATAAGATCGGTCAAATTATAAGATTCAAGTTTGTAACTTAGCAGTTGTTAAGTGTCGAATCAGCTGGTGTGTAATCTGGAATGGTGGAAATCGAAGTAAAATCTTTCAAAATTCCAACTGTTCCCCGAAGATATGCTCTGTGAAAGAGTATCTGAATGAAACGAGTGGAAGTGGTATGCCGGAATACTTGGGCACTCTAGAGGTCTAGCAATTTAAAAAATATTTCGCGATAATCTAACAATCCAATTTATAAAAATTACAATTGTTCACCGCACCTGTCTCAGCTTCAGGACTTCCTCTATACTAAACATAAATACTTATCAAGGACGTGGTGTCATTTATTCTTTGAAGAAAACAAATTTGTCCCACAGAGGTATGATTTTCCTTAATATTAAATGACTATTTGTTTTTACAAGTTGCAGAACACTTAGTATATTTGTGTAACAATACTTAACATTTTTTCGTATGAATGTTAATGTTACTATCTAGGTCCTTCGGCTACGGCGACGGGCAGAACATTTCCAAGACTACTAGCAGACTGCTTTATTGCAATGTAGGTGGATTCTTTTTTCTTTTCCTCTCCGGCAGGTTTGCTGAAATACCACTCCTTTTTGTTGGCCAGAAACAGCAGCATCAGGGCGGGCAGGTGTATTAGAGAAAACCGGAAAAGCTTCCTCGAACTCCCACTATCCGACTTTTCATAAAACCGATATGCTGAAACAAACGGAAAATATGAAACGTAGAGCAAAAGGCTCCAAAGGTGAGAAAAAGATAGTTACCAAGGTATGCGAAGTACGCGTTCAGAGGTAGTGTTTCCAAAGCAAACCAGTAGTTGGTGACGTCCAGGACCGGTGCCATTACCGAAAGTCCAGCGATGGCCACCGAATACCGCAAGGCAGTGCGGCGACACAGTCCCGGATTGGTCACGGCCATCATCCGGTAGCCCGCACGGGAGTAGTCAGGTCGGAGGTTCCACGACAGGGCGTTGAAGTGAGGAAACTGCCAGGCATACAGTATTCCGGCCAGGATCATGGCTCCAGCGTCAAGGGTGCCGGCACATCCTGCCCAGCCCATCAGAGGAGGAATGGCTCCCACTATCGAGCCCACCCAGGTGTTGACAATGCTAATTCGCTTCAAGGGCGTGTATATCGATGTGTAGAGTAGGAGGTTTCCCGCTCCCAGCGCCGCCGTCAGTCCATTTGCACCGAAATACAGCATGCTCAGGCCAGCAGTTGCCGATACCGCGGCAAAGGTGACGGCATGCAGAGGAGTCATTTGTCCCGTGACGAGCAGTCGGTTTTTCGTCCTCGACATCTGCGAATCGAAAGGAACTTCGTGATACTGATTTATGGCATTTGCCGCAGCCGAAACGAGTCCTGTGCCCAATGAGCACATCACAAACGTGGTGGGATCGAAGGCAGCCGGAGCCATGGCATAGCCTCCCATGGTTGTAATGACCACCAGAGCTAGAACAGAAAAGAAAACACCTTATTTCGTTGCTTCATGAATTGGAAACCACCTCACTAACATGTCAGCCGGAATTTGGACAGCTTCTTGTACTGGCTGAAGGTTTTCCCGGGGATGGTGTACGGACTGGGCATCCAAGATACTTGACTTTCGGGTATATGCTGGACCTTTCCCGTCTGGGATACTGGCGGCAGTGGACTGGCACCTCTGTCATCTTGGGTGGATATTGTTGCAGCCGTGGAGTACTAGAATAATTGTGAAAGTTATAGTTTGTTAGGCATTGCGTAATGGCCAAGAACCTCACCCGAATGAGCACCAAGTCAACCGGCGTTTTTAGCTGGGTTTGCACCCTCCGAATTCCTTTGAATAATATCATTTTTATTCACTAATACGTAGTGCCTTCGGTTATTCCATTTTTCTAGTCGTGTTTTAGTTTCTACTACTTTTATACATCAATATTATGGTTGTTTTTAAATCACATTGTGCTTAAGTGTTACCACATTTGAAAAGAAAGAAAATGCCAAGTGCTAAAAAATAAGTCAGGGTATTCAGACAAGGCATTTTTTTAACAATCTATTTTTGGAATAAAGTTAAAAAAGGATTAATTATTTGAAAATTGATTAATTATTAATTATTTAAATTGATGGCTTTGAATTTTTTATTTTATTATTACATTTTGGTATTATAGTAATTCAAAATAGTTGTAGATCTTAATGAGATTGTAGTTATAGATTTCAACATGAAACATTACTGTTTTGAAAAATTATATTTAAAAAAGACATCAATACGATAAATGGTATTATTATAAACACTATGGACAAGGGTCTTAAAATCTACGCATGCGTTAAACATGTAATTTAGCCTATGTGTGTGGGAGTAATTTTTACATCTGAATGCAGGCAGGCCTAAGTCCTTGTAAGTCTTCATCGATTCAATAATTGAAATTTTGTGTTGTTTTCAATACATTAAATATTTTGTGGTAAATATTAAAATAGTTGGAACAATCGAATGAGAAAATACATTATAATTAACTGAAATCTTGGACACATGAAAAATTTAAAAACTCTACCTATGTCCATGTTTTTCGGCTCTGTTCATATTCTTTCATTTTAAGTATATAGGTAAAGATAATATTATTAAATAAATATATTTGTAGAAAATACAGTACAATGACCTTTGGATAACATTATAAAGACATAAGAAAGCAGCAGGTTTGGTTTTCAAGTTTATACAAACACATATTCATTAGTGCAAATTGTAATAAGAGAGTAGTGCGATAGCAAGGTCCTTTTACAAGTCAAAGCGAAAAATAAAAAAAAAGAAATTATACAGAAAATATTCAAATTGTTAAACTATTGTTAGTTTTAAATTTTGTACATCATTTTTGAAAGAACATTTAAATTTCCATTATTTTGTTTTTATCATTTGATAATTAAGTTACATAAATATTTAAGTTTACTAACTGAATTTTTTACATCAATATCTTTTCATATAGGTAACTTACTCAAATGCCCAGCTCAAGAATGGATATTTATATAACAAAGGGAATTACCAACCCCAACTATCCTGGTTTTCAAAAATTTGCGCATACCCTTTCTGATGACTACATTGAATACTCAGACATGGAATGTAATGAAAGTGATTTAACCGATAGTGACAGAGAGGATGACCAAATCCCGTTCCGTAACAAGGTTGTCAGCAAAGCTGCTTCAGAAACGTTTGAAAATGCCCATGATTTGTTTTTAAATAATTGTGACAAACTGGCGTTCGACAATGGAAACACATATTCATTTGAGCAAACCGGAATCATATCGTCGCCTTCAAATGTACCGGACATTGTAAATAAGAATTATAGTGGAGCATCAGAAAACTCTATGCGCTCTTTAAATAAGCCTGACCTTATTTATAACCTAAGTCAGAATTATTCGACCAATTCTGACTTTTCTCCCTGGTCATGTACAATTAATTCTAAGTACGAAGGCCAGCTGCAAGGACAAAGTCCGATTGATATCGTTGGAGATTTTGGCGGAGAGGTGGAGCGGGAATTCGAACTACTTATCACTGGTTATAAAAACAAGAAAACACAAGATGGGTTAGAGGGATCAAATTTGACCAAGGTAAACTAATTAATCATTAAATTAAAATTGAATAATGCTCAAAGTAAAATTTAATTTTCAGGTTTGCGATGCAGAACTATCAAATGGAACAGAAGCTTTAAAGCACACATCCTCGACGAGATTGTCCGGAAACAGCATTCGCAAAAATAAAAAGAAAAACACTCCATATGGGCATGAGTTGATAAAAACCAAACATCAAAAACCATCACATGATGAACGACAGCTACCACCAGACACATTCGACTATAAAACATATAGCCAACGAAAGTTTATTATTTGTGATTCTGAAAGTTATTCGTCCGTTTCGGAAAAAAACAAGAATGAAATGCAAGGTATCAATCAGGGTGAAATACCCAACTTGAGCAATTTAGAAATCGGTCAAAGCCATCAACACCTTGAGGAAGACAATAAAAAGGTGGCAAACCGAAGGTATTTAAATCAGTCGTGCTGGTCTCAATATTTGGAAGATCCGATAAAGTATTCCAAAGATCCATCTCCTACTATGGTTTTAGGTAAATATTTTTACTTTTTCTCATTTAAATCGATTACCATTATTTTTCTCCCGTACTTACAGAACAATTCGATGCATACAAGGTAGCTAATGATATGGACGTGGAAACATTACAAAACCATTTTAAAAAGGTGAAACAAATAGAAAAAAAGGTACTGCACGAAGCTATTTACTTGTAAAGAAAGTGTTTAAAAAATATTTTTATCGTTACAGCGCCGCTTTAATCGAGATGAAATACGAAAGAGATTGGCGATCGGAGATAAAGATCCCTTAAATAATGGTAAGTTCATGGAACACAGCCGACGTATTTTAGAAGACAGTTCTCATCACTACAAAGTCTTATCTATTATAATTCCAGAAATTAAAAAGGAGGAATTTCTAACCGGTTCCGACAATGAGAGCTATAGTTCCGACTCTGAAACATGTCCCAAATTATCAAGTGGAGTACTTCGCAAGCAATCTGATTTTTGTGAAACAAAACGCAATAAGGAATTTGAAAACGATAAAATCTTTCAAAAGAACCAAATTAACCAAGAAAAAACCATCAATCATTCGATTAATGGTAACCCCATTGAAAAACCGGATTTTCAATCAAATGAAAATTTGTTTTTCTTTGCGAACCAATCAAAGCTCCAAATAGAGGTTAGAATAGCCCTTGCTCAATCGAAGGAAATAGCCCAAATGAAAGTTAAGGTAAGTTTATAAAAATATTAGTTTGTTAAGTTACTCAATTAATTGCTTTTTATTCTCTATTTTCAGGCAAAGAAGCATGGGGTCACACCAATTGTAGAAGTAATCCGTTCAATGCTGAGTGACGTTGGTATAAAAATGGACTCAAATCATCGGTGGATCTCAAGGCAGTTGCTCACTGGAATTCAAGTTCCGATTCTACAGTTATTGGTCAACAATCTTCAGAAATATATTGAAGACTTAAATGTTACTCTACTAGAAAGCCTTAAGGAACGAGACGATCTTAATTCGGACCAAGATGATATACTACACGATCTGGAAAAAATAAATAACTTTTTGTAAGTAGTCCAAATGGTTTAATTACACATTCCCCTATTGATTCTATTGTATTTTAATTTCATAACAGAAATTTCATTACTAATTTACCAGTTTTATAATTTTTATAGCTATACATTTTTCAAAATTCTCTTTCTTTCTAGTGTTTTTCAACAGCAATCTGGACAGCAAGTCAATAAAATAGTTAGACACGGCCTTCATGATTAATCACTCTAAAGTTGCATGTTTTATTATTAATTTGTTTAAAAATACTATAATCACTTGTATAATTGATAACAATCTACCGAGACCGTTTATAAAACACATACTCAAAAAATGTTCTTTAAACACTGTTATATTTATGTAATCATTTAATACTATATAAATAAAAGCTAAAACAAATTATTTATATTAATATGAAAACAATTTATCGTTTGAAGTATTCGTTTTATCAAGTGGAACAAAGTGAAATAATTAATATTCTCGATCGTTTCAAAAATGTGCCATCCGAATTAGGGCATTTTGTGATCTTGTCGCACGGTAACACTAGATTCGGCATTATTTTGGCGCCTTTTTATGTTTGCAACAAGCAATTTTCCGCCTCTTGTGAAATTTAGCAGTCAACATGTTGAAGAATAAATCTATTAAAACATCCAAGTTATATGTCATCAAACGAGGTAAGTTAGTTTGCAATACAGCTGCGACTGTTCTAAACATATGTATTTCAGATGGCAGGCGGGAGGAAGTACATTTTGATAAAATAACCTCAAGAATCCAGAAGCTTTGCTACAACTTGAACATGGATTTTGTAGATCCTGTAAGTTTACTTTCCTGGTGTAAATATGGGGTTCTTATGGGTCTCACAAAGATATTGCAGCCGAATTTAGAGTTCCTACAAAGAATTCAGTGATCGCCTCAGGTGGCAAAGTCATGTGAGACTTCCAGAAACCAAAGAACTTGTATCAACTAGAATATAATAGTGTGTTTAGTTGAAAAGTATTATTTATCTACAGATTATAAGGCTATCTATATATGATGCATTTTCAAAAACTAAAATATTCACTATCGTTATAGGTTTCCATTACTTTGCAAGTCATCAATGGTCTATATTGCGGAGTCACTACTCAGGAACTGGACAACTTGGCCGCTGAGATCGCAGCTGGCTTAACTTGTAATCACGCCGACTACGCAATCTTGGCTGCTCGCATTGCGGTCTCCAATTTGCACAAGGAAACCAAAAAGGTTTTTTCCGGTAAGTGTCCCTAGGAGTATTCAAGACTAAGTAATAGAAAAACTGTTTCAATTAGATGTTTTCGATGATCTGTACAATCATGTGAACAAGGAAACGAACCAGAAAGTTCCCCTGGTATCGGAGTTCCACTACAATGTGGTTCAAAAGAACGCAACTCGCTTGAACTCCTCTATAATTTACGATCGCGACTTTGGGTACAACTACTTTGGGTTTAAGACCCTCGAACGTTCCTATCTGCTGAAGAGAAACGGAAAGATCGCTGAGCGTCCGCAACACATGCTGATGCGCGTGGCGATCGGCATCCATGGAGAGGATATCGATGCGGCCGTGGAAACCTACAATCTCTTGTCGGAGCGATACTTTACCCATGCATCGCCCACACTTTTTGCCGCTGCCACAAATCGCCCGCAGCTGTCGTCGTGTTTCCTCCTGACCATGACAGCCGACTCCATCGAGGGCATTTTCAAGTCTGTTGAACAGTGCGCCATGATCTCGAAGTCGGCTGGCGGCATTGGACTAAATGTCCATTGCATCAGGGCAAAAGGCACCTCGATTTGCGGCACGAACGGCACTTCCAATGGCCTGGTTCCAATGCTGAGGGTCTTCAACAATGTGGCACGTTATGTGGATCAGGGAGGCGGCAAGCGACCCGGTGCCTTTGCCATTTACCTGGAGCCCTGGCACTCGGACGTCTTTGAGTTCCTGGAACTAAAGAAGAACACCGGCAAGGAGGAGAATCGCGCCCGCGATCTGTTCTACGCCCTGTGGATACCCGATCTCTTTATGAAACGTGTCGAGGCCAATGGGGATTGGTCGCTTATGTGCCCCCATAAATGCCCCGGCCTTCACGATGTGTGGGGCGATGAATTCGAAAAGTTGTACGAGAAATATGAGCAAGAGGGTCGTGCCAACCGAACTGTTAAGGCTCAGTCCTTGTGGTTCGCCATCATTGAGGCGCAGGTGGAAACTGGAAACCCCTACATGCTGTTCAAGGATGCCTGCAACCGGAAGAGCAACCAGCAGAATGTCGGAACCATCAAGTGCAGCAACTTGTGCACAGAAATCGTTGAGTACTCCTCGCCGGATGAGATTGCAGTCTGTAACTTGGCCTCGATCGCCCTCAACATGTTTGTCACACCTGAAAAGACGTATGATTTCAAGAAACTTAAGGAAGTTACCAAGACGGTGACCAAAAATCTCAACAAGATAATCGATATCAACTTTTATCCCCTGCCAGAGGCAAAGAAATCCAACTTGAGACATCGTCCCGTGGGCATCGGTGTTCAGGGATTTGCCGACGCCCTGATTCTCATGCGATTCCCCTATGAAAGTGAGGAAGCCGGCCTCTTGAATCAGCAGATATTCGAAACCATCTACTACGGCGCCCTGGAAGCCAGCTGTGAACTGGCCCAGATCGAAGGACCGTACGAAACCTATGAGGGCAGTCCAGTGAGCAAGGGAATTCTGCAGTACGACATGTGGGACAAAGAGCCAACAAACCTTTGGGACTGGCAGAAACTAAAGGAGTCCATCAAGCAGCACGGTGTCCGGAACTCCCTGCTTGTCGCTCCAATGCCCACGGCCTCTACTGCTCAGATCATGGGCAACAACGAATCTTTCGAGCCCTACACCACAAATATTTATACCAGGCGAGTGCTGTCTGGCGAGTTCCAAGTGGTTAACCATCATTTGCTAAGGGACCTAACGGAGCTGGACTTGTGGGACGATGACATGAAGAACCAGATCATTTCCAGCAGGGGCTCCATCCAAAATATTGAGTCCATCCCCCAGAAGGTTCGCGATCTGTACAAGACCGTGTGGGAAATCTCAGTCAAGTCCACGATTAAAATGGCCGCAGATCGTGGTGCGTTTATAGACCAAAGTCAGTCGTTCAATATTCATGTGGCAGAGCCGAACTACGGAAAGCTGACCTCCATACACTTTTATTCCTGGAAAGCTGGTCTCAAAACCGGAATGTATTACCTGCGCACAAAGCCCGCTGCAAATGCTATCCAGTTCACCGTGGATAAGAAACAGGGTGCGGTTAAGGTGAATGGTCAAAATGGCACCGCTGAGGACAGTCCCCAAGACTACGAATCGGAGAGAGAACGAAAAATGGCCGATATGGTTTGTTCCCTTGAAAATAAGGACGCTTGTATGTCCTGCGGCTCCTAAGAGCATGCACTTAAGTTAACTTTTATTTAATTGTATTATGTAAACACAACTTTGAAATAAACATAAATTATGGATCGGAAATATCGAAGCCTTAGCTATTACATGGATTTTGTAAATCTATTTCATTCATCCATCCCAATCAGTAATTAACAAACCACAGCATTTATAAAGGTACTAAAAAATTTGATTTATTTTAAATTACAATCGGATGCTAAACGGGATTTCGATTCTTTGGAAATGTTTATTGTGCTACTTGTATAGTGGTTTTGAACGACGTCCTGAGGTGTGGACACATACTGATGAGATAAGGCGTTGTCCGTTATTATTTTCCGCACAACTTCCTCAACTGTTGGCGCCGTCGTCTCTAAGTCCGCTTGGCTCTTGTTGTCCAGGTTCACAAGAGCTAGTGGCTGATCGGAGTGCGCTACGGAATCCATGCCCGGCTTGGCGTTAAAGAAGTCTAGGATCCAGGACACCACAAAAAAGCAGGCGGCGTTCATCGGAAAGGCTCTGATCAAGGTCGAGTTTAACCCGCGGAAAAAAAATTGCGGGCCTTCGTTTTTTAAGCCTTTTATTGCGCAGTCGATGAAGCCATTATATTTGGCGTTCGTTCCCAGGGCATCTGCTTGCATGTGGGTTTTCACCACGTCGATGGGATAGCAGGCCAACCAGGAAGACATACCCGCACATCCTCCAGCCGTTAGAGTATACGGAATGCTCGGAGTTTCCACTTGCCGCATGAAGAACTCGAAGGACACAAAGTAGGCGGCAAAACCTTATCGAAAAGAGGAATTAGTGGTAAGCATTAATTGGATAAGGATTTTGTATTTCTCCTGTTTTATATTTTTAACAAATTTTCTACAACCACAAAGTTGTCATAAAGATTTATAGATTTTTGTGACACTCCCAATATTTTATAAAATGAAATTAAGGTAACTTACCTGGAATATCTCTTAGAATCGTGGCAGTTAGGCCCTTGAAGGCGCCTCTGATTCCCTCGGTTTTTAGAATGTACTTGAGGCAGTGGATGGGTCCAGTGAATTTTAATCCACCGTCAATCTGCGACGACAATTGGAGTCTCGTTTTGGCCAACTCCATGGGTGCACAAACGAAACTTTGGGCTACGCCGGCGATAGAACCCGCGTAAAAGTGTGACGTCAGCGAATTGGGGTCGTTGGACAATCGTTGAACATTTCCGTATACCCCGAACACGATGGCGTTCACCAATCCAATCCCACCCATGGGGCTGCTAATTCCTCGATATAGTCCTCTGAAGCTGTCTCTCTGCAGTATCGTCCGGAAGCAGTGAACGGTGCCTTTGTATTTGGGGTTACGGGGATCATCGGTTTGCAGGTGGACTTTCACGGTATCGAATGGGTGACCAACAAGAACGCCAGCAGCACCTGGAATTCGAAAGCAAAATATCTGATAAAAGGTTCCACGAATATAGTACGCATTTTCAAGCCAGCTTACCTCCGAGAAGACCGGCGACAAAATCCACAACCATTTTCGGAGATAAAGTTTCAGAGGTAGCCTTCAATTGTATGCCTCCGAGCTCTGAACCTCTCTTCCCATATGGATCCTGAAAAGAATGAAATTAAAAAGGTTCAATAAGGCCGTAAAATATTTTTTAACGATTCGCCTAACCAAAAATGGCAAATACTTCACTACTAAACGGTGAAATAATTTGTCGCGTGTGTCCTAAACAAATTTTTCAGTTGTCGCGATGATTTTTTTAATCGGCGGAGGTTAGAGTAACTGATAACGCGCTTTTGATGCTTTAATTCAAAACATTCAATTTAAACTAAAGGTATAGGCTAATATTGTGACTAAAAATCCATTTTATATTTATTTGGTGTAGGACTTAATGTATATATTATAAAGTTCAAAACTATTTTTTACATTTTATTGAAACATAAAAAAAAAACCATATGTAATTGTACCTAACTATGGGTGCGCCAACCTAATCATTCATAATTAGCTTTTGGGGTATTCCGTAGTCGATCCTCTCAATTAATCAATTTGTATTCTATATTATGTAATAAAACTAAGCTTGGACTTTTTCACAGTTGTCGCGACTTGTTCTTTGTGTTAGAGATTAAAAATAAAATGTCATTAATGCGACCTCTCAGAATCCTAATCTTATTGGGCATCAACGACTTTGTAAATTAAATAACAGTGTACTGACTAATTGTTTTCTGAATAAATCTCTGTTTAATATACTAAATAAATTTAATTTTTGAAGTATTTTGCTTTATTTTGTTCCTTAATTAAAAAGTAAGTCAAATCCCTAAAAATTTTTTATTTTGTTGAGGGCAAGAGTATATTTTATTCGAGGATGTCTACCTAATCGAGACAAGGAAATGTTTTCAAGATAGGCACATAAATACAAAACATACTTTTCAAACACAAACAGCCAAGCTAAACGCATTATGATAATGGTCATAAAAACATACCTATGTTACAAGTGTAAAAGGCATAGAAGAAATTAAAATAAATACATGAAGTTTTTACCTTTCCATTGCTAACACGAAGTATAAGTGATATTGGTTGCATCTTGAAGTTTATATGTTTTCACATATTATACAGGACCCACATAAATTTTAAACCAGCATAGGCTGTCAGTATCTGTTATGCTGAAAAAACGATATTTTATATTTTATTTAAGGCCTTTGAAATTAAGCGCTTTATCTAATAAAATGTGTCAAATGTTGATTCAGATGAATTTAATACATACATATGATCAACCTTAAAAACTTTAGACAAGTAAAAATAAATTGAATGGTATGAGATTACTGCTTAACTGAGAAAAGTCACGCAAAATAAAGAAAGATTTTAATTCACAAACCAACATGTAAAGCGTAAAATTGTTCGACGACTTTACTACTTACCACCAAGATGAGTAATATGCATATTATATCCCATATTATTTTATAAAAATAAACAATTTTCAACGAATATTTATGCATTAAAAAAATAGCCGACTTTGTTTTAAAATGGAAAAGGTGTATACGACCATTTTTTTGTAATCCAATAATATTCACCGTAAATATTAAAACATTCAATATTCGTTGTAGTAAAATTTTTTTATTTATAATAACTGTAAGAGATTTATGGTTAATAATATTAAATTTAAATCAACAAGATGTAATTAATAAATTCTTGTTAGATATTCAGGAATATGTACACATTACAAGTGCTGTCCAATCCCGTTCTTAGATCGGCTATCTATAAAATACTTTAAATAATTGATATCATTAAAAAGACTTTTACAGCCCAAATATTTCCACTTGAATTACTCATATTTACTTAATTTTTGCTGAAAACATATTTTTTTAAAGAATATCTCATATGCAGCGATATGATCTCGCTTAAGTTTAAATTTCTAGACAAAAGTGCAACCATTCTCAGAGGTTTTTCTTGCTTTTAACGACTCAAGCGATCATAATAGAATCGTCACATTCATTCGCTTCTGTATTTGTTCATGTGCTATAGCTTTTAACAAGAAAGAAAGCTAGTTTCAGCATTCCGAAGTTTATATACCCTTGCAGATCATTTTTATTAAATTACAAATTAAAAAATGTTAAATCTAGATTTACTTGCGTACCTGTTAAAAATAAATTAAAGCAGTTTTCGCAGTATTTTGATATTTTAAAAATTATATTAAATATAATTTGTTTCCATTATTGTTCCAATCATTTCTATGGGAGCTATAGATATAGATCCGGCTGGTTCCGACCTGCAATAGAAAAAAGACTTTTGGGAAAGTTTTATCCCCATAATTTAAAGACTAAGAGACTAGTTCGATTAAAAACGGACAGACGACGGACAAACGGACATTTCTAGATCGATTCGTTTAGTCATGCTGATCAAGAAAATATATAAAAATACTTTATAGGATCGGAAACGACTCCTTCACTGCGTGGCAAACTTATGACTGTAATTATTATACCCTCTGCAAGGGTATAGAAAGCCCTCGAAACATTTCAAAGCTTTCTATCTATGTATATAAGTTCAATTTTAGTCTTAAAGTACAACTCGGTGGGTGAGTATCGTGCGAAAAGCTTGCCGCTAAATATTTGAGGTCATCTGGAACACATTACCTTTCCTTGGCAATACCTGTGTATATTTTTATCTACATTTGTACTTATGTGTACCCAGAGCATATATGCGATAGTTAATCTGTAAATGGATACAAAAGTGATAGTCAAATGTGAAAATTCTTTATATAACGCCAATGTTTATACCCCTGATGTATGTGCATGTACACAAAAATGTGTGTAGATTGAAAAGTGTGTATTTGTTTGTGTTTAAAATAATCTAAATGATCTCACATTAGTGACGTGCGCGTGTGTCATAATAAGACTTCGTGCGTGACCATTTTTACCTGTTGAATTGGCGAAAGCGGAAAGCTTTAAAGTATCTAAAACAATAAAATCCCATGTTTAACGCTGATAAAACTAAATAAATATAAGACCCGCAGCAAGTGACCTGAAGCTCGGGTGCGTTCAATCATATGATTCTAGATTACCTTAAAATACCATCGAAAGTGTCAATAGTGCGCTATCAAAATATTGATGTTATTGATTTAGATGCAGTGTGTGCCTATGTGTTCATTCCAACCGATCGTGTTCAACACGCGCCGATCTCTAGCTCATCTTTATAGCCGTGTATCTGCAAGTTTTCCAGGGATGCCCAACTAAACCAACCTAAACCGATCAGAACAAGATTTTCTTGCCGAAATCGATGGAGTTATAAGAATCTCCAAATCACCAAATCACGGCCTTTTTATTTTACGGAAAAGATAAAAAATAATATAGGATTGAGAACTTGTGTGTTTTATTTGCCTTTTCCGGTTTAAGAAATTTACAATATATGTATAATTTGGCAAACAACAACAAAATTTAAACCATATAACAAACTGAAGATCATTTTCCCTTAAAATAATATTTTATTCTAATTAAAAAGAGAGGGCGAATTTGTTAGGCAATAACTTGCGACATGAGTTTTTCGCAAATACATGTTATAATTACGAGTACTTTCAAGTTGTCGAAGTATTAAAAAAAATAATTCTTTTAAAAATGTTTCTACAATTGTTTTTTGCAAGTACATTTATTTTTTAAAAGATCTTTAGTATACACTCCGCTATTCGTCACCAAATTAATCTGTCATTCATGGTGATTCCTAATTTGCCTCTCGAATCGAAAGAAAGTTCGCAGTAATTGTATAATTATACATAGTAGATAATAGTCTGATAAGGGAATGGTTACGAAAATATTTAATCAAAAGCAATTCTGGGGAAAGGTTGGCCGAATTTGTTGGGTGTGACGATTGCTGTTTGAGGTCTTAGGATGAAACTGCTCGATATTTTTGCGCTAATTTAGTAATAATTTCTTATATAATGTGCGACTAATAGATTGATTGACAAAATACACATTCTTTATAGTTCATATAACCATTTTCGAAGGCCACCAAACCCGGTTTGTAGATAGAAACGTACTGCACCCATCAATAAGTATAGTAATGTCGTCATACTGGTGATTATATTTATACTCAATAATCACTGAGATCAACAGCAAAGTAATAAAACAACTACAGAAAAGCTTTTGGAATCCTCAAGATACATATGTATATAAATCTAACCCCTCATAGCCTTAGAGTTGATCTTTGGAAATTTAGAAGATACATACATAACAATATTGCTAAGCTGGGTATGTACAATTTTTCTTTCAGATTTATTTAACGCGGGCATAAATACTAATCAACAATGAGTTGGAATAAGCGGAATACTAGTCACATATCTATATACAACTACCCGGAACATTTAAATCCATTCTACGAAGAGGATAACCACAAGCGCCTCCGGTTTTGGGGATTTAGCAAAAAGAAGAACGAAAATGGCAGGCACAGTTTGTCTATTGGAAACTTGCAAGAATTGTGGTGAGTTCTTTCTGTTTATTTTGTATTTGTTTATTTAGTATGTGTCGATCCCTAAGAGGTATAAATAACTCACCCTTTGCACCAATTTATCTGTTCAAATGTATTCGCTCATTTATTTTAAATTTGTTTTCAAACTATTTAATGATACTTAATGCACTTCTAAATTTTAGGAAATCATATTCTTTTCGCAAAAAGAAGTCCTCAACATTGGGAATAAATAAAACATCAGAGAGCCCGCCGACCCTTAGACGAGACTTAAATGATAAGTATGTAAAATAATATCTCGAGACTAAGGACAGATGTCATAAACACTCAAATAGTTCGTATTTGAATTCTAGGGTTTTCCGGGGAGACCGTCACACATCCCTTCAATCCCTTCCCATGGATTCTCGAAGAGAGGTAAAAATAAAACTCGAAATATGTACAGAAACTTTAAGTTTTAATGATAATACTTTCT
The DNA here is from genome assembly GCA_037075205.1 of Drosophila prostipennis. NCBI lineage: Eukaryota > Metazoa > Arthropoda > Insecta > Diptera > Drosophilidae > Drosophila > Drosophila prostipennis. Next base: position 541,814 of record JBAMCJ010002255.1, on the reverse strand, counting down.
GTAAAATTAGTCTGATTCAATCTCCAATGGGGCTTACTTTAATCGTAATGATCGCTACAGAAGCACAACGCAGTTTTCTGGATATTCCTCGCCAAATCATCAAAATATAAGGTGTGTATTTTCTACACATATCCATCTTACAAATAAAGAAACAAAAATTGTTGTTGTAGGTTATCACAATCTAGTCTAGCCAGCTCAAATCCTTTCGAATCGCAACCGGATTCGTGTCCCAGCTCCCCGATGAGTAGTAGAAGATATCGTAAGAAGAGGAGAGCTCCGCCGCCGCCAAAACTAGTGGTAATTCAAATATATTTTCACAAAATACAGTCATATTTAACTTAACATTAATTTGTAGGTCGAGGATTACCTAGCTACCAAAGACATCGAGACTCTTGCCTCTGAAATTGACGAGTTTGTTAACAACAGAAAAGAATCTTTAATAAAACAAGAAGTTGGAGAGGAAATACCGAAATCAAATCAACCCGCACCGATCTCCGAAAGCGAACTTAACCCCAGCACGTCCAAAGCACCACAAGCCATTGATATAAAGCAATCCAATGGAATAAGCACGGTCACTGAAAAGGAAAATGTCACTATCCTTGAATCTAATACCAAAACTAATACCCGCACTTCCCCAACACCACAATGGATTGGCACAGTGCACTTAAAGCAGTCGAATGAACCTGAAATATCAAGCACATCTACTGAGGGGCAAAAGGTCATTTCCTCTAATACTTCTAGCCAAGCCAAGCCCTGCATTGCCAAAAAACCTGAGTGCATTGCAAGCATACATATTAACCAATCCTCAGAACACATATCAGTATGCTCCGAACAAAAACCAAATAACGATTTCCGCGTTCAGCTAGAAGAAAAGAAAGTCAACAAAAAGCAAAACGGCACCATACATGTGCATATCAGAGAAGAGCCTTTAGTCATTAAAGGTATTTCAAATGAGGCAGCTATTCCACATAATTCAGAAATTGTGAAACAATCAGTCAATTTGGTAGATTCTGAAGAAACTATTAGCCCTAGCACTTCCAAAACACAACAGTCAATTGCCTTCAAAGATGCCAAACTATCCAATGAATCTGAAAGTGTGAGCACCGATGTAGAACTAAGAGATAGCGCCTGCGTAGAAGATAGAAAGACGAATTCGTTTGGCACGGTTAAGCAAATTTCCCAGATTTTTGAAGAGAACATTAGTTGCAGTGGTCCTAGTGTTCTTCCCAAACGTAACACAGCAAATGTCCCTGAGGCAAATGGTGCGAAATCAAAGAATACAGAGAACCACCTTGTTTCTAATGTAATCCAACCAAACTCAGCTGAAACTAGCGAAGATTTACAAATAAGAGAAGAGTTTGAATTGGAAAGTGATCCAAGAATTGGTGAAAGGCTTAGAAACGATCGCTTCAGGTCTTCAATCTCAGCGGAACGGGAATCAAATTCCACACCAACACCGCGGATGCGGAAGAAGAAGTCCATAAAGGAAGTGCTAGAATCTATAAGCAGAAACCAGAAGATTTTGAATGAAAGTGCAGCCAAGGGCACAAAAGTGTATCTAACTCCCTCCTATGCGGACAATAAATACAACTACCCCAATGAGTTGAATAACGTTAATAACAGGTCTTCCAAAGAAGTAACGTCTACCAATATTTCTGTTAGTACATCGGATACCAATGAGTTACCATCGCAAAGTAATTTGTTTATAAGCAAGATAAGCAAATTCAAGGGCCAATTCAGGGAGTCATCTCCCACTTCATCAAACTTGGATTGGAACCCATTGCCAAAACCAAGTCGAGCCCATAATTCAGCTAGTTCTAATTTCAACAACGGCTCGTGCTAAGAGTTAAATTAATTATGCTTTACACAAACAAATATTTATATTAAACCAAAACCAAATTTATACGCAATAAAATAAAAAGTGTACTTATTTAAAAATGAAGTTATTTTAATTGCGAACAATGCACTAAGGGTCAATAATGTTCGCCACATAGGGCTGTACCGATTTCTACATTTTTATAGAATTTATTATCTTTAAAGTAACAAGTGTTCAATTAGCATTAGTAAAGTTTTGAAAAATAATTTGGACATAAATTTTCCTACTGCAAATATTAAATTACTCAACACCATTTTGTTACTTAATGCGATTTCATTTTAAGTCTTTCAGAAGGGTGTCCGTTGAGTTGTCCCACGGGATCCTCTTTGGTTAACTTTGATACTTCATCGTAAAACCGGGGAAAGTATTGGATGGCGAGGAATACAGCCAACAGATAAACACCAATAACAAAAGTTAGGAAGAGATCAAAGATCGCCGGTTTAACTCTGTAAACATTCAGTTTCACATCGTTCTCATTGTAGAACATAAATTCTGGATCTCTGCCATCGGGCTTATCGTATATGATTTTTACATTGTTAAGGTATTTTTCGAAAGCATCCTTAACGTCGTTGTTATGCAGTATGGATTTAACTCCAAAGTATGGCACAATGTTTTCTTCCTTAATGGCCTATCAAATCGAAATAGAATACATTAATCATCTTACTCAATCAAAGAAGTTGGTTACTTACCAATTGCCCATCGAAAATGCTGGAAATTGGATCCACTTTGTACATATAACTGGCCAGAGCTTCCGCAATAATTCGGGACGTGTTGAGAGTGTGTTCCACAATGCGACTCTCATCGTTTTTGAAAATTGTTGTCCGAATAGGGCTTCTTGGACTCTTTACGGACGATAGGGTAAATGAGGGATAGCGTTTTATGCTGAAGCGCTCATGCTCCCATGCAAGTTTGGTGTCAGCTAGGTTAATCTTCTTGTGCACACCCTCGACCGTTAAGCCACTCGAATACTTTTCAGCTGATGACTTCAAGAGTTTGAAGAAATTACTGATGGAAGTCTTATCTTTGGGTGGCTTTGAGACATGCATGTACAAAGCATTGTCTGTGGTGTAAGATAAACTTTCGGTTATAGTGTCTAAACAGAGAACAAACTCAACATTCTAGAAAAAGAAATTGGAATTCAAATTATAGCCTTTATACCTTTCGTTTTGTTTAGTTATTCAAACCTGCAGCGCATTATCATCAACTTCGAGCCACTTCTTTGAGCCTTGGAAGTTTAGTAGGACGCCAGCGTCCGAGAGCAAAAATCGGAGACGGAACTTGGGTGCCATGCTGGATGTATAGTGCAATTTGCTAAACAGTTCCATTAGCACCAGTAGAACGGCAGCATCAGCATTCACTGGATAGTCCTGATGATTTCAAGAGAAAACGAAAAATTGTATTACATTATTTATTCATTTGCTCTTGACCTCCTTAACAATTGTCTGGGATCATGAAACTACATTTAAAAAAAGCTCAGATAAAGATTATCATCTATTAGATAGGAAGCCCTTATCTATGAGGAAAAAATACGTACATACATGTGTATTTCTTGAATTATGTACATATGTTGAGGTAACACCTCCACGTGTAATTCTTTGTCGTGAAATACTTTAAGTATATATCTATCTATCTAAATGTGTAAAGTTAATGAAACAAGGATGTTGCATAGATCCAAATACATTTCAATCCATGAAAATAATATTCTGCGAATTTGGTTTTTTTAAGATACATAACTTATTAAATAGTTGAGCTTCTATTTTCGAGGAACTTGGGAAATGTTCCACCTTTACAACAAAACATTACTTACATTATATATTCCAAAGGTTTTCAGATTCGCGGTTATCAAAATGACAGGAAGTTTTTGTCCATCGCCAACTGTTTCTGTGGGTTTTAGGGCCAATTGATTTGGAATCAGCTCGCCGTGGATGATGGGAACTTTGCTGTTTTTGTTGGTCACAATACTTCCGCCACCGACATTCACATGGTATCTGTTTGCCGAGACTGTTACAATCAATTGACCCAGCGCAGTCTGATTTTGACCCGCATTATCTGTGGTCGTGTAGGTAATGTCATCGATGATTTTTTCCAAGTCCTTATTGTACGGCGCAAAGTAAATGGGGACTGCAGCTGTGTGTGTCAGCATAGATTGCTCCAAAATAGTTATAAGTTCTTTGGTTTCCAGATCTAGGCCCAAGATATTCGACGGCAACATGAGAATTAGTCCTCCAGCACTTTTTAACTTGTCGAAATCATGGATAGACAAGTCGGTTAACCTGTAAATATTAAATTATATTTGCAAACCTTAAATGAATATACGTAATTAGTGGAAAATGTATACTTACCGTGTGAGAACACAGTGCCTAGACGTATTCCAAGAATACAATGACCGAGCTTCCAGGGATATTGCTGCTACCCGGCTTCCTGGAAGTCACAAACAAAAGAGTAAAAATAGTTAGCTTCAAAATCCAGATACTTATGTATGACGATTCAGTTTAAGCTTGGGCTCCGAAAATGGCCGGATATGAATAATAATTAAAGGCAGTCCAAAGGGTATTGAAAAATAAATTCCGAGTAGGGCAGCTTAAGAAATAATGTCTTCTATAATCTAACGACATTTCTCATACCATACATGACACACATTTAAAATAAAGAACACGTTCGATTGTTTTAATGAGATTCCATGCTACTAATTAAATAAAGGAGAAAACCCCTCGTCAATGTGCATTAGAATTTAGGTCAGATGCACCGTCGAAAATGAAAAGCATATTAGTGTAAGCATGTCCAAGGGCTGTTCTACAACGAACTTACATAATTAGTATTTATCTTTTTTATTATTTACTTACCATAATGTTGCCCATTTAGATCGTATTTGGACATGGAAATAACCTCGAATTCGCTGGGCATTACCGGTGAGCATATTAACAACATAGAAAAAACAATAAGAAGGCAGTGAGGTAAGCCGCCCCTAAATATTTCCGCAAAACTATCCGCTTCATTCATCTTTTATATTTTTAATAGGATTATTTTCTAATAATCTGCCGATGCGGGCAATTAATTAATTGTAAAAAAGAATTTGGAAAACTGTCAGCTGTTTTATCGATGTTTATGGTGGTTGAAAAGTGTGGACAAGCCATGACATTTTCGACTTTATCGAAATTCTTGAATCGAAACACAGTTTAAATCGTATGGGAATGGTCAGACTAGTGGAACATTTTAAGTTTTTTATTTATACAAATTACATTTAACAAAGACGGTATGCATACAAAAATGTAAATAAATAAATACTCTAAGATTTTGTAACACCACCTTCCAAAAATGTATTCAGCATAGATCATTTTAATGGCCAGCTGATCGATTTTAATATTAAATAATGATATTACTAGTGAAATTAATAATTCAACTAAAATGTAGCAATCAAAAAGTAAAACTTTAAGCCACAACATAATGTGATACCATATTTTATTTTAGCTAGCTGATATAACCAGTAATTTTAAAATTCAAGGAAAATTTAGTCCTTTTCTTCCCCTTTTTTTTTTAAACCTTCTATTTATTTTAAATTCCACTAAATTTATTTCAAATCCCTGCAAGACCTATGCCAAATTGTTCCGTTTCCGGCGTTCCGAATTCTACGATATTTTCGTGCAGTTAATCTAGTTGGCGATCCTAAAAAGTATCGCTGCTTTGCGCATCTCTGCTTCGGCTAGTATGACTTTGAATTTTACTTTTACAGAAAGAACAACTTTTATTAACGAAAAATTAAGTCATGCCCGCATTTAAAGGTATCTAGTGTTTTTCGGCGCTGCTTGCACAAAACCTGACCATTTTGCTTTCAGTTAAGGTAAAGTGGGGCCGGGAGCTCTACACAGACATCGATGTAAACACCGACGAGGAGCCGATTTTGTTTAAGGCCCAGTTGTTTGCACTTACTGGCGTTCAACCGGATCGCCAGAAAGTTATGTGCAAGGGTGGCATTCTCAAGGATGACCAGTGGAACTTGCAGATCAAAGACGTAAGTGGGCATCTACAGTGTTACCGGTAGCTTGGTCCTAACCAGAATCCTCTTTTTTCAGGGAGCTGTGGTGTTGTTGCTGGGCAGCAAGGAGAGTGTTCCAGAAGTGCCCACTACACAGGTCAAATTCATCGAGGACATGAATGAGGCGGAAGCCGCCACAGCGGTAGGTATCCTGATTTACTTTAGATAATGCTGCCTTTTCTATTAATTATTTCGGTTCGTAAAAATCCTGGCTGTAAGCCACTGAAACATGTGTGTGCAAGACCCTTAAAGTGGTTTTAATAGGGATTTTTAGAAAAAGTTATATTTTGCTTAATTTCAAGAACAGGAAGTTAATAGTTTTTGTGTATACCAAATGTGCTGAGTCATTAAACAAAAGTGTCAGCAGGCAAATATTTCTGTTAAAAGATTTTTTTTTAAATACATAAATTGTGTTGCTTAAAGTTTCATTTGTAGAGAGAAAGCCAGCAGTAGCTTTAGGTTTTTTTGAACGACTTTTAAAACTTCTTTGTTAATATCATATTAGTACCTCTGCTGTTTTATATTTTCTTATAATAATAATAATCCCATTTGCAGATGCGTTTACCGGCCGGGCTCACAAATCTGGGCAATACGTGCTACATGAATGCCACTGTTCAGTGCTTGAATGCAGTGCCTGAGCTTCGCACTGCCTTGACCACTTATAGTAACGATGGAACTGACACCATGTCGACTGCATTTTCCATATCGTCCGCCATGAAGTCCATATTTGCTCAAATGGAGAAGGGCACAACCGTGACGCCCATTGTTCTGCTGCAGGCATTGCACCGTGCATCGCCGCAATTTGCCCAAACCGGCGAAAACGGCACTTACAGGCAGCAGGACGCCAACGAGTGCTGGGCGGAAATCCTGAAAATGTTGCAGCAAAAGCTTCGACCAACAAATCAGGATCCATCGACTACTATTCAGAAAAAACACAGGTAAGCCTAGATTTTTGCCTGCCCCAACAATGCCAACCTAACAGATACATACATTTATTTAATTTTTGTTAAAGCTCGTTTATTGACCAATTTTTCGGTGGCACTTTTGAAGTTAAGATGAGCTCAGAAGAGGTTCCCGATGAACCTTCTACCGTAACCACTGAGAATTTCTTGCAGTTGAGTTGCTTTATATCAATGGATGTCAAGTACATGCAGAGCGGACTTAAATCCGTAAGTAAAATCTCCATGAATTCGGAGCTGCATTAACTTTGATTTGCATTTTCAGAAAATGAAAGAGCAGTTGGTGAAAAAATCGGAAACCTTGGGACGCGACGCAAAGTACATTCGAACTGTAAGAGAGTCTGGGTTCACTTTTGTGTTGGTAAACTAATACATTTCTGTTTCAGTACTTGGTAAGCCGCCTTCCAGCCTATCTCACCGTACAATTTGTTCGCTTTCAATACAAAGGAAAGGAGGGCATTAATGCCAAAGTGTTGAAGGATATTAAATTTCCCATTGAGTTTGATGCCTTCGAGTTGTGCACTCCCGAATTGCAAAACAAGCTGTGCCCAATGCGCTCGAAATTCAAGGACTTGGAAGACAAGAAGATGGAAGTTGACGTTGTCAAGCCCAATGAAGCAAAGGAGGAGAACAAGGACATTAAATACGAGCAGTTCTGGTTCGATGACGACTTGGGCAGCAACAATTCGGGATTCTATACATTGCAGGCCGTGCTGACGCACAAAGGTCGCTCGAGCTCCTCGGGCCATTATGTGGCTTGGGTTCGCTCCAGCGGCGACGTGTGGTTTAAGTTCGACGACGACGAGGTGTCTGCTGTGGCCACAGACGAGATCTTGCGACTTTCCGGAGGTGGCGACTGGCATTGCGCATACGTCCTTTTATACGCACCCCGACGTCTGGAGAAAATATAAGTTATTGTGTTAACGTCATTACATTTGTATTGTTAATATAATAATTCTGAATAAATAACCAAAACCTTAAGGGCGGAAAATCATTTAGGATGCCGACAAATTAATTAAATCAATTTTTTTTTTGCCTTGCAACCAAAATTTTTGTTGACAAATTAATTTAATTTATCAAACAACTCATCTTCTGAAAAAAGGTATATCACTATGGACGGCAGTCCATGTAGTGACGAAGCGCACCAGGAGAGTGTGCGAAGGCGACTACTATTATATAGCCGCAAAATTGAAAATCTGCTGTGATAGTCCGATCGTAATGAGTAATACACCAATCGAAAGGTATTGCAAAAACTTAAAGGATTGCATACCAAGACTTTAAGAAATTCAATTGGCTTGGGAGAGAGAGCGGTGAAAGTGAAAAAGTGAAAATTTCGAATATTGGAGCTGTTGGGGCCGGTGGGGATAATTGGCCCCCCGGACTACGTTAGTTGTATTCCTATTGAAAATACCCGTCGAATGAGGGGTCATTTGTCAAAATCCGACGCTCCGTTCAAAAGTTATAGCCAAAATAAGATTTTCTTCTTCTTCCCAAAATGAAATTTTAATTCTGTTTGTCAGTTTGTCCACTTGTCCACTTGTCCAAAATATGTTTTTTAAGTTCTGAAAATTTGATATGACGTTCATCACATCGATATAAACAACTTTTGTTCTACCACTTTTGGAAAAACCCGCTAGTTTAGCGGGAAAACAGCTATAAATAGCTAAAATTCGGAAAGCCGTAACTTCTATACTACTAAAGCTACAGACTTGTGCTGCATCTCGTTTGAAAGGTATTTTTAAATGCTATAAACGCCTTCTATATGCACATTGTGTAAATGTAATAGTTAAAAAGAAATGAACAAAAGACAATTTGTTTAAACTTTTTTTTTAGCTTTTTTTTAATTTTCTCAAAAACGGCTCTAACGATTTTCCTTACAACTTTAAACTGTATAGCCCTTGAGATTCCTTAAATTTTGGTATATAACACATTACTGTAAAAAATCACGTTTAAAAGTTATTAAGAAACGAAAATAGCCACTTTTGCCAGCTCATAACAATTAATGCTGCCTAAGGGCCGTTCATTTACGAGCCGAACAGTTTTGGGCCAAAAAAATTTTTACATTTTTTATTTGCCTGAAAAATTTTTTTTCATGTTCTATTCGGAAAATGAGCAATCACGTGTATCAGGATTTGTCCGAAAAAAAATTATTTTTTTAGTTAGAATTTTTTAAAGTTTTCCAAAAATTGACAAATTTGAAAAAGTACCCTCTCATTGAAAATCTTTATCTCCGGTTATATGAATCCGCGTGACTTCATGTGTTTTGATTTAATTCTTCTAAAAAAAAAAATGTTAAAAAAAATAAGTTTTTATTTTCTTAAAAATAAAAACAAATTAAGATTCTAAAAAATTTTGTATTTAAATTTTTTTTTATAAATCAATATATGCGCCATATTGTTAGTTACAATCGATTTTTGTAAACAGTTGGAGCCATTTTTAGTTTTTAAAATATCGTTTTTTTTTAAAATGGACTCTGCTTTTTTTTATGAAAACACGTTGCAGCAAGTAGGGCTACTCTCTCACTCTTTTCGGATCCTTATGGAATTCATGTTTTCTCATCGTTTACTAGTCCTTTAACAATTTTTAATGATTAAAAGTTAAGTTTTAAGTGTTTTAACAATTATTGAATGACAAAAAGTAATTTTTAAATCTTTAAAGAAATTACAATTATTTATCTAACGTGCTTAGAAGCATTAAATTTTGTATGTGCATATCCAAACTGTATTTTAGGGTCAAGGAATCGGTAAAATTGTTTTAAACCGTTCCATTATACAATTATTAACTTTAATAAATAAAAAATAAATAAATAAATTAATAACTAAGTTATATGGGGATGACTTTTGGTCATGGTATGAGGTATACTAATATGTAAATTAAACCCAGGGTATAAATTGTCCCTTTAAAAACTTCTGATATCAAACAAAAACACCTCTTAACGAGGTAAAAAAATAGTGACGACCGCACCTTCAACATACAAAAGATCTGATATCATATTTTGTGACGAAAAATAATTTTACATTCGAAAATATAAAAACACTTTCTAAAATTTACTTTTTCGGCACGCTACAATAGAAAATGTTCGTGTGGGTAAAATCTTATAAATTTGTCTGAAGCGGGCCGAATGAGTAAATTTTAGAAAGTGTTTTTATATTTTCGAATGTAAAATTATTTTTCGTCACAAAATATGATATCAGATCTTTTGTATGTTGAAGGTGCGGTCGTCACTATTTTTTTACCTCGTTAAGAGGTGTTTTTGTTTGATAGATAGTTATCCACAAATCAAAAATTCGTGCTCCTCGCAGCAGTAAAGCTTATTTTTATACATTTGATACACTCAACCAGCAATCATTTGATAAGAATTATCACATTAGAAGAAATAATATTTATTTTGTAATCTCAATTTATTGGTTTACATATTTATTTTTTGTTCTTCTGTTCTATCAAATGATTCACCTTTTGGAAGGTTTGTCTAATTCTAGGCTGTATAAAATTTGGGGTCAATATTCCAAATCTTCAATTTTGCGTCAATCCACGGACGAAGTTTGGCCACGCTGGCATATACTCCGGGTATGTTTTCCTCTCCGCAGCCGATTCCCCAGGCAACAATGCCGGCCGTCTTAAATCGTCCCTTCTGGCCCTTAATGGGGCACACTAGAGGGGAACCGCCGTCTCCCTTGCAAGTATCCTTGTCCTTTTCGCCGCCAGCGCAAATGAAACTGTCATGCAAAATAAAGTGCCTGCCGAGACGAGTTTCGCGCAGGTTGGTCTGGCACTGTTGTTCGGGGACCACGGGCATATCTACCTTTTTCAGGATTACTTGGTATTCCCCGTCCTTGCCAAACTTGTTTTTACCCCAACCGGTAGCATAACAACGATCATAATCAAAGTTTTCACCCACGTCGGGCAGGCAGACAGTTTGAATGTTGGGTTGGAAGGTAAACGGGCTTTCCAGTAGCATAACGGCAACATCGTTGTAAAGGGCTCCCTTATTATACTGTTCATGATACACTATTTCCTTCACATATCGGTCCTCATGAGCAATGATTTCAGTCTTTGTCTGCGTGTCCCATTCCCCAGCTCTCACTGAAATCAGCAATTAAAGTTAGGTATAAGTAATTACAAGGACGGAACTAACTTACCAACAATGGAACTTGGTTGCTTGTTGTGAACACAATGTGCCGCAGTCAGAACCACATTTGGAGCTATCAAAGCTCCTCCGCATTCGTACAAGTTAAGCTGTCCTTCCTCTCGGAGAATTGCTAACATCCATGGGAATTCTCCGAATTCGGCCTCCTGGTTTACAGCTCCAGTAATTTTGAAGCCAACGCCGTTGGGATTCGAGTAGCCGCAGCCTTCGGGATTCTCAGGGGCGATCGGGAATATGGGGTCTTTTCTCTTTATTATAAAAATAGATTATAAATCAGGAAGTTCACATTTTCTGAAGTAGGATACCTTGTTTGGAAGATCACAGCACAGATCCAAATAGTTTTTGCATTGTGCGCCCGTATCGATTCGAATATCAATTATACCATCTCCACTGGTGTTGATCGTATCATTTGCACACAACCATCGGGGAACGCACTCTTTTTGATCGCCACAGGATTGATATTGGGCTGCTCCAGATCCCGTTCCTGATCCTGTTCCTGATCCTGAGTTACTTGACGAATCTTTTGGATTGACAACTGGAGTTGGACTGCTTGTTGTGGTGGAGCTGGGAGTTTCATCGGTTTTAAAAATGTCTGCAATCAGGTTGTCCAGGGAAGTGTCTTGCGCTCCACAAGTGAATATGCCTACGCATATTATAAGGCAATTTAGTAATATCATATTACTAGAAGAGAAAAATAAATATTCCGTTAAACCAAATTTAGGTCAAAAAAGCTCATTAAATCGAAAAAAGGTTAACTCAAGGTAAACATTATGGCAAAAGCTTAAGTATTGATGATATAACGATGTTTGTTATTGGTGGAATATCGCACTTAAAGCGGTACAGGTAATTCCCCGAAGAGAATGACACATATTTCTGAGCAAAACAGGCGGATACGGATACTTTTATGCACATATGTATGTATGTATGTATGTAGTTTAAGCTGGCATCCAGTAAGACATTAAAGCTTTCTCCTCATAAATTTTAAAATGTATTATCTGGCCATTTTGGCTTTGCTTTCTTTTTGTATTTAACATATGAATTGTTCTTAATAAAATACACAATAAATTCGAGCAACTTCCTATCAAGCCTACATATTTGCTTTTAAGTTCGAATAACAGTTCAGGCGATAAGAAATCCATGTATTTTGGGGCTTACAAGTGCACATGTGTTAGGGTGGGTCAATTTTCGGTGTGTTATTGAAATATAACAATTACATATTATTATAAAATACACAAAAGAAGAGGCAAGCTTTAGAGTTACATAACTCGAACTCAACATCTCCCAGGTTTTCTCAACCTAATGGTAAACTACCAAAATGGTCCTTGGTTTGTACATAAAATTCATACCAATTCCTTACAATGCTAATTAAAATACCAATTAAAGTTTAATTATTAAACCTTTTTTACCCAAATATTGGTAGTAGTTGTGCCGTATTTAAATAGTTTAAGGTTTTTATAAATAATGAACATCTCTTATGGCATGCAATGTTTGCCCTAGTGTTTAACTGCTACGTTGCTTACTCTATAACATTTATTTTATTATTTCTTCCCGATATCTTTCAGGAACTATTTTCTCCCAATTAAATAATAAATTGGAAGCGCACCAACAATTTTGAATTAACATACAAAAGGTACACGACCAATCCGTCATTATCATGGTCTTCAGAAAAAAAACTATTTTTTTTGCAAATAAAATACACAAATAACTGGTTTTGGATTCGAGTTAACATGTGCATTATACAATTCATATTTATGAATGTATGTCAATATATAGAAGCAGATTTGTACTCATAAAATATATCAACGTGAGGCAGGGCTATTTTGTGCACTTTATATATTGAACTTTAACATCGCACAGATTGATTACACTTAAAATATACATGCTACATACATATGTACATATATATTTTTTGAGAGAGATTTTACAGAGCATAAAATCCTCAGATAGGAAGAAATCCTTCTAGATATTATTATAGCAAAATGAAGTGCACTTTTTTCCATTTTATTAATCTAAATCTTAATTTTAATTTTAATTAATACAATACGTACTCTTAATTTAAAACCTCTTTAATTTGATAAGGTGGCGAAGCGTTCGGCAAGTAATGAACAATACACTCAACTGATTTGATTTCTGATTCAATCTTATGTGTGAGCTCAGCTCACGATCTTTGCTTCCGACGAGCTTTAAAGCTGGTTCTAAATGAAGTTCCCAGCTTACGTTTCACACAGTAAAAAACTAGTATTACTTTAAGAAAAAATATAAATTTTGTATGTTTGTGTCGCCACTTAAAAAACCGCTAGCATTCAAAAAGTAGGTTTCTTACAATAAGGCTAGCTTGATTTGTAAAGTTTTCAATGTAAACTGCGAAGAGATTTTCGGTTTCTTGAGCATCAATGTGATAAAACGGCTCGATAAAATTACACCTGATTCCCCAAAAGTCAACTAAGATGTGAGAAAATAAATCACAGCTGATTTTGTCTTTCACTTATAACCAAACAGCTGATGAATAATTAATTAATTATGTTTTCCCTCTCATTTATTAATTACATTATTTTTTTAAGGTTGCTTCGAGTCCAATTCAGCATCCCGTTCAGTAGCTTCGTTGTTTCATTTCCGCGCCTAAAATTTTAAATTATTTTTTGTAAACTATTTAATATGTCTTCAGCACAAATTTGCTGAAAAACTGAATTAATTAAATGCGTTTTATTTTTTAACGCGCATCAAATAGTAAGTCAAATCATTCCTTCTGGAGACGATACCTAATATAACCACTTCCACTGGTCCAAATTTTCTGAAAATCGACTTTATCTTGACATATTTAACCAGAAAACGGTCATACAAAATATAAGAAATTTCAAGTTAATTTTGTGTTTATAAATATGGATAATAATGATTCAACAGCAACAGATGAAAATTCTGCCCAGCAGTCTATTGCGTTAAGACGGGAACTACGTAGAAAGAAAATATTGGAGGCCTCTAAGTCACGACTCGACAAATTAAATGGCAGAGTCTCAGCGCTGCAGAACGAAAACATTGGTAACACATGATAATTTATGCACAGATGAGTGCAATGTACATCATTCATACATATGTAAATAAAAAAGTCTCGTGATTTCGATCCAACTCACATAAAATTTAAGTCTTTTCAGAAATCATTGACATATTTCAATGCAACTGTTTTTTATACTCTATATTTCATATACATAATAAGAATATTATTAATTTATTTCAGACGATGGACCCACGAATACCCAATACTCTGACCCAGAGGTGGAGCCGGATATTCCCGTTAAACGTTCATTTTTGCCGGAACAACCTGCTCCTCCGATAGTCAGTACTCCAAATGTATTGCTGAAGAGCAGAGTTCACATTATTTTGGCGGCTGTCGTTGGATTCATACTAGCGTTATATACCAATAGCAGCGTTTTCTTTCCCGTTCTGCTCTTTGTGATTTTAGAACTTGCGTTCCTGCAGTATCATAAACGCGACTATTTACCGCCCAGCGTGGGACCCATGTTACTAATGTTCATTAATCCAAATATTACCAACAAAATTAAGCAGTTTAGCAGTATATTTTTGATCCTTCAGTCACTTTTGGGTGATCTTGCTATCACTGTCTGTGTGGTGTGTTCAGGAAGCATGTTACTATTAAATTTTAATTCTGATTTTGTTACCGTATTGAAATAAAAATTATAGTTGTGATTTTTGCGTTTTATTAAAGGAAGCAAGGGCTTATCTTGCGGAGGTGACTGCTTGATAAGTACGCTTTTTTGTAAACTAAATATTTAAACAAATATCCTAGAAATAATTATATTTCTAAATTAAAAAACTAGTCTGAAAGCAAAACCACCCGCCATTGCAATTTCAGCACTGGCAGGGACTTTGAAAGTTTTGCAACACTATTTTATTTTTTAGATATGTATGTATGTGTATGTGTGTATGACCGTTATCTTAAAACTAAATCTAAATATTCCAGTTAAAATGTAATTTTTATTAATAAGGTTTAATAAAAGGTTTTTAATAATAAAACTAACAATCGAATATATAAAAAAAATCATGTATAAAAATTTAAATGCATTATTTAAAATCCTACAAATCACAAATATAAATTAAATTGTTGTAAGGGTTTGGGCAATGTAAGCTTAAGTCCTAGCAATATTCAAATGGTGGTACAAAACACCTTTACTGAGCATGCTCAGAAATGCAAAAAAGGAAAAGTGCCCACCCTCGCCTTTGGGCCTGCGCATACTTTGTATCGATTTTAAGACTGTGTACTTATTTCATAAGCTTGTAGCGAAAAGATGTTTTCATAAACAAGTGCTACGCTGAAATCTGTGCTAAAAAATATATGATTGGTGGAAACAGACTCCATAGATAAGTAAAATTATGCAGCCGTTAAAAATGGCATAACATCGTGCTTCTACAAAAGGATATACGCGTTGTTAAACCGTCTTGGCAGATTTTTTCCCCCGAGTAATAAAAAACTTATAAGGTAAAAACTGGCCTATAGTTTTATAGTATCCATAGAACTACTTTGAGATATTATTTTTAAGCAGAGTTTTCTTGACGTGTTTTTTCTTGCACATTCCTGCTTCTACGCAGAGTATGCATATGAGGCATGAGTACTTTGATTAAAAATCAATATTTTAAAATAACCTTACCAACAACAGCGAAGGAGGGCGTTCGAGGGTCTTATTGATTTAAACCTTAATTCCAGCCACCATGGGAACGGTGTTGAGTTTTAATCCGCGGGATCGGCATCCCATATACTCGTCTCAGCCAAATTTTCAATATAATCACTCGACCGATATACGAAACGAAAACGACAGTACTGGTTCAATTGATTCACACCTAAATAACTTCTCGTACGAGCAATTAAATAACGCGAAGAACAGGGAGAACAAGAAGTCGGCCTGCCACCAAATGTCCAAGAACGTCATAGGACAACCTGGTACTTGTGGAGGAGTGCACATAAACCTACAGACACAAACTCAGCTGAGCTCGCACAATTTGAACAACTTGACAAATGCCTCCAAGGATACGATTACCAATGTCCTGGACACCCATAACGAGAACTCGGTCCTCAAGGCGGAGAAGAGCTCCTTCGAGAAGAACCTGAAGAAGCACTCGATCTTCATAAACGCCCTCTCCTGGAAGAAGCTCTCCACATCGCATAACAAGAAGAAGATCGAGAACAAGAACAAGTGTGCAAATCTGCCCACGGCCTGCTTCAAGGCCCAGCTCCTGGAGTCCTCCTCGTTCGCCTCCTCCTCGGACAAGAATCGAAACATCCAGCTGCACTGCAACCGCATCGAGGAGCACAACCAGCAGCACTGCAACCAGCATCAGCACCAGCACCAGAATCAGAATCAGGCCCAGGACATCCGCGAGGAGGTCATCACCGGACCGCCCAGCAAATCGCAGAACCCTTCCAAGGCGAAAGACCCCGTCAAGGTCAACAACAAGAACTCGATATCACACCACAACAAGCTGATCCAGAAGCAGCCCTTGACGCTCAGCCTGCCCCAGCAAGTCCAGGCATCGTCCATTCAGATCAAAAATACCAACCAGATCCCTCGCAAAACCGTCATTCAGGTTAGTAACCTTGCATGATTTACCAAGTTATTCAGTGAGAAAACATAACTATTAGTTTAGGATCCTATAATAGATTCATATTAAGCGCTTAGTGGTCCCAGATTTTTTTTGCAACTCTTTTAATAAATGTTTATTATTATTTAAGCAAAAGTGAAACATTTTGACAGTCTGAACTAATTTAAAGTAGTTTTTGACGTCGGAAGAAAGATTATTTTTAGGAAATGTTATCTAGTCAGCTTACCTAAGAATTTGTCTCGATTAAATTTTTTTGTATTTTTAAAGTTTTTTCCGGCCCAATATGGTAAATACGTTTTTATTATTATATTTGAGTTTTGTGAAGTTTAAGACCAGGAAAGAAAGTACTCTCTTTGGGGTGCTTTTTTATGTTTAACACAAGTTAAACTTTTGAAGTTAAATGATTTTTGTTTGTTACGTATTTATCTATAGCTCCCTTTTTGTATTAAACTTTTCTTTAACCGTAACTTGATAAAAATCTCTGCAGGCATCTACTTCGGAATTGCTTAAGTGCTTGGGAATGTTTTTGCACTGTCGTTGTCAAAGACTAAACAACTTCGATGCCGGAGATGCTGTCATGTGGCTCAGAGCTGTGGATCGCAGCCTTTTGCTTCAAGGATGGCAGGTATGATCTTAACTCTCCAAGTTTTAAATCGAAATTTCTTAAAAAAATTATCTTTGATTTCTAGGATGTAGCGTTTATAAACCCGGCAAACGTGGTATTTGTCTACATGCTAGTTCGCGAACTGGTTAGCGGAGAAGAGAGCAAGGAATCAGATCTTCAGGCTTCAGTACTCACCTGCTTGTATCTGTCCTACTCGTACATGGGCAATGAAATTAGCTATCCTCTCAAACCATTTTTGGTTGAAGACTCAAAGGAAAAGTTTTGGGACAGGTAATATTGTTTCATTAATACTGCTTTCATCTTTGAATATCCAGTCCAAATGAAGTAAAAAACAGTTTCCTCCTTTATAGATTTCTAACCCCATACTGCTTTACATTTTTACCACAGGTGTCTCGTCATTGTAAACAAGCTAAGTGATAAAATGCTTAAAATCAATGCTGAGCCTGGATTTTTTACCGAAGTCTTTACTGAGCTGAAATCTTGTGGTCAATATCATCCTACAATTAAATCGTACTGTGGAGGCGCCTGACGGATGGACGACCGGGAGATTATTGTCAACCTCTCATTGTCTGCGCATCGCCAGAAATTTCCCGACGAAATGATGGCGAAGTACCGTTAATAAAACTTAATATTTTATAAAACATTAGACAATTTCATTATGTCACTATCACAATCGTTCAAATCAAATAATAAAGATTAGTGTTTAAATAAATTAACATCTACGATATGTGTAAAACAAACGTTTCCATTTTCTGGTTAGATTGGTTAGTCCGTGGGTCCAGTAAAGATGCTAGAGGGGTTTGAAAGAATAAGGCCCACATAAATATATATGCAAATAAATGGTAATTTATTTTACACCTTATATACATAAATCGTTCCATGATCTAGAAACTATTAAGAGCAATTTAATTTGGATACAGTATATCGTAGTGGCCTGGTCTATATATCAGGTAAATTCTGGGCTCAGTTCCCTCGGGGAAATCGTGGGCCTTGACAGTGCCGCCTTCTCCTCGATCCAAGTACTCAACACGGACCCCAGCGCCGAGGGCGGTGCAAAGGGCGATTATGTGGATGTGATCCGACTCTTTGTACATCGGTTCCACTTCAAGATGCCGGAAGGCTTCAATGGTTAGGTCCCCCTCAATGAAATTCTGGTAAAAGTCGGCCTCTTCCTGCAGTTTTCCCGAGGTAATCAAACGGAGGTAAACCACCACGTAATCTGAATATCCCTGCTCATTGAAGATTTTGTGCAACTCGCTCTGGACTTGGCTGTGTCCGCCTGGATTGTCGGGACTGACGCGCTTGATGACTTCCATAAACTGTGTAATCCAAGCGGCATAAACAATTAAAATTCACGCTTGTCAAGATGTACTTACGGTTTCATGAAAGTCCTCCAAGGTGAAACTGGGAAATCCCAGCTGAACGAGCTTCTCCTTGGACTCCTCGGCCAGCTTCCGGAACTCCTGATAGGCACTGCTATTTGAGATCAAGTACTCCAAGTACGAGTAAGCGAAGGCTCTGAAGAAACAATTGCCATCGGGGCGGGTGCGGCGGATGAACTTGTACTTCTTGGAGAGGTCCTGGATCTTGGCGGTGAAGATCTCGTCGCCATTGTACTCCGCCCACAAGCAAGTCAGGGGCAACTGCTCGCTAACCAAGGGAGTAGTATCACTGATCTGGAATTATCAACGCCCTGCATTATTCCCTTATACATTCTTTGCACAGCCTTCTTTCTGCACACTCACCTCCTTCTCGATATCCCGTTGCTGCTGAATTATTAACTCGTCACGATTGCCGTCGTTCTGCTTAAACGATTCCATGTTTCCGTAAGTACCGAAAAATTGAAGTCGGCGTTCCGTTTGGATTTACAAATTTGTGTTCATTTGATGAATAAAGTGAGAATTCCTGTTCATCATATGTATGTGTAAGCGCATCGAATATTACGCACACACATTCAGAAGCGAAACCCCTAGACACATTGATGCTTTCGATTTTATCGCAGCGTTATCGATATGGGGTTTCACTTCCAATTATTTCTTTTGTTATTTCAGTTCTGGATTCAACAGTAGTTATATTGCTAAAATTACTGACCATTTAATTTGTATGGAACAGCTGATTAACAAATGACCGAAATTTATCGAGTTAGCAATTTAAGATAATTAATGTAATTCAAAAGCTTAGGGAATACCCAGTATAATTATTTTAAAATCTGAACTATCGATTGCATTGCAGCCTTTGGTACAGCTCTAATTCCAAGTCAAAGAAAATATCAATCCATCCCGCTAAGAAATTCAAATTTAAACTCAATTAATTTTCTGAACTCTTATAACTCAATTTTTGAACTCGTATAAGTTTATTTATATTTATCCCAATTCATTATAAAATACATAATAAGATAATTCATTTTTAATTATTACATTTTGATTAATATTTGATTGTATAATATGTGGGGTCAATATTCCAAACTTGCAATGTGGCATCAATCCACGGACGAAGAAGAAAGTTCTCTACGACACTGATTTAAATCGTCCCTTCTGGCCCTTAATGTGGCATACTAGGGGGGAACCTAGGGTCTCTCTATATTACAAGAATAGGTAAAAAAATCTGAGTATAAACTTTTTGAAAATAAGTTTTCCTGAAAACAATACTTTACCTTGTTTGAAAGATCACAGCAGACCTCCAAATAGTTTTTGCATTGATATTCAGTACCGGTTGGAATAGAAATAGTGTCACTTTTACACATAAAACGGGGAACACACTCTTTTTGATCGCCACAGGATTCATATTGGTCTGATCCTGGATTTGGATTAACAACCGGAGTTGTGGCGGAGCTTGGTGTTTTATCGTTTTTAAAAATGTCACCTATCAAGTGGTCCAGGGAAGTGTCTTGCGCCCCGCAGGTCAAAATGCAGGCGCATATTATAAGGCCATTAAATAATATCATATTACTGAAAAATAAAAAATACAATTGCGTCATCACAAAGCATCTCATTTTTTTCAAGTTCCAAAGTCGGAAAATTGCCTTTTTTCTACCAATAAAAAAATAAAAACGAAAAACAAGTTCTTAGTTACATTCAATAAGTACACGAGTAAGTCATTAGCATGGCTTTTAATGTTAACAGTAACTTTTTAGCCAATAAAATGTACATATAAGTGGTATTAGTCACCTTGTATATATTTACTCATATAAGTTAAAGGGCAGAGGCTTTTAATTCACTTAATTCATTAATCTTTAAAATCTGGCAGAATAAAGACATCATCGGTTTTACTTTTCGTCCATCCACAAATTAGCACTTCAAAAATGTCCTTTGACAAGCATCAATCTTCATATTAAATTTTTAAAGTGCAATACATACTCGTTTACTTGGACTTATTTAATTTGAGAAGGTAGCGAAACGTTCAGCCAGCAATGAACCAAAATCACAACTAATTTGATTTCTGATTGGATTCAATCTTAAGTTTGAGCTGACTATCTTTGGTTCCGACGAGCTTTAAAGCTGGTTCTAAATAAAGTTCCCAGCTTACGTTTAACACAGTAAAAAACTAGTATCACTTTAATCTCCTCGAGCAAAGTCCCGGTGCCATTCGTCACTACGTGGACTGACATAGTAAGAGCAGGGTGTGGGATATTTATTTTAAAGTTTTATGAACTATCGATCAATAGTACATGCAACATCACTAGCCCCAAGTCAAAGAAAAAACAATCCAACCCGCTAAGAAATTCAAATTTGAACTCAATTAATTTTCTGATCTCTTATAACTCAATTTATGAACTATAAAACGTTTATTTAAGTTTACCCATTCATTAGAAATTAGATAATAAGATACTTTATTTTTAAGTATTATATTTTGATTTTAGGGTGTATAATACGTGGGATCAATATTCCAAATTTGCAATTTGGAGTCGATCCACGGACGAAGATTGGCCACGCTGGCATATAATCCGGGGATGTTCTCCTCGCCACAGCGGACTCCCCAGGAAACAATGCCGGCTGACACAAATCGGTTTTTCTGGCCCTTAATGGGGCACACTAGGGGGGAACCTCCGTCTCCCTTGCAAGTATCCTTGTCCTTTTCGCCGCCAGCGCAAATGAAACTGTCATGCAAAATAAAGTGCCTGCCGAGGCGAGTTTCGCGCAGGTTTGCCTGGCACTGTTGTGCTGGCACCACGGGCATATCCACCTTTTTTAGGATAACTTGGTATTCCCCGTCCTTGCCAAACTTGTTCTTACCCCAGCCGGTTGCATAACAACGAACAAAATCAAAGTTCTCACCTACGTTGGGCAGGCAAACAGGTTGAATGTTTGGTTTGGAGGAAAATGGGCTTACCAGTAACATAAGAGCAATATCGTTGTAAAGGGCTCCCTTATTAAACTGTTCATGATACACTATTTCCTTCACATATCGGTCCTCATGGCCAATGATTTCTTGAGTTATTTGCGTATCCCATTCCCCAGCTCTCACTGAAATGATTAATTTAGTTTGAGTGTTGGAAATCATATTAAGGGCACTTACTTACCAACAATGGCACTCCTTTCTTTGTTACGAACACAATGAGCCGCAGTCAGGACGACATTCGGAGCTATCAAAGCTCCTCCGCATTCGTACACGTTACGTGGTCCTTCTTCTCGAAGAATTGCTAACATCCAAGGGAATTCCCCAAACTCGGCCTCCTGGTTTTCAGCCCCAATAATTTTAAAGCCAACGCCGTTGGTATTCTTGTAACCGCAGCCCTTGGGATTTTCCGGAGCAGTAGGGAATATGGGGTCGACTCTCTATATTACGAAAATAGGTTAAAAATCTGAGTATAAACTTTTTAAATAAGGTTTCCTAAAAATAATACTTTACCTTGTTTGAAAGATCACAGCACAGATGCAAATAGATCTTGCATTGGGAGCCAGTATCAATTCGAATATCAATTAGACCTTCTCCATTGGTGTTGGTCGTGCCACTTTTACACAACCAACGGGGAACACACTCTTTTTGATAGCCACAGGATTGATATTGGGCTGATCCTGGATTTGGAGTTGAAGTAATTGTTCTGATTGAGCTAGGTGTTTCATCGGTTTTAAAAATATTTGCAATCAAGTCGGCCACGGAAGTGTCTTGCGCTCCACAAGTGAAAATGCTGACGCATAATATAAGGCCATTTAGTAATATCATATTACTGAAAATTTAAAATACGATTTCTTGTTAAAATCATTCAAAATATATTCCTTATTAACCGGTTGGTAGGATATTGCCTATCCACGTTTGGTTGATCCTCAACATTTTTGTTTCATTATAAATTCAACAAGAGAGAACGCTATAGTCGGGTTGGTGTCCCGACAATCTAATACCCGTCACTCGGCTAAAGGGAGTGCGATGGAGATATGAACTTTGATCAGCAATAACTTTTTAACGAATGGTCCGATTTAAAAAATTTCTTCTACATTTCGATAGGTATTGATAAACACAACAAAACTGCATTTTTACTTTTCCAAAATATTTAAATTTTTAAAATCGTATACAAGCGGTTGTGGGCGTTAGAGGGGGCGTGGCACCTTTTTGAAATAAACTTGCGCTGCGTAGGAGCTCCAAGAATCTTCATGCCAAATACCAATCCTCTAGCTTTTATAGTTTCCGAGATCTCAGCGTTCATACGGACAGACAGACAGACGGACAGACGGAGAGACGGACAGACGGACAGACGGACAGACAGACATGGCTAGATCGACTCGGCTAGTGATCCTGATCAAGAATATATATACTTTATGGGGTCGGAAACGCTTCCTTCTAGCTGTTACATACTTTTGCACGAATACAATATACCCTTTTACTCTACGAGTAACGGGTATAAAAATGTATTTTTCTTTACATACCAATATTAAATTATAAGCGCAAAAACAACCTTTCAGTACACGACTGAACTATCATTATAATGGCTTTTAATGTTGACAGTACTTTTATTTGTTAATAAAAATGCCATATAACTGGTATTAGTTACAATGTAACATGTGCATTAAATGTGTGTTTATCAATACCCATATTTGCTCATTAATGTCAAAGGTCAGAACTTTTTTATACACTTTATTCATTAATCTTTAACATCTGGCAGGTCAAATACATCTAAGTATGTATATTTACACAATTATTCAGTTATGAAGATGTTACCTTAAATATACGCTTAGGACTTAAAGCGCGCCGAAAGGACAATCAATCTTAATGTTAAATTATTAAAATACAATACATACTCTTTTACTTGGACTTATTTAATTTGATGAAGTAGCGAAACGTTCGGTCAGCAATGAACCAAAATCCAAACTAATTTGATTTCTGATACTATCTTCTTACAAGACGCCAGTAAGCTTTAAAGCTGGTACACAGAAAATTCCCGTTTCAGTATAATGGACAATTATATTCAGTCATTTCAAATGGGACTTTAAAGTGCTGAATAGAATCTATTGAAAGCCCATAAAATTGTGTAGTTTTTAAAAGTCATTCCTTTAAATTTAAACTGGTTTTGCTCAGTGTAACACCTAAGCTGGGAACTATAGTTAAAACCAGCTTCAAAGCTTCTATACATTCTGTGACCCCCGACGGTTTTGGTTGGTTGATATCCAAACCAATCGTCCCCAAAACCGTCTACGGGGATAAACTTCCGTTTAGCTCCTACCCCCAATTTTTTTCAAACTTTCCATATTGACGTGTTTTTGGGTCCTGATTACGTGAAAATTAGTCAAAGTTTGCGCAAATAACGGGATCATGGAAAATAACGGTAAAAATCGTAAAATTTTCGGTTTTTTGCAGTTTTTTCGGAAAATATAAGGAAAATCAAAAATGTTTTAGACAAAAACAGAAGTTATTTATAAAACTGATCTTTTGTGTATTAATCATTTTCTTCGAAAACATAAAGGTTTTCGAGGAAAAACTAAAAGTATTTTAAATTGGGTGTGAACATTTTAAAATACTGCAATATCCCGCCATAAAAATGGCGACAGATAGTTTTCGATTAGTCGATAACAGCATTTTACCTTCTACTCTAGGGATGGACCTATTTTGCTTTTTTATACGATGTATCGCGTTTATGTTTCTTTTTCCCATTTAGTGAAATATACAATCACAATGAATTCAGAGCTTGAACTGGAAAGACTTCAAAATGGAAAATCTAAGCATAAGTAGAAAAGCGCCGCAGGCGAAAATTTTTTTTAACAAAAATCGCCGCGATTTTTGTTAAAAAAAATTTTTACTTGCGACATTAGAAACGCCTCATTTATCATTATTATTTCCCTTTTATAATTTGAATTTTATTTTGTTTTGTTACCTTTTTATACTTTGAATTTTATTTTGTTTTGTTACCTTTATTTTTAACTACGACAACTGAAATGCTCGATCCAACTTTTATATTTAGCTTATACTTTTCATTTATGCTTAATTTTAATTTCGTGTTTTTAAAAAGTAATGCCGTTTTCGTGTTTTGCTTGTACCATCACTAAAACATCGAGTGATATCGATATTATTATCGACACATCGATATAACAACAAGCTTTCGTGCGATATATCGTGCAAGTGCGCTCCAACGGTTTTTTATTTTCAAACCTTGTGAAAATGTAAACTTATTTAGCGTTTTTAACGAAAACTATTAGTTTTACAGAAAAAATGTATATAACATAAATTATTCATTTTTTTAATATCTTTCATTTCTCTTTAGCTAACTTGTTGATTAAGTTAATATATTCAAAGATATTTACGAAAAACTGTTTTTACCGTTATTTTCCATGATCCCGTTATTTGCGCAAACTTTGACTAATTTTCCCGTAATCAGGACCCAAAAACACGACGATATGGAAAGTTTGAACAAAATTGGGGGTAGGAGCTAAACGGAAGTTCACCCTTTTTTTTTAAAGTAAACGTATATGTTTAGAAACAACAAATTATATAATTGTTATTGAGGGATTCCCTAAACTGTTAAATTGCTGAATTGTTGAACTTTTGTCAGCTGTTAATCAGCTGTTCCATACAAAACCAAGTTTCAGAAATTTCAACAATTCAACAACCTCGAGGCTGTTGAAAATTTTGTTGAATCGTTGAAAACCAGAGTTGTCACCTTTTTTGTTAAAAGTCGTGGCAACTCTGTCACATTTTAGTATCACCAGTACGCCATATTTACTTTAAAATCAAGTTACACAGCTTATTTATAGTCATTCTTACCTTACTAACATTACTAACAATTTTAAACAGTAACTATCTATAAAAAATCAAATTTTAGGTGTTTAAAGTTCCATGACACTTTTCAACAAATAACAGCTGCTCGAAAATTCAACAGGAACCATTTAGGGTCGTTCCCTTAATTGCTGAAATTTCCTGTTGAATTTTCAACAATTCAGCAATTCAACAGTTTAGGGAATCCTCTCATTATAATACCAGCTTAGTATCATATTTTTTTTTTTAAGTGTGTCAGCATCTCCAAATGTTCATCTGAATTCCATGTTCTGAATATATAATATTTAAATGGACCGATTCCATGCCATAGTACAAGTGTAAGCAAAACTACATTTTAAATGTAATATCAATAATTTATAAGAATTTTTAAAATTATGAAAATCGATACAGCCTAGTCAAACATCGATGTTTCCAAAAATTGTAAAAACATCGATACATCGAATTTTCTATCGATGTTTTTCCACCCCTAGTCTATGTGCATCGAAAAAGAAGAATCAAAAATCACATTTGTGACAACGTTTTTGCTTCAAATAGAATAACTGCTAGGACATGGATAACTTCGGCTTTGGAGGAGTCGAGCTCAGCAAGGGACAAATGTTCCAGGTGCTGATTCGTCTTTCTGTGGCTTCGCTAATAACGTTTTATTCGGTGAAATGGATGATGAACCAGTTGGACCCGACAAGTAAAAACAAGAAAAAAGCCAAAGTCCTGGCCGAAGAGCAGTTGAAGAGGTTTTTATTGGTTTTAGATAGAGAAGGGCGTTATCTATGACACTTATCTAATTTCTTGTCTTGCAGACTGGCCGAGAAAGATGGGTTCAAGCTGAATGCCCAGGAATTTAACGACTACGAGTTAATGATTGCGTCACATTTGGTTGTTCCGGCCGACATAACAGTCAGTTGGTCTGATATCGCCGGACTGGATAGTGTCATTCAGGAGCTGAGGGAATCGGTGGTTCTGCCGGTCCAGCACAAGGATCTCTTCAAGCGCTCGAAGCTGTGGCAGGCGCCCAAAGGCGTACTTCTCCATGGGCCTCCCGGGTGCGGAAAAACACTGATAGCGAAGGCGACGGCAAAGGAGGCGGGAATGCGCTTTATCAACTTGGACGTCGCCATTCTCACCGATAAGTGGTACGGGGAATCCCAGAAATTGACTTCGGCCGTCTTTTCGCTGGCTGCGAAAATCGAACCATGCATCATATTCATTGACGAAATCGATTCCTTTCTGCGATCCCGCAACTTAAACGACCACGAGGCCACCGCCATGATGAAGACACAGTTTATGATGCTGTGGGATGGCCTCAGCACGAACTCCAACTCGACGGTGATTGTAATGGGCGCCACGAACAGACCTCAAGATCTCGACAAGGCCATTGTCCGCCGTATGCCAGCTCAGTTCCACATTGGCCTTCCTTCCGAGACTCAGCGAAACGACATTCTTAAATTGATATTGCAGTCAGAGGAAATAAGCCAAGATGTCGACCTGAACCGCTTGTCCAAGCTCACAAATAACTTTTCGGGCTCTGACCTTCGGGAAATGTGCCGGAATGCATCAGTGTACAGGATGAGGCAGCTCATCACTTCTAGTGACCCATCCGGCGCAGCTCTGGATCGAAATAACGTTTGCATCACTATGGATGACTTGCTAAGCTCACACTTAAAAATTAAGGAGTCTAAGATGCACACGGGAAGCTTATTTTTAGAAAATAGAATCGAGTTAGACTAAGTTTATTATTGTTGATTTCATACAGTCAATATATCCAAAAACTTAAATAGTTATAACACATTCTTTATTTTTCTTTCGGGAGGAAATATACAGATGTGCTTACTCATTATAGAAAAGGTTCCAAAGGGAGCTTCTTATCGGAAATGGTTTCTGTCTGTTACTTAACCCTGTTCTGTAATCATAAAATGGGTATACGGAAAATGCAATTTATGTACTCTTGAAAACTGCAACGGATACTGCAGGAAATTACACAATTTATAGCATTTCCGTAAACTGGAGCTCAATGCACTTTAATTACTACATGAGCGAGCTTCTTTGAAATATTCACCTAGAGAAATTTCAAACATTTATAAAAATATTGCACTTGTACACTCGTACAATACATATTAAACTTGCGTCACGCGACCGCGGGCTTTCAATCGTAAAGAAATATGTATAAGTACACTTTTGCTGAATTATCCACTTCCAAGAAGGAAAGTAAATCTCTGAAGATTTTTGCAATTGCCAAGTAAAAATAAAAAAGCGTGCTAGATTTTAATGGAATTTTTAAACAAGACTTCTAGATCAATAAAATTATTGTATTAACTAAAAAAAATTAAAAAACATTTTACCACACAAAATACTTTAATTTCTTTTACAAATTGTAGTGTATTCCAAGTTCAGTTCAAGAAATTAAGCTTCATACATTTTTAATTATGTTTCATGTTCATATAAATACTTTCTTGGGATGGCGAAAAAATCATTTCTGTTCAAGGCGTTGAACAAACCACATCACAAAACCAAGCGAGACTAAATACAATTTTAAGAATGAACCCTTTGGTAAGCTATGCTACAAAATGGTTTCTCAATGACGTCTTGTAAAAGGTTCCTTTCAAATTTTCAATTTCAGATAACTTTTTTTCCTGGATATTTATTTATACCTTTAATCATTTTTGGAAGTGCGCCACAGAGTAATTCCTTTGCTGTGAATAAAAGCAGAAATGTTGAAAGCCATGATTGGAGCTATCCTGATTTCGGAAAGGAATCCGGAAGAAGACCGGAAAAAACGGCTATGCAACATTATAACCGAGAGCCTGATCGTAACGTGACCTTAAAGCGCGGCGTGAAAACCTATCAAAAGCCATCCGAGAGAATAACGAGACATAAAAACAAGTATAAACCGTCAAATGCTGTAAGAAAAAACGTCAATCCCCATTACACGGATGACAGTTCGGAAAGTAAGCATTACCACACCTTTGAGGAAATTCATGAGCACATAGATGAAGAGGACGGACAGTACCAGGCATCTGAGCAAATCGGAACCCAGTCCATTCTGCATGAACAGGTGGAACAACAGCAACACTCAAGCAAGAAGGATAGCAAGCGGATGAAAGTCAAGATCAAGCACCATCATCACCACCATCATCACAACCATATAAAGGAAATGATTAAAACCGTTCCTCAACCTTATCCTGTTGAAAAAGTTGTGCACGTACCCATTGAGAAAATTGTGGAGAAGATCGTGCATGTCCCCAAGCTTGTAAATGTTACGGTTGAGAAAATAATACACGTGCCAATTGAAAAAATCGTGGAGAAAGTGATACACATCCCCAAACCGGTCCAAGTTCCAAAACCTTATGTGGTCGAAAAAATCATTGAGAAAATAGTCCATGTCCCAAAACCGTATCCCGTTCTTCGGACTGTGCCCTATCCAGTGGAAATCAAAGTGCCCCAGAAAGTGCCAGTTCCCTACAAGGTTGAGGTAGAACGAAAGGTCCCAGTTTACATTCGATCAAGTGAGCCATATAAATTCGAGCCATCTCCTTTTGAGCACTATCCCCGTGCTGAGGAGCTCAAATACAATGTGGAATTGGATCATCCGCCGCCTAGAGAGCATGAGCCTTCTTCTCTACCGTCATCAAATTACTATAACAGGATATACAAATCAAGGGAACTGGACCATCCCCCGAGAATAGAGGACTATCAAAATGCAATACCATCGCAATTTAGTCAAGAATATGTTACCAAAAGCAGTACTGAACCGCAGTTTAAGCATGAATACATAGCCAAAAGTAATCTGGAACCGCAGTATAAGCACGAATACATAGCCAAGAGTAATCTTGAAACTACTTCTACTGGACGAGATGCAGTTTCCCTCAAACTTGTGGGTCCAACTACTCATTTCAATATAACGGGAAAGGATTTGGAGACCGCCAACTCGGCTCCAGAATTTGTTAATAGCTCAAGTGTGGACCTAAGTCCGCAGGAATCGGCTAATGCCTTTCGCGGAATGCCTTTCTCCTTTCCATTCCAATTTGTTCAGCTGCAACCAATGGGCTTCCAAAATGCTATAAACTTGGAACTACCAGTTCCATCCGCAGCAGCTGAGGGAGCTCAAAAGTAAAATGTGTAACAGCTGTTGAACTCAATCCGACCTGCCTAAAAAAACTGTTACATATTGTTATATCAAACTTATAATTAGAATTCTTTGCTTTTAATTTGGGAGTTTATGATGAACGGAAGAAAAGAAAGACCAATTTGATCCCCAAACTTAATTATAAATTAATAAAAATATCAAAATAGAGTCACCCGGAAATAAACCGTTAAACCAATAGACTAAATTCTAGAAAGTATTGAATACCTTACAGAAATATTTAAAATATGTTATAAATTATGTTAAAAAATGAAAATTATTTTAGAAGATACATTTATAACCATTTAAATAATAAAAAAATTGGTAAACGAAAAGATCGCACAAAACATAAACAAAAAATTTGCTTATTTATCTGACCTTTTTTTGTAAAAAGTACTTCGTAAGCGAAACTTAAGGTTTATTTTCAGGCGCACGATAAAAGTAATTGGTTTTGACAATGTATGAATGTATGAAACAAAAAAAAACACCTCGTCAATAGTTTTTCTGATAATGTGAGGTGAAACTTAAAAAATCAATAAAAAATCCGTAATTTTTTAAAACTAAAAACCAAAAACCAAAAAAAAATTTTTTTAGGTGAATTGTTATTTATAAAATGAGCAAAACTTTAAATTGTTGTTTACATTTCACCAACCTATATATTACATTAAATAAATGTCGTCTTGTCCTAGACCGATAACAGCCACAGTCTGTACGGGGCCTTAAAGGAACACCTTTAATGTTAATTGAAAATCGATATCGATATCTAGAATTCATTCCAATCGCATTCTAAAAGACACAAATAGTATAAATACTAAAATATAATTCAAGGATATAACTACTTTCTTATTTGTTTGTTATAAACATATGTTTAGGACTGAAATTGTATGACAAATTTGGTAAAAATGAATCGGCCACCTCAGTCACTTGGCATTCCGGTCGGCAACAACACTTGTAAATCGATGTAGTGACGTTGTTGTGTGTCATTGTTTTTATCAATAAAGGAACAGCTTTAGGGATTTGTGATTGGTATTTGATGTAACTGGTTTTTGCAGACTTCTTTATCCAAAATGTCCGCAATCTTTGCTTAATAAGGTAAACATTGCCATGTTTATGAAAATGTTTTCAGAGCAACCTGATGTCGTGTGCATATGTACATATGTACATACGTTTGTATGCAAGCTAGTGCAAACAAGCAGTTACATCAATAATCAAGGCCGACTTCCGTTTAACTTACAAATGTACATATATAAACAGTAGTGTTAAATATAAAATGTTGGTTCCTTAAAAATAATTAAATATACCGCTAGTGAGCAACTTCATTTGAATAAAAATACATTTTTTTAATTGCTTTAACCTTTTTTTTACAGCTTTTAGTTGGAAATAATGAATTCCAAATCCGATCATGAAGCTGAAAAAGAAAAAAAGTTAACCATTACTAATAGATTTAGTGATTCCCTGGAGAACTATGAACTACCCAACGAGAGCGAACATAAAGCCCATGCTTATCCAAAGAAGATCCCCAACAGAAAAAATGGAATATTAAAGTACGTAGCTGAGATGGCCATTATAAAATAAAGCTTATCAATTTATAATGTTTAGAAACAGCGATGCCAACCATGGAGCTGTTGAAAATCCCTATCACGAGGATGTCGATTTGGCAGACATACTTGGAACAAATTGGCCAAAACGAGCGGGTGCGGCTGCTATGATTTTAAACAACAAAAGCAAATCGTCAACAGAACCAAATATTTGCGAGGAAACATTTCTGAAACCATCTTCCCCTACATTACCAAAAGTGGAACCAGAGGAAACACTTCGTAAGTTTCTTTTGTTGGTTTGCCTAGAAGTTTAAGGAGGGTTTCTTGTTTTTATAGCGCATTAACGGGGAAGTCCCTATTTTTAAAAACTTCAAAGCGTTGCAAAACAAAAAATAAAGTTAATGATTAGGGTTTTCTGTCGTTTTGATGCATTCATTTATGCTTTTAAGTATAGTACAACTATTTCTTTTACACAAACGCAGCAAAACAGTTAAAATTGTTAAAAAATCTTTGTCAGTTCATTACCATATATTCACACACATGTTCACAATTTTTGGTCTGTATAAAAACAATCGTTTAATACTTTCAAGTTCCATAGTTCTATTGTTTGCAAATTGTGCAATAGATAATTAAAGTGTTTGTAAATATTTTAACAAAAATTTTAATTTTTAAACCTATTATCGCCGATATATTACATTTTTCGTCAGTTGTTTATACACTTTGCTATCTTGCAAAACGTCTCAGAAGAAAATGTCTATTTATTTTTAGACCGCCGGCCAAATACATACAAATAAATATATTCTATTTACGTTCACGTAAAATGCCAGTTCTCTGAGTTGATACATGCAGTTGTTGAGGAGTTTTATTTGTGTTATACTTTGTCAAAGCTCACAACTGCTAAATAATATTAACATTATTAACGAAACCGTGCTGCGCCAAAATTCAAAATGAATATGTATCAAAAAACAGCGTCTTCTGAGTCAGATATTCACCACAATATCCCATTAACAGTGTTGGAATTTTATTCACCGAATTACATGCCCGAAGAACCGGGTATGTTCGATTACGAAACGGAACGCTATTTAATCAGTTTTTAATAGGGGGGACACTTGGAATACCTGAGGAAGCTGTTTTTACAATTTAAGAATACCGCAAGACAGAACTGTGATATTTTTGTATTTTTATTTATTTTAGGATTCACAATCGCTGATTACCAGCCTCTGATTGAAATTCCTGGAACCGAGCTAGCGATTGGTTCCCTTGTAGAAGTCTCGAATTCTGGAGTGTGTGACGATTTATATGGCGTTATAAGATGGATTGGCATTCCTCCTGGCTTACCAAGAAACGTACTTGTTGGAATAGAGGTTGAAGACGAATCAAACTTAAAAAATGTTGTGACATCGGATGGAAGGCATAATGGTGTTCGGTATGATATTTTTGATAACTCGAAATTAAGAATTTGCTTTAAAATTTGTGTTTAACTTGGCAATGCAATGCCTATTATTGAACTGGTTTCCTTTTTCAGTTCTCTTCCAGATGCATATAAACTAAAAACTATCTTTTTATATCGCATTGTTTCAGCTTATTTACTTGCCATGATGGTCGAGCTATTTTTGTTCCAGCCAACAGATGCACTGCTGACCGAAGATTTGCTGATGTTGATAATAGTATTTCTGCAAACAGAGTTTCCACTAACCAAGCAAAGAAATTTGGCGTCGCTGACTGTCCCGCTATTTATGGTTCGATACCACCACTAGGTACGTGGTTAACAACACACTTGCGAGAATGTACAAAAATTTACTTAGTTACTTGTTTGTTTTTAGAAATACACAGCTCTGAAGAGCTTGCCAGCATTTGTGGGAAGTTCAAAGGAATACAAGGACACCATAATTCCTGCTATCTTGATGCAACACTATTTTCAATGTTCACATTCACCAGTGTGTTTGATTCCATTCTGTACAGGCACCCGGGACCACAAGTAAGCAATTCAAATTGTCTGCTGATTCTCGTAATTTATTATATTTTCGACAGGACATTCGTAATTATGGTGAAGTTCAGAAGGTTTTGCGCGATGAAATCGTCAATCCATTGCGAAAAAACGTTTTCGTTCGATCTGATCGTGTGATGAAGCTTCGCGAATTGTTGGATCAGCTTAGTTCTGTTAGCGGTCTCACCTGCGAGGAGAAAGATCCAGAAGAGTTCCTAAATAGTTTGCTCTCACAAATAATGCGAGTTGAACCATTTTTAAAGGTGAGCTGATATACCATTTGGTTAAGTTTAATACTAAATAACTATACCTTTTTTATAGCTAAGCTCGGGACAAGATTCTTATTTTTACCAACTGTTCGTGGAGAAGGATGAAAAGTTAACATTACCGAGTGTGCAGCAACTGTTTGAGCAAAGCTTTCACTCTTCGGATATCAAACTCAAGGAGGTTCCATCTTGTTTCATCATTCAAATGCCTCGTTTTGGAAAGAATTACAAGATGTATCCAAGAATATTGCCATCGCAAGTACTTGATGTGACAGACATTATTGAAAATTGTAAGGTTTAACAATGCTCTATATTGCAATTATATTAATTTTCGCCTACACTCGCAGCTCCACGACAGTGCTCTCTTTGTGGCAAACTGGCTGAGTACGAATGCCGGGATTGCTTTGGTAGCCTGCAAGCTGGATCAGGACTTGAATGCACCGCGTTTTGTCCAAAGTGTCTTAAAACATTTCACTCTCACATCAAGAGGTTTGATAGCTTAAATAAGTAAATACCGGTATAATATTTAAACAACTTTTTTTCAGAACTAATCATGTGTCGAAGAAGATCTACAGCCCGAAAGAATTTAGAATCATGGCCGAGCACATGGTTGTCCCGCGATTGTACATGGAATTATTTGCAGTCGTGTGCATAGAAACGTCTCATTACGTGGCGTTTGTAAAGTCTGGGTCCGGGCCTGATGCACCTTGGTGCTTTTTCGATTCAATGGCTGATAGAAAAGGTACGCGGCCCGATCATGTTTAATTCAACTGAACCATTGCCTTTTAACTTATGGATTATATTTCGGTTCTCCCTAAGGGGAATCTGATCAATAGTAGGAACTATTACGAACCTATTACCGCTTATTTAAAAGAATTCGGCTGCCATCAGATCAGTTTATGTTTTCTGATCGAGCCATTTCCTTCCGCACACTCGTTCTAGCACCTATTTTCGTTTTATTGTTTTGTTTGCCTCAATCATTTTTTTAATTGCTAAAATATTATTTCAGGTGAACAGAATGGATACAATATACCTGAAATTACGTGTGTTCCAGAATTAACACAGTGGCTCTCGGAAGAAGGCGCACGATCTATAAATGAAACTTCAACGAACGATAAAGTATTACCTGAACACGCTAAGCGTATTTTTTGCGATGCCTATATGTGTCTGTACCAAAGCACAGATATTATGATGTACCATTAGAACAAATTTATCTATAATAAAGATGGATACAATAAACATTTTTGTAAAATTCACCAGTGTAATGGATTTTATAATTATTTATGGATATTGGTAATTTTTTAAGTAAACATTTAAAGAGTTTTTTTACAAACACAATCGTAATTATTCGGGGGAGATACAGAAATCTCTTTAGCCGAAATTCGGGATGAACTTGGTTATTGGCTATTTCCTTTCTTTGGTCGCTGAAGCTATTTCTCTTTTGAAATTTGTAGTCTAAAACCGAAAAATGAGGACCGTTACTGTGCGGCGGGATATTTAAAGTGCTAAATTTGAGCTCAGCATCAATATATTTGTGTATTACCATGTACATATTTATATCAATCACAAAATTAAAAAAAAAAACTGAAATCAAGTTAAAGCACACTTCGGCGAGCCGAAGTTTTTACACCCTTTAACAAGTACAAAAAGTATTTTGATTTTAGTCAAATTAAAAATGTATTATTATTAATTCCAGTAGTCTCGACTCTTGTATACTTTTTATCTACATAAGTGGATAGTTTTATAAATATTGGCGGCAAGGTCTTTTTCACAAACTTATAAATAAAATTGTAACTGCCTCTGCAAGTGTGAAAAAAATGACTGATATTAATTCCTTCAAGTATTGCAAGCATAAAAGTGCTTTACTGCAGAAATAAGATAGGTAAAATAAAAAAAATTAAAATGTCTATAAAAATAATATTGAGTTTTTTCAAAAAATAAAAACTTTATCCAATCATTTTTGCCCAGACATACCCTGTACACCTATATAGTATCGTCAAAGATTTCTCTACCCATAACCAAATTACAAGCTCCTAATAAAAAGTTAATGCCCATGCCTTTAGTATAAGTCGAGTTCTTTTTCAAGGAAACTGGACTAGCACTGACAGAACTACTGAGTACTACAGAGAACTAGACCATGGAAGGCAGGTCCATATTATCAAACATATATACATACACGTGTACATACAATCTTAAAGTGCTCACTATTGGCCGGCGGAGATATTACAAAAAGGCAGCGTTCGGATTGGTGGATTTTTGAGGGAGGATATCCAGATGCTGGCGCTTACTCATTGAACAAGTGAAACAGTTTTTCAGTTCCGTCCCAACCAGCAAAGACGAGTTTTATATTTCGTACCAGCAGTGAAATGCAGATCTCTATTCGCAAAATTATTTTCAATTTATATAATTAAATTAAAAAATGTTTAAAAATTCTGTTGCCTTGGGGCGTGAATACTCAACCATGTATTATAACTCAGTATATAATGCAACTACCATGTTCGACATGAAACGTAAATGTTAAAATCACTTTTGTTCTTTGTGGCAGTGAACTCAATTAAACAAAGATAATTGCAAATGAAACCTTAATTTGTGGTATTACCCAAAATACTAGTAAAAATTCGACCAATGTGATGTAAACTGGCACATTTTGAGAAATGCACAATTAAGACACTCTTTATTATGCCTTCCGTGTTGTTTTAATTTAAGCTAATATGTTTTCACGTTGTTTCAGACTCTGAAAGTCAAGTTCAACAGATATATAACACAAATCACATAGGTTATGTGCCAACTTCGAGTACTCGGATCGTTAAGAAACGAAATACAGCTAACAAAAAGGAGAGGAGGCGAACACAAAGCATAAACAACGCGTTTTCCTACCTTCGGGAAAAGATTCCTAATGTTCCTACCGATACAAAATTATCAAAGGTAATTTCCCGACGGAGATTGATCAGCTTTAATATGTATCGATTTTAACCTAAATATTTGCCATATTTTAATAGTGATAGTAAAGACCTACAAAAATGTTACCTATTACAAAATGTTAAGTCATTGCTTGGTTTACTTAACAGATTAAAACATTGAAGTTGGCCATATTGTACATAAACTACTTAGTTAATGTTCTTGATGGAGATCAGGATCCAAAAGGCGGATTTCGGGCAGAACTGAAGCCGGCTAGCCGAAAGATTTGTAGCGAAAAGAAACACTGTTTAAAGTCAGAGCTTCAAGTAAGAAAAACATTTTTTATTCTACTAAATTAGTTTTTAATATACTTTTTGTTTTGGATTGAAATTGATTTTGTAACATTAAAGCACCGTCGGTATAAATGAACTAGAAAATTTAAATTCTTTTAAGTACTGAAATTTTTGATTATTGTGCTTGGCCATTTTTATCATACATATTTTACTGACGGCTAGATTAAAGCAACTAAAATAACATTCATATTTTTTTGATATCAATTAAAGATGTAATGTAAAGATAATTTCGTAGATACGTGGTCTAAAAAACATTGTGCGTTTGATGCTTTTTGCTGTTCAGAAATAGAGATATACAATAAGCTTCTGCTTATTGGGGGCGTATTATTTGTTCTTTTTGTAGATAGTTACCATGAGCGTAATACACTTCTGTGTATGTTTAAAACCAATTCTCGTTTCAATTATTTTTTCATCTTATTGAGGTCTATACTCGGAATTTGTATTTTTATGGTACACAAGATTGGTTCTCCCCACCCTCAATACTTTGTTTCTGCACTGGGGTAGATATCTCAATTGTTTGTTTATTAAAAGAAATAAAAGCACTTGACTTTATAAAAGAACATTTGAGTTCTGCATTCAAAAAGAATCCAACCGTAAAGCGTGAAAACACGATTGATTTTCTTAATGGAAATGCAGTGCCATGCTTAGCATCAAAAATGAAGATTGGACATGTAAGACCAGTGACCGCTTGTAAGTTGTACTTTACTATGCAATTTGGGAAGTGATAAACCGCAGACACACGCAGGCGTAATTGAGAATCCATGCTATCCGAGCGCCGCCATCACGAAAAGAGGGGTGAATGCTGGAAGCATTACATTAATAGGGCAATCTGGTTACAGATATGAATGTAAGAGACAAGTGCCTAAGTGCTATTTCAAAAGTATTTAATCCATTAAGGGTTTGATTAATCAAGTGCTTTGTCAAAACACTTCGCTAGAAAATATTGAAAATATCAAAAAATTTGAAAATTGTTTGTTGCTTTTGAATCAGGAGATTAGATGTAAACTGTAACTTTTTAAGCACTTCATAATGGAAACCTTTGTAGATTAGTTACATATACAAACTTAAGAATGATTTCCCAATGCCAATTTTTGTGGATGTTGTCTTGCCTTTCGAACAAAAACAATTAAAACTGAACTACATTTCCAAATAAAATAGCAAAGTGTTTCCATAGTGCTTCCGTGCACGTGTTATCTTTTTGTTTACTTCTTAATTATCTATTTGTGGGTTCAAGTTGTATACAAAAAAAGAAACTATGATCTATACAAACAAAGCGAGAGCGTTAAACATCAGACAGTCTTTTCGATTGAAGCTGCACATAAGTATGTACACATATACATTGTAAACGTATATACAAAGTTAGTTACCAATTTGTCTAGTTTTCCAATAAGGCTGTAAAAATGGTCCCAGGCATTAAAAAGCAAAGTCTGTTACGAGAATGGCATCTAACGGCATGTAACGATGCAATCCTATCAAAACCCATTTTTTGTTCCGACATTACAACATTAACGAATCAAACCAACTGCCTATGGAAAAATATATTAGAAAGTAGATTTAGTTTATATTTTTAAAGTCTTTTGCTTCAAATTTGGTTTTTATCCCAATGCCAGCACATGAGATATAAGAAGTTTTTCCATAAAAAATATACAAATCAGAGGCATCCCAGAAAAACCTTCAGTTTTCTTGGAGAAGGAAAACACAATAACAAATCTCGGATTCTTCTTCACACAAATAGTAATGTAAACGGATTTTGTTTTGTATTTGGTTACTACAATTACAACTTTCACAAAATAAAAATACTATTTAACAAAATACATCAATAATTTGTACAAGAGTAATTAAATAGTCGATTTAATGTTGTAAGCTACAAAATACAAGTTTATTTCGTAATCTAAAGCTTAACAATAATTATAATTTCAGAATGTTTCCATGTCGACTAAGGGCCGAACAGGTTGGCCACAAGATGTTTGGGCATCGGAACTTATTCCAGAACATAATTAGACTTCTGTAAATTATTTACATTTTATTTCATAATAAATATATATTAGTTAAGTATAAATAAATTAAAATATAAAATATAAAATAAACACTACCAAAATAAAGAGCATTTTTTGTAAACTTTTTTTTAGAAATTGGTAAGTTAAATCCAATGGCGGATCTAGGATTTTGTTGTGGGGGGTGATATCAGAACAATTTTTTTGTTGCATACTTTTTGAGTACCAAAATTTATTTCATTAACACCCATATCACCCCCAGTGGATCCGCGCATGGTTAAATCATTTGTGATAAATCATCACCAAATTCTTCAGGATAAAATTTTTGAAACCATACTCCCACCACAAACAACCATCCGTTCAACAGAAGGTCCACAAGTTTTGCCGTGTCAAAGTTAGTCTGCCATGGTACCCAGCAATTTGTAGAAAGACTTGTTGTAGTATTTGCATTACATTTATTTCGTTATTAATACATAAAATAAGAGCAAAAAATAATTTTTACAACAGTTCCGTTGAGTTGAAATATCGCATTGTTGATGAGCAACTTCTGTTCACGTCAGCTGTTATCGGATGGTGCTCTGAACGAATCTGAATTTCATTCTGTCAAAAATCCCAATTCTTTCCCAAGGATGTCCTCTGTGGAAATTAAATTAAATTAAACCAATTACCAACTATGCTTATAATTAATTAAAATATATTGCTTTCAATTATCATTACCAGGAAAATCAGAATTATATTTTTTAAAAGTAAACGAAAATAAAAAACAGCTGTTAGTGTTGAGTATGTGAATTTTTACTATGCATTTGAAACGCTTGGAATTCAACAGGTAAGGAAAATTTGACGGTGTAACGATTGAAATTTTTCAATTGTTTGTCTCTATCAACGATACTGCTAATACGAAATCAGACCTGTTTATTTAAAACAATACCAATTTAGATAAATCATCTGAAAATGAGTTTCGGGGAACGTACTATTAGTAGTTGGGAATACCCCTAGTTTTATCTATTTTTATTTTATGAAATCGATAAATCCCAATGCTTATCGCCTGTTTGTCATCTCTATAATCAATTTTCGAGCTGCTGGATATTTGTGTGAATAAAAATAGTGGTGTATTGAGTAATTGTTAAAAGCTTTAAAAAAGCAGCTTTAAAAAAGATTGCAGACAGTAGCAAAATATTCAATATAATGCAAAAAAGGTAGATTAACTCGGTTCACTGACAATTTAGTCACAATTGGTGTATTCATATGCTTATGTATGTATGTATGTACGTATGTATTTGAGTAGACACGACACTAATGTTAATAAATAATGGACAATTACATTACGTACACATGTTTTCGTGTTGGTTCACATATGTATTGTGAAATGCGTACATACCTTTCCGAAGACAATGGACATTACAACTGCGTTTTTATGTAACTTCAAAGTAGTTTTGGTTTTAGAAAAGAAAGGTCTTTAAATTATACATACACAACTGGAATTTCGTTGAGGGAGAGAAAAGAGTGAAGTGTCATCATTCTTTTACACAGAATTGGTGCAATTGCTGGACAAAAGATAAATTTATTACAGCACAGACTGCACTTCTGCCTTTTTAATTACCTTGTTAAAACTATAAATGTGAGCTCTTTCCTTGAAATCATACAAGAAAAGGTATTTAGTGTGATAGTAAAAAAAATACATATGTACACATGGGTGTCGTACATATCGATGTACATACATATGTATGTTTATAATTTCTTTTGTTATTTCCTTATACATTAGTTATAAACACAATACCTTATCTTGAGTTAAAACAATATACATATGAATGTCAATATGTTCATAATAACATTATGACTAGACGAAATTCAAGACGTCGCGGTGAAATTCAAGTGTGTTAAGATGGTACAACGCAGTTTCCCCCCAACTATCTCTTTGTGTGCCATGTGTCCATTTGGCAATTCAGGTTACCTAAAAGGAATGATAAGTTATCCAATTGGTAAACTCAATATTGCCAATTAATCTTTATAAGAATGGTGAAATACCTGTTTTTTTATGAGAACTGTTTGGGCTACTAATATATTCCTATTTTATTTGTCGTATCTAGTTATCCGTTTGTTTGCCAACTAAAAATGCCTAGCAACCCGAATTTCTACTCTTATTTCGGCAATCAAACAATAATATTAATTTTCTCCCATTACAAAAGGGCGATTAGTAGTTACAAGTAAATAAAATTAATTTACTTTTTCAGAACTTCTTTCCTTGTTATTATAATTAAATTAACATACACTTTTTCTTGCTTGTTTCAGTTTTGGTTAAGAAGCATAAATCAAATTTCGATTTGCGGTAAGTACAACCAAACTTAATTTATTTTAAGCTAAAGCAACCGTTATCGCCCGAAAGAGTAAACTTATTAACCACAGGGGTGTTCAGTATATCAAATTCGTTTACTCTTATGGATTATCTTCTATAAACAAGTGTTTTCTCTTTGTATTTAAAGATTATTTAACAACTTAAAATCGATTATTATAACTTATTAGTACATAAACCACATATTTTAAAATAGTCTTCTTTCTTGGATAAAGTAATAAAAAAATCATCTAAATTTAAGGTATTGGGCATTTCAAAATATAAAAAATTAAAAAATGTTTTATCACTCCCTATAAATACAGTTTTCGTGTTGCAATGAGTTATCGCATTTTTTAAAAAATAAAGCAATGCATCACGATGAACAACTAATTTGTGTGGTTGTGTAAATAAATAAACTTTAAACACCACACATATTTAAATAAAAGGCCTTGATAACTTCGGCCTCTTATTCCTCAAAGGTTGTAGCTTTTATATTCAATAGGCACTTCAATTTTCTGCTAAAAATGTAGCTCATTAAAAGT
Source organism: Drosophila prostipennis (assembly GCA_037075205.1). Classification (NCBI taxonomy): domain Eukaryota; kingdom Metazoa; phylum Arthropoda; class Insecta; order Diptera; family Drosophilidae; genus Drosophila; species Drosophila prostipennis. The sequence goes on along the minus strand of JBAMCJ010002255.1, from coordinate 500,338 downwards.
TGATTTAGCTGACCCGAATATGTTCTATTCCTTTAAAACTGATACCCATAACTTGCTTATTTAAGTCAATTTAAGGGCGGAGCAGAAAATACATTTGTGGCACACATTGTTCTGTGCTCTCAGTCCTCCAATCAATATATATGTATATATATTTTTCGGTTGGATAACACGAAATAAATCCATTTAAATGATCCGCTGCGACTGTTGCTTTTTGTATTAGTTGTCAATACATTACATGTATAATAGACACAACTCCTAAGTCAATATTCAAAATTTTGTTGTATCCCTTACAGATGGGCGATGTCGACCCCGAGACGCTGCTGGAATGGTTGTCCATGGGACAAGGAGATGAGCGGGACATGCAACTGATTGCCCTGGAGCAGCTTTGTATGCTGCTCCTGATGTCTGATAATGTAGATCGCTGCTTCGAAAGGTATTTGATGCTGACACCGATAGTTGATTTTACCTTTGAACATTAATTTTCTTGTTCCACTTTTCAGTTGTCCTCCTCGAACATTTTTGCCGGCGCTGTGTAAGATATTCCTGGATGAACTTGCACCTGAAAATGTACTCGAGGTCACTGCGCGAGCAATCACCTACTACCTGGATGTTTCGGCTGAGTGCACCAGGCGTATCGTTTCGATCGATGGAGCCATCAAGGCCATTTGCAATCATCTTGTGGTTGCCGATCTATCATCGCGCACATCTCGCGATCTGGCGGAGCAATGCATCAAAGTTCTCGAGCTAATTTGCACCCGAGAAGCGGGTGCCGTCTTCGAAGGCGGTGGCCTAAACTGTGTCCTGTCCTTTATCCGGGACTGCGGCTCGCAGGTTCACAAGGACACCCTACACTCGGCCATGTCCGTGGTCTCCAGGCTCTGCACCAAGGTCGAGCCCAACACGCCCTGCATTCAGAATTGCGTTGAGAGTCTGAGTACTCTGCTGCAGCACGAGGACCCCATGGTATCCGATGGCGCCCTGAAGTGCTTTGCCTCCGTGGCAGACCGATTCACGCGAAAGTGGGTGGACCCAGCCCCGCTGGCAGAGTACGGCCTAACCACCGAGCTGTTAAAGCGCCTCAAAAGCGTCGGAGGAAACGCACACTCGCTATCTGCGGCAGGAACCCAACCGGCTAGCTCCAGCCAACCCGCTGCAACCACAAACTCGGATGCAATCAATGAAAACGTTGCGGGAACTGCAACCATTTCCAACAGCACCAAAGTTAAGTCATCTGATGCCGCCGCATCCCCTCAGTCGATATCGACCACGATTTCCTTGCTGTCCACACTTTGCCGCGGATCTCCCTCCATCACCCATGACATTTTGCGGTGCCAGTTGGCTGACGCCCTCGAAAGAGCCCTGCAGGGCGATGAACGATGTGTGCTGGACTGCATGCGGTTCGCAGATCTCTTGCTTTTACTTTTGTTCGAGGGGCGCCAAGCGTTAAACCGAGGAAGTAACAACCCGAATCAGGGGCAGTTGGCGCCTCGACCCAGGCGCAATAATACCAACACCGATCGCACGCATCGACAGCTCATCGATTGCATACGATCGAAGGACTCTGAGGCCCTTCGTGAGGCCATCGAATCTGGCGGCATTGACGTCAACTGTATGGATGATGTGGGTCAAACCCTTCTGAACTGGGCTTCGGCCTTTGGCACCCTGGAGATGGTAGAATATTTGTGTGAGAAGGGAGCCGATGTCAACAAGGGCCAGCGAAGTTCTTCCCTTCACTACGCCGCTTGCTTTGGTCGGCCGGCGATTGCGAAAATCCTGTTGAAATTCGGAGCCTATCCGGATTTGCGCGATGAAGATGGCAAGACCCCATTAGATAAAGCTCGCGAAAGATTGGACGACGGACACCGCGAGGTAGCGGCAATTTTGCAGTCGCCCGGGGAGTGGATGTCTCCTGATCACTCGCTTCTGAATAAGGACGGAAAGAAATACACACTCATGGAGCCCCGAGGTGATCCCGAAATGGCGCCCATTTACCTAAAGGTGCTCCTGCCCATATTCTGTCGGACCTTCTTGGGTTCCATGCTGGGCAGCGTGCGGCGTGCCAGCTTGGCCCTGATAAAAAAGATTGTACAATACGCGTACCCAACGGTGCTTCAAAGTCTCAGCGAATCCAATTTCACAGAAGATGAAGCCTCGACTTCGGGACAAAATGGGGGAAACCTTTTAATCGAGGTGATCGCCAGTGTCCTAGACAACGAGGTAAAAACTAATTGTTATACATATAAGTCGTTCATATTGTATTAATATTTTCAAATTGTTTTAGGATGACGACGACGGTCATTTAATTGTTTTAAACATTATTGAGGAAATTATGTGTAAGACACAAGAGGAATTTCTGGATCATTTTGCAAGACTTGGAGTGTTTGCAAAGGTCCAAGCCCTGATGGACAATGATGCAGAGGAATTGTATGTTCAACTGTCTGGAAACCAGGAGGAGCCAGCTTCAGCCCAAAGGTCTTCGACCAGTGTTGTACTCACGCCAAGATCAACTTCAGGTAGAATCATATTTTTGGTTACAGGAAAATAGGTTCTTATCCATTTTTGTTCAAAATCCAATTTAGATGATCCTATGGAGGACGCGAAAGAGATATTGCAAGGAAAGCCCTATCACTGGCGGGAGTGGAGCATTTGCAGGGGACGAGATTGCTTGTACGTCTGGTCAGACTCTGTAGCACTAGAGCTCTCCAACGGCTCAAACGGATGGTTCCGTTTTATAATAGACGGCAAACTAGCTACGATGTATTCTAGTGGTAGCCCAGAAAATGGAAATGATAGTTCTGGTAAGTTGAAAATTTAATATATTTTAAGCTAGGTAAAAAATAATAATGCCATAATCACTATTTTAATATTTATATTTAATTTCATTAAAATGATTACCTTTTATATTTTTACATTTTCGTTTCAGAAAATCGCGGTGAGTTCCTTGAGAAACTGATGCGGGCTCGTTCCTGCGTGATTCCAGGGGTTGTGTCCCAGCCCATTTTGCCCACTGCGAGTGCACTTCGCTTGGTCGTTGGCAACTGGGTTCTGCAGTCGCATAAAACCAATCAACTTCAAATTCACAACACAGAAGGCCACCAAGTCACCGTGTTGCAGGATGACTTGCCTGGCTTTATTTTCGAAAGCAATCGAGGAACGAAGCATACCTTCACGGCAGAAACTGTCTTGGGGCCCGATTTCGCATCCGGTTGGTCAACGGCTAAGAAGAAGCGCAACAAGTCCAAGACAGAAGGTCAAAAGTTCCAAGTTCGAAACTTATCCCGGGAAATTTACAACAAGTACTTCAAGTCGGCCCAAACGATTCCTCGGGGAGCCGTAGCAATACTAACGGACATCGTGAAGCAAATTGAGATATCCTTTGAGGAGCAGCACATGGCGCCGAATGGAAATTGGGAAACCACACTGTCGGAAGCCCTGATGAAGTTGTCTCAGCTAATCCACGAAGACGGTGTCGTGAGCGCCTACGAAATGCATTCGTCGGGATTGGTACAAGCGTTGGTAGCCGTTCTATCGGTGAACCATTGGGAGAATAACTCTCCTCGCTGCAAGCGTAACAAAATGCAAAAGCAACGAGTGTCCGTATTCAAGAAATGTATACTTGAGGATAACGTTGAATCCGCAACGAACAAGCCAAGGACCAAATGTACTGCAAGTATTTTAATTCAGAAGCTTGTGTCGGTTTTGGAGAGCACAGAGAAGCTACCAGTGTACTTGTACGACACTCCTTGCACTGGCTACAGTTTGCAAATTCTGCAGAAACGACTTCGCTTCCGATTGGAGCGTGCCGAATGCGAAAGCACCTTATTCGACCGATCGGGACGAACTCTGAAAATGGAACCTTTGGCCACAATTGGACAGCTATCCAAGTACCTACTAAAAATGGTGGCCAAACAATGGTACGACCTCGATCGGTCCACATACTTCTATTTGAAAAAAATACGGGACCATCGGACCGGAACCGTCTTCACGCACTCGTTCGATTTTGACGAGGAAGGGTTGTTGTTCTACATTGGCTCTAACGCAAAGACTTGCGATTGGGTCAACCCAGCCCAATATGGCCTTGTGCAAGTGACCAGTTCGGAGGGAAAGACCTTACCATATGGAAAACTGGAGGATATCCTCTCTCGCGACAGCATTTCCCTCAATTGTCACACCAAGGACAACAAGAAGGCCTGGTTCGCCATCGACTTGGGAGTGTATGTAATTCCCACTGCTTACACGCTGCGTCATGCTCGCGGATATGGAAGATCGGCTTTGAGAAATTGGCTACTGCAAGGTTCAAAGGACGGCTTAAGCTGGACAACCCTGAGCACCCATGTGGATGACAAGAGCCTCGTGGAGCCCGGCAGCACAGCCACTTGGCCCATTACCTGCGCAGCCGACGATTCCGTGAGATATCGCCACATTAGAATCCAGCAAAATGGCCGCAATGCGTCTGGCCAGACCCATTACTTGAGTTTGAGTGGATTTGAGATCTATGGTCGCGTCGTGGGAGTGGCCGATGATATTGGAAAGAGCGTTAAGGAAGCCGAGGCCAAAATAAGGCGCGAGAGGCGGCAGATTAGAGCTCAGCTCAAGCACATGACCACCGGTGCACGAGTGATTCGAGGCGTCGACTGGCGATGGGAGGACCAGGATGGTTGCGCTGAGGGCACAATTACCGGGGAAATACACAACGGCTGGATCGATGTTAAGTGGGACCATGGCGTACGCAACTCCTATCGCATGGGAGCCGAAGGAAAGTACGACCTAAAGTTGGCTGATTGCGAATATCTTTCAGTCTTCGAAGGAAATCAGTCGATGGGTACTGTAAATACAGCTGCAAAGCTAAATGACAAAGGAAACACACTCACCTCACGCAAGTCGAGCTCTACACCATCCCTGCCCGAAGCCACTGAGAAGAATCAAAACCCCGAGGGTGCATCCAATCAAACCGTTTCGGCGGATAACTTGGCCTGGAAGCAGGCCGTCGAGACGATTGCAGAGAACGTGTTTGCTTCGGCAAAGACGCAGATCATCTCCAACCAACTTGCTATTAACACATCTTCCTCCAGGGAAGCTCGAGCCAAGCACAAGGAGTCGGGAACCAATCAAATGCATAAGGATAACATTAGTGGACCGTCTCCATTGAGCCGAGAGTTGGAGCACATATCGGACTTGTCGGCCATCAACAACTCAATGCCGGCAATTAACTCAAGTATTGTTTCCGACCTAGCCACCATTTCGGAGAACTTATCCCTAGCTGAATTGTCCAAAGAAAATATATGCAGCGTTCTGACGCCGTCTTACAAACCAGCTGAGACCGCTGCTGCCAGTCAAAGCTCGAGCCTTCCCGATGTACAGAGTTCGTCTCCGCGAGAGAGCGATATCAAAAACATATCCAACATTGAAGAGAACAACAAGATGAACGCCAACAACTCGGTGAATAAGATATCTAAGGACTTGCTCGCGAATCTCCGCACCTCGAACATTGCGGGCTGTCCACCGGTCACACAACTGTCCACCGAGGCACTCGAAATGATCGACAAAATGCGCGATGGCGTGGACATGATACGGAACAACTCAAATAATATTCTTTCCACGGACACCTTCCCAGTGCCCTGCCCAAATGCGGCAGTCGGTACTAAAAAGACCCCGAAGGCTCAGGCGCTGATAAATCCCGATAATGCAAATCAAAAGCAAATTATAGTTGCTACCGAAGAATTCCCCAGCAAGAGTTCGAAGAAACCCAGTGTAACACTGAAGCCGGCCCAGCAGCCGAATGCCGTGCTCTCAATTGTGGATATCAAGGATCCGCAAATTGCATCCGAAAGCGTTTCGGTGCCAAGCCAGATGAGTATAAGTGTTCCCAATCTGACGACAACATCTTCATCAGAGGTTCCCTCTACCTCAGAGGTAGCCACCCACACAGGTTTGCTCGAGACATTTGCCGCAATTGCTCGTCGTCGCACCTCGCAGGGTACCAGTATACAGGATAATCAGATAATGAACGCAGATGCGAGTGTAAACGAACACGGGGACCAGAACGCCTCAGGCTCATTCCTCGGCCACTCAGTAACCAGTTTGGTTAAGCTGGCGCTGTCAAGCAATTTCCACTCTGGATTGCTAAGCACCGCCCAAAGTTATCCAAGTTTGTCGTCGAATAATAGCGAAAACATAGCTCCATCAAACCCAACAAATACGTCTACGGGGCAGCAATCTGCGTCCACCATAAACCATACCCTGACGATGAGTCTAACTTCCACATCGAGTGACAGTGAGCAAGTGTCCTTGGAAGACTTTCTGGAGAGCTGCAGGGCGCCAGCTTTGTTGGGAGATCTGGACGATGAGGACGATATGGATGAAGACAACGATGAGGAGGAGAACGAAGACGAGTACGAAGAGGTTGGAAACACTCTTCTCCAAGTAATGGTATCCAGGAACCTGCTTACCTTTATGGATGATGAGGGCTTGGAGAACAGGTTGGTGGGCGTAACAAAGCGCAAGTCCTGGGACGACGAGTTTGTCTTGAAGAGGCAATTTTCCGCATTGATACCAGCTTTCGACCCGCGACCGGGCCGCACAAATGTCAACCAAACTTCCGATTTGGAATTATCCCCGATTGGCGTTGAACTACCCAAGCCCCAGAATAGCGGGCCTGAGACAATTGAACAGCCCATGCTCGGCCTTAAATTGCGAGGACCAGGAATCGGAGGTATTCCCGAGGTGGAAATCGACTTGAACAACACGGATTGGACCATATTCAGGGCCGTACAGGAATTACTGCAGTGCAGTCAGTTAAACAAGCTGGACAAATTCCGAAAGATATGGGAGCCCACATACACAATTGTGTACCGGGAGGTGTCACCGGAGGCGCAGGAAAGCACTGGCTTGGAGTCCGAGGAGTTCCCCCAAACGCCGGATATGTCATCAAAGAGTGGAGCATCCACGTTGTCCCCCAACTCTCCTATGCACATCGGATTCAACGTAGCCGATAATAACCTGTGCTCTGTGGACGATGTACTTGAGCTGCTCACTCAAATCAATGGTCTCAATCAATCCGAAATCGATTCGGACGCCAAGGAGCATGGTGTTTCTCCGTTGTCCGAAGATCTCTTCATCAGCAAGAAAATAACGAACAAGCTGCAGCAGCAAATTCAGGATCCACTGGTGCTCTCGAGCAACGCTTTACCGAATTGGTGCGAAAACTTGAACCAATCCTGCCCGTTCCTGTTTCCATTTGAGACTAGGCAGCTGTACTTCAACTGCACATCGTTTGGAGCATCGCGCAGCATAGTATGCCTGCAGTCCCAGCGCGATGTGACTGTGGAACGTCAGAGGATACCCATCATGAGTCCCCGGCGGGATGATCACGAATTCCGTATTGGGCGTCTTAAGCACGAACGCGTTAAGGTGCCACGAAACGAGAATTTGCTTAAATGGGCAATGCAGGTTATGAAGACCCACTGCAATCGGAAGTCGGTGCTGGAGGTAGAGTTTTTGGATGAGGAAGGAACTGGTCTGGGACCTACTCTAGAGTTCTACGCCTTGGTGGCTGCGGAAATTCAACGATCCGACCTCTGTATGTGGCTGTGTGACGACGACTTGGGTGAGGACGCTGAAAACCCGCCGGAGAGTACGGAAGGCAATTCAAAACCTGTTGGGTATTACGTAAATCGCAGGGAGCACGGAATTTTCCCAGCACCTCTTCCGCAGAATACCGAAATATGCGAGAAGGTTCTAAAATACTTTTGGTTTTTCGGCGTTTTTGTGGCTAAAGTATTGCAGGATATGCGCCTAGTGGATATACCCTTATCAACATCATTTCTCCAATTGCTTTGCCATAACAAAGTGTTATCACGTAATCTCCAAAAAGTAATTTCGGATAGACGAAATGGCGATCTCTCTGTCGTATCAGAAGAATCAGATATAGTGGAAACTTGCACTAAACTACTGCGAACTGATTCCAATAAGTCCAATGCATTCGGAGGAATTCTATCATTGGAAAATTTGAAGGAAATAGATCCTACTCGTTACCAATTCCTGCAAGAAATGCAAAACCTATTAATGCGAAAGCAGTCAATTGAGTTTGACGATACTATAAGTGCAGAAAACAAACAAGAACTAATCAACGGGCTTAAGCTGCACACCCGAAATGGCTTGGAGGTATCTCTCGAGGACTTGGCCCTTACGTTTACGTATCTGCCGAGCTCCTCGGTTTATGGATATACCCAGGCTGAACTGCTGCCGAACGGGTCGTGTGTGAATGTCACCATCGACAACCTCGAAGCGTATTGCGAACTGCTGATGAACTTCATTCTGCAGGACGGAATCGCTCAACAAATGAAAGCGTTCAGTGATGGGTTCAACGAAGTGTTCCCCCTGAAAAAGTTGGCGGCGTTCACTCCCTCAGAAGCCCGAATGATGATTTGCGGTGAGCAGTTCCCCCATTGGAGCCGAGAAGACATTATTTCATATACTGAACCAAAACTTGGCTACAACAAAGACAGGTATGTTTGCAAAGCGAATGAATCTTATTTCACATTTCCCATGTATAAATCAAATACACTAAACATCAATTATTTTTCAGCCCTGGGTTCCAACGCTTTGTTAACGTTTTGTTAAGCATGTCGGGAGACGAAAGGAAAGCTTTCCTCCAGTTCACAACTGGTTGCAGTAGTCTGCCTCCAGGAGGACTTGCGAACTTACATCCCCGACTGACAGTTGTTCGAAAGGTAGATGCTGGCGTTGGAAGCTATCCATCCGTGAACACCTGCGTTCACTATTTAAAGCTTCCCGACTACCCAACCGAAGAGATCATGAAAGAGCGCTTGTTAACAGCAACTAAAGAAAAGGGGTTTCATTTAAATTAAACAATTTATGGTACTCGATATTCAAGTTAATAAAATTTGAAACTTTTGTTATTTAAAGCTTCCTGTTGTATAACATTATAAGCAATTCTGTAAATATTTTAACTGTTTAAACTCAATCATTATATGTATGTAAGTTTAGATTAATCGAATAGGTTACTTATACCTAAAGTCTATGCCTAAAGCCTATTGTTTCACAATTTAATTTAGCCAGTAAAATGGTAACTAACAAAAACAATACATTTTATTTTAAATATTTTTTTAGCACGATGATTTGAATTCAGAATTCAGTTAATCGATTTAATTTAAGAAGTGCCAGGTAAATCACAGTCGAAACACTCGACTTTTTTGGTCCATAAAAATTCGAAATGAACGAGTTTATCCGAAATCTATAAATTACGGACTTACGCTCAGTCAGCTGCGGCGGTTTACTAAGAAATCTTTGTCTGAGCAAATGTAAAAACAATTGTTATTTTACATTAGCGGTTGGCAGCGTCCTACTAAGTGAGCATAGGGAATTGTACTGCCCATCCTCTGCCGCTCACGTACACTGCAGAACAGCGATCTTCAGACGCACATCGATAAGCTGCCGTGAAAATTACATACACAACTATAAAAAAAAATTTAATGGTATGTGTGTGCCGACCGCTTGTTTATATTAATTATTTAAATATCTTCAGATAAAAAAAAACAAACGGCAAATTATTATATTTAAAACATTAAAACAGTGATACTAAGATGTCAATTAAGACATTAATATTTTCTAAAAAGTAGTAATCCTTTTAAAATGAGTCCCTTCGCAGTTAATGGTTCACCCTAAGCAGATTTACAGTGAACTACCCTGCCAAATTTTTCATTCATTTTATTTTATACAAACAACAGTAAAACAGTAAAAACATGTGAAATAAGCTCTTAAAATTTGGCAGCCTCTGTGCAATTTGTTATCATTTCGAGAGGAATGTCTACGGTGCTTTTGACTACTTCTTAAGTTCCAATTTATTTAAATGAAGTCTTATCACGCACACCTGTTTGCTATATTACTTATAGCCAAAATAAAACCTAGGAACGCGGGTTCTGCTGTACTTGTATAAATTATATAAAAAGATAAGCTATATCTTGCTGTGCATCTGAGGTTGCTTACTATCTTAAACTTGTAAGGGAGCCGTGAAGACAGTCAAGGTTTTCCCGTCTACGTATCAAGAGAAATTATGATTTCGGTAGCTCTGATTATTTTGTGTCTTTTCCCGTGCGTTCAAAATGAATACTCTCGTCCTTCCTACCAAGTTCTATTGCACAAAAGGGATAATTTAGGAGTTTTGGTTGAAGGCCACTGCTTTGGAAATATTATTCAAAGTCGTCTTGTTCTAACAGCGGCTTCGTGCTTATTAAGTGCTAGAAATTCCTCAAATGGAAAAGAAATATTAAAATCTGATGAATTAGCTGTATCCTTTAAGGGCGAAGACTTGGATGAGTCTGTGTACTTTGTTAATGGCATAGACATCTATCCTGAATTTAATGTGTCATCTTTGGATAATGATATTGCAATTTTAAGTCTAAGTACACAACTTCCGCTTTCTGAGCGAAACGATATTCAATGGGTTTTAGTGGCTGACTATGATCTTACGGATTATCCTTTGAAGGACGTGGAATCTTACGTAAGTACTGATAACTACTTTTTACTACATTCTCATTTGTTAAATTGTAATAGTAGTTTAACAATAAATTTAATCCCACAGATTTGGAAAACTTCGAACAAAAAAACTATTTATCCCGGTTATGGCGTTATTCGTGAAAGTAATTTAGTTGGAATCCTTTCCTTCGGATTTCCATCAAAAATCAAACGCGAATCTAATCTTGAAAAACGGAATTCAACAAGATTTACGCAATTAAACTCATATTTAAGTTGGATATATACCATTTTACAGAATGCAGAGATTGCGGACATGAAAAATAATAACTACAGTGCATCTCTACCTTATCGTCAACGAAAAAGCGCAGAGATAGGTAAAGTAAACAAATAGTATTTATTATTGTTAAATAGTTTATCATGTGTACAAGGATTACCAAAACAAATAGATTCGGAGAAACCCTCCATTGTTTTCCAAAGAAAGATTAACTGCAATTTGATAAGAATATTTTTCTCACAATGCTGAAAACACCACACTAAACCAGAATTTTGACATTAAAGAAACGTATAGAGAGTCTGATACAGATGATTCTACAACAATTTTTAGTTTTATGAAAGGGAAACTGGCTTAAAAACTTTAATAAGTTTTAATTATCAAAATTACTTTTTTTATATGAAAAGCTTACTTTTTTAAAGGATCTATCTAATTCAAAACTAGATAGATGATAGCTCCTTGGCGTGGTTGACTTTTTTGTGGGATACAAGAAATAATATATATTTTTTCCAATTTTTTTTAGTTAAGGAATACATTGAACCCGATGCAGTGTTTTTGCCAGACCCAGCAATCCCCAGTAAGGCCAATGGAGCTATATTTTCCTAAAGCATTTAATATATTTTGTAACTATTATTTTAAAATTTTTGTTCTTACAGTTGAAGCTGACATTGAAACTGAGGTAGAAGATTTAACAGAAACCGGTAAGAAATTAAAAATATATATTTTTTTAATTGTATAATCCTTAATAATTTCCATATGAATATGAAGATTTAATAAAAAATCGCCAATACTAGAAGTATTATTTTTCTTTTAGATACTGAAAACGTTGAAACTGCCCCTGTGGATTTATCTAACGCAGCGGACATATGTATGTTATCTATATATTTTTTAATAATACATTAAATGTGTAAAGTCTTATCTAAAATGTTTGATTTTCTCAGTAAAACTTTAGTTTATATCTTAACGTTAATAAGACTAACAAGATTTATCTTTTCCTTCACACAGTTAATGAAAACATCGAAAATGAGAAAGGATTCTTAACGAACGCAGCAAATATGTCTAAGGCCAATGTGATTTCTTCATGGATTTTAATATTAAATTTAATTTTTTTTAAATACCGCTTGTTAAATTTTATAAATTCCTAAAAAATATTTACATTTTCTTTGTTAAATATTAATGAGGTCAACTTTAATACCCCTTATATATTTATTTTATTATGCAAAAATAAACAATTGTACTTTAAATATTTAATTCGTTCAAAATGAAATGTAATATACCATCTGTATTTCTTAATTAATCTATTATAAAATATATCGATAACCAAATTATGCTATCAGCTGACCCAAAAAAATAACGTTGCTGAAAAATTTTAAAGGGTGAATAAATAATTAAAGTTTTTACTTGGTCTACCAAATAAAAGAAAGATTCTGTCACCCTTATCAATAAAATAAATTCACATCTTCTCAAAAATTCCAAACGTTCCCCTAAGGTTTTCGTGGTGTGAAAACCATATTAAAGGAAAACGTGACACGTCACAAAATTTCAATCTCACTCATCTCTAAAATAATTTTAGTGTTGTGCCATCGCTATAATAAAAATATAAATAAAAAAATTTAAAACTACGCTGTATTTTCCACACCGTTAAAGACTGGGACATTTTTCAAACAGTTCCTTCAAACATGGGACAAATTTCTTTCGAGGATGATTGTCTCGTTCGCGAGTTGGACAGGTAAGTTAATTTGTGTTCGGCCAGCCTTGATTAATAATATTTACATATGAACATTTCAGTCGATACTATGGCTTTCTGGACTTGTCCAACTCAAAAAACGTGGAAATAAAGAATCTGGTTCAGCAGACTGTGACGAACTTGCAAAACTTCATTGCCAATGGCCAAGTGCATGATATAAAGAACACCCAAGACAATAAAAATGCTGTACAAAAGTATGACCCTTCAAATCTACCGGATGAACATATGGAAAACACATCGTCACAAAAAAGTGACGACACCAAGCTTCCTGATAAACAAATTAACGAAAAAGGTTTCATCAGTGACCAAAAACCCCAGGATGAGCAATATGTTAATGCTCTTTGTAAACTTGGTCACCTGCATCTTCTTCTTGGCGAATACTCTGAAGGTAAATAAAAATTTGCATATGTTCATAGGACTCGGACTCGGTCAGCAAAAATATGTTCAAAGTTATTTCAGTGTTATATTCGAATTACATTCAATATCACTCGAGCTACGGGAGTTTCGTCAGATTATTCCTATAGGTGATCTAATATGAGCTAGAAGATGTACTTTGTTTGTACCCAATTAGGGCTAAATCTAATTATATAATAAGTCAGAAATATAACAAAGCTTTAATACCTAAACTATCTTGTGCAGCAACGGTCAAAAGAACATACCGTTTCTGCACTTTTTTAAACGTTTTCTTTACTTTAAATTATCCCTAAGGTACTGTCCTACTGTCCTCCGTATGCATTAGGCCTAGGGTAAGACATGCACTGAAATTTATATGTGCACTTTGCTATTAAAACTTCTAATTATTAATTACTACCACCGGAAAATCAGTAATTTAATGTTCTATTCTATTTCAATGTTTATTGTAGCATTATCTGCGTACCAGAAGTATTTACGATTCCGAGAAAATAATTACTGGACAAACCATGCATTTATTTATGGAATAGGCGTCGCCTATTTTAAGCTGCGGTGTTTTAAATGGTAAGTTGTTCAAATTTTATTTTTAGTGTACTCATTTGCGGCCTATTGCTGCCTATGAAATATGAATCCGCTGCCTCTGTATTTTAGTTATCACGATGTACATATGTGTGTATCTTATTAAGCATTAAGTAAAGAATGCTGTTTTTGTAATATTAATACTTAAAAAATCTAAAAATCGATTCTAATATTTTTGGTCGGTAATTTCGGATTGTTTAACGTGGAAGTGGACGCAAAAGTAGTGGAACCATTTCCATTTTGGCATTTAAATTATTCGATAACTTTTTATCGACACAAATGTTTCGATTTCATTTGTTTCGAGTATTTCACTTTATCGAGCTTATCACATCTCTATTGTATTGATATTAAATTGTTTACTAAATAGATTCTACACGAAACAACACTGCCACTAAATTATATATATTTGTAAACAGTTCACAACGAATTAAAATTAAGACTGGAGATTTTCTACACATAAAAGTGCGTTTGCTGGTTAGTTTTCGGACTTGGATTGTGATTTGATTTACATTTTCTAAATAACAAATGGATGCTGCAGACATTAATTTTGCAATCACAATTGTTAACAGCATTAGTTAGTGTCACTAGTTTAAATGGGAATAAAAATAACTTCGAAGAATTGTTCCTTTGTTTTCGCAAATCGCTGTTATAAAAATACATAAATTCTCATTACATGTATGTACAATGTGCTTGTGTGTGTATGTGTACAAAATGCAGTGAATTGCCCCCCTTTAAGGTCGTTATGTGAATTGCGGGGTTAAAATGTGTTCTTTGTTTAATTACAAATATTCAGAATGCTAACGTTTCGGTAGACCACGTCTGGGGTAAATAATCAATAAAACGGAAGATTGTAGGGGATACTGAAACCATTGAAAATGTCTGTCTCGTTTTTCTAAGTGCATTCAGACATGTCTGCCGTCGTCTGTCTGCAAGTTCTATTGTTATTTATAACCTAAATGTACACTTTCTAGTCGTATTTTACTTGCAAACGACATTTACAAATGCTATTATACACTAATCTTTGAGGTTTTAGTTAAATCAACTAGGTTACATGAATTTGTTTGTATATATGTATATATGAATGTACATGCGTGCATGTGTGTACGTGACTGCATGCACATAGATATGTATGAACAAATGTACTTATGTAAACACAGTTCACTGTAAATGAAGGATGTGAATTGTTTTTGTTAAATGTGAGATATTCCAATGTTGAAATATATATTCATGTTATAAAATATGTTCATCAATGTATTAACCGGCGTTTTGGGGCAAATCTTTTCAACCCTTATTAACCTTTTTTGAATAAATTTTTTTTAGGGCCATTAAATCATTTCAGGAGCTTTTATACCTAAGTCCCAACTTTACATGTGCAAATGAAGTCCACTTGCGTTTAGGTCTAATGCTAAAACATGGCGGGGAGTTTCACATTGCCCTGAAACATCTGCAACTGGCTCTGCTTTATACGTATCCTTCGACTTTTTCCGAACTTCAGGGTAAGTACTTTCAAAACCACTATTAGTTGTACCCTTTTTTTAAAAACCTATAAAATATTATTTTAGGAAGGCTTTCAGAGAATTTTTTCATGATAATAGATGATGATTAAATTAATAAAATGTGTATTAAAAAAATGATAGTGATAAAATTAAAATATTTGATTATTATTTAAATATATTTTGCAGTAAAATTTCAAATCGCGCATTTGTATGAAGTTCAAAACAAACATAAGGCGGCAAAGGATGGCTACGAATTTCTTCTAAATGAAAAAAATATCTCATTGGAACTTAAAGCAGATGTTTATCGTCAATTAGGTAAGTTTTCAAGTTTTAAGATTTATCAAAATGCTAATGAAGCTTGTCTTTTTAAATTAATTCAAAAGAATATAATAAAAACCGGAGTCTTAAAACAGAATGGAATATCATTAGAATTTTAGAAACAATTATTTTTCAGATATCTAATGCCTTAACACCTCTTGATTTGTTTTTATCTTAGGATGGATGTACCATTGCGTAGAATGCCTAGGCGAAAAAAAGGAACGTGAAGCAAACGCATTGAACTTTCTTCAAAAATCAATTGAAGCCGACCCAAAGAGTGGACAATCATTATATTTACTGGGAAGGTGTTACGCCGGCATCAATAAGGTCCATGATGCTTTCCTAGCATATCGCAATTCGGTGGAAAAGAGTGAGGGAAATGCAGATACCTGGTGTTCGATCGGGTAAAATATTCCGAGATGTTTGGCCTTTTCCTTTTTTTCCTAATTGCACACCTTCGTTTAAAGCGTTTTATATCAGCAACAAAATCAACCGACGGATGCCCTTCAAGCTTACATCTGTGCCGTGCAATTGGATAAAGACCATAAAGCCGCGTGGACCAACCTGGGTATACTTTATGAGAGCTGTGGTCAATTACGAGACGCCTATGCTTGCTATTTAAATGCAACCAAACAAATATCATTCCAGGTAAATTTATAATCCTGCAATTATTCACGTATCTAAACATATACTATTCCAGAAGTCTTCATTATTGCGAAGAAAACCAGCAATACGCATGAAAAAGGACACAATCGGACTGTCGAAGGGACTGTCTCAGAGAATTACGTTTTTGGAGGGCCAACTTAGTCAAGCACCATTGCCAAGCATTACATCGAAGCGCCGCCAGCTGTGTTCAATTGAAGAAGCTTGGAACCTGCCAATATCGTTAGAAATGAACTCTCGCCAACAACAAACAGCGCAGATGCTACCAAGACAGATAACAAAGCAAAGTCCAATACAGGTGAATTTGAATTAAGATCAAAAATTCTTCAAAACAGTTCAACAAAATATATTTTCTTTTTGTTTTTAGGGGCCACCTCCACCTTATCCGCACAGCCAACTCAGCCAAAGTCCCATACCTTCGAAACGTATTAAAGAAGATGGCTCCAGCCAGCCAGAAATAATGCAAAACAATGTTCAGACATCGTCGCAATTGCAGCAAAATCTAATAAGTAGGTTGCCTTTTTAAAATGATATTCTTAATCTTTTATTAACATCATAACATCTGCACTACAGACATTTCAGAGACATTAAACCAGCGCAATTTCAACGCCATGCCGGAGAGCAACAAGATTTCGGAGCAAAGTGTTGTGGACACTTTCGATGACATCTCGAATGATATTTATAAACAAAATGAGACTATTAAACTTGAGCGTTTAAGCCATGATGCCTTGAGTAACAATGAGGACTCAAAGCACACTGAATATAATGGTGATGCAACCTCCGACTTATCGACCACGTTCAAAATTCAAATGGACTCAAAACAGTTGATGGCAGCTGTGAAGCTGCTGCCGATCGATGAACCGCCCGTGCACTGCACTATTCTGCAAGTGAATGCGCCCCCGCCATCTCCGCCCGATTGCCCACCGCAGAAACTCACGAGGGATCAACTCCTGCCCCCCACTCCCTCAGTTCATTTAGAAAATAAGAAGAACGCGTTCAGCCCCCAGCTGCAGGAGTTTTGCCTGAAGCATCCGATTGCCGTTGTACGCGGCTTGGCAGGGGCTCTGAAGCTAGATCTCGGTCTCTTTTCGACCAAAACACTGGTGGAAGCCAATCCGGACCATAGTGTTGAGGTCCGGACACAGGTTCATCAGTCTCCCGACGAAAATTGGGACACTTCGCAGGGCAAGCGAGTCTGGGCCTGCATTTCCCATCGGTCTCACACAACCATAGCCAAATATGCCCAATATCAAGCATCCAGTTTTCAAGACAGCCTGAAGGTAATACTTGTTGCGTGGTCCCTGGTCAACATGAATACAGTTTACTTTATCGTATAGCTTATTTTACCGCAGGATGAAAGCGACAAGGGATTTCCCGGCTCACAAGCAATGTCGGACTCGGACTCAAAGGACTCGGTATCCAACTCGAACATTGTCTTAAAGCGTAAAAAACACAAAATAAACAGTAAAATGTTAAGGTACTTGAATTTCCAGCTCTCTAATGTTTGTGTAACGAACTTGTTAAAACAATGATTCTTATTGTAGATTCGGAACCAACGTCGATCTCTCCGACGAAAAGAAATGGAAGCCACAATTGACAGAGCTACAAAAACTGCCAGCTT
Source organism: Drosophila prostipennis (assembly GCA_037075205.1). Taxonomy (NCBI): domain Eukaryota; kingdom Metazoa; phylum Arthropoda; class Insecta; order Diptera; family Drosophilidae; genus Drosophila; species Drosophila prostipennis. The sequence goes on along the minus strand of JBAMCJ010002255.1, from coordinate 482,735 downwards.
TTGCACGAGTTATATCCGCTGCCAATATGCTTTCCCACGTTGGCCACGTCATTCTGGGCATGAACACCGTTCAACTGTACATGAAAGTGCCCGGAAGTAGGACGCCTGGCCACCAGGAAAACAACAACTTCTGCTCAATTAATATCAACATCGGTCCAGGGGACTGTGAATGGTTTGCCGTCCCAGATGCCTACTGGGGCGGAGTTCACAACTTGTGCGAGAAGAACAACATCAGCTATCTGCACGGTTCGTGGTGGCCCGTCCTGGAGGATTTATACAAGGAGAATATTCCAGTTTACAGATTTATACAAAAGCCCGGAGATTTGGTTTGGGTGAATGCTGGGTAAGCAAAGAAAAAATAACTGCAAATACTTGTAAATGTTTATTTACTAACGATGCTCTCTTAACTTCTCTTTCAGATGCGTTCATTGGGTTCAGTCAGTAGGATGGTGCAATAATATTGCGTGGAATGTTGGACCACTAACTGGCCGTCAGTACTCTCTTGCCATCGAGCGATATGAATGGAATAAAGTGCAAGCTTTCAAAAGCATCGTTCCGATGGTTCATTTAAGCTGGAACCTCGCCAGGAACATTAAAGTCTCCGATACCAAACTCTTCGAGCTGATCAAGTGAGTTCTTAACTATTACATACCGCGGAGTTTTGGAAATATTCTTAATTATTTTCTTTTTCAGAATGTGCTTGCTGCAAACGCTTAAAAATGTTTTGCACATACAAGAGTATGTTAAATCGAAGGGTGTGGAAATACGTTTTAATGGCCGCGGGAAGAACGAAGCATCCCATTATTGCGGACAATGCGAGGTATGCATTTCACATGTTCAACGGAAATATATTACTATTATTAAATATATTATATTTCATTGCAGGTTGAAGTATTCAATGTACTGTTCATAAAGGAGCAAGAAAAACGACACGTTGTTCACTGCCTATCGTGCGCCCTGAAACTGTCTCCATCGCTCCAGGGCATAGTTTGTCTCGAGGAGTATCGTCTGTCTGAGCTGCAGCGCGTGTACGATTCGTTCACTTTACACAGAACCCAAGGACTAGCATACACTCAGTAGTTGTAACACGAGGAATCATTTTTAATAATGAAGATTTAATATATGTATATTTTACAACGTACAACCTACACTCTAGTGTTTTGATGAGACCTAACGGATTATTCATAGAGATGGGTTTATTACTGATTAAGCCGCTAGAGCTGTTTTTACGGCTATTAAGTTTAATCACTAGCTGTCCCATTTTAGTGGGAAAATGGACATGCAGATTCTTTAATTTTCATTATATTATATATAAAAACAAATTTAAAAGACATGATAACTTATCTGATTTAGAGTTATTACTTGTAGTTATTGTCCAAAGATTTAAAGCATTTTAGTTACAAATTAATAAAGAAAACCCAAACTATATTCATAATTTAGCTTTTTAACTATATATATTTATATTTGGGTTCAAAATAAATACCAACGATAACCACTGCAAAAAAACGATAAGTCAGTTTCTATCATTGCTGTAACCCTGTTTTCAACCAGCCATGTTTTTTATAAGTACCGTATCGAAATATGAGATCACAAAAGGAACTTGCATGGCTGGCCGTTTTCCTTACATTGTTTGTCGTTGTCGTGGGATCAGCTCAAGATGATGCCGACTACTGCGCAGAGCTTTCCACACAGTCCTTGGCCAAAATTCTCGGACAGGCTTTCAATCCGCGCTACATGAGCATCGATCCGCCGGGTGAGCCCGAGGAGAAAAGCTACCAATTGGGCTACAAGCGATCGTCGTACGAATTGCCATTCTACGCGGATAGTGACGCGATTTCAGTTAGCCACTTTCCCGCCTGGGAGACCAACCACTTCGCGATGGTGGAAAAGAAGGAGTCCTTGAGGAGCAAGAGTCTGCGAACCAGAAGCGCATTCATGGACAGAGTGGGGCATCCAAGAATCGACGGCTTCAAACAGCGGCCCTGGGAATGCTCCTCCAAGATCAACTGGATCGACTTAGGCTTAAATTACTTTCCACGCTATATCCGTTCCATCGAGTGTATTGCCAGAAAATGTTGGTATGATCACTTTAATTGCAAGCCAAAATCATTTACAATAAAAGTTTTGCGCCGAAAAACTGGCTCATGCATTCGAATAAACGATAAATTGATTTTGATCACCGCTGAGAAATTTGAGAATGATTACACGCAGCTCTGGATTTGGGAAGAAATAGCGGTTAACTTTTGCTGTGAATGTGTTATGCTATACTAATAGCGCCATTTAATCAAGATTTAATTAATATACACGTTTAAAATGTCAACAAAAAACTTTAATGGCATTGGGGACAACAGATACCTTGATGGGTCTTGCATCGTACTCCTCGCCGTCGATCGAGTAAAACTTCTCCGCCATTTCGCCGTCCGGATGCAGCTGAATAGTTCGACTTTTCACCACCAGGCTCGGCAAAATATTGCTGCAGGTGACTTGCGGAATTTGCTTGATGAACTCCCAGCCCGGCTGCAATGAACTTATAAACTGGCTCTCCAGCTCCGCAAAGTTATTCCCGTTCTGAACACAGTTGATGTTTATTTGGCTGGCCTCTACGCTTCCTTCAAACTTGTTACTGCACTCGTCGTTCTTAACAAGCATCCTCTTTGGACCGCCAGCGTTCTTCTGGTACTTGACGAGGTTCCTTGTGAAAAGACCACCCGTCACGGGCGGGGCGGTTTCCTGGCGCTGATCAGAAGCACAATCAATGCAACCCGGGCAAGGGGGTGTGTACACATAGTCCGTCTTCAGGCTCCAGTTATCACCGAAGGACTTGGAGGCGGCGGATGCATAGTGACGCAGCGGGCCAAAGTACCAGTACTTATCCTTTGCCGAATTTATATCCTCAATCAGTCCCCAGGAAAGTCCATTAAGGCCGAATATGGGCTTTAATTGACTGTCGTTTCCCTCGTCTTCGTTGATAACATCGAAGCGGATCACGCTTTGGTACTGGCTTTCATCCTTGAGCATTGGCTCCAAGGCTTTGCAAAGGCTCTTCACGTAAGCCACATCCTTGACGCCAAAGATTTGGATGCGCTTCGATGCGGCCTGGACCGAACGACCCAGGGGAAGAATGGTGATCGGGCAGAGATTGCCGCGCCTTCGCATTAGGCCAGTCACTACCTCCGATGAGGTTCCATCGCCTCCGGCCACCACAATCGCATCGGGCAGCGCAGCCATCTCTTCTACGTACGTCTTGGCATGTCCAATGTGGTTGGTGCGGAGGATCTCCACAGAATATCCAGCTAAATGCAAAACCGGCTCGCAATAGTTCTTGAACTGCAAAACTAAGGCTGGGTTAAGATCTTGGTCAGGTGTGTGCCAGCTACTTACAAATTTCTCCGATCTCTTTTTATTGGCCACGGGATTCATAACCACAAGCACCTTTTTCGGTCGATCTGCTACCCAGTTGGATTGGATATTGGAAGCAAACTCCCTCATATGTTGTTCAATCCTGCACAAAAATAGAGGTTAAAGTTTTGCCTAATTTGTACTGTTTTCTGAATGCCTACTCAATGTGTGTTTTCAGCGATTGCAGAGCGTACACAGATACTGCCGCTCCAAATGTGCATTTTTTCCAATTATTCCGAATAACTCTTAAATAATTCATTTTTAAAGTCGGCAGATATTTTATTTTGACCAATGATTTTGATTCCACATGTATTGGTTTGCACGCACACAACACAGCTGAAGTTTAGTTCGTTAGGGGTGTCCCAGCGTTTTTACATAAGTATTTAGTTAACAGAGAATGATTGTGTCGTATTAGGAACATGACAAGTGGAACACTAAATTACTTAACAGTTTGTAGCAGATGCCCGCCGATTATGAATTATGTGTCTTTACTGTTCATATCAAGATAATTTATTAATATTGCCTACTTTGTGTTTTTTTCAACACAGTATTTTATTCAACATTATCATAGATATCCTCTAATCCGGGGATATTTCTCAGTTTTTCTATAAACACGTCATATGCCTTTTGGTCTTCTGGCGATAATTGCACAACATTCTGGAAGAATAACATTTTTTAGTAGTATTTAGATTTAGAGTTCAAATCCTTACCATTGGAGAAAATACGTGTTCACTACTTTCAACGGTGTATCCAGCTTTTTCCAAGTTTCTGCTTAAACTAGTTAAAACAAGAGGACTGCATAGGAACTAAAAAAAAAAAAGAAAATACCAATGTTAGACCTAACAAAAACAAAAGTAATCACTTTACATACCTTAACTGATCCTTCGGCATTGTCAACTATTTCGATCTCTTCAGCACCGAGCTCTATCGCATCATTAGTGGCTTTATCTTCCAAACTGGGTCCGTTAAGGAGCTTTGATACATCATATCGAGTTTCTATTAAGCCAAAATCCTCAAAAAGATTACCAACGTCCATAAATTCACCTCTAAAAGATTATAAACTTATAAAATATGAAAACATAACATACAAAATGGTATTACCCGGCTTTCTTTATCATTGGTGTCGCATCCATTTTGACTCCAGAAAAGTTGTCTGTGTAGAAAATACATATCAAGTATACGCTTCTTTTATACCTGATGTCAAGCCGGTACTTTTTAAGCTGCACTTTATTGGATTTAAATTTGGCTAAAGTGTTTTGTATGGTTCCGCTGGGCATATTTTGCTTTAGAGCTCTTTCTATTTCCGTACGTAGAAGAGAATTAATAGCCGGATCACTGTTAAAGATTATTTAAAAAAAATTCATAAATCTCAGATTTAGGGAAAATACATTTACTTACGCAGAGTTGCCCTCTTGAATGGCCATACGGATTTGCCTTGAAATCTTAGCAAATAATGCAGCTCTCGCCCCGTCTTTTAGGGCTTTCGTGTGCTTGATATTAGCCCACTTCGAATGGCCCGCCATGCCACGAATGGGCTGCGCTTGAAAAACGCATTTCCCGAAATTCGTGGAAAATGTGCAGCACACATTTCGTAACATCTCTAGTGTTTTGATCTAAATGAACTAGTGTGGCTAGGTCGGAAAAGCAAAAAATACCATCCATTTATAAAACAAACTGTTCTAAAAACTTAACAGGTTAGGGGTATTCTCATATACTGTTATTTTTCAATTTCAATTATGGAAGAATAATGTGTTGGAATCTTTTAAATTTTAAACTACTTTAACAATCCAAGCAACAGCTGTAAAAACATGGTATTTATACATTTATTAACAGACAATACTATACAACCTGCAGTTGAACTTGCTTTTGAGCTAAACAGTTTGCAGCACTTTCGTAGCGAATCAATTTATTCTGGTGCGTTGTGGGATCGTTGTCGTAGTCCGAATTTACCACAAAAACATCAACGACATTTTCAATGGTGAATTGCTCGTTTTGGAGTGTGTTGGTCAATATCAGTGGAGTTATTTTAACAAGGCCCAGTTTGGATGGACAAACGGACAGGGGAAACTCGGTGGATTCTCCACTTTGCAGCAAACCCAGCATAAAGTCAGCACATCCCGTGTATTGACTATCTGCTGAATACTTGGTAGCCAGGCGCACATTTAATTTCATCGCCTGCTCAGATGTATTCGTCACCCGACAGTTGAACGTAAATATTGTGCCGATTTTGATTGTATTCTTCGCATCCAGAACTTCCAAACGGAGTGTTTTGCACTCGAATGGCTGAAAATAAAAAATGTAATCAACCATATACATACTTGAGTTATTACAGTTCTTACCAGCCGCTGCAGTTGACTGGTTTGCAGCCTGCCCTTTTCACCAAGATTCGACCTCCAGACAATATCCAGTTTTCCCACATTGTTGAATTGCCGCAGGGTGTCTATGTCCTTTGCAATATCTCCTTTAGGCTGCTTAGAAAATACAAGAAAATAAATGGAATGAACTTGCGGATTTCAGTTTTTCCACTGCTCACCTTAATGCAATAAAGAAACTGGCAACTGTTATTGGGCTGCAACATGTGCTTCACCGTAAAAACAGATTCGCCATTCGGCAGCGTATTCAAGGGGGTTACGGAGTAGTCCTCGGAACCATCCAATTCCACCTTTTCCAGGCAGAAGGGGCTGGTGGTCACGTTTTGAATCTGGGCCTCCAAGTATATTTCGTCGATTTCCGCATTGTAAAACTTGGTCTTCACATCGAGGGGCTTTAAAACTTGAAACTTAAAGAACTTTCTCAAGGACTGTGCATATCCCGCTGGAGTCGAGTAATTTACTTCGCATACGAGACTGCAAAGAAGTGTGTAGATGTTATATGAATTATTTTTCATAAGAATTTGATAATTAAGTTTTTTATTACATGTGAGTTCCGATTTCCTTAACCTCGTATCGTATAACATCGTCGATGGTTCCTCCCGGAGCCAAAACCACTGGAGACTTGGCGTTTTCGTGCATGGACAAGTTGATGCGTGTCGTGTTCGACTGAAGATCGGCTTTAACTGTCACACATTCCACAGGATTGGCGGTAGTGTTGTGGACGCAGATGTAGCTGGCAAATGTTTCGCCCAGATAAATGCTTCCGAATGATTGTGGCAGCAACAGAACTTGTCCCGCCGCCAAGGTTTCCGCACAAGCCCCAGATATTCCGTCACTCTCCTGCGAGTTGCTGAATTTCTGAACCAAATCCGTGGGCTCGCAAGTTACGACGGGTCCAACTCCCACCAAAGTGGGCCGCATCAAGCGCATAACTATAAAAACAGCACTCCTTGGTATTAGTCATATAAGCAGGTTTATTGAATATTTTGTTTTACCTTTGAGGGCCACCAAATGTGCATCTGGGTCAACCATCTCCATTTTGAAAAATACTTTAACTCGGACTTATTTTAATAAAATAATTCACCATAAAATATATTTACTGCGAAAAAATTCTGTTTACATCGGTGCGACCAAATCTTTTGATGTTAGATATACCATTTTTATATGTAAAGAATACCCTTAACATTTTTATTGTCCTACTAAAAATACCAAAAGCAGGGTCAACCATTAAATTAATAAAATGTATGAAATATAAATTACGGATTCTAATTTTTTGTATGTAAAATGCACTTAAAGAAAAATACAAAATGTTCTTTATAGACTAAATTCCGTGTAAGCTTATTTATTTTTTAATAAACAATAACTATTTACATCACAATCTAGTACGAGTTACATTTAGTCCTTGTCTTTGCAAATTCTAGAAGTCATTTCTTGCAGTGGCTCCAGCTCCTTAGCCGAAACCATGTCAAATTCTTGAACAAAGTAGTAAAAATGTTTGTAGCAGGCATTCACGTGAGCTTCCTAAAAATAGGAGAAACATTTAATAATTGATAATAATTAACTTATAATTATACGTACAGCGCCAATGCTCACAATGCGATCAAAGTGGTGGATATAAACATGGACAAATACACGAAACAAACGAGTTAAAATCTTCCGACTTATGGCAGAGAAATTTTTGGGAAACGGAACATCTGAAATAAAATCGGGAAATAAGTAATTTGTTAGTATAACACATGGAAATAAAGTACTATAATGGTACGTAAAATCAACAGAAAACCTTACCAGTAGAGACAGGGAAAACAGATTCATTATTTATTTGTGTCTCAATCCAGTCCATTAAATGCTCAATATATTTCTGAGCTGAGAGGGCGGTTGGCTTCTTATAACTAAAATTGTAAAAATTCACTATAAATTGAGGATGGCTTTACCAAAGAGAAACTAAACACTTACAGATCTCCATCGGCCCATAAATACTCATACCGAGAGCCGCCTGACATTGTGGGACATGTTGTCTCGTTGCAAAACTCCGAAACAGTACCGTAAAGGAGATTTATGCGGTTGAAGAAGTCCACAACTATAATTATACGATATACATATGTATGTATGTATAGTAATTGGGCAATATTAGATTAATAATTCATACCGTGGACAGCCAGCCAGTCGTTCAAATTCTCTCCTTGCGGCAGCCGCACAACTTGGCGGAGATTAATCCCGGATTGGAGACTGGCCTGAGCTTGTTTGTGTAAAGAATATCTAATAGTTCCTGAGGCGAAGGGCTTCTTTGGCCTAAAAGTCTGGAATGCAGAGTGAGTATATATTATTTCTGTAAAATTTTGTTTTGACCAATCCTACCTTGCCCTTTTGGAAGAATTCTAAAAATCCATTTAATGCCATAATATCCTGTTTGAGATTCCGGTTACAAAGTTATAATAATATGTTGGCACATATGTGGATGCTACATGTAACACATCTTAATTAAATGTAGAACTATTATCGCTTACATTTGTTTTTTTTTATTATTATCTGTATTTATATCCCGTAAAAAAAGAGATGGCAGAACATCGATAGGTTTCTCTCGGAATAATAATCGAATAGACTTCTGAGTAAAAAAATTTGTTACATTTTCTACTGTTCACACTTTGGACGTGTCAGGATTATTAAATTACAAATTCATTCCATCAAGGGGAAAATAAAGATTTTATTAAAATGAAAATGTGAACGCTTAACTAAAAACTGTTATTTTTGTCAAAAGAATAAAAGTACGATTTAATAAATAAAGCCACGTAAGACCCCTCAATTGTATTTAATTTTTAGATTTCAAGGAATTTTTTTTATTGTAAGTCCTGCTGATTTAATTAAATCCAAGACGTGACTTTAATCAAATTCCTTTAAATCTAAAACCTCTCATTACGGTATACGATATTTCCAATATCAACCACCTTGTTCCATTTTAGACGTTTATGTTTAAAATATAAATAGTAACTGTCGTATATTTATCAGAAAGTAATTATTTTATGTTAAGAAATAAAATACAGGTTATTCTTGTTTGAGGACTCCGATTTCCTGAAGCAACTGGTCATTGTTGATTGGAGTGTTATTTTCACTTGACTGTCTATTCCATTGAATTAACTATAATAGAGATAAGAATAAATAAATTGGTTGAACTTGGCTTGATAAATTATATACCGACGCGCTCCAGTTCTGCACGCAAAGCCACTACAGCCTTCTCCCGATCCGCCACCAGTTCCTCGAGGTACTGATACCGTAGTTTCTTACGTGCCCGGCATTCTCTAGCACTCTGTCTACTACGTTCTGTAAAAATAAAAGCGAATTACATATGTACATTAGAGAATACTTTTCACAGGGTATCAAAATCTTGTAACTCAGGGGTGCCACAGAAATTTCTTCGGTTGTAATTGTAATTCGAAACGAATAGATTTCTGTGTAACCCTGAATGGAAATATGTTGTAATGTATTACCAAGTTTGGCCTTGATATCCAATTTTTCAGTCGACGTCTTTCTTCCTGGTTTCCGTCCTCTTTTTCCACATTCTTTGCGCGTCTGTTGAAAGACAATAAGTTTTTATTATGTTTAGGAAATACACAATAAATCGGTAGATATATCGGATATAAATTTTTTAAAAATTGTTTTAAAAAAAAGCGCCTTTTAAATGTTTCGACACACATACATATGTACATATTTATTTGCAAATATAAATATTTCCCATGGTCTAACTGCGCATTTATACAATATGTACTTCGTGTGAATAAATTCATTTCTGACGTAAAAGCGGATACTGCCTTTAAATATTTTATTTTATTACCGCTTGTGCTTCCTCCGTGATCGACATTTTATTACTTTGCATTTCCATTTCTGCCACTATAATTTTTAAAATAATGCCAAATACTCTTTGTTTATATGCGTCGTTTTCGTAAATACCGTTCAAGATAACAGTACAATAAAAATTTCATATATATAGAGCCAAATACATCTTATTCGGAACAGTGAAAATTAAACAGAAAGATAACAAACTATCGAATTTTAATTTTTCAAGCCTAAACGAAACAAAAATAAATTTGATAGAATTTAACCTTTTAAAATCTAAGCGTGCAAACTGAGAGCACGGTTATTAATCAGATTAATGTTCCGATGAAGTTCAATTAATGCTAAAGAATTCACGAAAATTCTAAGGGCTGTTAGCTAATAGAACAAATTACGTCTGAAGACTTTTTGGTGTATTCCGCACGTTGTAAATAAATGCCTTCTTTCTTTTAATACAAATCTAAGTTTTCGGTTAAAATAATAACTATGTCTTAAATTGAATCTGTAGAGTTTTCTAGGAGTTTCGAAGTAAAGTTGAAATTTTCAAAGCGTACTATTCGATTGGTTTTAAATCGTGTACTTGATTTTTAAACGGTTTCTGTGACACCGAGATTTGCTTTTAGGGGAAAATTTGGTTGGAAGAGATTTATGTGATTTCCGTATATTTTATTTATTTTTTATTTGTTTAATTAATTTCTAGCCTGAATAGATTAATAATCTATAGATTGTTATGCTTGGCACGGACAACAAACTAAAAATCGAATTAAATTGTTGGTACTCAATTTATTAGACCATTTTAGTCTTATTTTGGTTATTTTACAATTTTTTTGAATACGATTTTTTATTTTCTCGGCCATTATTCTCTAATGAGTAAACTAATAAATGAATGTTAACAAAAACATTCATTCATCACAAATTAAAACAAATTTTTGTTTATATCTTTATTTATTTTTCATATATTTTGAATTGTCTATTTCAATATCTTAATTGTATATATTAAAAAAATGAATTAGTGAGTTATTGTTGTTTTCTGATGAAACAAGTTAAAAGAACAAAGAACAAGTAAAAAATAGTGCACCTAAAAGTATACAAATTGGTTTGAAAAAAGTCATTATTGTAATGGAAAGTCCCTTTTTAAGGGCCCGGAGTACTATAAATAAAACCACAATTCGGCCCGATTCAAGCGTTCCAAGTGCGAGGCTATTTTTAAAAATTTGCATTTTTGCAACGAGTTTAACCACCCTGGTTGAAAACTTGATATAGATACAAACGCTAAATTGTCCGGTGGTGATAACTTATTGATTATTTATTTTTCAAGGCAGGTATCTGAAAGGGATATCGCAGAAACAGAAACAGTAACAATAGATGTCTAGCATGGGTGATCAGCGCGGGACAAGGGTGTACGTCGGCAATCTGACCGACAAAGTGAAAAAGGACGATCTGGAGGGGGAGTTCACAAAGTACGGCAAGCTGAATTCGGTTTGGATAGCATTCAACCCCCCGGGCTTTGCGTTTGTGGAGTTCGAGCACCGCGATGACGCCGAAAAGGCGTGCGACATACTAAACGGATCGGAGCTCCTCGGCTCCCAGCTGCGCGTGGAGATATCGAAGGGGCGTCCGCGCCAGGGTAGGCGTGGCGGGCCGGTCGAAAGAGGCCGGCGCGGTGATTTCGGCCGGCACAGCATTACGAGCAGTGGCAGCGGCGGAGGGGGATTCCGTCAGCGCGGATCCAGCGGATCCTCGAGTCGCCACACGGAGAGGGGCTACAGCTCCGGCCGATCCGGGGCCAGCAGCTATAATGGACGCGACGGAGGAAGCGGCTTCAATCGCCGCGAGGTGTACGGCGGTGGACGCGACAGCAGCCGCTACAGCAGTGGAAGCAGCGCCAGCTACGGACGCACTGGCGGACAATCAGCTGGACGCTTCAGGTCCCGCTCGCCGGTTGGAAACCATCGATTCTAATGACAACACCCCTCATAGATGCCTATGAGTAAAGATTAATAAATAATAACTTAAGTGCGACCGAAAAACGCAGACTCGAAACATTTAAAATCGTAGCATTCGATCGTTTTCGATCGGCCAAACAACAACAACTCCCCACATCAACAAAACTGATAGTCGTCGTCGTCTCTTCATTATTTATTTTACGAATACCCATTAACATGACAATTGCAAGCACTTAAAATTTAAGTTATAACGTATAAAACTAGTAAGAAGAAATACGCTAAGACTCGAACAACGTCAAACCAAAATCTAGAAGTACGCAGTTTTAATAAAGGAAATGCGGAAAAGTTTCTCGTATACGTACAAGCTTTCGCATCATAATTGGTCTAAATATTAAAGAACTTTAAAGAAACGGAATTGTTTAGGTGTTCATTTTTACAGCATTTTTATAATCATCTAATACTCTTCCAAATGAAGCAGTATAATTGCACCCGGTTCTCGACAAGTACAACGGTGTATATGTATAGTGTTCAGTCAGATGCCTAAAACATGGAAGAACGCGATTCAGACACGTTTCTGGATGACCTGTCCGATTTTCTGCATATTTATCTGGATTTTGAGGACTAGGAGCAATAATCGCCAGGTGTTTAGAGGCAGGCTACAAACAATAATTAAGACATTGACATTACATTTGGTAAGAAATATTTCATGACTACTATCCATCGATCTACTTAACTTTTTAACTATCAATCGAAAACTATAATAAATTGCTGCTTATTGTAGTATTGGTCCAAACCGCAGACTCTAGCCAATGCTTCAAGCGCCTATCTTAAGTGGAGAGTGGAGGGTATGCCATTTACCGGTCCTTCGGTTCCAGCATTTGTTTTTTATTTTATTTAACAACTTAACAAGTCATTAGTTAATGAATCTTATAAAAACCACTGAGTTTTATTTGAATGCGTTTTAAAAAAAAATCAAAGCAATATTAGTTTTATAAAAACGTCGATTAGTTAGTTAGCCTAAGGGGTTAGGAGCAAATGACTGCAGATACTTTTTTAAAGAATTGGTAAGAGAGAAAAATAAAAATAAAATTGGTTAATACTGAAAAAATTGGTTTTTATTTCTGCGAGTTCAAATCCGTCCATCCTACAATTATATTTATGTTGGTAATAACATTGGTTTTTTCTTTAATAGCCGTATTTAGTTAATATAGCTTTATTCACAGGCTGGGGTCGAATAAATTAGTTAATTAATTTATAGTTTATCTAGTGGTACCAAAGAAACTTCCATGTACTTAATTATGATAATTTTATGAAACGTGATTGGGTATTAATTTGGTAAAAAGGAACCGTTATTGTCAGGTTGAAAATATCAAATTAATATCTTTACTGAAAAATATTTAACATTTTAACATTCTGTAGCGCAGAAAGTTAAAGGATACTTTCCTAAGGGTTTTTTAGGGCAAATCTCCTTCAAATAAATGTGGAACGGCCTTCGGTTGGAAAAGATGTCTGTGACACCCCTTGTTATCTCTTATATATGAAAGAAAAAAAGAAATAACGACAAAAAAAAAACAATTTTTGTCGTACATAAAAGGATTTGATCTTTCAGGTATACAGAAATGTACAAAAAAAGGAGAAATGTAAGTAGCAATCACTTTCAACCTGTTGCACTTGTATTGACTAGGACTAATAAAGCATAGATAACTGAATAAATCATACAACCATACATAGTTCATGAATTCGTCAGGTCTATCAAAAGGATATATATAAACACTTATTTAAAGTTCTAAGAATGCGAAAGCATATGTATATCAAAAGTTAGATTTCATGTGTTTAGGTTTCCTCAGAAAAACTATCATAACATTTTTGACTAGGCAGGTGCAGTTCTTATAAAAAATGGTATCACTAGAGGGTCACACTTTGCGTAGATCAGCTGGTTTGAAAACACCTAGAACCTAGATCTAATACATACAAACATTTATAAACGAATAAGGGCCGGTTTCTCGAGTGCTGGCTAACATTTCTCGAACAGATAAAGTCCCTGCTAAGGCATTTTGGTTTTCTCGAGCATCAATGTGAGAACTAACTTTGACAGGGACTCGGAGTCCCTGTTAAGCGTTTTCGACTCGATAAAACGACAGCTGATTTCCCAAAGCCAACTAAGAAGAAGAAACTAAATCACAGCTGACTTTGCCTTTGAATTATACCCAAACAGCTGATAAAATAATCAAAGCACGCCATTTTTTGCGCTTTACAGCACATTCTGTGCGCTAACAGCACTCTGTAATTGTTTTTCGTTCAGATAAATTAAAGGCGTCGAGAAAACCGATTTGCTTTTACGATAAGTTTATCTGGTGATTATCTTTTTCGAACAGATAGCTATCAGGGACTTTAGCCGGCACTCGAGAAACCGGCCCTAAGGAAATGATAAAAAAAAATTATTTAATTTATTAGAATAAAAAAAAATCGTTTATATTGAATTATATTTAAGGAAATAATTAGACCCATTTTAATTGGAATTCGTCAAAAACTATTCTGTAGGGATTTCCAAGTTATTTTATAAAGCCCGTTCAATGAAAAGTCCCTTGCTTTTAATTTTTTTTTTTTAATTTAATAAAATACTACATTAATAAAATAATAGGTTTTTTTATTTTTATATCTAAAACCAAGAAACATCAATGGTTTTCATTAAAAAAAAGGGATCCATTAAAAAATGATTTTGTATAATGAGTTGTACAAAAGTCGTTGAAAAGTACAAAGAAATTAAAAAATACATATAGCCCTATCGATTGTTAGACGATAGTTTTTGCATACACAATTTAATCGAAAAGGCCTAACGCACGTCGATTGCTCCGCACGTATTTTTTCTCACATCTTGTAGTGGTATCGCTTACATTAAACACCCTGTGGATCTCACGCTTGATAAATTAATAATACATTTAATAGAGCATGAGCGCTATTGTTTAAGTTTTACACATAATTTAAAAGTTTTATTTGGAATTTCGTGGCTTAACGTATAACATGTGATAACTTTTTGAAATGCAGTAGCAAGAACCTGCTCGGTGGGAACCCAAATACATTTAGCTTATTGACTTAAACATACCCATATGCACATACATATGTATTAAACAGTAGGCGCATATGTATATTCGTGTGGTGCTGATAGTGTAAATGTGTAAAATGTCTGTGGAATTGTAAATATGTTTTTGTTTAAACAAATATGTACATAAATGCACAAAAATCGGTGCATCCATATCTGCATATTTCTGTACATGCATATGTGCTCTAACTGCAATACATACTACCATTCGCCAACAGTTCGTCGAAAAAGTGTGTCTACTCGGCGAGATAAAACAAAAAACAGTTGCCAAATCAGTCGCTATGTTAAGTAATTCGAAATTACTGTTCGGTGTTTCTAATACGGATTTTGATTGTTCAAAAATCGCCCGTTTATGCAGTGAACCAATTTAATTGCTCGAATCCCGTGCGTTGACTTCAATAAGAAAACTTTATTGGCAAGTTGGGCGATTCGACAGTCAAACTGAATGTATTATGCCAAGCGGAAAATTGTTATATTGTTTATCTTTGATAATATGCCGATACATGTAAGTATGTTTCACTTGTGTGCCATGAATGCGTGGTGTTGCGTGTGTGTGTGATTGGCAATTTAAAGGACCTACATATACGTATACCGAACTTCAGCAAAATGCTAAATGAAAAGGGCTTTACTTAACTCTATTTTACCTGCTCCTAAAAAAGAAGAAAAGTACATATTTCTGTGCAAGAAATGCAGTTTGTGTGTGCACATGTACGCACATACATACATATGTATGTGTACTTGCCTAAATCTGTATCCAAGTAAGGTTTGCGATTTTCAGATCTACATACAAGAATATCTCGGCCCAAAGTTATGATTATCGTTTATATACAAATTAATTGTCTCTAATAAGCAAAATCTCTACGGATGGTAGTCCCGACAATTGAATAACAATGCAATACTTCACATGGAAATATAAATCTTTCGGAATTTGAATATAATAATTACCATTTATTTCTAATATTATTACTATTAGAAATGCACTATTCCAAATATCCATAACATATAAAAAGTATTAAGAACCTGTTAGGATATATAGGTTTACGACAAGGCTTTTGCCTTAAATGTGCGATTTTCTAAAGTTTTTTAATTTTCTTAAGAACTTGTTTCTAAGATGTTGGAATCGTTACCAATTTATTACAATGCTATATTAAAAACCCGAGACATGAATGCAATACCAAGTCTGATTTCCAATTAGGTTGAAAACCATACATTTATTAGAAAAAGTTATTAATTAATTTGCTTGTTTCCTCTTTTCAGAACATAAACATTGAAATGGAGTAAAATATAAGTCGGCAACTGGTTTCCAAATATATTTGAATGGATGCAGCTAACCTAATTTAAAAAAGACAAGTCTTTTAACTTTAAAAACATGGCCAACACCATTTCGTTAATGTCTAACGTGATACGCAATGTAGTGAGCAAAAAACGTATACGATATAAGGAAAAAGGATACAATTTGGATTTAACCTGTAAGCCACAGAATTAATCGCATATTTAAGGAATTTTCATGTTGATATTACCTCTTTTTGTACAGATATTAATGATAACATAATTGCCATGGGGTATCCAGCACCGGATAAACTAGAGGGCCTCTACAGAAACCGTCTAGAAGATGTTTATAAATTTTTGGAAGAAAATCATGGCCAGCATTACAAAATATATAACCTATGCCTAGAGCGTAGTTATGACGTTGGAAAATTTCACGGGGTAATATACACTGGCCTATCTTGTGTGGGTGTTTCGTTTACAGTATTAACTTTTTTTTTCATTTATTACAGAGAGTAGCAGTTTTTCCGTTCGAGGACCATAACCCTCCAACGATTGAGTTAATACAACGATTTTGTAAGGATGTTGATTTATGGCTTAAAGAAGATTCGTCCAATGTGGTGGCCGTGCACTGTAAAGCTGGAAAAGGAAGAACCGGTAAGAAAAGTCATTAAAGATCACTCACAAAAAATGCATCTCTTGAAAACTGGCCAAATCCTTTTTCCGTTTGACTAATTTTCAATATTTTTGTAAAATTTATCCTTATTTTAAGGTACCATGATATGTGCATATTTACTGTTCAGTGGATTACAAAAATCCGCTGACGAGGCATTAGCCTGGTATGATGAGAAGCGTACAAAGGACCGTAAAGGTGTGACAATCCCATCTCAGCGTCGATATGTTCAGTATTTTTCCAAACTAGTTTGTTCAAGTGTTCCATATTCGAAAATAAGCCTTAACGTGAGTAAAGAATAATATACTAATCAAACTACAACAATTATAATAATGAGATATATTACTCAGGTATGTGAAATACGATTCTCGGAGTCCGCTTTTCTGCAAAACTTAGGCACGGTACAATGTTCAGTATCTGTATTACACGACTCAGCCACAGAAAATGCAAAGCCAGATGTAAGTACTATACATAACTACGATTTCATCTTACTCAATAAATATATTTGTATTCATATTTAAAGTCAGAAATTTCATTTTAATTTAAATTCATTTAAAACCTGTTTTATTTTGTAAATTATGTTCGGTTTGTTTTTAAGAAGTCAAGAAGATTTATTATAAGCCCCGTAATGAAACGTGGGCAAAACTATTTTTTTTAAGCTTTTTATGGTTTGAGTGAAACTAGCATATATATTTCTAAATACTTTGATTATTATCAATTTTATTTTCTAAAATAATAAACGTTTTTCAGAAAAATATTTTGTAAGTCAGCAGGCATATATGTATTTCTAATTACCACTTTTTTCTTCTTGTTTACTATTCAGAGACTGAAAACCTGGACGATTGATTTTCAAAAATCATTTGTATTGACCAGTAAACCACCTTTACCAGTTTCCGGAGATATCAAATTCGAACTTACACAAAAATCATCAAAGAAAATAGTTTGTCATTTTTGGTTAAACACTTTTTTTGTGCGGAATTATTCGAGTAAGTACAATAAATAACTTTTTAACTGATTCAGGAATTTAATGATCCTTCTGTCCATTTTAGCTTGCGAATCCGATGGAACAGTTAACAAATATATTCACACCTTACACAAATCGGAAATCGATGATGTACATAAAGACAGAGAACATAAATCGTTTTCCGAGGATTTCAAAGTAAGTTTTATAGGTTTTTTAATGGCTTACTTTTTGCGTAGACGTACTAAAATGTATTTCTTTTTCAGATTTCAATCTTATTTGAATCAGAAAATTTTAGCAATGATGTTCAAGCTGAACCATCCGAAAAAGAGAAAAATGACAACGTTTTGAATTTTGAAAGATCAGATTATGAAAGTTTACCTCCAAACTGCTTTCTTGAAAAACAAGTCTTAACTGCGATCGTCAATGATAACACAGCAAAAAGTCAAACAGTAGAACCGTTGGATCATAAGGATATAGTTGTAAGTGAAAACACGTTTTGCGCAGATAATATGCTTAATCTATAAATCTAATATTCGTAGACTAAAATTCAATACGACACATCAACCAATTCAAAAAATACTTCGACTGCGTCAAAACGCAAACAGCCTAATAGCAAACCTCTTTTAACAAGCTTGAATGATTCCACAAAAGAGGAAATAAAAAAAAATCATATATTTAATCAACCGTCCATTAAAAAAACTGATTTAATCAAATGGCAGAATAGTGAAGTTCATATCACCACTGACACTCGAAGTATAAATGAAAATAAGAACATCAACTACAATTCATACATCACATGTAAACAATCCTCTCCAAAATTCAACTGTGGTACCGAAGAAGGCCAGGAAGATTGGGAATCCGGTGAGTTTTCTGAACACTATACCTCTTAATGACCAGATCTCACTAAAATCTATCTGTTTTAATTGAATTATAAATAATCAACGTAATTATTTTACTTATTTATTAAAATGATTTTATGTTAATCAGAACTCTTGACCAATTCCGGTTTTTTTTAATTAATAGTACTCAAATTACTATTTCTCAGATAGTCTTTACCATACATATATCGTCCAAACATTTATATTCTTATTGACTTCGCCAGAATAAACACCCGAGACGATTTAAAAGACTTTGGCTGAACGATCTCTTATTTTTGATGTATAAAACGAAGCCACCAGAACTGGATTTATATGTCCCCAAGACTTTTACGAGTATACTAGCAGACAGGCTTGCAAAGATCCACTTCCTCTAGCAGGGGAGCCGATCGATTACAGCTGGGCTCTGCACATCTGTTTAGAATTTAATGTACATAGGTGAGTGGGAGCCCATGCCTGCGGCTTGGAAGGTCAACTAACCGGGCAAACCTTTTATCAGAATCCTCATCGACTCTCATCAAACATATTTCACCGTTTCATAAATATATGTCTCTGGACATTTCATTAAATAATAGTAGTATCAAAGTATAACATTTTCCGATTATTTCTGAACTTCTATTTTATTTTCAATGTTAATCCGATAGTTCATTAATTACATTTATCGTATGTTAAAAAAAATTTCAGCTAAATAGTCAAAGTTGATTTCTTAAATATATTTTGGTTGTTTCATTTTCATTATGGTCTTCGGCGTTGCATTGCTTTAAATAAAAACCATTCATGCAATTTCGATAGACATCATTGTTTTGATTTACTGACTAAAATATTTTATTAATGTATTGTGATTGTTCAAACCTAACTAAATATATAAATATTTTTCTTTAATTTTAGGTGAATCAACATACCTGTAATCAATGCTTATTACGGACTTATAATTCTTGGTGATTTAGCAAAGTAATTAAAATTGCTAAGTAATTGGCTAATCTATTCGAATTTGTAAATATACTGTATGATATTTATTTAAGTAGTTTTAACAATTATTTTAAATAAACTCATGTACATTTTGTATTGTAGATTTCATTTGAACTTTGGGTTTTTGTCTGAAGTGTTGGTATGATTAAGTCAAGGTAAGACTACGAAAATACTATAGTTTAACTCAGAATACTATATATGGTCTGAGTTATTTATCAAATAAACTACTTGCCAATCATTTAACATAACATTCATTTAAACAAGTTAAGTAACACAAGTAATAACTGGACTCCCAAAAAAAAAATACCGATCATAAAAACCCCCAGAGAGAAGTTGTAAAAGGGGTTGTATAGAGACGTAGGCGTTGGAAGTTATGTGCTTCAGGTCGTTTAGCCCGACGCAACGAATTTCAATAAAGTTTTGATCGAAACCACGTCTGGGAAACCTGTAACGATATTTCAAAAAGTTCTGAGCTGCTCTTTCCTATGGTTAGCTCGCGATTTTCAACGATTTGGTTACTAGGCTTAAATCTATTGACCGGCAAATATTCGCTAGCAGACAGATACATCCGACAAAGATTATAAACAAATATTAAAATAAATATACAACAAATTAAATAGTTTTTGCTATGGTTGATAAAACTATATACTACTTTTCCTAAATAGCTCGTTTTTTTGTAAAATGTAAAAAATCGCTAAAATCACAAAAAAAAAAACCTCAAAATGTTCGGGGCGATATATTTTTGTATATATAATAACCATATAATAAATCAAGACTTCTTCAGATATCAGCACCATCTGAATATTTAATGCTCATTACTTACTTGATTCTCAATAAACACAGATGATTGTCACTAAATACGGTCACGATAATAAATAATTTGTGATATTAGCGTGCCTCGACAGTGTAATTTCGCATGACTTATTATAACGGAACTATTTACAAATTAATCAGGAAATCTTAAGTTTTTAAATAAAACTCACTGATTACTTTTTAAATTTCCCAAATTGTGGTCTAAAACTGATGTTCCAGTTCCCCGTCCCAAAATAGAATGCCTTGATTTGATGCCAGCCTTGACGCTACCTTGACGAGCATATATTATTGTGTAAAATTGACGTAAACTCTTGGAAGTTCTCTGCTTAACGTCAATATCTAATTTTAAAAATGACTAATTATTCGGAATTTTTAAAGAAAGTTTTTAGCGATATTGGTCAGCGATCAGCATATTCGCAAATGTTAATTGGAGTTACTTCAGGATGGTATGTGTTATATCATTGCAGCACAGCAAAGCTGAATTTAATCAATGCGAAATCTCTGATATTTGCCGTATATCAAATGTTTAGCTACCTTAGTTATTTACTAAAAGCTAATGGTACTATATATTTGCTTTATTCTTAACAAACTGTTAATTTAAGGCAATCCTTGAATCTATTTGGTATAGATTGTACATACAGACATACATAAGCATGATTGCCTTATTTGTGTAACAAGTAAAGGACATTCAACGAAAGTGCATTCGTTTGCGATTCCTACCGCATGAAAGCGGTATGTTGGACTAGGGGGCAAACGTTCACAATAAACATAAAGTAATGAAGCACTTGTAAATATAAAATTGGCTTATATCCTGTGTCGACTCATAAATTTAATAAGATACTCGCTGTCCAAAGAGAACAAAGCTCCTAACAATTCACAAATTTTCCAGGGCCACAGGATTTACAACAATGAAGATAGGCAAATTTGCTGCTTTTGCTGTGGGCGGCAGCATTATCTTGCTGGAAATTGCACACCAAGAAGGGCTTATAAAAATAAATTGGACAAAGTTGGATAAGAGCGTTGATAAGCTTGCCGATAAAGTGGAAGCTTCATTAGGTCGTGAGAAAAATTGGAAAGATAAGGTACAATTTTAAGATCTCTAAATTGTTATTTTCAAAATACTCAAGTTTTGTGTTGCCTCTTGTATTTCCAGACCGAACGATATGTCGACAACCAATTGGATAGGGCTGAAAGCCTCTTGACAAGAAACGGCAAGAAAGTACAGAAGTGGTATACCAAACTAATTGGCGATGAGGAGGGCCCGAAAGTAAACGATCTGCACATATTTTTGGCATCATTCTTCGGTGGCGTTGCCCTAGGCATTGCAACCGGATAATTTAATTGTCGATGGCACAAGTACATTTAAATACCATATGGTTATTATGAACAAATCTCACTAAATAAAGGTAAAAAAAATAATGTAAACGGAAATCGAATTGAATCACTGTGTCTTAACTCTAAAAAGCCAATAATGTTTAGAGGATCTTCTAAATTTGTATATATTTTATTTTATTAATTTCTTAAATCTACTTATGTTACAGTCCATTCGTTGAAATACATATGTGTAAATGCCTACGTTTGCATTTCTGGATTACTTGCTTTAAAATGGCCCTCGTGCCAAGTTTTAAGACGGTTTGAAATATCCGTGAACGTGGGACGTTTAACTGATTGCTCATGCCAACACTCGATCATAAGCGAGTAAACTGCAGTGGGACAATTTTCCGGAGCGGACAGCAGTTGCCTTGAACGGATTAGATTGATCACTTCCTGATTACTGTAACCGTAGTACGGCTGAAAAATGTTAAGAGTTACATTTTGTGAATTTATATTATAAAAGTTGATGGATCTTACCTGCATTCCATAGCTGTAAATTTCCCAAAGAACCACTCCAAATGACCATACATCGCTCTCCGTGGTGAACTTACCATACAAAATAGACTCTGAGGGCATCCACCTTACAGGTAATAGCGACTTTGACTGAACCCTTTAATGAAACCCAATGTAACATAGTTATTTTTGTAAGATCTGAACCAAACTGGAGTCTTACCGATAATAGTCTGAGCTGTAAATGTCTCTGGATAATCCAAAATCGGATATTTTCACAACCAATCCCTCGTTTACCAGACAGTTTCGGGCAGCCAGGTCCCGGTGGACGTAATGATGGGCCGACAAATACTGCATTCCCTCGCTGATTTGCAGCGCTATCTGCAGAAATTCCAGTTGCGATAAAGATTTTCCTTCGGTGGGCGAGTTTGAGATCAGAAACTCGTGCAGATCACCATTAGCCATGTACTCAAAGAGCATACAGTAGGGCTCCTTGTTTAGTACTACCCCTAATATGCATACTATGTTCTGATGCTTTAGGTCCGAAATGAGTTCGATTTCGCGCTTAAAATCCTGCTGAGTTTTCACTGAGGCGTTTTCCTTCAAAGCCTTAATTGCAACCGTTATGGTGGTTTTGTTTGGCTGCAATAGCTGTCCCTTGTAAACTTTTCCTGGAATAATATGAATTATGCATGAATAATTCCGGTTTTTAAATGAAAGGACTTACCGAAAGCCCCTTCGCCCAGCTCCTCCAAAAACTCAACATCTTGAAGGGTAAAATGGGATATTCTTAGTAGAGTATTTCTTTCTATAAGTTTCGAGTTCAGGGCAACATGATCGGATAGGTTTCCCAAATTGCCTCTACCAACATCTTGAGCATTATTAAGTTGCGAATTTCCGTAAATATTCTTATCGGCGCTGGGTGTGTTGATCTAAAACAAATTCATATGTTAGTTATGACTTTTCTGTGTATCCCATTGGTACTTACATTATGAATATTTCTCATCCCATAGTGCATGATAGTTCTCCTCTTAAAGAGTATAATAGCGAAAATTATAATAAAGATTAAGATAATGGCTGCCGCCGTTCCAGCAATGGCAATCCAAATTTTATCTGCACATTTTGGAATGTCACACGGTTCGATAATGCGCTCTCGCGAAGAATCCACAAAACACCAAGGGCTATTCTCCACACTTCCTGGATTCCTAAAAGTGTAGAATAATATTTCTTTAAAAAATACTAAGTCGATTTGAAGTGTTTAGCCACAAAAAACAATTAAGATAAATTATTATTTTGCTTTTAACTACCATATTTATACAATAAAGTTAACTTACCTGCAGTAATTCTGACCGATGAGCTCCGGAAAATCAGATATTTCTTTCATGAGCCAAGACCATCTTAAACAAGGCTTTCCGGAGGCGGACACGTTCGCAACTCCTCTGTAGGTCGAGCCGTCTTCCCAGTAACAGTTCTCCGTCTTATCCACCTCAATGGTTATACCCAAGGATAAGCAGTCCTTATGTTGGGGCAACTTTTGACAGTCCTCGACCCCAACCATACCGATGACCGGATGTCGTTTGGCGATAGCATATTCCTTCTGACAGAGCTCGTTTTCCAGGAGTTCGCACTCCTCCCGGCAAATTCGTTTAAGGTTTTCAGACTCTCTGGTTGGTGGGTACTTACTCGAAATATCAGTGCTGAACACATCTTCATAGATGGTGGATTTCTTCTTAAAAATGTTTATGTTCTTAATATCTTTAGTTTTGGTTCTTTTGCGGCGAATAGTGACATTTTGATTTTTTAACTGTTTTGCGTTCGTAGCGACGTTGGCAAAATACAATAAATTGGTGCGTTCGGGAGTTCTGCAAATTGGCATTGAGCTAAAACATAAACTGGGCAAAGCGTACATGCGACAATTCGCGTTCATGTCTCTGAAATTAAGCATTGAGAATCAACTATGGTAGTTTTAAGATATAATATACTCACTTTGATTCTCTGATGACGCCATATGCCGCTTTCAATCGCTCCTCCAAGTCGTTCATGGTGAGATTCGGGGATACAAAAACATGAGCATTGCTCAAAACATCTCGGCAAATAGTGCCATTGTAAATGTGACAGATCCCCGATGATTGCTGAAACCTGCAGCACAATTTTGTTATTAAATAATTTAAAACTAAATTTTGAATTTGCGCAAACATATATTTATTCCAGACAGACTTTGAATACTTTTTCTTGTGTAAGGGTTTTGATTAATTAAGTAAACAATAAATTCTAAACACCTGATTAAGGTAAAATAAAGGTACACAAATAAATGAAACCGTTTCCATGTTCACCAAATACCTACCCGTATATTCCAGAGTCCACATTATAGCAACCCACATCCTTTCTTTTCAATAAAAGCAGGATTGAAATGCACGCAATAAATGCAGAATATTTGTTCATATTGCTAAACCTCTGACTAACAATATGAAACCTTTAGTTATTTTAGTAGTACAATTGACATGCCAACGATTCTGAAAATATTTTTGTATTTATCCTTTCGCGAAAACTTTGTGTGACATACAACATTTCATCCCTTCACGCAGCGTTTGGGGTTGTTGACTCCTTATCGATGAATCGATATACACATCTTGGAGTACAAATGTTAGTAACAAAGAAATTTAAAATAAAAATGAAATAAAAAATTATTTTTAAAAATATTTTATTTTTCTAAATAATAAAAAAATGTAATAATTTACCAGGTAACAAAAAGTAAGCTAACAGCTATTTTGAACATGTTTTATTTCATTTTTGGCAAATAGAAGATTCATTTAAATAGAGAGAATTGTAATTTTGATATTCTTTTTTTATTGTTGATTTAAATAATTTTTTCAAAGGACTATACGTTATACTTATAAATGTGAATTTGGCAACTCTATAAATTATAAAAATTTGTAAAATAAATTCGCTTCCATCATATTTACAAGAAAAATAACAAGCAAGCATTTGTATTTAACATTAACAATGTATTTGGTAAAAGCACAAGTACAGATTTAGAGATTATCTATTGCTTTCGGGACTGTAACTACAATTTTGGTTACTCCATACTGTCGACAGTTTCCTCAGTAACGAAGCCAACGATGCTGAAGGCAGTCTCCTCGCTGACCCACAAAAATCCAATGATTAACGCTTCCAGAATTCCGATAGCGGCTCCAGCGCAAATATCCAAAATATAATGACGTTGAAGTATGAGTCGTGAGATGGCGACGCTCACAGCCCAAGCTGTGACCGGTAGCCAAAATATGACGTGGAGGGGATACAGCTTGGTGAAGAACAGGAGCACGAAGAAGGCCCTAGAGGCGTGGCCAGAGGGAAAACTGAACTTATCCGGCCCGATGGTCAACATGTCCTTGTTGGCGACCGGTCTTCTTCGCCGAACGATCGCTTTTAGCACGGCCACGATAAAGACATCGAGTACCAGTCCCAAAAGCATATTCACTTGCATTTGATACAAGCTCTTCGAGCTGAGCAGCCATATAAACGCAATCCATGAGGCGAACCAGGCGATTCCATCGCAGGAGATCTCCAGGAATCGGCTGTGTATCCGCAGTGACTTAAAGACGGACAGGTTGGAGACGGCTATAACAAAATGCTTTGACACCTGCACATCCTTCTCCAAAAGGTACTTAAGAGCTGGTGATGACTGCAAAGTAACAGGGAATTTAAATTTAGTACTTATCAGTTTCTGAATCACCACAAAGACCAACCGTCTTCATATCGCAAGATGTTTTTTGTTTTTATTTATGGCTAGTGATGGCAGTGCTATTCTCATTCGTCATTCGATTCGCATTCGATACATCGAAACATCATATCACCAACGATTGGAACGATGAACTGGAACACTGACCGGCAGATTTTATTTACCAATTTATTTTTAAATTACGGTTAATTTAGTTTAGGCGTATCTGAATATTTTTAGTTTACATTTACATTGTTAGATATCTATTTTTATTTCCATTTTCAATCGGATATGGCTGACACTAGTCGTTTGTGTTTTGGTCCCACTCCAATCTGGTCACACCGATTTAAATAACTTTTGTTGTGATCGAATATTCCAATAGATTTTCGTATATTGTATTTGTATCCATGTACAATTATTCTCATGCGAAAGTGCCGGAGATAGTTGGTTCCATACTTTTCACAACATCAAAATAATTGAAAATGTTTGCAAGTCTTGTGCCCAGTGTATAAAGTAAAATAAGCAAAAAATCGATTTTATTTTTTCACAAGAAAATCGGTTTGATTTCTGCGTTAATGGTAAATAAATATTCTATTACGTCCTCCCATACAAAATACTGAAACCCAGAAACTATCCAGCAAACAGTTCCAAATCGATTGATACAAATGCCAGTGTGCCGGCAATGAAAAAATTATTGATATTTAACATAAAATGTCAACTTCCCAAAGTGTATGTACCTATGTATGCGCAAATGTCTAACGTTTACATATCGACACCACCGAAGACCGCTTTATTATCTTCAACACAGGCGACTGTATTTTCCATGCATGAACACAAGGAACAAGTTCTATCTGAAAGATAGTTTGAAAATTTAGTAAATTATCGACCCATTGTACGTATGTGTGTAAGTAGTTTACATCTTACATATGTATACCAGTAGAAGTTTACAGTTTTCACCAGGCCAGTACTCAAATTGTGTGTATGTACATATTTACACGGGCGTGCATACATATGAACTTATGTACATCGCAGTGGTCCAACATTCCGTACTTTTATGTTTAAGCCGACATATCGATTTTAAATCGGGGTTTTCTCTGTGCGTGCCGCTAAACACTTAAAGACCGAAATGGATCGAATATCTGATGGGTGTTTTCCCCAACCCTTTTTGGTATTGTCCGAACGACGGTTTATCTCTTATCATTGAAGGTATGGCACTTAAAGTCGCTTCGAATAGGTACTGCGTTATGCAATTGTATCTTTTATAAGGAGTTCCCCAATTTAGCTTACTTTTCATGAGTGCCTATGGGGCTTGTTAAGTTTGGCCATAAAGTCGCACCACACTATCCTGCCAAATCATCTGCCTCCCCTATTCACCCTTCGCGACAAGAGACCCATTTTATGTCCATAACATTCGGCCAAAATAAGGCCAGCGAAGTTAATGTTTTTCTACCCCCTAATCTCTGACGAAATTTTCTGAAAACTTCCTCCACCCATTTGGAGAACAACCATGGATGTGGATTTTTTTACTTCTATCTTATTGATGTAGTGTTTTTATTGATTTAATCTTTATTTTAGATCGATATGCTCCTAGCTTTTAACTAAAAGTAAAAACAACAACAATTAAAATGCAGAATATAATGGCAGCTCAGCACCAACATTACACCGTTGAGGTGGGAGATACCAACTTCACTATTCATAGTCGGTACATTAATTTAAGGCCTATAGGATCTGGTGCCCAAGGAATAGTATGGTAAGTGGCGCACATATATTTTAAAATTTTGATGTTACCTGTGTAACTTTATAAACACCTCTGTTATATGATTTATTTTAAATTATTTAATAAGTATATTTGTATTGTACCATAATTTATCCCACAATCTATATTATTTTTGATATAGTAGTTCCTTTGTGCTTCGTACATTTTATTGTTGTTTTCGCGTTTTTTATCGGTGGAAAAAAACTAAGAGAAAGTTATGCAAAACGAATTAGTATATTATCATAATGGGAGATTTAGTTTTAGCTAATTTACTCTTTATACCTAACCAACTATTGTAAATATCTTACAGCGCTGCTTACGATACTATAACCGAACAAAATGTGGCGATTAAAAAACTATCTCGACCATTCCAAAATGTAACCCATGCTAAGAGAGCATATAGGGAATTTAAGCTAATGAAGCTTGTTAACCATAAAAACGTAATTAAACTCGGCTACAACAAATTTTACATTTGTATTAAACAAAAGTTTATCCATAGATCATTGGCTTGCTTAATGCTTTTACACCGCAAAGGAACTTGGAGGAGTTTCAGGATGTTTATCTTGTCATGGAGCTGATGGATGCTAATCTCTGCCAAGTTATCCAAATGGACTTGGATCACGACAGAATGTCTTATTTGCTTTACCAAATGTTATGCGGAATAAAACATTTACACTCAGCTGGGATTATTCACAGAGTACAGTATTACCATCTTATCAAAGTAGTAGCAAAAATAAATGAAATGGTATTTACAGGACTTGAAACCATCCAATATAGTTGTAAAGGCAGATTGCACTCTAAAAATTTTGGACTTCGGTCTGGCACGCACTGCCGGAACAACCTTTATGATGACTCCTTATGTGGTCACCCGATATTACAGGGCTCCAGAGGTCATATTGGGAATGGGCTACACAGAGAACGTGGATATATGGTCCGTGGGGTGCATTATGGGTGAAATGATAAGGGGTGGCGTTCTGTTTCCTGGAACAGATCATATAGATCAATGGAATAAAATTATTGGTAAGTTATGGCACAAATCTCAATTGGTGCTTGCTAACAACCTTTATTTTACTCGTTTCAGAGCAATTAGGAACTCCATCTCCCTCATTTATGCAGCGGTTACAGCCAACCGTCCGAAACTATGTGGAAAATCGTCCTAGATACACTGGATACTCATTTGATAGACTTTTTCCCGATGGCTTGTTTCCAAACGATAATAATCAGAATAGCCGCAGGAAGGCTTCTGACGCTAGAAATCTTCTTAGTAAAATGCTAGTCATTGATCCAGAGCAGCGGATATCTGTGGACGAGGCTTTGAAGCATGAATATATCAATGTTTGGTATGATGCTGAGGAAGTGGATGCTGTAAGTGTATAGATATAAAATGTGTCAATGGGTTCTCAGCCTAGTATCTTCATCGATCTAATATATTTAATGCTCTTTCTTTGGTTTTAGCCTGCTCCGGAGCCATATGATCACAGTGTAGACGAGAGAGAACATACTGTGGAGCAATGGAAGGAGCTAATTTATGAGGAAGTCATGGACTACGAAGCACACAACACAAATAATAGAACGCGGTAGAGAACGACTTTTTCCTCCTTAGTCAGTCACAAAAAACTAAAGCTTACCAACAATACGGCATGTATTGTTAAATTATTACAACAAATAAAATATTCAAATTGTATTTAAAACTATAGTAACCATTAAAAAATAAAATCAATACACAAAACTTTGTCATTTCTTACTTATTCTTTTTAATTTTAATTTTATATCGCGAGCTTAGCTTTTAATGCTGTTTAATTTTATAATAGAATTGTGGTTTATTTTGTGCTGTTTTCAGAAGAATATAAAATATAATTTTCTTTCCAACAGAATTAAGATTGAATGATAGATAATTTTTAAGATTTAGTCGCTCGATCGAGGGTCATTGAGTTGGATTTAAAGTTATAGCAGAGGATGGAATCGTCTCCGGCTTTTTTAAGGAAATCCATTCTTTATTTAAAAGTTTACCCCAATAACCATGCCGATTTGTTTGTCAGCTAGAGAAAGGAGTTTTTTGGAATATTACCTTTTGGTGTCTACATATTTTTGTAAGTAGTGTCAAAGCTGGCCACGCCCCATTTAGAAGATTTAAACCATATATGTTTGAGACTAACTAAATTGCGTATTTTGTAAAAAAAATAGTTTCTATTATTTCATTATTTGTAAAATCAAGTTATTCTTATTTTAAAAAAAAATTTTTCAGTGATTTAAAAAAAAAATGTTGATTAATATATTATTAAACGGCACACATGAATAAGCTTATAATACATAGCTGAAAATCGTGAATTTGTAACAATGATTAGCCAAAAAATGTCAAAAGTATTTTTTATCATTATATCAGCTGTTATTTAAAAGTTTAAATAATTTATTTTTTAAATATGAAAAAAATTAATATTAAAATTAAAAAAAAAAAAGTAGTTCTGTCAGCAAAGGCAACATAAATCATAGATTAAACATTAAATTTAACAAAAATAGTTTTTTTGAAAACGCAGACTTGGAATAACGCATTTTGAAAGGACTATTCGATAAATCCGTTCCCATCGATACCTGCCGCATACCATTTTGTTCCTATGCTGCGATAACGATAACGGAAAAGTGTCATCGCGAATAAATGTGGGTTTGATAATAAAGAATTGCGTTGGTGAACAATAATAATACAAATCCTAAATGTATCAGGCGGATTACTTGTAAATACTGATATTGCGAATATTAGTGGTCCAAGCAGCAAGACGCTTTAGGTAACATACGCCCCAGCCAAATTGCCGTTGAGGTATTATTTCCCATATCCATGTGCGTTTGTAAATGATACCACCAGAGTGCCATATGTATCGTTGTTTGTACATACATGCCTACAGAGAAAAATAACTCGTAGATACATATGTATGTAAGATGTATTAGAATTCCTCAGATATATGTATATATGCATATATATTTATGATGCTCATCTATAAAACAAAATATGTACAAACATACGCGCGTACGTATGTATGTGTATAATAAAATGAGCATCTAGCTGCGGTTATCTTAATGCATTGCGCAGAAACTGAAATGAAAACGAAATAAACAAAGTGTGCACTGTACAGTGAGCCAATTATGAATTCCGAATTCCATCGCTTACATCCGATTCCACTCCGACTCTGCGATTCTAATCTGTCGCCGCGTAAGCTGCAGTGGAATTATTGACATAACGACACGACGTAATTGCGTATTTCGATGTTAGATGTTGACAGACGGCAAGGATTTTCGCGAACGTTTCTCGCGTGTTTGTGTTGTGCTGTGAAAAGCGATTTGTTTTTCCGGGTGATGAGAAACAATGTTTGTTGTTTATGTTTAGAAGCTCATAGTACACCCAACGTTGGGCCATTAGTCTCTGAATTAAATATAAAATACCGTATAAGTGTATGTATGTATATTAATCACGGCACCGAAAAGTGAAAGCCAAATGAAAATATGTGCATTATATTTTTATGCCAAAAACTAAAATCACTTCGCCTTGCAGGAAGTACATCTGAAATCATGGCATCAATATCGGATGATGGGATGGTGCTGAGTGGCTACCACAAAAAGTTGAAGACCATGAAGAAGAAGTTCTTTGTGTTGTACGAGGAAACCGGCAGTTCCTCAGCCCGTTTGGAGTACTACGATACCGAAAAGAAGTTCCTGCAGAGGGCGGAGCCAAAGAGAGTTATCTATCTGAAGAACTGCTTCAATATCAACCGGCGTTTGGACACCAAGCACAGATTTGTCATTGTGCTGTCCTCAAGAGATGGTGGATTCGGGATCGTTCTCGAGAGCGAAAATGATTTACGCAAGTGGCTGGATAAACTACTATTCCTGCAAAGGAATATAGCCAATACCAATGGAACAATACATTCAGCTTATGGTGAGCCGAACTAAAACCGCTTATCCTTATTTTTAAATACCTGATTAATATTTCTTCTCCGCAGACCAAGTTTGGCAGGTTGTCATTCAAAAGAAGGGAATTTCGGAGAAAGTGGGAATCACTGGACCGTATCACTGTTGCCTTACTTCAAAATCCCTGACATTCGTGTGCATTGGGCCGGAAAAGACTGCTAATGGCGATGATCGAGTTTCCAGCATTGAGATTCTTTTGACAACGATTAGGCGGTAAGTAGTCTTGTAGATCACAATTTAGAACTGGTAAATCTATCTTTAATTCCAGATGTGGCCATGCATCCCCTCAATGTATTTTCTACATGGAACTCGGTCGCCAAAGTGTCTTGGGATCTGGAGAGTTGTGGATGGAAACGGATAATGCAGCTATTGCTACAAATATGCACAATACGATATTAAGGTAATTAATACCAGTTGTTTTAGCGTTTAGTACTTACTATTCGCTTATTTTCATAGCTCCATATTTATTTTACCCGATTCTTATTTATCTTTGCAGCGCTATGTCAGCTAAAACAGAGTCGAACACGAATTTATCAAATGTTTATCAAGCCAGACCTGATATTAGCCACGAACCCATGAGAAAGCGATCATCGTCGGCAAACGAAGCTTCAAAACCGATAAACGTCATACAAAACGTTCGCCAAAACTCCCTTGAAATGCGGAATTGCAGTTCACCGCATAATTATAGTGAGTATTTCATTGACTCGCTCATTAAAAGTGCAATTAAAAATTAAATTCAATTCGTTTTAGCCTTTGGTAGAGAGAGGTGCGATAGCTTACCAACCAGAAATGGAACCCTAAGCGAGGGCAGTAATCAAACATACTTTATATCCAATCATTCGCTAAGATCCAACACTATATCTGGTATCCGTCCGCACCCATCCAACAAGCACAGTAACAGTCCAACATTCACCATGCCATTGAGATGCTCAGAATCTGAAGAGTCGTCAATTAGTATCGATGAATCCGATGATAATGGGAGTTTTAGCCACTATCGATTAAAGTAAGTCATTATCCCCAAAGGAAATTGTCTTTAGTTACCTAAAATGATATAAAAAACTTTAAAATTTTTAATTTCACAGCACGCGGTCATCGAAAACTGCTATTCCTGAAGAAAACATTGATGACTTTGCAAGTGCTGAATTTAGCAAGGTCACCGAACAAAGTGGTAATGCAAAAAGCGAAGTACAATATGCACGGCTTCTAACCATTTGATTATTTTGATGCCTATAGAAAGTGACGAAAACTACATACCGATGACCCCAATCAATCCTACCATATTTGGCGATGTTATCCATGAAAAAGAGAAGGTTGAGATGCAATGCTCAGAGGAAGGAAACCTGCATTTCGACTTTCCGGAGCACACATCCGAAAAGCTTGCTAAGGATTTCGATCTAGATTCTGATAATCAGTGAGTATAGTTAGTATAGTCTTGCATCGTAATGTGATCAACATGTTTCTTTTGTAGATGTGGACGTCCTATTCGGGCCTATTCAATAGGAAACAAAGTTGAGCATTTAAAGTTAAACAAGCGCCTTGGATATTTAAATGACACAGGACAGAATCCTAATCGCGTACGAGCCTACTCGGTTGGTTCCAAGTCAAAGATACCGCGGTGCGACTTGCAACGAGTTGTCCTCGTAGAGGATAATAAACATGAGTTCGGAACGAATAGAAGTCACAGTAGCATTACCAAGGAAGGTCCCAACTGTGGTACGGGTGCCAACCGGGAAAAGAAATCTACAAGTGCCCCACTCCTCAGTCTGAAGAACCAGATAAACCCTGACCGAATGAGTGACTTAATGGAAATTGATTTTTCCCAAGCAACCAATTTGGAGAAACAGAAGTATATCAAGAATAATGAAGTTCCCAAATATATTGAAAACGAGTTCCCCAAAAATATCAGAAACGATAGCTCCAGTTTAACCTTGCACGCTACAAGTCAGAAAGACATTTTCAATGGAACCAAAATTACTACCACTACCACGAGCAGCGCCACAGAGGATGGATACCTAGAGATGAAACCAGTGGGTAATGCATATACTCCCAGTACAATTTGCCTTCCGAGTAAAATAGAGAAGCTCAAGCTATCAGACTACAATGTAATACCGAAGGATGCTACCCAAATTAGTACATTTAACATTGTAACTGACAAGTGGAGAGAGCCATCCAAAGGCGAAGAAAAAAAGTCTAACTCCTCGTTAAATGAAAAACCTATTAGCCTAGAACCGACAACTGTAGAAAGTAATAGCCTTGATGTATATTCACAAAACAACATTGACCATGAAACATTACCCGTGCAAACCGATAAGCTAATTAACGAAGAGAAAATTATTGAGAACAACAATTTGGATATGGGCAGTCATGAGGAAAAGAAATTGGTTCATTCAATAAGTAGTGAAGATTACACGCAAATCAAGGACAAATCGAATGATATTACGAAATCCGAAGTGGGCTACAAAATTCTTCAAATAAAAAGCGACAGTTCTCTTATCTCATCGAAGCTTTACCAAAAAGGTATTGTCAAAGATAATTCAGAACGATGGCACAGACTTACAGATAGTAAGATACCCGATAATGCGGATTTCAAATTAAATATAGTTTCAAAACCAACTGATTCGAAAAGCCCAGATTCGAGCAAGCAAGCGAACATTCTACAGATCAAAGATTTTACTTTCCCCTCAAGGTCTTCATCTCGCATATCCCAGACGGAGCTTCACTACGCCACCCTAGATCTTCCCCATTGTAGCGGCCAAAACCCAGCATTATACCTGAAGAGAGGGTCTCGCGAATCACCGCCAGTGTCCGCATGCCCGGAAGTTGGAAATTCTTATGCGAAAATTGACTTTGATCAATCAGACTCATCTTCCTCCTCATCAAACATATTTAATACGTAAAGTTTTAAAATTTAAAACAATATGTATATGATTTGATTAATATTGTACATTTATTGTAAATATTCTCTGACAAGCAAAGCTTACAATTTTGGATGCTAATAAATAAATTTTATTTAAATTATAAAACTTTGTTAAATAGCACTTTCTTTACATAATGATGAAGCCCACAAGGAGAGTATGCGAAGGCGACTAAAAATATACGCTAAGAAATACAAATCTGCTGTGAATCTCCGATCATAACGAGTGATTAGTGAATAGAAACGTATCGAAAAAAAAAAATGTTTCGGAAGAAGAGTGGTGAAAGAGTTACAGTAAAAATGAAGAAAATTGGAGCTGTTGGGGCCGCTGCGGACAGATGCCTCAGTTTATTAGAATGGTTTTATTTTTACTAAAAATACGCATCGAATGACATCTCTATGTTAAAATCCGAAACTCACTTGAAAAGTTTTACCAAAAACAAGAAAGGAAGCTAGCTTCGGCCAGCCGAAGCTTATATACCCTTGCAGATAATTATTATTAATCACAAATTTTCCGATCGTTCCTATGGCAGCTATATGATATAGTAGTTCGATATTGATAAAATTAAAATCGAAATTCGAAAACATTTAAAAAGACTCATATCCCAGAGTAGAAGAGAATACAATAAAAGTCAACGAAGCAATAATTTATTTCCTATTATATTCCCATTAATTTTTCGATCGTTCCTATGGCAGCTATATGATATAGTCGTCCGATTTAAAAAAAATTTTATTCGAAATTCAGAATTAGATCAAAAATGGCATTTCCAAAAGTAGGAGGTTCTAGGTTCAAAAACACCCAAGATAATTTTTTTTTACATTTTTTCCTCCGATTATTCCTATGGGAGCTATATGATATAGTTGTCCGATCCGGCTCGTTCTGACTTATATACTACCTGCAATAGATATAAGACTTTTGGGAAAGTTTTAGCCCGATAGCTTTAAAACTGAGGGACTAGTTTGCGTAGAAACAGACGGACGGACAGACGGACAGACGGACGGACAGACGGACAGACGGACAGACGGACATGGCTAGATCGACTCGTCTAGTGATGCTGATCAAGAATATATATACTTTATAGGGTCGGAAACGTCTCCTTCACTGCGTTGCAAACTTCTGACTGAAATCATAATACCCTCTGCAAGGGTATAATAAGATTCTGGAAGACTTTTCAAAATTAAAATTTGTGTCCCCTTTCTTGTCAGTCTGTCCGTAGGTCCCAAAACGATGTTTTTGGGTCCTGGCTCGATATAAGAAACATTGGTTCGATGACGCTTGTGATGTGTCTATTTGGCCCATATAATTGAGGTAATCGATGCAGAAAATGTTTATTAATCATGCAGATTCTTGGGATAAGGCAATTTATTAAAACAAAATTGCCATACTCGCTCCTACTTTCAAAAATATCTTATAGACACGTGGCCACGTCCACTTTTATGGACACTAGCCTGGTTATGATTTTGATCTAATTAATCATCAGTTAAAAGTTGCAACTTAAAATTTACACAGCCATTGTTTTTGTTACCTTGGCGTATATCCTCTGTTTCTTGTATAATTCCTTATGTCAAACCCGAAGTTTGTTTTCTTATTTGGAACCATAAACCCACTATTTAGTGATTTTTCTGTTTTTTCTTATGATTTTACTATTCCTAATTTCTTTTGGCCTTTCCAGACAATGGCCGCCTATAACTATAACCCACAATACATATCCCTTCGTTCAAATTATATAAATAGCTCATATAAAAAATTGAATTGCTTTCCATTTATTTAATACAATTTGGTTTTCTGAAATATTTCATCTTTTTTATTGATTTCATGATTTAGACTCTATTTCAGATCCTAGTGTTACAGTTGCATCCGTTTTATTTGCTTACATTGCCTTCCTCATTTGCAGAATTATTAAGATCACTGTTGTTGCAAGTATCTCCGACGGATGCGCCAATGTTTGCGACATAAAGGGCGGGGTCTATGACCTTCGGAATAGGCTTTATTTCGGTTCCAAGTTCTTTTTCAATCCGATGCAGGTCAAACCGATCCTCGTAGGTTATCAAATTTATAGCAATACCTAAAAATAGATAAAATATTCTCCATTTAAAAAGAAGTTCGTTTTAGAAGCGTAATCTTGGGGGTAAAAGTTCAATAATAATGAATCCAACTAATAAACTTTTTAATCATATTTTGTTTTTAAAAATATAAGCGATGTATTCTCTTACCCAAATGACCGAACCGTCCCGAGCGACCAATTCGATGCAAGTATGTCTCTGCCATTCGGGGGAAATCGAAATTGATGACTACATTCACGGCCTGCACGTCTATTCCTCGGGTAAACAGATCCGAGCAAACCAGATTTCGGCATAGTCCCTGGCGGAAATCGTGGAACACTCTGTTTCTATGTGCTTGGGCCATCTTTGCGTGAATATAATAACAGCAATAGCCAAGTTCTGTGATTTTTTTAGCTAATAACTCGACACGTTGCGTGGAATTACAGAATATAATAGACTGATTGATTTGCAGCTTGGAAAACAATGTGTTCAAGCAGTGTACTTTCTGGCGCTCTTGTACAAATGCATAGTACTGAGTGACACCCTTCAATGTAAGCTCCTCCATCAGGTTTATTTCGTAAGGCTCGCGTAAATGCTTCTCCATGAAATTCTTGACTGTTAGTGGAAATGTTGCGGAAAATAGCAAGATCTGGGGATCCTTTGGTAACTTTAGTATAACATGATCCAGCATGCCTTGAAAATCAAGCGACAATAGTTTATCGGCCTCATCCAAAACTAATATCCTGCAATGCGACATATCAGCAACTTTCTTATCCATCAGATCTAATATTCGTCCGGGAGTGGCAATAATTAATTGTACTGTACATGTAAAGAAAGGTGGATAATTGGTATCGAAGCTAGTTTAAACGATTTAACAATGAAACACACCTTTCTGATATATACGAAGAATGTCATCCTTTAGAATGGTGCCTCCTGTTGTGACCATTACCCGGATATCAAGATGTTTCGCCAGCTCAATACATATCTGTGAAGTTTGTAGCGCCAACTCTCGGGTGGGGACCATCACTAGGGCCTGAATGTAGTCCTTGGTAGGATCTATTTGTTCTAAAACCGGGATACAGTAGGCTCCCGTTTTGCCAGTACCGTTTTTGGCCCGAGCCAGTACATCCTTTCCACTTAAAGCTATAGGAATAGCTGCTTCCTGAATTGGCGAAGGGCGCTCCCATCCCTTCTCGAAAATACCCATCAGCAGTTCTCTTTTAAGGCAAAACTCCTCAAACTCATTTCCTCGCGTATCGGTCACATCCTACAAAAAGAGATTACATTTTATTTAATTACAATTAAGTTTCTTATTAAGTGAATTCAATTTAAGTTTGGTTCTAGCGAAATGTCGAAACTCACAGTTGTTTTGAATCGGTTGTCCTTTGGCGGCAGCTTCAGCTTTGATTTCCAGCCCATATCGTCACTTGTGTTTCCAGCAATTTGAAGATCATTTATAAGCCTGAATAAAAAAATATAAATTAGTAATTATAATTTGTGTGTTATTAGTAAAGTTTTTTAAATATTCTTTATAATTAATAAAATATTCGTATTCTCTTTTGAGTTCTTTTAAGTTAAATTTCTTTTAGTTCTCTCCCACACTTTTTTATGGAGCGCAGAAAAAAAAGAAACGCTTCACCAAAAATTTTAAAATGGCAGCCCACGAATAACTGTTCACGCAAAAATACCTGTTTTGTTCTGATCTTCAAAATGAAAGAATCGCAAAAAAATTAAGATTTTTATGCACTTATGTGTATTTATTTGTGTATTTAGCAAGTGCAGTGCATATTTACATATATATTTAACCGACTTGTTTAGCGGCCAATATGTCCACGAGTGCACATGTGCACTATGTACATAACTATTTTATATGTACATTCTTATATGTATATATAACTAGCTAACATACACATTTAAGTGAAATTCAAGCGTAAATTACATTGTTTACGTTTTATTTTATTAGATAACATCATTCGGTAGTTTTAGTTGTTAATTAGAAGCTATGTCAAGAAGCTGTTCAAAGGAAAAGATATAAAAAAGAATATGTACACATCTTCGGCTTCACATTTTCACTAATTTTGGCAATGGATGTTGTAAATAATTAGCCGCTTAACAACTTAACTGGGTCTGGGCATGCAAACATATACTGTACTATATCTAAGGGCCTGTTGTAAGCCAAATATAAATAAATATTAAATATACAAACCCCTTGCTTGTTAAATTAGTGTGCCCAGAATTTAACTTTTCAGTCATCATTATTCACAGTGAAAATTTAGTTTAATTCGTTTAAAAAATGTTTCTCTTTCTATACTTTCGGCTGACTTATTTAGTCACTGCATACACCGATTTAATTGTATTGCTCACGTATTCAACTTTGCGTTGCGATAAAAAATGGCATTTAGCTACAAAATATTGAAGTCGCCTTGCAACATGCTATCAATAGTACAAATTTCTGCTTGACTCGGAAAATATTTTCACTCGGTGTACTCACAAAATGATACGGTGTTTCTGTCAGTATAGGAATATTGAAATGAAACAACTTTTTCAGGAGCGTCCCCCAAATTGCTTGCTGTTCAACTGTAAGGAATAATAGAATTTATTTATTTGAAAACATTGTGACAGCAAGGGAAATGTAAATCTTTGTACATTATTCAGAGAAAATTAATTTTAAAACAACAGAGCATATCTAAAGAAAATTAACGATACAATTATGTTGTAATATAGAATATATTACTTACACTAAATTTTGTAATTGCGTGCTACTTATAATAATAATTTCGAATAACAAGGCTTATCGTCCCTCTAAACAGGTAGTTGCGCGGTATTATTATTCCCAAAAATGATTTTAGGGGAACGCTTGGAATTGATTGAGGAATCGATAAAAAGCCTAAAAAGCAATATGGAATCTGGTTTTATCGATAAATACAAATAAACTGAACTATCGATAAGAAACTCGAGAAACCTAACGGACGTAAATATAAACGAGAAAAAACCGTTCTTATCATTTGCAAAAATGTTGCCGGTGTGTCACCTAAGAAATAAGAAAAATAAGATCATTAAGAGATAACTTGGTTCCTTATGAACATCTGCAATATTGGAATTCCTGCATCAAGAAGACGGTGGTTTGTAGTTAAAGCAGAAAAGTTTTAAATAAATAACCACTACATATTGTTAGATATTGTTCTTGAAAACGGATATAAATAGCTTATAGGATTTATATGGAGTTGTCCCCTTTGAATACCTTCTGATTTATGCCCTCATTACTCAAAGTCTTATTTAGGCTAGTACTTACTTTGAATTTGATACTCACTATCTCCAAAGGTTTCTTACACAAAAAAAAAACATTGGTCAAATTAACCAATATAATAGTTAAATTGTCTTAACCCATGGCATTGCCAATTTGTCTTATAATTAGTTTTATAACAGTACAATACAAAAATGTATTTTTATAGTCACGTTACTTCTAATTAGTACTCCATTTTTTAACGGACAAATTTTTTGGTGTGTACATTATCAAATATTTAATTTTCCCGTAATAAGCTTTACAAAGTGCAAGCAAGAACCGATCCATTTGTCTTGCCGTACAAAACTGGTATACAAAGTCATCAATTGAAATGTGTAGATAAATTATAACGTACCTAAATAAATATGTAGCCATTTGCCGCACTTGGGTGTAGTCGTATTTATCCGTGTGCACCCAGCATGCTAAGTGTTAAAACACTCCATGGGGTATAACTTATTTGTATAAGCTTACGAATCCATAAATGTATTCCTTATATACATACATCGATTTGTATCCGTATGTGTGTAGACCAAATGTTTACCCATAAACATTCGCATTTGCTCGCGAAGGAATGGCGAAGTCTTCAGTTCGTTAAATCCGCCAACTGCATGCGGTTCGAAGTTTATATTGCCCGATAACGATTCAATTTCAATGATAAGATATGAAAAGCCCGTTCTAAGAAAAGATACAAACATTACACAAGCTCGGAAATTGGTCATTGAAAATAAAACCCAAGGCGTAAACAATGATCATCGGACTAACTTTAGCGTGCCTGATTTTAAGTGGCATTTCGAAAGTGTGCGCCGTACAAATATGCTGCAGCCCGAATTCAGTACTTTTCAAATATCGCGGATCGGATAATTCGGAAGTTTTCGAGTGCGCTTCCGCTGACAGAAACCTTAAAGAATTTCCGGATTTAACTCAAGTGATAGGCAAAATGATAGCCCCAAAAGGCCTTGGATTAGAGGCACCCGATGAGTCAAGCCACCAATTCCAGTTATCAAAGTGCCAAAACTTTACGAGCCTCAATATAAGTGAACTAAGTGAAAGTGCTTTGTACCTACGAAATAACTCATGCATTGGGCTATTAAACAAACGTCTCATCATTTTAACTTGTGAATTTGAAAAGAATGTGCCGTCTCAAAGTGTGGGATTTGTAAACAAGTGCTGCCCACAGGGATTTATTTACGTTTCCGAAAATAATACATGCATACTCGGCGAAAACGATTTCTTTGTTTATTCTTCTATCATCAGTAGTCCAATTATATTTTTTGATAACGCCTTAAACTGTTCTGGCAACAGAGCTCTCGTGGAATATACTGTGTCTTCGGAGAAAGTGCAATTCCATAACGATACCTTGGTTTGGAGAGATGGCTCCAATAATTTGCCTAGATCGAAGTTTTGCATCGAAGCCATTTATGACTCAGAAACATCAGAGAGAAGGAGGGTTTTGGATCAAAAATATCTGGTTAGGGCTTGTCAGGAACCCAAAATATGCCAAAGAATTCCGTGTATTCGACGATGCTGTGGGGAAGGTGAAATGTACGCGAAGGGAAATGTCAGTACGTACTGCAAGCATGATGGGACCGATATGAAATTCGAGGGCTTTCAGAACTTAAATATAAACGCAAACTTCTCAAAGCCAACAGGTATGTTTGCAGATTCGTTATTTTCCTATTTGTATCGGTTTATGTGATTTAACAGGAAATGAGACCAATTGAACTTTCGAATAATTGCCTATTAAATTCGTAAACTTAATGATGAAATACGTAGAAAATCTAAGCAATAGATTTTGATAGGTTCCATTTGTCTGGTCACCTGTTTTGTCGATGAGAGTATAAACAAGTATCTTCAAGTGCTAAACAAATGTACCTACCCAATTTATCTACAAATATTATTATGATACGTCATTATTGTTGACATTTTTCGTTTACTTGGTCATTTTAATTATTTTTGTCAAAGTTTCTTATCTGTATAATCAAGCACTGAAAAGTGCGGTTATTTGTTGGGTTAGGTCAAACTAACTGGTTCGAGAAACCCAATAACCCATGAGCTAGGGAAATGGATCTATTCGGAGATCATATGGTATCACAAGAGGCCCAAGGTGGCCTAAGTGAGGGGATTAGTCTATAATCCCCAACTATGCTCACCTAACCTAACCTAACCTAGGTCAAATCCGAGAAACCATCACATAAAAGGAGAATCCTTAATTCTTTCAACCCAGTATAAGTTTTAAATCCATTTTTCAGATTTCGGAATTGTTCATGGCTTACAATGCCAAAAATTTCGATTGGATCCAGATAATTTTCCAGATGATGCGCACACAATCAGTTCTTCCAATGGCT
The DNA here is from genome assembly GCA_037075205.1 of Drosophila prostipennis. Taxonomy (NCBI): domain Eukaryota; kingdom Metazoa; phylum Arthropoda; class Insecta; order Diptera; family Drosophilidae; genus Drosophila; species Drosophila prostipennis. Next base: position 440,693 of record JBAMCJ010002255.1, on the reverse strand, counting down.
CACTTATTATTCAAAATACTTTGAAAATGTATACAAATACTCAGTACTGTTTGGAAAGGGTCAGACAGAATCAAAAGGTAAACTCCTTCCTAATCGAAAACAATAATATTCTCTAAAAATAAATATTTATAAGTATTTTTAATTCTTAATTATTTGACTTCGTTTCTTTCAGAGCAGCTTTATACATTTCTATGCTTTGATACAAAGGTAGTAGGCAGTGACCGCATTCGCTTTAAAATGTATCCAATTGGACTGCTCATATCTTGTTGCTTTTACGCACTTACCTTGATTGTTTATATATCAATTGCCAAATTACGAAATCTTCCTGGAAAAATCCTAATTTGTCTTGTGAGCAGTTTATTTTCGGCATATCTTGGAATTGCTTTAGGCCAGTTGAAGCCCACATCAAATGACGACATCTGCTTCTTTTCTGGTCAGTACAGTAGAAATAAAGCAATTAGTAATTAAATATGTCATGCTGGGACATGAGACCAAAAGTTATTGTCTCATAAAAGCCAGAAATCAATATAAGTACACTTGCATTATTTCCGACACTCTTGTCTTCTTGAATCGTTGGTTCTGCTGTTTTCCAGCTTATCGTACATTTCAAGAATCCAAAAACATTTTCTTGTATTTCTAATAAACAATGTATTTTCTTAATTTAAGGTTTTTTCGTGTACTTTTGTTTAATGGCTGCGTTTTCATGGATGAATATAACTTCCTTTGACATATGGAAAACCTTCGGGTAAGAAAAATGTTGTAAAATAATTACCCAATACTTAATGATTTCAGAGTTAAAAAAAGTTTTGACAAACTTGTAATAACTAAGACAGAAAGGTTTTGTTTTAAAGAGAACAGATTATATATATTTATTTACTTCTTAAAAATTATATTTTATTTGTAGATCAACCAAAATTAAAAGTTGCGAAAAAAGTGATCTCAGACGTCAATTTATTTGGTACTCTTGTTATGGATGGGGCCTACCAACATTGCTTACGACAATAACCATTGCGTTTACAAAATCTGACATCTTACCGGATGTAGTTCGACCAAATTTTGGACACGGTCGTTGCTGGTTTACATGTAAGTTCGTTAGAACTACAGATATATCTGCGTTTTTAAAAAACATACATATGTACTTATTAATTTCAGATGATTCTTTCGGATCTGCAAGCTTACTATTCTTTTCGGGGCCAGTTGGAATACTTTTTATATTCAACTTGGTTCTGTTCCTGCTTACGATGAAATATTGCAACAAAGTGAAAAACGAAATATACAAGATGCAGAGTTTAAATAGTGATAAGCCAGTACTGAAGAGGAGGTTTTTTCAGGACAAAACCCGATTTGTTATGAACACAAAATTATGCTTTGTTATGGGCATTACATGGCTTTTAGAAATAGTGAGCATTTTGTTTTACGATCATAAAAAAACCTTTTTCTGGACCATCAGCGATTCGTTCAATGTGCTCCTTGGAATCTTTGTTTTCATTATTTTTGTTTTTAAACGGAGAATATGGAATGAAATTGCTGTAAAGTTTGGTAAGTTTTGACACATTTCAGTTTACCCTTTTTTTTATTTTTATTCATTTTATTTCCAGGTTTGCAGTCAAGCCCCAGCATAACATCGACTAGAAATCGCCTTGGTGTTACAAAATCATATGCCCCAACTAGCACAGCCATGACAACGCTCAGATCTTCTCCAGGCAGTTGTGAACTGGTCCGCAAGACCTCAGCGAAACCCGAAAATGAAGTTATGCTTTAGATGGAAATTACTTATTTTTAACTATTTATAATTTGTAGAGCTTTATGAAACTAGTCCCTCAGTTTAATCATTAATAATACATATGTATGTGTATAATTTAGCTGTGAACCGAAATATTAAGTTAATAAGTAATTTCTATTTTTTTATACATGTGTTAATTATATTACATTAATCAAAACCGTGGCGAATACATGACTTCAGCAAATATGTTAGTTTTTTCTTTAAATGGCGCTGAGAAATAATTAAAAATTAAAATCGCAAAAGTTATATGGACCCTTAACAGCCAATTGTACCCCATTAAAATCAGGTAGTTTATAGTTGTATTATCAAAATATTTATTTAAATGACTCCCAAAAACATTTGTAGTGAGGTAAATCCGAATCTGAATTAAAAAAAATATATGTATACTTTTTAGATCTTGTTGAATGCGGCAATGTCAACACTTTGGACAAAGTCTTCCAGTTTTTCGATCTCTTCAGTCAGCCAATCAATGGAAACCTTATCGTCCTCAACCACGCACGAGATGCTGAGTTTCTGGATGCCAAAGGCAACTGGGACGAATTTGGAAGCTCCCCACAGTAAACCGTCCTGGGTAATTTTACGGATTTCAGTCTCCATGACCTTAAGATCGGTTTCATCGTCCCAAGGCTTGACATCCAGGATGATGTTCGACTTGGCAATAATTTGAACCTTCTTGGCCTTCTTGGCGGCGTATGCGGCCAATCTTTCCTCCCTTATGCGCGCTGCCTCTTCCTCTTCCTCTTCGCTTTCCGAACCGAAAAGATCGACATCATCGTCATCGTCTTCTGTTTTTTTCGATTCCGGTTCTGGCTTCTTTGACTCTCCGTTCGTCAAATTCAACTTAGATTCGTTAGAGTCTAAACGTTTTACCACGGCATTCAAAAGTTGGTTCAACGAGAAAACCTGGGATTTTAACTCCTTGGTTTCACTTTCCAGTTGAGCCAGACGGCTGACAAGCTCGGATTTCGAGCCATCGTCCAGAGTAACTCCATCAATCTGGAAATACATAATGCAGGGGTAGGGGTATTACAATTAAGTAAAGGGCAGATTTTTAGATTTTAAGTACACACAAATGATAATAGAAATGATAAAATCAAAATTTTTAACGTGGTTTTTGAATAAACAATAGGAACCTAGGAATTGTATCATGATTTTCATACAGACTGACGGAATACAAAATAAATACCGGCTATAAGAAATCGAAAGTGAGGAAATATCACAACAATAATTACCTTTTCCAGCGAGTTCTGTATGTGTTCCCTAGCCTTTGCGATTTCGCTTACTAAAGGGCTGTAGTGGCTGCGATCAGTTACCTTCAAAAATAAAACAACACCATTGATTACTTGTGGGATCTGACATTTGGTGTATCAAGTATTGAACTACAGATTTCAAAATTAAAATTCGCTAATAAATATATAAACTTTGCAGTAGTCGTTTTAAAAATGATTTCCAACAGGAGAGAAGCTTATAGTTTATATCATTAAAGATTGTTGTCATGCTGAAAAATAAGCTATATTGATGACTGATGATGACTGATAGGCCGTATTCTTATCAGCACAACATATTGCCTATATTTAGCTAACCATTTCTTTTAACAAATATATGTCTAGCAAATCAGAGAAAAAATTATTTAATAAAATCTACCGGTTAAATGTGACACTTCATTTAAAATACATCATTTACTCAACTACAGTTTCAGTATTCATTTGATTGCATTTTTGAATATATTTCTATATTCACAATTTATACCTGTTACATATGTATGTATATACAATTAATTACACGAATATACCATTGCACCATATGAACACGGGAATTTTAAGTTCAAGTACGTACATAAATAGGCACAATTAAAAGCTCATTGTACAAATGTACTTATGTTATACAAATGTGTTATTTGGCGTCCTCGCTTGTAAAGTAATATATACGTTGGTATGTATGTACATATTTGCAATTAATTGCCAAAACCATTCCCGAGTTCTTTTACCGGCCACGTGAAATCTTTTTATGTACTTAGGTACTTCTATCTGCACAAGATTGCTGGATTTGTATTACCTTCAGGGGGCCCTCGTAGAATCGCTTCTCGGCGACATCATAGCGGCTCTTGTCAGTCCAGAATTTGTCCAGTGCTTCTACTTTCATTTTAAGTCTTTTGCTCTTTTGCTTGGCTCAAACACGTTGCACAATTAGCAGAATAATACGATAACTCTTTTTGCAAGCAATATCGATATTTATTTAATCTATTCCTTATTATTTTAGGAACGGTGGAATGATATCCAAATAAAAACTCATTTGTTTCGTTTTTTTAGCAACACAATATTTTGGCCCGTTTTCTCACTCTCACTTCAACATTTTTAGATGCATTTTACGAATGTGAAACTCCGAAACCCACATCCACCATCAGCTGATGTGAACAACAGTTTTTTTCTATTTCTATATTATAAAATACCGTAAACAAAAGTTAATCATCCATCTAAAGCATAATATACAAGAGAGAACGCAATAGTCGGGTGCCCCGAGTATCAGATACCAGTTACTAAGCTGAAAGGAGTGCTAGGGAGATGGAGATAATAAAATTTGATCGCGCATAACTTTTTGACGAATGGTCGATCTTAAAAATTTCTTCTACATCGATAGGTATTAGGTATTAGAAAGGTATTTTGCAAAATCTTTAAAGGTGTGGGCGCCAGACACTTTTTAAAATCGTTAGAGGAGGTAATCCCAATTTTCTAGCGTTTGTAGTTTCCGAGATCTCAGCGTTCATACAGACGGAGAGACGGACATGGCTAGATCGACTCGGCTAGTTATCCTGATCATGAATATATATACTTTATAGGGTCAGAAATGCTTCCTACTTTATACTTTATAGGGTCAGAAATGCTTCCTTCTAGCTGTTATATACTTTTGCACGATCTTATACAAATCGAATACAAATCGCTGAGTGCGTTAGTGAATAAAATCTCGAAACCCTTAGTATAACAGACCATCTAAAGTCGAATTTGTTTAATTTACTAACCTCAGTTAAGACCTTAAAACATTTAAAATTGTATTTCTGGTTGTTAGTTACTATTCAAAATCATGAATAAGGTAAAAAAAACAAAAAATTTACTTTTTAATTTGATTTTAACGTAATGTGCGTATTGGTGGTTCTAAAATCTTACAGAGTTATCATGAGTTTTGAAAAAATGAAGTGACTACTTTAGTTTTCAGCGATTCAATTGCTGAAATTTCAAAATGTTGACTTTGTACGGAACAGTTTATTAACAGCTGAACGAAAATCTACAGTTTTTAGTGGAAGTCTTCGCGTGAACATTGAATAGAAATTTGTTCGTCTTTTTGTTAGACAAAGATAAAAACTAATAGATTTTGCAAATCGCTTTTGACCAAATTGCTCTTTTTGTCATACCTAGTTTAATTGCATACGTGGTTTTGTTCTTTTCAACAGCTGTTTGTTTCAGCTGGTTTTTGATCAGAATAATTTCAACGCCGTTCGTATGTAGAACATGAAAAATACATATGTACATTGTACATTATATGTCTTATATTAAAAAATTGTATTGATAAAAAATAAATATAATTTAAGAAACAAATTCGTTACATTTGCTAAATGTACATCAAACCCAGGAATTAAGGAATAAATACGTATAATAACTGGTTCAAGAACCAATGCGAAAATGGGACACCACTTTTTGTTTCGATTCCGCGTTTCAATTTGATGATTACGTGATGTTTCTCACAATTGTTTTCGTCATTTACCAGTCAGTTCTCACTTCGACTATTCGATAGCAGCTACAACAAATTAATTTTTTACGAAGAAAGTGTTGTGTATTTGTTACTATGTTATCATATTTGTGATTGTAGGTCTCCGTGTCTTGCGTTTTGTTAATCATTGCGAATTTTTGGTGGGTACTGATAAAGGTTATACTTTGATTGGTTTTTGAGTCTGCTTTCGGTTGGTTTAGTTTTGTGATATGTATATGCAGAGAGCTCTGGGCATTCCAGTGCACAGGGTTTAATGTCTTGCATCAAATATTCTGTGTCGAAATATTATTCTTTGGCGATCAGTTCAACGAAATGAATTCAAAAGTGATAGTTATTTAATTTAATTTTTAAACCGTTTCGAGTATTAAAATTTTTGTTGCGTGTATTACATACACTCGTCTAAATCAGGTGGGATATTAATACCTCAGCATATGAAACATCCATTCAACATATGACTATTTGTGTTTATGTACAATAATCCAAAAGTGATTGTGTATGTGCTTACATATATAACTCATTGAAGTTAGGCAGTAAAAACTTTATTCGCGAAGTTATTCTAATTCTCTTGGTATACATATGTGGCTGCGTGTGTGTGCGCTACATGTACACATATGAGAGTGGTTTTTCAATAAAGAAATCTGCAGTTAGGAACAAAGTTTTTGGGCTGCCCTCCTTCCCAAAGTGAAACGGACCAATAGTTTTTGTGACATGCCACAAATTTTTTTTCGTATTCTTGAAACGAACATGCATAAACCTACATACATAAGTGGAAACAATCCAAATCATGTTTAAAGAAATCGTGAGGCGTAACCATTTGATTTCGTTTTAATGCAAGGTGGCAACGCCTGCTGCGAATGCTATGCAAATCTTGTAAAAAAAAATAATATATAAAACATATAGTTGCCTTACAAAAAGCTTAGACCTAGGAGTGAACTCATTATCCAATAAAGTTAAAAATGTTTCATCAGGTATATCAGCAAAATTAATTTTCATTTGAAAATCGATTTTTGCATTGTGGGAAGAAGTCTGAATCTACAAAGTCGTGAGGTTATCGCTGCCTTTTTTTTTGGTGAGGCCATTTTTCCTAAAGTTACTCTGGAAAACTACAGTGAGACTTGTAGTTTCTAGGACTCACATCGACGAAAAGAGAGATTCAGAGTTTCTTAAGACCAGTATTTTAACATTCAAATGAAAGAGCGAGAGGCAAACAGGCTGCTAACGCTTTTCGTCGGTGCCTTTTTCACCGCGGTACTCAGATGAGCCAAGGAAATACCAAAAAATACCAGATTAATCGTTGCCGCGCAAAGAATTAAAAGAAATTTTTAGGGGGAAAGAAACGCCTAAAGTTTCTAAGAAATTACCAGAAAAATACCATACCAATAGTGACGCCACGAGAATTTCTACAAATTTTAACCGTTTAGGGCACTAGCCTAACAAAACTGGCCTAACAAAAACTGGCCCAAAAAAAAAATACTATTTTCAGTCAATTATTTCTCGATGGTCCAGTGTTGATTAATTTGGTAATATCCGTGCGTTATTTTTCGGTCACACTGGCTCAAAAACATGAACAAACCTAAAATTTAAATTTGTAACTTGTATTTTACAAGCGAAATCAACCGTATAATCCATTGTTACTGTACTCGATAGTCATTGTAATTAGTCTTCTGCCTTTGAGAGTGTATTTCAGCGATTTGCGTTAAGGATTTAACTAGGTTGTTATCGGAATTGATCGATAGCTCAAGAAATATATAAAATAAATTATTTCTTGAGCAGTATTTTAGTTTTTCTTTTTTGGGACTGCGTCCAAAAACTTCAACCAAAATTTTTACACCAAAAATTTTGTGGCGTTTTATTATATGAAGTTTTTGGTTTTGGACGACTTTTTGTTGGGTTGAGTACTAGCCCTTAATTATATCAATTTAAAAAAAATATTTTGTACAAGATTAGGAGATATCCAATTTAATTTCAGAGCGAATTGAAATCCGTATAATGTTTTGGTGCAACAGTTGCCCAGGTCTTGCCAAGAAGGACATAAGCTGAAGGTTGTCACTCCTTTAAGAAAAGCATAGCAATATCTCTTTTCACGATAAGCTCATTTGCTGCGTCCCAAGCCGTCGGAATGTTTTTGGTCCTTCACCAACAACAATATACCAGCCAGTGTTGCCATATGAAAATTTAGCTTTCCCCCTAAACAATCTCAAACAATCAATATTTTTTTAATATTTTTAAAAATTTTTAGGAAATTACATATTTTAGTATTTTTTCCAAACATTTCGGTAATAAAATGTCTGAAAAAAACCCGTAAGCTTTTGCCCCCAGGACGTAAAAAAACGCCTAAATCCAGGGGGGAAAACCCCTGATCGGGAACACTGATACCAGCTGACTTGGCAATTCAAGTGGATTTCCAAAAAAATGTCTTAAAACGTATAGTACAACAAGAGGGAGCGCCATAGTCGGGTGCCCCGTCTATCAGATACCCGTTGCTTAGCTAAAGGGAGTGCGAGGGAGATGGAGATATAAAACTTTGATCTCCTACATTTTTATAGGTATTACTAAACACAACCAAATTGCATTTATACTTCTCCGAAATCTTTAAAAATATGGGATTATGGGCGTTACAAGTAACGGGTATAAAAATAACCTAAGGCCTAGTATTCAACCTATCAAAAAATCGTCCAAAACGAAAAACAATTTCTAGACTTTTTAAGAAAAAACCAAAAATGAATGAATTTTTTTTGTTTTAAACGACTTTTTGGGTAGTTTGAATACTAGGCTTAAACTAGTAAAAAGTAGTGAATAAAAATTCTGAAATACTGCATGTGAGGTCCCCCGTGTAGAAGCACGTGTACAGGATATTAGGCAGCTGATCCTCACAGAATAACAAATGTAATATTTAATAGTAAAAGTAAATTGCTACTTTATTTTAAAATACTTTTAGTGACAATGGATGAAAAGGATAAAGCTCAACACAACATGATATCCAACCTACCGCTTTTGTTTGCGAATGGATATCCAACATCCCTAGAAAAAATAACGGAACCCCAGTTAGAAAATTTTATTCCATTCATGGTGCAGTGCTCTTTAGGACATATAAATTTACCAAAGAAAGTAGATTGCAGTGAACCAGAATGGTGGCCCGAAAACGCACCATTCGAAATTCCGCTGAAAAAGCCGAAAGCATTTGTTGGGGTAAGCACTTTATCTTTAAATTATTAAAAATTAAAATAAATGTTGGAGCATACAAAAAATTTTAAAATGTTCTACCGATTTTATTAAATTGAAAACAATTGTCTGATGCTTACTTTTATCTTTTTTATAGAATTGGATGGAAAAAATGAAAGAAATTGTGGTTATTTGCTATCAATTTCACAAAAGCTTATTTTTATTAAGATTTTGTAATGATTTAGCTGCGTATGAACACGCGAGCTTAAGATTCATAAACAATTATAACTCAACAACATCATTGTATGACAGAAGAAACAACAAATTGCTGGTTACATTTCGAAATGAAAACATGGTAAGTACATTTTACCTCTTTATTTTGATCGATTTTGGATATCTTTGATTTATTTTTCTTACTGAAATAATTTGCAACGAATATTTTGGTTATGTTTCAGTCATATGATAGACAACAAAAAAATAGAAAGTGCTTGTTGCTGCAAAAGAATAACAGTTCAATTAGCGAAAACGTACAACATATGATGGTTGAGCCACCTCCTTTTGATATTTATCTATGCGACAACTGTGATGCTGAACTGTACTCTAAAGAAGCTATTCTGGTAAGTTAAATACCTTTTCTTATTTAACATCACAAAAAATATATCTTTAATTGTATCTAATTTCTGCGTTACAGGAACACGAAAACATTTGTTGCATGGAAGATGATGTTATACTTTGTGATTCCCCTGAGCCAGATAACAAATGTCAAGGGAAGAACGAAGATATTGAACTGCGCAACGCCTTTCTTTTAAACTTTAGCCTGCAATCCAAATTCACTGATAACAGTACATCAAAAGAAAAACAAAAAACATATTCTTTTCATGAAGAAACATCAACGGAAACATCAAACAGAAAGAGGCGTCTACCATCACGGAGAAATCGAACAGTTCATTCATTTAGTAGGTGTTCGTTTATCCCAATATCATCACCTGCAGGACAGCAATTATTAAAGTCGACAAAACAAACTAATTCCAAGGAATATGTATCTGAGAGACAGGAACGCCTAGATCGATTTTGTTACACGCCACTGATTATAAAATCAAGCACCAGGCAAAAGTATTTCGAGAAAAAATCAAACACAACCGTACATTGCACATTTAAAAAGTCGCATGAACATAATTACCATATTTATTCCTTTCCGCGACGTCAATTTGTTAAACGCAGGGACACTACTGAGAACTTTTTGTTTTTGAATTCTCCCTTGATAAAGCAATGCCGTCCAATCTCAGTCAGATTGAAAAAGATATCGGAACATATAATGGAAGAGCAAAATCACACTGCAAATACTAAACTTAATATAAGACTAACGCGCCACAATTCGCTTAATTCGCATTGGAGGATTTCACCTACCAAGGAAGTAGTTGTTGATACAATTGACTTATGCTCCTCCGACGACGAAGAGCAACAAGAAAAAACAATCGGCTCGCCTAAAAGACTGGGCTCGGACGCACTTACTATAATAAAACTTACGCATAACAACAGAAAGTCCAGCAGGCGAGCTATTGAGCCAAGCAAATGTCCTTCTGAGACAGAATCAGTAGTAGATAGTTCAGTTAAACCCCTACAACAGTCTTTATACATTTTTTCAAATTTTAAAGCTAACTCGGTAATTAGTCGTTGCACTGTTGACTCTATGTCAAATCATTCATTGGTTAGTTCCTTGAGTACGTCGAATACTTTTTCTGATTCTCCAGGACACCGAAAAGAATACAATCAAGAAAACTGCAATTTTTCTAAGAACTTGGTCACACTCACAGACTGGTACGCTCATTCAGCTAATTCGGAAAAGAGCCCAACCAATCAAACTACTGAGAGTAGTACGTTTGAAGCACTTTCCGCGGCTCCGCCGTTTAATAGCACTGGGCGCATAATTTCCATTGATTTAACTTCATAGACATTTTAATCCATAATTAAGTTAAAAATTGTTATTTTACAAGAAAAATTAAAATAAGAGATACATTATTTGAATAAATAATTTGTTTAAATACTTTTATATTTAATGTTTTTTGTAATTAATGTAATATTGAAATTATGGAAGGGATAACAGAATACTTAATGCAACATATTGAGAGTACACACTTGTCAATCTTCATACAACCCTGATACAAGTATAACAGGGAAAGTAATAGAGTTCTCCGCGTTCATACGGACAGAGAGACGGACATGGCTAGATCGACTCGGCAAAGTGTCATAATCAAAAATATATATACTTTATGGGTATGGGTTCCTTACTTTCCTACGAATACTCGAAGAGTAACAAGTATTAAAATGGTTATATGTTTCGCTCTGAGCCTATGTAGAGTGAGTAAGCAACTTTTCCTGAAATGATTACTGAGCCTATAGAAGTTGTAAAGCTTATCTGGGTCATTATGGGTCATGTCATACATTTATTGCGCTATCACCAACAAAGACTGTTTTGGTGTTATAAAAAACGATAAAGAATGCTGCACTGCTGAACGGAATATTTAAATATTTTGCTTAGTCATATTCATGAAGCTTTTAGTCTCTCTAATTTAACAAAGCTCCCTGCTTATCCTAAAAGTGCATAAGAGAGCAAACACAATTGTGTGTGTTCCGATAGAGCTGCAAAAGATTCGATGTAAAAATCGATTTAATCGATATGTTCGGATTTCCGATTTTTACGGAATAAGAATGTTCACAATCTGGTGTTTATCATCAGAATCAATGGCTTGAAAATATGTTTTAATCTTGTCAATAGAAAAACAGTCACTGCTTATTATTTTTCATTGGGATATTGGGCGTAGAAGATCTTTTTTTTAAATATATTTTTTCGATTAATTCAGAGAATTCAGAAGAAGAATCGTATTTATCTAAGTTCCGGGCTGCTGTTCCATACCGTGTGTGCGCAGGCACAGAAAAATCGTATACCTCTTCAGTATAGTTATGGTGGCTGCCGACCGATAGTCCAATGCAACTCTAAACAAGAATCTTATTTTCTTTAGTCAAAATAATTAATGGATCCAACACAATTCGTTAGTTTTGAAAAACGAATTTTTAGAAATAATTAACCATGTTCCGATGCTTACATACAAAGTTTGTTTTACAAACATAAGATAAGCCTTGCGCAGCTGCCATGTCATCTGGTGTACATCGTTATGATAGTCACCAGCATCAATGCACAAAAGCAACCGTTTTTGGGTAAAAGGAGTGTTTTGTTAACTGTTTTGTTTTCAGGAATCAGGCTTTTATTTATTTTTCTTTCATGTAGTGAAGGAAGCATATTGTGCTTTGTGTGATTAGTGTATTATTCAGACCATCATCCAATGGTGGGATGTTCTCATTTCACACAGTTCTATTCCATTTTATTCTCAGTGGGAACAGAGATCTGACATCTTTCAAAGAATCCCACTGGTCCCAAAGTTGTGTGGTTATTTATGTATAATATCATATCATATTAACAAACTAAACAAAAATTGAAAATCATGAAAGGGTTGGTTCTTATTAAAATGCAAAGAATGGTTCGGTAAATAGTTGGAAATAATTTCAGTGTAAACGATAATTGAACTACATTTTGTTTTAAAATTCTGTTATTCATTCTGTTATTTAATTTGATTTTGCACTCTATCGCTATATTTATACATCTCTATTTCCACTCCAACTGAAAGATAAAAATATGTAGTTCAGCCGTGTAACTGATGTCCCATACAGTAAAACTCTATAAAATGTGTCGACAAATCACAGCTGTTTGAAAGTTGAAGAGGAACAGTTTACAGTCGTTCCAACTATTGCTGAAAACTACTCAGCAATTCAACAGTTTGGGGAATACCCAAATATATTAACATACATTTGATATTTGTTAACATTTTAACTTTTAATTGTGGAGTCTGGCTGAAAAAAAGCCAAGCCGTCAGCGCTAAGTGCGATATTTTTCACCGAAGCATAGCCGAGTATGTGAAAGTGCACGGGGCACCCTGTGTATTAGCGAATTGCTTGCTTTCATATCTATGAATTAGTTTGGGTATGTAAAGTCGTATACAAGAAATGGTGTTTGAAACCGAAGCGATTTTACTGTTCCTCATGGTGTCATCAAAGAAAATTTAGCTATTTAATAATTGATTGATGAGTGTGTAAGTTGAAAATGTGCTCGTTGTATACAAATGCAGTGTTTAATCCAGTGTTTAAGTGAAATAAATACCTGCATAGTATAGATGCACGTAAAATTTTGTTTAAACGTACAATCGACAGCAAATCAGTGTCAGACAAGTAAAAGTGCAGTTATATGTGATGAGCGGGGCAAATTACTAAAATTAAATATTGATTAATCTATCGGCATAAGACCGCAGTTTCATACACGCATATGTATACGTACATATCAAGCGTTCGCTGCGAGTATGTGTGTATGTACGTTTGGGTGTTTTACTCGTGTACATATGTATGTTCATATATATTCGTTTTGTATGTAACGACATCTGTGGACAATGCAATGTTTCAAAAATAATTTCGACTGGGATCTGGATTCTTAAACTTAAAATAATACTTCTTTTTTTTTTGGTGATTGTGTATCGCTATTCGCATAGGTAATCAGCAAGCCACTGCGTGAAATGCACGTTCTGCCATCCATCGATTGATAAAATAAATATTTTATTCACCGCTTGTGAAAATTCTAGACTAAAGTTCGAATTACCACTTTTAAAGAACACATAGCATTTTGATAAGATATAAAAGCATATCTTTGCTTTTTTGCTTTTTACCTATTATTCTGTAAGTCTTGCAACGCCTTTATAATTTATCTTTACTAATGTATCCATATTATTAAAATTTTATTTTAGATATTTATATCTTCCTCGTATAAAGTGGTGTATGAGTTGAGTTCATGGTAGAAACACTGCAATGATGGAGTTCTTACACCATTAAGCTTAACTTTAGCAAACTTCGAAAGGTGAGTGTGATCAGATTATAGCTGACTCATAATATTTCATATTATTCCCTTTTTCAGGTTTAAACCATAAACAGGACCCATATGCCTTTTACGACTTAAGTCATCAACATTATTTGCAATGAATGCAACGTTCCATTCATATAGAGATATACTAGCGGCACATCACCAAGACTCATCTAGTCCTGAAAATTTCGCCCCCATAGTAATCGATTATAGAAACTCAAACCACACAAAGGACGCTGTCGAGACCAACTCAAATATCTCATCGTCTCAGCTATCGTTCATGGACGAATCTTCAAACGATTTCAATAATCAACAGTTAATTCATTCTAACTCTCTTATTAAAGTGTGTGGTGGTTGTGGAGGTATGATTCTTGAAGCTTTACTCTATCGAACCCACTGGCTTATTCTCTTTAAAATGCCAAATTGTTCATCCTTCCTAACGTATTCCCGTTTTCTTATTTCCTTACAGATAAAATAAGTGATAGATATCTTTTATACGCTTTAGACAGATACTGGCACAATGGTTGCCTTAAATGTCACTGTTGTGGAGCTATGTTAGCAGAAGTTGGTTCCAGCTGTTTTACAAGGCGAGGCCTGATTCTTTGCAAAAAGGACTATTCCAGGTATGAATTCGAAGAACACTAAAATCGGCTATGAGATTCCCGTTACTTTTCACCTTATAAATCTGTAACCATGCATTTGCGTCAAAAACAACTTTTCAAAAAATGTTTATTAGATTAATATTGCCAAGTAAAAATGTTGTGGCCCAGATTGCACTGTTATCATAGTTGTAATTTTTAGAACAATTTTCGATGTGCTGAGGAGTCTTGTCAAAATTTTTATTTTCTAAGAAAAAAGTTTGTAATAAACTCCGTAAATACAGCGTTTATCCTTTCACAAATTCTAATCTACCAGTACAAATCCAAAAGAACCATTAACAATCTTAAATATTGTGCTGAAATAGCTTGTACTTCAAATATTTTGACAGGTATCCATTGGAAGAAAACATTTCAAACCGATTAAAATATGACCATTTTATAGTAGTAGGAATAAGTAGCAGGTATTTAATAGCCGCAGATTTTTTGTAACGTTCTTCTTATTTTGTCTTAAGTTTATTAAAGTTTTCAGATCTCTAAACATCTGAATGTCCAAAATAAGAAAACCAACACATGTGTTAAAAAATATTCTGTATCAACATTGAAACCAACGTTCATTTATAACTTAAACCTAACTAAGAATAACACTTTTTATTTTTCCAGCATGTTCGGCTGCTCTGGAGTTTGTTCTGGATGCGGAGAAACTATACCCCCGAGTGAACTGGTAGCGAAAGCACTTACTGGAATAAATAATATCGATTTACAAAATCAACAAAAACAAATAATTAATTGCGTATTTCATCTAAGGTGCTTTAGTTGTGCTAAGTGTGGATCAAGTCTGCGTCCTGGTGATAGGTATGTATATTACATACTGTTTTGCAATTAAATTGAGTAACTGATTTAAAATGAATCTTCTTCAGGTATACTATGTTAGGAGCTAGCTTGGTGTGTGAGCAGGATTGGCACAAATTACTTAAGGGCCCCGCCAACTCGAATGGAACGCTTGGACAAAGGAAAGGAAAAGTTGGAAGGCCCAGAAGATCAAAGGACTAATCAAATTTAATGTCACATAAAATATACATATATTTTAGAACATAGTTCATATTTTTAAATTACCTATAAAAATGTAATTAAATCATAATATAAAACAAGTCGTTCTTTTAGGTGAGTTAAACGGGAAAAATTAGTCATTGAAAAATGTAAACATGTTAATATTTTATTTGAAACCAACTAGACTTCGATTTTTGAAAAGCCAGCAGTCTTATTTTTAGTTAAAAAATCAAAAATCATTTAATTATTCTTTTTATTAGGACTCAAAACATTCTCCCAGATATCTTCACAGGAATCAATAACTGTTTGCGGGGAAGATAATTTGTGTTTCATGAAAAAGCCTTGAATTTGTGCAGGACTTGCAGAACGGTCAAAGGAAGTTACTCGTTTTCCGAACTCCTCTGCTTTCGTAGGGTCACTATTGGCAAAAAAGTTTTTGAACATTTCCTCCAATTGATATTGCGTACAATAACCGATGTATTCTTTTAAATCTATTCTACCAGGTCGAACTAAGGCGGGATCTAGGCGGTCTATATAATTTGTGGTCATGAAGACAATTCTGGCTTCTGTGGAACCCACGCCATCCAAACAGTTTAGGAGTCCACTGAAGGTTATCCTATTCAGGCCGTCAAAAGCGGATTTCTGCTGAGGAGTGGCTTCTCGGGAGACAAACGCTGCGTCTATATCCTCCAGCAGGATGATACTTTGTTCTGGCGCTACATTCAAAAGGTGATTGAGTCGATCGTCGGTGAGGCCTCTTTCAGAAAGGTTGAGAAGGCACACACTGTACTCCAATTCGCCCGCCAAGGCAGTGATGAAGCTGGACTTGCCACAACCCGGAGGTCCGTAGAGAAGGTAGCCTCTTCGGTAGGGAATCCCGCGCTGGGTGTACCACAGGGAACTCTTGATAAAGTCCTGACAGTCGGCAATGATTTTTTCAGACGTTCCACGATCCAGGACCACCGAACCAGTGGGACGCCTCCTCCGTGGGTGACCAAAGGGTCGCCACTCCGCACCCATCGCTGTGTATAGCACCGTTTTCCCTTCGGTGGCTTCCAAAGCCAAGTGTCTAGCCTCTTCCAAAATGTCAAAATAGATAGCCTTATTGTTTCCAAATGCTGTGAGGGTAACTGTTTCCCAGGGAACGCCCATGTGAAGGTCCAATGTCTGTTGTTCCCTGGTTCGCTCCACCTGAATCCAGTTGCCTTTGTACTGAAACAAGTGCTTGCCGATGCTGGGTATAAAGTCATAGCTGGTCTTAATCGTACCATTGTCGTTCTGCACAAAGTTAGTCTCCACGCTCAAGTGCTGCGTCTTGCGGGCTCCTCTGATGGTGATCCATTTCAACAGCCACTGATAGGATTTGTCCCTGCACGGCACCTCCAAGGTAATCATGCAGTGACGTCGGAACAGGATTAGCCCGCCCTGAAGGCCTTTCCGTAATATAGCAGCCGCGGCTCCCACTCCAAACAGTCCGAACCCAGCCCCAAAATAGGGATTGGACGACAGACCGGACACAAGATCGGGCAAAGTCATCTCGTCTGGAAAAAGGAAAGCATTTTGTGTTATTATAAGTTTGAGATTAAGTTAAATATTGTCCTGACCAATTGGTTAGTTTTAGGGGAACCCAAGTGCACAACCTGTTGGGGTTCCAAAACAAACCCCTTAAATGTAAACAATGGTGAAACGTCCGAATTATCAAAAATGATTAATGTAAATCGCATCTTTTCAACTAGCATCTAATAAAAAACATAAAACATACTGTTTTTATATAGGAATACTGTGTTTATTTTAATTATTTTCCTATCTTTAAAGAAAACAAATTTGCTAGCACTTCCGTTATGTAAGTAAGAGAAATTAAGACTTGAAATAATAGATATTTCAATAAATGTTAGGACCCTCGGTTTTTAACCAGATAATGATACATTTAACTAGTAACTTGTCATTCACGAAACCAAATTAATATTGTTTTTATGGATGAAATATATATTTATACCGGCATTGATAAATTCTAATCCTACAGTGTTACCGTTGCCTGACCATAGAAATATACCATTCCCCCAAGAAAAAATATACTCGGAGACATTTAAAAGATACCGCGACAGAAAATAAAATATAAACTGAAATTAAAAAAATTGTTTAACATTTCCATATTTTTTATAACAATTTTTTAAGTGATCTTCGAATTCTCAACTAATTAATTTTTCCAGTAATTCTATTTTCCGTGTTAAAATGTTTGCCCCCATGTCAAACATTTCTGTGTACAAATTAATTAGATATCCAAGTGCACCTAGCACTCTTATCCGTGTTAAGATCTATGCAAATGCAAGAACAATTTTATTGTATCCTTCAATCTTACATTTTTAATGGTTAAGATGATTTCATATCCATACAAGAACCTAAGGGCGCTGCTCGGTGGCAACAAGGACTTCTGGGTCGCGCGGTCCGGCATCTGGTTGGTCTGAGGTGGATGGGCGGTCATCGTCGTCGTCGTTCCTTGGCTGATCGGCTGGAGCACCGCGCTCCTTGGCCATCTTAAGATAATGATCGTTCTCTTCGTTGGAAAGAATTTTGAAAGGCTGATTTTTGCCGACGATGGCCACAGAGATGTTCTGAAAGAGACAAGAGTTAAGAGACTGGCTTCAAAACTACCCAGAACCAATAAGCTTACAAACTGAGCCGCATTCTCTTTGCTTTGATGCTCATCTGTGGGCAGGGTTCCGAGAATAGCCATAATGCCGTGGCAGATGATATCATCGTTGGAGCTGTCCAAGAACGTGCCCAGGTTCCGCTCCAAATAGGTGCGTGCACTCTGCGAACGCGATCCAATCGAATTGGCCTTGCAATTGAAAAAGTTCGCCGATGGCGTAACCTGATAGACATGGGGCCCCTTCTCATCGTAGCCAGCGACCAGCAGACCGACGCCATACGGACGGCGATCGTAGCGCTGAGTGGTGGTCTGCATCTTGTTTCCCAGGTTCGTGATCAGCCGGGAGACCGGGTAGGTCGAGTCGTACGAGTGCTTGTAGTTGAGGCACTCGGAGCGCAAGTACCGGCTAAGCACACGGGCATCCGCCGTGATCCCAGCAATGGATATGCCCAGGTGATCGTCAATGGGGATTATCTTGCGCTGGGTGGCCGACAGCTCCGATGTCGGCTTGCACAGGGCAACGAGCACAGCAGTTTCTCTATTTTTCAGACCCACGGTTGCGGTTCCGAGCTTCACGGCCTCCATTGCGTACTCCACCTGGTGGAGGCGTCCTTGCGGACTCCACACCGTAACATCGCTATCGTACTGGTTGCGAAACTGGAAGCAAAGGTGAGTTCGTTACAAAACTGCATAGTTTTTTGCAATAAACACTTTACCATGACTTTGGAAATAAATGCCGCAGAGCTCAATGATGACAAGTAGAAATGCGCGATAGTTAGTTATGGCCCGCCAAGCAAGCAAACAAATAATATATCGATAGTTTAGACAGGATTTGGGTATGTTGGAAAAGCGTCAATAACGGAACAATGGGAAAAAGATCGTTTCTGTTTCGGTTGTTAAAAAATAACATCCTAATTTAAAATTTTGTATTTTATGTTTAGTAATTAATACTTTTCTGTTCTAAAATATAAAAGGACAATCTTAGTTTTTTTTCAGAAGCGCTACATATCGGGCGAAATATTCAAGAGCTCAATAAATAGGGTAAGTAAAAACCTGATTTCCTTTCGCTGAGTAAAATTTTAAAACCACTTTAGACGGAGTTAAAAAAAATTCTTGTTTTGCCTATCGGTTATTGTTCCATTTCCTCGTTCCCAACGTCCATTCATACTCACTGTCTATCGACTACAATCGATTAATCAATAAATCTGATAAGCCAGTGGGAGTGTTTACATTTTAATTGTATATTTCTGTTTTCACTCTCTCCTGTTTGGTTTGGGAACGAGGGTTAGTAGCTCCGAAGTTGGTTGATATATCCGAGTGATTCACGCGTAGACGTTACCGTACACTCGAGTGAATACTTGTGCTCAAAAGTGAATGCATCAAAATTGTATCGTAAAAAAAGAGAAATTTCAGTTCGGGCTTTGAGCATAAAACCGTGTAATTAAATTAAGTAGAGAACTTATCTAAGGTGACTTCATAGAAATGCACGCACACACACCGAAGCATACCTATGTGCACGAATAAGGAGAACAAAGGAAACATTTTTATTGGTTCGGCGCAATACTAATGTTTACAATTAACGATTTCTGTGGAAGTGATAGCTTAGTATACTATATTACTATATTGCGTGCCCTTCGTCGGCCACTGTTCACTGTCATATCTTGTGTACGAGATTGTTTCATGCAGGGACATCCGCTTGACAATAAGCTATCCACAGCTCAGAAATAAAAAATAAATAAAACATCGAAAACGGATCCGCAGAGAATTTCGATTTGCTGATTTCTTATTCCCGACTTACCGATGCGGTTGCTAAATTTGCATGCGACGGTGGAAAAAAAGCAACCGAAGCAGCTTACGATTTCCCATGAAGTTGTACATAATATACGAAAACATAATGGAAGTTCCCCCTCCACAACCAGGCTACTAGTTGCATCATCACTTTCACAGTAGCTACATACACCATATACCGAAAGCCAGTTACCGACAATGAGTTTTAGCGCGAAATTTAACGTATCAATGTCAAAGACCAAAACCCACTTACCTCCTCTGACATTTCTGCCTTTGCTACATAGTCACCTAGGTTTGCGTTAATCAGGAACAAATGGTTCCCACAGTCCTCCGATGTCTCGCTTTTTATTATTCATAAGGTCACTAATTTTGAACTATTTTTAATAGACTGCGAGTTCTTTTGATTTGTGGTTCTGCTTGAAAAATATTCCTCCCTGTGCTCACTATGCTTTTTCACGGCAATAAATGAAGGTAGACGATTTTTTTGGCGACTAACTCCAAAAATAGAATAATTTTTTTTTTAATTTTGGAAAATAAAAAATATGGGCACTTCCATATTGTCGCTTTGACATTTTTATTTTAGTAATTGTCTTGACTTTTCACTCTTCCCAAGCTCTATTTTGTGTACAAATCTTAATTTTTTACCACTTTTAGTTTTAAAGATATCGTTAAAAAACTGCCGAATTCGCTAGGGACAATAGAAGTTGATATTGCGGAAGTGTGTTCGACACCAGATTTTATCAAATTCTGATGGAATATTTTATTCCGATTTTTTGAAAATGTCCAATTATGTCACTCTGAAATGGTTTTGGGTTTACTTATAAATTGCTTGCAGTTTTTGTTTTTCTCACTGTTTTGTGATAGCTGGCTGTTTTGCTTTTAATTTAATAGTTTAACATGTATGGGAGGCATATAGTAAAGAAATCTGTCACATATTGCCATTCCAAAAAAGTAACTTTGGCGTATATTAATAACATTTGTCCAAAAAATAATCAAACTATACTCAAATTTTTTACCTTAGCTGTAAATCAAATTAATTAGAAACTAATATCGAGGCAAAATCATGAGCAAATATGTTTTATTCAAGTTTAAAATTTCTTGGCTGGGTGGACTTTTTCGAGAAAGTGCGCTTATCTTGAAAACATTCAGAGCGATTAAGATTTTGAGTTCTTGAAATATAACACTGCGTAGAGTGAAGTCATATTCTACATATATAAATATATATAAATTGACTCATAAAATTTGATAAAATTGTACATAATCTCATATATGTATGTTTAACAGAATTAGCTCAAAAGGCTCATTACTCAGAGATAAAATCACTTTATTCTATGAATTCATGGGTATTGCGTTGGTAACGGATATGCGCCAAAAACGGGATTTTAACGGAAGCATAATAGATATTGGGTTTTCCTTAGAAATTGTCGAGCTTGCAAAATCTTTTTTTCCTTTAATCCACACGTTTCAAATCCTCTAGCAGATAAGAGTCAAAGCTACATTTCTCGGATTGATTCCTAAATTTTTATTTCATTGGATATTATTTAAATGGGACAATACTGTCTCACTTTGTTAGTATTGATCTAAAAGACTAAAAATCAGAAATAGATGAAGTGGCGCAATACAAAAAAACTGAACGTATGCTTTTGTATTTTATTAACTTGTGTTTTTTGTCAATTTAAAAGTTTTTATAATTAATGGTGAAAAAAATCATACAGGCATTTTCTATTTTTACTGTATATAACATCAAAATTTAGACAACAAAAATGGTACACAAATTTTAATAAACATTATCTATTATTTTGGGATGTTTTGTTAATTATGAATATGTTTTAATGAGTGGATGGAAAAGGCTATTATCCAAAAAACGCAGCCATCCGTAAAATATTCATGTACAATGTCTGATTACATTAAAACCACTTCACTGTATAGATTTCGAAGTCTGGCAATGAATCAGTTTATAATTAGGGTTCTGTAGTAGCAAATCTGTTACAGGGAATTGTGCTTATCAAGTTGCAAGTGATTCAACAGACTTGGCTAAACCTATTCGTTGTGTATATGTTCAGATATCGGTTGCGAGAATAAATGTTTATTTAATGCGTTCAAAAACGGTTTCTTCTGCATTTGAATGAACAGTACAGTATACCTGAAGTCAGAAGTTAGCCGGGTAAGATTTCATTCGATTGAGCTCTCGCACGTTCAATACACCTTAACAGAAATGAAATAATCATAAGCTTGTAGGGCTATCACTGATGATTTTGTAAATATTATTAAAGAGCGTGCTCTATAATAATACAATTTTATGTTTACAGATATGCGATTGTGATAAGATGAGTTTAAGAACCCCATTCAGGAGTACTCCTTTTGGAGTACACATCCTCTTCGCTGCAGTACTCTTTACGTTAATTCAATCATCGAAACAGGTAACTATCATTTGATTTATATTTTATAGCACCAATAACTACTTCTTAAGAACCCAAAGTTTATAGCTCAGAATAATTGTAATTGTGTATTCTATTCAGCTTTAAACTATTCAGAAAATTATTACTAGAGTCAGCCAGGAGAATTGGGTGGGATAGCTACTGCTAGATTTACGTCATCTGTGCATATGAAAATTTAAAAGCACGTGAAAGAGTCAAAACAGATGCAAGCCAATTAAAAAAAATTATTATAATAGCCCAAGGTGGCGATAATGACGTTCTTAACTTACGGGGTAAAATTTAAATTTTAAAAATGGTATTTGGGGCCAGCAGAAGGAGATCAACTTGGTCACTAGATATATAGTATAAAAATTATCATTAAAGTACTACATTAAAGTATACGTTTTATTTGGCTATTAACTCTAAGATGGATACTCCTTTAAGAGCTCTATATTTTTTCTTAGACTAACGTGTTAATTATTGTGTATTTAAGGACTGCATTTGGTACGGCGTATGCAACACCGATACATTTGGGCACAGTCAAAACTGTCCTTACAATGGAACAGCCAAGGAAATGCCTGAAGATGGATTGGAGTTGCTGAAAAAACGATGTGGTTTTTTGCTAGAGAACAATGAGAACAAATTTTGCTGCGACAAAAAACAGGTATGAGTATTACTAGTTTTGCAGTCCATCCGCAATTAATATTTTAATATTGTTTTTATCATTTGCAGGTGGAAGTTTTAAATGATAAGGTTGGGCAGGCCGGTAGTTTACTGGACCGATGTCCATCCTGTATGGAGAACTTGGTTCGACACATCTGCCAATTCACCTGCTCACCGAAGCAATCGGAATTCATGCATATGGTGAACACGACAAAGAATGAAAAAGGTGAATAGTAACACTCTGAAATCATCATTACCCAAAAATCTGTATCGCAATATTATTTTATTTAATATCTTTGGCTGAACTATTTTTGAGAATGGTTACTTGGGGTAAAGGGGAATTTTTCAATGGGGCATATTTCCAATGAAAATTAAAATAAAAGTTAAAGCTAATAATATTTTCTCTTTATTTCAGGAATTGAATATATTAATTCCGTGGATTTGCATATATCGACAGAATACATCAACAAGACTTACAAATCATGCTCTCAGGTACATCTTGATTCTCGATGAAAAATATATTTTTATCTAATCATGGCTTTTCTCCTTATAGGTTTCTGTACCGCAAACAGGTCAATTAGCATTTGACTTAATGTGTGGAGCTTACTCAGCAGCTCGCTGTAGTCCTACAAAATGGTTTAATTTTATGGGGGATGCCACTAGCCCATTTGTTCCTTTTCAAATTACGTATATTCAGCATGAGCCCAAATCAAAACGCAATAAATTTACGCCTCTAAACGTAACAACCGTCCCTTGTAACCAAGCGGTCAACGTAAGTCATACATTTAAAGTTTAAAGTTAAAGTTTATATTACAAATAATATGCATATTATTTATAGAGCAAAGTACCTGCGTGCGCATGTTCGGACTGTGACCTGTCCTGTCCTCAGGGACCTCCGGAACCTTCTCCTCCAGAGCCATTTAAAATTGGCGGACTGGACGCCTATCTCGTCATTATGGCAGCTGTGTTCGTTGTCGGAGTCATAGTATTCCTAATGGGATCGTTTTTATTTACACAAGGTTCGTCAATGGGTGAGTTTTGCGCAATTAAATACTTCGCCAAAACACGATTTCGATAAGAATAAAAAAAAGTCACCAAACCGATTTTTTATACGAAAAGTATACTATAGAATAGTTTTTCTGATAATTATCTCAAACAACCAACCAAATTTCGACTGTCGGATGCTTGAATTTTGGCAATATTTTTAGTACTTTCGAAAAGAATTAATAATTATTTAAAATTATTTTTTAGATGACAATTTCCAAATCGACGGCAATGATGTTTCTGATGAAATGGCTTATAGGGAGAACGATTCGTACTTTGAAAAGCTGGGCGCACAAACAGAGACCTTCCTGGAAACGATTTTCACAAAGTGGGGAACTTTCTTTGCTAGCAATCCTGGGATGACGTTAATTGCCGGAGCTTCCTTGGTTGCGGTTCTGGGATATGGCATTAGTTTTATGGAAATTACTACGGATCCGGTTAAGCTTTGGGCGTCGCCGAATTCAAAGTCCAGACTTGAAAGAGAGTATTTCGATACAAAATTTTCTCCATTCTATCGGCTTGAACAGGTAAATTTTGTTGTGTACAACTTAACAGGCTCATTAAAATAATATAATTTATTTGTGTATTAATAGATAATAATCAAAGCTGTGAACTTGCCCCAAATTGTACACCCTACATCAAATGGCCCCAAAACTTTTGGCCCTGTGTTCGATAAGGAATTTTTGACAAAAATATTAGATCTGCAGGAGAGCATAAAGAACATCAATGCTAATGGCACACAGTTAAAGGATATATGCTTTGCTCCCTTATCAGACGATGGAAAAAAAATCGATGTGTCAAAGTGTGTCGTTCAATCGATTTGGGGATATTTTAAAGACGACCCGGAAGACTTGGATTACCACGATGACGATAATGGATTTAATGTAAGTAAAGAATAATCCTATAGAATGTTAATTCAGTGATATTTTTAAAACCTTTAGGTAACCTATTTGGATAACCTATACGATTGCATAAGTAATCCGTATCTATGCCTGGCTCCATATGGTGGCCCCGTAGATCCAGCCATAGCTTTTGGTGGTTTTCTACCGCCAGGAGACCAACTGACGGGCAGCACGGAATACCAGTTGGCCAATGCTTTGATTTTGACATTCTTGGTCAAAAATCACCACAACACAACAGAGTTAGAACCGGCCCTAAAGTGGGAGAAAGAGTTTATTGAGTTTATGACCAACTATACGAGGGACAACAAGTCAGAGTACATGGACATAGCATTCACTTCGGAGAGGTCGATAGAGGACGAGCTTAACAGGGAGTCCCGGTCGGATGTTTTAACCATCTTGGTATCCTACCTAATTATGTTCTTGTACATTGCGATATCGCTGGGACACGTTAAAGAGTTTAAGAGGGTGTTTATCGACAGTAAAATAACCCTTGGCATAGGTGGTGTCATCATAGTATTAGCCTCAGTAGTTTCCTCCGTTGGCATTTTCGGGTATATCGGTGTGCCGGCCACCCTGATTATTGTGGAAGTTATACCCTTTTTAGTATTAGCTGTAGGAGTCGATAATATTTTTATCCTTGTCCAAACTCACCAGCGAGATCAACGCAAACCGAATGAATCGCTCGAGCAGCAAATAGGTCGAATACTGGGTCGTGTGGGACCAAGTATGCTGCTAACTTCCTTGAGTGAAAGCTTTTGCTTCTTTCTGGGTGGCCTTTCTGATATGCCGGCCGTTAGGGCTTTTGCCTTGTACGCGGGCGTAGCCCTTATCATTGACTTTTTATTGCAAATAACCTGTTTCGTAAGTTTATTCACTTTAGATACGAAACGCAAGGAGGAGAATCGAATGGACATTTGTTGCTTCATCAAGGGAAAGAAACCAGATAGTATAATTAGCAATGAAGGTCTCTTGTACAAATTCTTTAGTAGTGTCTACGTTCCCTTTTTAATGAAGAAAATTGTTCGGGCCAGTGTGATGGTCATCTTTTTTGCGTGGCTCTGCTTCAGCATCGCCATTGCGCCAAAAATTGACATTGGTCTGGACCAAGAGTTGGCGATGCCCCAAGATAGTTTCGTCCTACATTATTTCCAATCGTTGAACGAGAATCTCAACATTGGCCCGCCAGTTTACTTTGTCCTCAGAGGCGATTTAAATTATACAAACAGCTCAGATCAGAATTTAATTTGTGCAGGTCAATATTGCAACGACGACAGCGTTCTAACGCAGATTTACTTAGCTAGTAGGCACTCAAACCGAACCTATATCGCCCGCCCTGCATCTAGTTGGATCGATGATTACTTTGGCTGGACGGCAGCAGCAGGCTCCTGCTGCAAGTACAATAAGGATACTGGTGACTTTTGTCCGCATCAAGGTTAGTGTGGAAAATCATAAGTTGACTCCATGAATCGGGTAATAATTTTGAATTTCTTTCAGATACTTCCTGCTCTAAGTGTAATATCACAAAAAATTCGCTTTTACGACCGGAAGAAAAGGAATTTGAAAAGTATTTGCCATTTTTCCTAAAGGATAATCCGGACGACAGCTGCGCCAAGGCCGGTCATGCAGCTTATGGTGGGGGCGTTCGGTATTCCTACAGCCATGAAAGACTGAACATTGAGACGTCGTACTTTATGGCCTACCACACCATACTAAAGTCCTCGGCAGACTATTTTCTGGCGCTGGAATCGGCTAGAAAGATATCGGCCAATATCACGCAAATGTTGCAGGGCAGATTAATGTCCAACGGAGTTCCTATGGAATCGGCCCTTACGGTCGAAGTTTTCCCCTATTCAGTATTCTATGTGTTTTACGAACAATATCTAACCATGTGGTCAGACACTTTGCAGAGCATGGGTATTTCAGTTCTTTCCATTTTTGTTGTTACATTTATTTTGATGGGCTTCGACGTTCATTCCGCATTAGTTGTTGTAATCACGATAACAATGATTGTTGTTAATCTAGGAGGCCTTATGTATTATTGGAACATTTCGTTAAATGCTGTTTCGTTAGTTAACCTTGTTATGGCTGTCGGCATATCTGTAGAATTTTGTTCGCACCTGGTGCACAGCTTCGCTACTTCGAAATCAGTTAGTCAAATTGATCGGGCGGCAGATAGCTTATCGAAAATGGGTAGTTCCATTTTCTCCGGAATTACTTTAACCAAATTTGCAGGCATTCTAGTGCTAGCTTTTGCTAAAAGTCAGATATTCCAAGTGTTTTATTTCCGCATGTATTTGGGAATAGTAGTCATTGGGGCGGCGCATGGCTTGATCTTTCTCCCGGTTCTATTAAGTTATATTGGTAAGTAAATCTTAATAATAATAATTGTTCTGATTAGGTTATCCATCTATCCATTTTCGTAAAATAAATATTTTCTTTGTTTTATTTTCAGGGGCTCCTGTAAGTAATGCTAGAATAAGATATCATAGCCAGGCTGCTGCTGAGCACGAGACAGCACTAGCGGGAATTCTATAAATCAATCCCATAGTTGTATTGTAATAATCTCAAAAATATTTTAAATGTTAACTGGTTAAGGTATAATAAATATTAACAAACAAATGTCGGGTTTTATATATTTTTTGTTAAATTTATTGTTATTTTTTCGCACCAAAATAAAGAAGACTCGAATACCAAAGAAAACAGAAGCCGTATTTCTTTTCAAACTTAACTTTTCAGGCTTATCAATTTAACCCTGAGTAATATTAATATTATTAAACAACAAAATAGAGTATTTTCAACACATTTGTACTTTATTTCATCTTGATGGCAGATTTTTAACAAACGGCACGATCTCCGTGATCCATTCGATGGATATTTCAGTGACTTGGCGGAGAAATGTTTGTTCCGTCTGCACTATTTCGGTGAAGAGTATGTAGCTCGGCTTGTACTTTCCATGCAGAACACTTGACGGATGAATTTTGGCCCTGATGTTGCCGGACACGGTTATGTAGAAACCATCTCGTTGCAATACGGCAATATTTTCAAAGAACCCATTTAAAATGCATTTTTTTAACATTTCGATGTCATCAGAACTGTTTAGGGCCAAATTTAGTCGCTCGCTTATTTCAGTCAATTGTCGACGAACATTTCGGGCGTAGGTTAAGCTACGCAAATTTAAGTAGTTGTCATGACACCACATCTGAAATGAAAGCGAAAAGAAACAAAGATAAATATACACTTTCAAACGATTTTATGTCAGATATATTACCTTTGGCTTTTCTGTTTTGGAAAATGCATTAAATACATTCAGAAGCGTTAAGTGATCTCCATGCTTCGATTGAAATTTAGCATGAGCTAAGGCAGCCATTTCATTTTTGTCGCTATTCGAAACGAAGACATGATCACTTGAGAGGACAGACACGAGGCTTAGAATCTCCTCCATGCAGCCGAACGAGGATGCGGTTAGCAGTAACTTTGAATATTTGGGATCCAAAGGATACTGCACCATTTGACGACCCAGAGGTGTAATGTGTGACACTGTTCCAACTTTAATAGCACCCAGGGCCTCTAGACTTTTGTATGCACTCCTCAGACCTTCTTCGAGGGGAGCGTCTAAGAAGTCAAAATTGTTGCAATCAATGTCTAAGGCGAGCAGCTGCAGCACCATTGACGTGGGGTTCGTCCGCAGGATTTCCGGCTGATTGGCATCTGCAAACGATTCCATTTCTCTTTTTGTATACGCCCTGTAGCAGGTTCCATCCGCATCGCGACCTGCTCGACCTGATCTCTGCCACGCTTGCGCCCGAGATATTCGAACCGACTTCAAGACGTCCAGTCCGTCGGCCGTGTTAAAGGATTTCTCCTTCACAAACCCACAATCGATCACACAGCGGATTCCGGGTATGGTGATTGATGTTTCAGCAATGTTTGTGGCCAGTATTACTTTTCGAACGTTGGCCGGTGTCGGAACAAAACACTCCAATTGCTTTCCCTGCGATAATTGAGCGTATAATGTAAACACGCGGAGATCCGTAGTTCCACTCATGTCAATCTGAAATAATAAGGAACTTACTTTTATTGGGGTGCTATCTGTTAGATTTATAAGTATAGACTTACCTTTGCTAGCTGGCGAATTTGTTGGGCCAATGATTCAATTTCTTCCTGCCCTGTTAGGAATATCAAAACGTCATGGCTGTAATATTAAATATAAAATAATTTGCAGGTTATTTAAGGGCTATACAATAATAGTTTTAATAAGTACTTAAACTACAGAATGGAACCTACTTTCGAGGAGTGGTGCGATGGATGTGAAAGAGGGTAACCAGCACGGTGTGGACATAGTCCTCGTGTTCCTCCTTGGTGTGCATCACACGGACGGGATAGGTCCTGCCCTCCAGATACATTCCCTTGCAGTTGAAGTACTTTCCAAAGTGATCAATATCCATCGTGGCCGAGGTAACAACTACCTTTAGGCTGCCCAGCTTTTGCTTCCGCCTCTCCTTCTGGGCATCTTTCACTATCCCGAATAGTAGATCCGCATTTACGGTTCGTTCGTGAGCCTCGTCCAGAATAATCACGGAATATTTGAGCAAAAGTCGATCCCTGATAGACTCTCGCAGCAAAACGCCATCGGTGAGAAAGCGTATCTTGGTGCCCTTGGAGGTGGCATCCTCGAATCGAACCGTATAGCCCACCGTATCGCCGATGTTTCCGGATAATTCCTGGGCCACTCGACGAGCGACTGTTATAGCCGCCACTCTGCGTGGCTGCGTGATCCCGATCATTCCGTTCTTGGCGTAACCGGCCTGCAGAAGGAACTGCGGAATTTGGGTGGTCTTTCCCGATCCCGTCTCACTCATGATCAGCACGGTGTCATTCTGTTCCAGTTCCTTCAGGATTCTCTGGCGGCAGTTGAAGACGGGCAATGATCGCTGGTGCTGTTCGATTGAGGTCCTCTTACTGGTCAGCAGAATTGGTGCTATTGTTTGCTTTATCTGTGGGAGATGCGTTTTCTTCTCCAAAATGGGACTACTTCCCATAGAATCGTGCTTCCTTTTGATGGAGAACTTAACAGGCGATGGACCGCCTGCATCGCCCTTGCTGGTGGCCAAGTATTTGGAGTCCATCGTAGCACGTTTCTGAGAAATAAATGTAAACAAAGATACTTAAGTTAAATAGAAGTGGTTTGCTGTAGAATTCCTTGTGACAATGGGTCAGCTTTGTTTTGTCCGGTGTTCAAATTACCTGTGCCACTTTTTATAAAGCAAAAATTAGACCAATTCCCGGAAATATTTTAGGAAAACATCAAATGGGACAAGACAAGCAACAGGCATGCGAATAAAAGTAGGGTTGCCACATGTTACCAAAAAGTGAGACCGTATACGGCATTTTCATCAAAAAAATACGGGTATCACAAAAACATCTTCCAACCCAAAATTGAAGAAATTTGTATTGATGTACGCAAGAATTTTAATTTTTCTTGATACCCTCGATATTGGAATTCTTTGGTTTTTAAGATTATTTATTTAAAATTTTGAATGGCAATTAGATCACCTTTGAACAATAAAATTAAAAAAAAATTGATTTGTCAAATTAAAAAACAAAAAGAAATGGAACACGATTTAGTTTTCTATAAAAGCAATAACTAAAATAAAAGATATATTTAAGAAAATCAAATTGTTTATTGTATATTGCATAATATTTTTTAATGTCTAGCTATTTAGCGGGAAATCCCGCCAAGTTTATAGTTCTATCGTTTCATGTATATTAAGGTTCTTAGGATTCGGTCACACTTCTTAAAAGAACAACAAAAAACAAACAAATTAAAATTAAATTAAAATGAAGTCCGAAAAACTTAAGCGAAACTTTTGGATATCGGCTGAAATCGAGTGTATGCTCGACTTAATAAAGGAAGTTAACAACTGTCAAGGAGCCTTGTCCACGAGCACCACACAATACACATTCATCCAAATCGCCAACCAGATGAAAAAAAGAGGTTTTCCAAACAAGTCTCCCACTCAAATCCGAAGGAAATGGTTTCAAATGAAGAGTGCTTATCTATGTTACAAGAAGGGCAATGTTGATCGACTATTTCTGATTCCCGAGAAATTTCGTAACGTCATCGCCCAGTTTGTAGAAAGCGGTGAAAAAATTGGACGCTCGAACCTCTCCACAATCTCGACTGGAACGGCTCCAATAATGCAGCAAAGCCAGGAAGGTGAATATATTCAAATATAATAATAAAATACCAATTTGCATACTAAAATCATTTACCCTTACTTTATAGTACCTTTAGAGGAAGACACTTCCGTCATGGATAAATTCCTGAATCAAATCCGTAAGAACAACAAAATGATAAATAATGAGTATACAAAGCTGGAGGAATCCCTACAACAATTTGAGCAGAAATGTCAATTTATTCGAGACAGGAATATGATAAAGCTTATCGATGGTTATTAGCTAATTATGTTTTAAATTCTGTACAAATTAAAATAATTATCTTAAGAGTAAAATAAAGTGTTTTTCTAAAAAAAATTTTTTTTTATATTCAACCAAAATGTAAATACTTTGGAAAAAATTATTGAATGTCTTTAAAAATGTTAATTTTTAAGGTCAGTTTTATTAAAAATACTTTAGTAAAATAGGTAAACAAAAATTTCAATTCGGTTAATAATGCCTTAAATAAATAAAAGTAATGAATGAGCACTCTATCTGCACATAACTTCAAAAGTAACCTGAAATCACTTATCTCTTATAATAACAACTGGTTTTTAACAAAGTGTTTATGTAAATATGTATACGTATACATATTTATGTATCTAGTTCTTGATGTGTGCACCTGCCACATTTGTATTTCTTAAGGAAAAATCCGAGTTAACCAAAATTACATTTAACATTTGATAATGGAATAAAATACTAAACTTTTTGGAAATAACTTATAAAATATATTAAGTGATTAAAATCGTAAATAAACTCCGGTCTAAAATTATAGGATTTAAGCAGCATTCGGAAAAAGCAACATAAGGTCTTATTAGCTTTGAGAAACCGGATCAAATGCAGAAAACTCAATTACTTAATTGCGCTGCAAATACACAAATAGAAATCATTGGTATGTACCATACATTGCTCTTCACAAACTAGTTTATTTTTTCTTTTAAGTGTACATATGTGCGGATAAAATTGACAACAATTAAACTTGGCAAAGAGTGCGTATATGAATATAACTTTAAATTATACCAGATTAAACGATTAATTAGACTTTCATATTTTAATGAATGTGCAAAAGCAGGTTTAGTACTTGTAGCTGTGTGAATATTGGTAATTTTTAACACCATGATGTGAATTAATATGTAACGCTTTTGTTATTATGTTGTCTTTCTTTGTTGTTATTATATCGTGTACATCAGAGTGAGAACAATATCGGTACACATTTAGAGTCTCAGCTCTGCTCTTCTACTGACCCAGACCTTTTTCTCTTATTTCTCTCTTGAATATTACCCATTGTTCAACGAACCCGTGAGCCTGGCTTACATGGCGTTGCCAGACTTCAGTCGTGGCTTAATTTGTATATGATTTATCTATTTCTTAAATCAGTCAATTTTTAAATCAAAATATATTTAATTAAAATGCATTTAGGATCATACTGTTATAGGATAAAATGATCGAATTGTTGTTTAATGTTTTCTGGAACAATTGTAATAAAAACAGCTTGTAACATTTTTTTTAATATAATATCTTATTTTACCTGTTGAATGTTCTTATATATTTAAATTCTAAAAGCTTAATCTAATGGTTTGAATTTAATGGTTTTACTTTTAGATAAACATGTTATATGTTGTTTGGATCATTTTATTGAGTAGCACTCTGTGTAACTGCCTAGACAATGGCCTCGCTAAAACTCCCCCAATGGGATGGCTTTCATGGGAAAGATTTCGATGTAATACAGACTGCGTAAACGATCCAGATAATTGCATAAGGTAAGTCAACAATATTATTTGCTAAACAAATAATGAGAAACTGTTTTAACTTTTTAAATTTGATTGATTTTTATAATTTAGTGAACAGTTATTTCAAACTATGACCGATATTGTTGTTGCTGATGGATATGCATCTGTTGGATACGAATATATTAACATTGATGATTGCTGGTTAGAAAAGCACCGCGGTCATGATGGAAAATTGGTAGCTGACCGCAAACGGTTTCCCAATGGAATTAAAGCTTTATCTGACTATGTAAGTATTCAAATATTAATATTATGGTAATTCCTAATCAAAAATAGAAAATTATCTGAAATTAACATCGATTTAATCTTAAAATTCCACAAATCTTTAGTCATAAAAATGACTAATTCCGATACGTCTCTCCATTTTAACAGTGGTAAGAGATTTATTAAATCTGAAGATTTTGAACGCATGATTAACAATCTTGGTGTTAATCAAAATAATTATAGTTATAGTACTAAAATGGTTTATGTAGCCGCGATAAATAATTTATCACATTCTTTCAACAGATTCATTCCAGAGGCCTCAAATTTGGAATATACGAGGACTACGGAAACTATACTTGTGCGGGGTATCCTGGCATTATAGGCTATGAAGAGAAGGACGCACTTCTATTTGCGGAGTGGAATGTGGATTACGTAAAATTGGATGGCTGTTATGCGCTACCTTTTGACATGGATCTGGGATACTCGACATTCGGAAGGCTTCTGAACAGTACAGGCAAATCGATGGTGTATTCGTGCAGTTGGCCGGTGTATCAGATTTATGCTGGAATACAGCCAAACTATTCAGCAATCCAAACACATTGCAACCTTTGGAGAAATTATGATGACATCCAGGACTCTTGGGCGTCTGTTGAAAATATAATCGATTACTATGGTAATAATCAGGATTTAATAGCTCCAAATGCGGGACCTGGGCATTGGAACGATCCAGACATGGTAAGTTTAAGTTCTTGAAAAAGTAGTTAATTTGTTTCTGATTTGTTGTACTTCAATTTTAGTTAATTATTGGAAACTTTGGACTAAGTTATGAGCAAGCAAAAACACAATTCGCCATTTGGTCAATTTTGGCTGCTCCACTTTTGATGTCAGTGGATTTAAGAACGATTCGTCCGCAATTTAAGCATATTTTACAAAATAGAAAAATAATTGCAGTGGATCAAGATCCACTTGGAATACAGGGAAGACGAATTTATAAGCATAAGGGAATTGAGATTTGGTCCAGACCTATTGGCCCACTCTACCAAAACTTTTACTCCTACGCAATTGCCTTTGTTAATAGAAGAACGGATGGAACTCCTTCAGATATATCAGTTACTTTAAAAGAGTTGGGTCTTATTAATTTCTCCGGATACAGAGTAGAGGTATGTTTTCAATAATATTTTGTAAATACTTCGAATTTAATTGCTTTTTATCCATCAGGACCTCTACGAAAATGTTGACTATGGTGTCTTATACCCCAACACTAAAATCAAAGTCAAAGTAAACCCCTCTGGAGTGGTTATGCTGAAGGGAGAAGTTCAGTACCCAGTTGACTTGTAAATGAGATTGTTAAATGAGATTGCCTTAAATTAACATTAATTGATACTAATTTGTCAATAAATTTTAATCCACCCCTTTGTGTTTGCCTAATTTCTACAAAAAAGGAATGCTTCTTCAGCTCAGCTTTTAATAATATTTCGGTTCCCTTTTAACGGTCTGCATTTTAACATTCAACATTTAACATTAACAGTCGCCATTTCCAATTACGGTCTACGAATTTGAAAACCGGATTATATCGTTTTAGTATTTTGCATATGTGCGAGCACGGTCACACTCGATGCCAGCAAAAAGACGAAGTGAACAATTGAAGCTGAATTAATTGAATTGAGAGCAATTGCTGCGCTTGGCAGAGGAGCAGCTTAACAATGCAGGTGTGATCCGCTGGCCGGGCGCCGACGCACAACAGCAGGATGCACTTTTCCATACCGGACACCCAGGAGCTGGGCTCCTCGCCCACCTACACGGCGTACAACATACACATCAACGGCAGCCACCACTGCGTCCTGCGCTACAAACAGCTGCACTCCCTGAACGAAGCACTGCGCAGGCACTGTGTGGGCGTTCCCCTGCCGCCCTTTCCCCCGAAGCGCCTCCTGCCGCTCACCAATGGCCAACTGGAGGCGCGTCGCAGTTCCCTGGAGCAGTACCTGCAGGCGGTGGGCCAGGACAACCGCCTCGCCCGATCCTCACACCTGCAGCAGTTCCTGCAGCGGGCCCAGCTGGATACGGCCCTTGCCGAGGGCCAGGTGACCAGCGATTGCGAGGAGCAGCAGCTGGAGGTGCAGGTCTACACGAATCCAGCCAGCGAACGCATCCTGGTCAGTTGCTCGGTCCAGCAGAACGCCAGTGCACTCCTGAAAAGCGTCTGCCGGGATCTCCAACTGCCCGATGAGCTGGTCCGCTTCTTCTGCCTGTTCCTAGTGCGGCGCCAGAGGAAATTCGATGAACTGCACCTCGTGCGCCGCCTCATGGACTTCGAGTCGCCGTACATAACGCGTCTGCATGTCCAGCCCTGCGAGCTGCTGCTCCGTACCTGCTACTGGGACTCGAGTAGAGATGCCAAGCTGACTGGGAACAAGGTTGCCCTGAACCTGCTGTACAGCCAGACCGTGGCGGATGTGAACCGCGAGTGGGTTGTCATCTGTTCGCCCGGCGAGGGTCGCCAACTGAGCAGCCTGCAGCTGCAGGGAAGACCGCGAGAGTACATGGAGCTGGTGCGTCAGTTGCCTTCCTACGGCTGCCTGCAGTTCGATGAGGCGCAGGTTGACTATCCGGAACCAAATACGATGGCGCTGGTCAGCATTGGCAACAAGGAGTTGGCCCTGCGGACGGCGCGTGGCGCCAAGATTTATGAGACTAAGTTCCGGGTGACCAGGATGCGGTCGTGGCGCGTCAGCGTCACTCACAATACACTGGAGTCGCGTCTGCAGCCCTCGCACCTTCAGCTAGCATTCGAGTACCTCATTGGCAAGCAGACGCTGCGCTGGATAACCATCAACAGTGAGCAGGCCATGCTGATGTCCGTATGCCTGCAGGCGATGGTCGACGAGCTTTTGCAGCGAGGCGGCGAAAAGACGCATCCTGGCAGTGACGACGAGCAGGAGCAGGCGGCAGTAACCTCGTCCTCATCCACGCCCAGCTCCACCTGCTCCACGTCAACGTGGGCATCATCCTCGTGTTCTACGTCCACGGCGCCCACAACGCCGCCAGTTAGGTTTCTGTCCGAGGACTCGGCACCCAGATCCAAGCCCAGGCTGACCACCTCTCGCACATTCGGAGCCGTTTTCTTCCGCAACGACGTAGTGGACAATGGAGGAAGGGTGGCCAACGAGGCGTTCGAAGGCATCGGGGATGATGATCTATGAATGTGCTAAAGCAATGCTTGCCGTGAGTTGCCAAAACGAATGCTCTTTTCGAGGAAAGAGCCGCCAAACTAGTTTAAATCCCACTGCACACGTAGGCGTGCGTTCAACTAAGGTTGAAGATTTTATATGTGTGTAATACAAAGACTTTATTCTCTCTGCTACTTGCAAATGTTACGAAGTCTAAATTAAGGTTTTGCGTAATATCTGTTTATTGGATGAAAGCGCAGAATTGTGGTGTAAAGAAATGAATGCTCAAGATGAATGGCCCGTTTTACCTTCATTACTTATATCTACATGTTGAATTATTGTAAATGATCTGTAAATTAATATTCGACGACGCATTTTATCTCTTTTTATCATTTCCTGTATTGTAATATATGTACGTGAAACTTTATTTTAGAGATAGATGAAAGAATATGTTATGCATTTTATAAAAATAAATGTACTGATAAATATGACGAATGAAATGAATCCAACCGGATTCTACCGAAAAAAATATGTACATTCCCTAATCTGTTGAATCACTTTCAAATAAATGACGACAACGTTTGACTAACTAAACAACTTTTTAGGAATATAAAAAAAAGAGAAACGGAAGAAGCTTTTACACTTATCTTGTTGTTTTGGGTATTCCTGGTTTAACTCGTTTTTGGAAATATATTAAAATATTTCATATTTAAAAGATTCAAAATATTAAATATACAAATTACATAAAAAACAGTTGATTTATATTTATTAATTAAAATAAAAATGGAATTATTTTGTTTATAATTTCTAATAAATCAATTTTTAATAGAGCTTATAGAAATTTTATCTCTGTAATGTTCTTAAAATCCATGAAAATATTTTAAAAATATAAGCATGTAAGGAGCCATCATAGAAAAAGGTAAAATATATTTTTTTATTTTAAGTAAAATAAAATTATTTAATTGGGATTGTTTAAATACATAAAGGGTATTCCTGGCAGTTTAAAAACCCGGTACTTTAGTATATTTTTCGGTATATTTAAACCAACACAGCTGCGGTCACACTGCTGCTAAAGAGAAAAGATTTGTACGGAATATAAATAACTTTTCGACCATAAACAAGACTACTTGGAGGGCTTTATTTTACACAAGGACCCGGCAATATGGATCGCAATAACGGGTAAGGTAACGGGATTGCAGCATGGGACCGAAAAGCGGAACTTTTGCCCGAAATGCGCCTGTGTGCATCGACGACAAAAGACTGTGTTTACACACATACGCACATCCACGGGTATAAACATGGCACGTCTGTATGTCCGATCTTCCTCTTAATACCCGTTACTTCAATTTTTTGTATAAAAAAAACTGTATAATCGATCCAAAATATTTTAAAACAATACGGGTCTGACCTTATAAATGTACGTTATTTATGTCAGTAGCAACCAGTGTGTTCTAACTGATTGTTTATATCTTATCCAGGCTATTGAGGTTTTGTATTCAAGGTTTATAAACCATAAAAATCTCCTGAGATTTGAAACCTCTTTCAAATCTGTTAGAAAGTATGCAGTAAAAAATAAGACAGTCTTTTTTAATGTATTTCTAGGACTTCACCACTAAAAATATATTGTAGCATACTTTTAAACACATTTTTTAAGCGATTTCAAACCTTTAGGATGTTCTAAGGCTCGATATATTCAAAATAATCAATTTACTCTTCTCTTATAGACGCTATCCCTACAACATAAGGCGCCAGAATAGCGGGCACAATCCGTCGCACAGCTACCATCATCACCACAACAACAATTCGGTGGCGGGGGCGTCGAATTCTCCGGGATACAACAATCACAGCGCCGGAAGCTCTCCGTCCGTCGGTGCGCACAACAACAGCAATGCCCTCTATGCGACAGCCGCCGGACAACAACAACAACCACAGAGCCTGCCGATCTCGCAGCACGACGAGCTGATCCGATACATCCGGGAGGCATGGAATAAGGTAAGGTCGCCGTTACTCGGAACCAGATGACCATCCACTTGTCACCGTGCTTCGCTTTTTGCCCTCCAAAAATGGGAACCGTAGACAATGAGTCAGTCGTCATTCTCACTTCCAATTTCAAAAGTTTTTCGAGAAAAAGGATAGGATAGCTTAGAAGTCAGAATTGCCACACATTTCAGATCAATCGATCATTCATTTGATTCCTCGCAAGTAAGTTATGTTCAGTTGATCAAAAATGAGGGTTGAAATAACTTATTAAGGTGACTAAAAGATTGCCACAATATATTCTTACCTTTAGTATTTTAGGTTTTAAAAAAGATTTCAATTTTTTAAAGATGTTGGCATTCATTTAAACGAGGTTGCCTATTTAACCTCCTGTTTGTAATATTTCTTCTAAACAAATCCTTAGAAAACTTATGTTTAGAAGACTAATTCGCTAAAAAATAGTTATTTAACTTAAAATTTTAATACTCACGGCAGATTTACTACCTATATATTTTGAATAGGAATTTAGAATTCTTGACACAATCGTTTGGAAATAAAACCATTGAGGATTACGGGTCCTGGCTGAAATTGTCGGTTGCTCTTCATGCTTTGCTTTCTCTCCAGGTCTATGAACAGAGCCCACCTGTGCTCTACTGCAACGAATCTGATAATCAGCTGAAAAACTTCAAGCCATTCGATCTGGAGGAGTACTGGGGCCAGCGCCTGGTGCAGAACATTCACGTGACCACCACGCAGGCTGGTGGACACCAGTAGAAACGGGAATCTTACAGCGGACAACGGCATGTGCTTCATGTGGTAACAATTAATTAAATTATACATTTAAAAGGGTGCCAGTTCCCCCCGATTATTGACTAGTTTCCATGCGATTGGAATTTACATTTATGTTTGTTTGCGACCTGCTTTGGACTATATTGTGTGTAAAAATTTATTAAAATCCACTGCCAGCTGAAAGGCAAATATTGTATTCAATAAAGCGACGATTGGCTAACGATTTTACCCCATGGCACCCTGAATCTAGCATGCTATCTGCATTTAAGTGTTGTGCATTAAGCGCGCTTAAAATTTGACCAGAACAACAATAAACAATTTAGATCGTAGACAAATTGAAAACAGTCTTGTGTGTTCATTTTAGAAATTTGCTCCCTGCATAATTATTTTGGAAATTGGTATGGCACAAAGGATAGAACAAAAAAAAAATGATTTTACTCTAGATTTACATAATATTAAAATCAGTGATAGGCAATTTCCTTGGCTA
This sequence comes from Drosophila prostipennis, assembly GCA_037075205.1. Classification (NCBI taxonomy): domain Eukaryota; kingdom Metazoa; phylum Arthropoda; class Insecta; order Diptera; family Drosophilidae; genus Drosophila; species Drosophila prostipennis. The sequence goes on along the minus strand of JBAMCJ010002255.1, from coordinate 401,286 downwards.
AGCAGTGAAAATTATTAATATTGTTCTGATTAGATACAATATTTACTGATAACGGATAAGTAATCAACGTAATGTCCTTGGATAAATTGAATTTTTTTTGGGATATTTATAGCAAAAATACAAAAAAGAATTTTAAAGTTATATTGGAAATTAAGAATGTTAAATATTCTTTTTTCGTTGAGTATTGAAGAAAGCGCATCGATAATGCCGAATTTTAATTAATAATTTTCCAGATGGGAAACCTTATAAATTCACCTGATTAGGCCGGCTCCTTAAAACAAGACCCTATTGAAAAAAACAGGACTTTCTCACTTTCGACTCATAATGGAGTCCTTTACACAGTTACCATCACCTTCTCTAAGCGAAAACACTGCGTTTTTGTACTGAACGGCAATTCGTGGGTTTATAAAAGTAACTTTTATTTTCTCTCACTGTTTACATCGTACCGCTGCTGTTGTTGTTGTTATTTCAGCACATGGATCGAGCGGATCCCTTAGACCATCTTGCGCAGCAGACGGTTGATGTGGTCCTCACGGTTGCCGAAATCTCCGCCGTTCACATAATGGTTGGCCTTCTTGCGCCAGCCGCCGGTGGGGGTGTTGAGCTTGAAGGGCCACAGGAAGTTGGAGGCGTACTTGAAGTTGGGGCCGACGGTGAAGATCTCGTGGACGAGGTCCTCGACGCACTGGATCTTGTGCGCCTGTCGCAGCTTGCGCTCGATGACGAAGTTGTCGGTGATGGGCACGCGCTGGCGGCTGTGCTTCACGAAACCGCGCTTGTAGATCAGCTCCCGCACGGACTTGAGGTTGGGGTAACCCCAGGTGATGTAGGGCTCGGCGATGCGCAGCATGTTGATGGTGGCCTTGTTCAGCTTGATGAACACACCGTTGTTGATCTGCCGCAGGCGGAACAGCTGCAGAACCTTACGGACCTTGGGCGCCACCTTGTTGATACTGCGAGGAGGATGGAGTTTATAGAAGGAGCTGGAGGGGATTGGCGTGGCAATGCCGTCACTCACCCGCGGATACGGACAACGAAGGCCAGCTTGGCCTCGGCGGGCACGTAGAACTGGTTGCGCTTCTTGGCCAGGCGGCGCAGCTTGATCTCGCGCTGGTCGGCCTTGATGTACTCATTCTGGTACTTCTCGGCGCGCACCAGGTTCTCCTTCTTGCGCAGGGCAATCACGGCGGCCTTCTTGAGGCGACGTTTCGACTCGGCGACTCGCTTGGAGATTTGTTTCTTGCTGAACTTCAGCTTCGATTCCGGCACAGCGGGCAGCTTTTTCGCTGCTGGCTTCTTGGCGACCGGAGCAGGCATCTGTGGGCGGCAGAAAGGGGTTCCATTTGAGTGGTTTCCTCTCAAGTTCGGGTGTATTTTTATTGAAATATCGCACTAACCTTTTACTAGTCACTGCACACGCTGGTAAAAGAAAGGGAAAGAAAGACCGGAAACGTGGTATACGCCATGTACGAGCTGTCAAATCGGTTCGGTGCAACCCTGCGTGCAGTGTTGCGAGCTGGGGGAAAACGTGACACGAGGCCTATCGGCCAGCGGTCACACTGGCTGGACGGGTGTCTGTTATCGAAGGTGCACCACCTCTGGCGGATCAACAGGAGATTGCGCGGAATTTGGGAATTTCGGGAATTGAGGTAGGTTTTCTATTATTCTGGCTAGTCTATAACAATAATAGTCTATTGAGTGGGTTTACGGGGTACTTAAGTATGGCCTGGTTTTTGTATTGCGTTGCCACAGGCGATTTCATTCGAAATGTACGCATTTTCAGTGTTCAACTCTGTTGAAGATGAATTGCAACTGTAAAAATGTTTGTAATTTTACAAATATTTTGTGAATCTAGTTTACAATTTTAAGGTATTTAAGCTTTATAATAGTTTATATTTATTAATTATGCATTTTGTATCTATATTTAAAATATTCTATATATTTCAGTTTATTTTGATGCATTAACATCGCCATAATAGAAGACACCTTACCTAATTGACGATATTGACACAACCAGTCAAAAACAAACGCATTTTACTAAAACAATTTGATAAAATGAACTCCACACAAAGCCCTGTGTATCACACCTCCGTTGAGCAGAAGCGACATGCCCAAGATGTGGCCAAAAGACAGCGAATGGGAATGCAAATGCCCAAACTGCGCGAAATGCTGCGAGAGGTAAAAACCATAGTGTTCCACTTGAAAACACCAAATTAAATCTAATATAATTCCAACAGAAGTACCGCAAGCGCATTATAGAGACCCGCCATAAATGCACGGACGCCAATCGCGAAATTCAGCTGGTAGGAAAAAGGGATTCCCAAAGTATCATTCATAAATAACCCTTCGTTTTTCCAGTCGGAACTTAGGGACATCCTTCGCCTGGAGCTCAGCGAGTTGGAGAAGGATGTGGAGCTAGAGGAGCTCATCCTAGAGGAACTGCTCTCCGATGTGAACGAGTGGTATGCCTTGGGCGAGCAGAACCTGGAAACTCTGTACGTAGAGTCGGATGAGAAGCCAAAGGATGTCCTGTGTCCAGTTTGCCAGATTAAAACTCTAAGACGCCACAAAGGCGCCTTCATCTGCGAGTGTGGCATCCAGTTTGAGCACTCTGCCAATATGGAGCAGTTGCAGGTACTCCTACAACAGCAAATCGCCAGCCACGAGCTGAATTGCACTCAGGCCCTGCGATTCTTCATCGAACCCTCTTCGGGACACCTATATAACATGTGCGGCAGCTGCGACTACTTTTCCTCGGTTTAGTTAGTCCTTGGACGTTGTTTTTCAATCGCTGGCGTCCTCTAGTATACGATCTTTAATGTTAACTCATTTTGTTAGTAAAGTAAGCAAGTTTTTTTTTGTTATTCGGATAGAAATTAGGCAGTCTTTTATCAGTTTCTAGTGACACACACAGATCCCAATAGGAAATTACAAATATTAATCTACACAAATACGAATTTCTCAATGTAACCTTTTTAATTTTTGTTACTCTAATAGAAAGTCAAGCGTTAAACAGTCTAATATTATTCTTTCTGATTGAAAATAATCTATCTACATGATGTGCTATTTTAGATCACCAAAATTGATACGAAAAAATATATATCTAAGAACAAATATTACTTATCACTACACTTTTCAATTTTAGTATTAAGGTTACTTCATTCAATATTGCCAAAAAAAATTGTAAAACAAATATTTTGAAAGTAATAGCTAGAACAAGGCAAAATGTATTTTAGAGCGGCACAGATATACAATCTTCCAACTAAATTCTGGTGGAATTTATTCGTAGATTTCAAATATTCAAACAAACATGATAACAAATTGATTAAAACTTTTCTTCTTTAGGCGTTTTAGTGAAATATATGGGTCGCTGATATCAGTGGCTAGCCTCCCCCAACCCACTCGATGTGGGAAGAGCTTTTCCCCATCGCGCACGTGCGCGATCCCCCAGATCAGTGCAATATCTTCTCGAGTTCGGGCGGCTGGCCTGGCTCTTCGTGATTTTCCGGCGTGCGAGAGTCTGCTTAGTGTGCCGCCACGCTCGGTCGAAGTCGGTTGGCCTTTTCTTCTCTCGAAGTTTTCTTTATCGCGGGAAACGTGTGCCACCGCCATACATATCTCCTGCAGCTATTTTGTTTATACAAAAATTACTTAAAAGAATAATAATTGAATGGCAACTGGGGACGCGACGGGCTCTCAGCTGGGAGCGAATGGAAATTAATATTGGATCCATCGCGATCGCGCCTAACACATATTGCGCCAGCAGTAATCGCAGTGCATATTCCCGATTGCGAAATAGTTTGTTTATATTGAGCGGTTCTGTATTTGCTGCTCAACCTGTTGTACGCAAAAGTTTGAAAGTGAATGCCTATAGAATCGGTTTTAATTGTGAGCGATACAATACGATACAAAGAAGCGTACAAGAATATGCGCAACGGGAGGAAAATGTTTTGAAATGAAATCACAAAAGTGAAATCTTTGCAGAGTTTAAGACCCGGCGCCTGGTGAAAACGTTGGCAAACATCATTCAATTCTGGCCATAAGTTTCGGTTTTATTGGCCATTATGAAGCAGTTGTTCAATATAATACACTGTGATCACTTGAATGGGCATGTACGCTCTATTTATGATAATTTAAATACAGATGTTTGCGGCATTGACCGTGTGAGGCGTGTTTTTACGTGTTTGAGCATTTTTCTGCTACTTTTCGGATGGATATTTGTTTGGAAAAGATATAAAAAGTGAGTTTCATTCAGTCGTCTTAGGCAAATGCGAAATTTTGCTTTTATATAGGCTACTGAACTCTCTAAATATATATTAATTTTATAAGAAACTCTGCCTTTCTCGATCGCCCTTTAATACAACTTGGCCTACAAGTGCTGAATTGACATATTTTAAACTAAAATTAAAGCGTTTTTGCTTTGTTTTATTTGTTTTTCAACCAAGTATAAACATATACTTGCTTTGTTTACAATGAGCTGCTGCTTTTCGCCTTTAAATTGTGCAAAAGGCATGAACTGAAATAGGGTCAGATGTAATTAGCTCCTTTGCCAATCATTCTATGAGAGCATCATCAGAAGTTTTATATCCAGTTTACTCCTTGGTCAATTGCGACCAAAATAAGAATGTAAATATTTCCCACAAATGTACGTATACGTATTAGACAGGGAAATGAGCACATTTGTTTAAATTTAGCACATGCGTTTGTGGATTATACGAATTCTGGAGAAATGATGAGTGAGCCAGAGTATTCTACCTCTATGCATAATCGGCTCGAAAGCTCACCAGACAACATTTATTGCCTAAGATAACATAGCCACTAAATTAAGTAGATCATTTTTATTGTTTTGCACGCACTTCAACTTATTTGCATATGATATTTTATTACTGTATGTTATATGTTTTTTGTAGACCTTGTATTTCGAGAAAATGTAATAGTTATTCACTTATTTGAGTATCAAAAGATTTTACCTGTATCAAGCGCATCTTTTGGGAACTTTTATATATTTTACAAAATTTATTTGTACACGTGATTTTCCCCGTTCAATTTTAAAATCCACTTAAAGAGCAATAATTGGTATCCAGACCTCAAGTGCATACGCCATTGAAAATCATATGCACCCCGCAGAGAAATTAAAATATAATCAACATAGCATTCCGGATTCGAAAAATAACGCATCGCGTGCCAAAGTGTTCTCAATGGGAAAATCTCAATTGGATCCGCAACGCACTTTGCGTTAAGGGCGCATTCATATAAATAAATATGTACAAGCCTGATACATGAAATCAATATCATTAGGAACTGCAGTTAATTATAGAATCTATGATTTATTATGCTCATTTTATGAAGTGGTTCTAGACGAAATCTCCAGATGCATAGTTCGCTAGAGACATCCATTTAGAATCAGTTCAGCATATCTTAGGTGACATATTTTACGTGATTCAACATTTTAATTGGTAAAAATCAAAATAAAAGATTCAATTAATAAAAAAATATATTTTACTTTAATAATCTAACAACATCTTAGTTTCAAAACCAAGTTATTTGTAATTGTAACCAAATAACAATTATAAATGGAAAACTAAGATCTGGAGAAATGCAAAGTTCTGAATTTGCACACAGGGATCCAAAGATTATGATAACCTTATTTGAAACATCCTAATTTTATAAGTATTCTACTTTCCAATGCAGATGCCATAAAACATTACTAGTATTCCACAATGGACGTGCGGCGATTTCCCTGCTCCTTTTGGCTGTGAACAGTTTGGAATTGGCCAGGAACTTTCTACCTTGGCAAAATGTTCGCCAGCTAAACGACCTTTTCGAGGGGAGCCCCAGGGATCTGAATTATTTGGTTGTTATTGGGTCGGGAGAAGTTCTGAACGCATTTTTCGCGACTTTTTTGACTCTTATGCTAATGTTGTATCATCGCATTGTGGAGCGAAAGAAGTCGACAGGTGAGGGTTTTGCAGATCTCCAAGGACCTTGTTCACCTGTCCCATTAACTTTTCCCCCAATTGTAGTGTTTCTGTATGCCAGTACTGCCGTGGAGGTATTGACATTTTCCCTGCTCTCCAATGAACTCTTTGAGTTGGGTCGCTACGAGGATTTTCTGGAGCTCCAGACATGCCTGGTGGGTATGTCTGCCCTGTGCATGGTATCCTTGGCAATGCTGGATGGCTTTACTATTTATAAAGAAGTGAGTATTATGTATATTAGCTAAAATACACAGGCCGACAGTGTTTTTGGTGCAGGCCTATCGGCATTAAATTGTGTTAATATAGACGTATATAAGCATATCTGCATACTTAGTTTTCGCGTTTAACGGGCGGTATTTGTGTAACCGCGGTTTGAAAAAAATAGCAACATTTAATGTTTTGATTTAAGATATCTTCGAGGGTCTGTGCTCAATTGTATTAAAACCTATGACAAAAAATTGCTTAGATGTCCTTCTACATAATTGCATTTAAGGTTCCATCATCATTTGAGTCAATCAAAGCCTATGAGGCATTTAAGTAACTTGTTCACCTCTATTCACAACCAACTTGATGCGGTGAACAGACTAAAAAAAATACAAGGAAAAATATGTGCCTCAAAATATTGTGCAGGCATCTAGAGGCGTCTTTACCCGAATTTTTGAGATAAATATCAGCCTTGTACGTCGAAGGATGGAATTTATAGAATTTTTTGCATAAGAACATGAAAAGTAACAAGTATTTTTAAGTCACTCTTACGTAACGAGTTTGTCACCATTTCATACAGTAGGCTTTTTAAAGGTAACAGTGGCGTAGCCCTAAAATTTTGTGGGGGAGCTATTTAATAGGCATACTAACCCCTTGAAAATATAATTTTTCGATGCTCGGCGCCTACTGATAGTCAAATTGAAAGTGAAATTTGTTCGAATGTGTCAGATATTTATGTAAAATGAGATTAAATGTTGCTATTTTTTTCAAACCGCGATTACACAAATACCACCCGTTAAACGCGAAAACTAAGTATGCAGATATGCTTAGATACGTCTATACTAACATATTTTAATGCCCATAGGCCTGCACCTTTTAATAAAGTCCATTTTGTTGGCCTGTGATATAGATTTCAAAATTTTTCTCAGTTCTTTAAACGCTCTTGTATAGTGTTCAAAATGCAATGTAGAATTTTGAAAAGCTTAAGTTTTAAAGCCATTTAAAGACCTATTGAGTTTAATATTAACATACTTTATTTAAATACCGATTTAATGACGAGTCAGCTTTAAAATCAACAATTAGGTAATTTTACCAGCCATATAAGTACAAATTGTATTACAATGTCATTTTATTAGGTGACCAAATGAAAGTTTAGCTGATAAGAAATTGGGAATACCCCAGTTTTATAGAAACAAGAAATACTATATAAGATTTTAAAGTTCATTGGAAAGAGATAAGCATCAAAGAATAATTTTAAACAATACAGAAAGCTGCTGAATTCTTTACAAATACACTTTTTAAAATAAATTAGACTGATCCCACCAAATATGATGTGTCCCAAACCCTGTTAGGTAATAATTAAATCAGAGGTTCCGCTTGTTATATTCAGATTAACTTAGAAAAGGCCACTGCCTGCGATTACGACCATGACAAAGGCGTATTTATTTAATTGTGCTGCAAATAAATGCGAGTTGGCGCAACAGAGGAAGCCAAAAATCGCAATGCGATTTGCATGTTTAAATTTTAATTGAGGTTAAGTGCAGATTTTGAGCTTAATGCCTTTCATACTTTGCGAAAATGTATTTTTTGTGCCATGTAGTTTGCGGCTTGGTTACAGGAAGAGTCCCACGACAACAGGCAAAGTAGGAAATGCAGGCTCAACTAAAAGAGTTGAATATTTAAATGCACAAAATGTAGAGTCGGCGGATTAAACTCTTGGCTTTAAAAATAGTAGCTGAAATTACTAGATTTTTAAATTACGCTAAAATTCAAAATTTACAGTGCTATCACGATGACTACCTGGACGACTATGGTAAAATAGGCTACAAGCACTCCCTGGCCACATTTTATTCGAAATCCTGCTTTTGGTGGCTAACACCTCTGCTGTGGCTGGGCTACAAGGAACCACTGGAACTGGAGGATTTGGGTCAAATGAAACTGGAGGACAGTGCCAGGTCCCATTACGACCACTTTCTGTATATTTACACTGAGAAGAAGGTGAGTAAATTTAATAAATATATATATATATCGCTCCTAACAAGTTTAATGTTTAGAAAAAGTCAAATTCGTCGCCATCCCTGTGGTACTGCTACATAAAGAACAGTTGGCAAATGTTTGCCCTGGGCGGCATTTTGAAACTTGCCGGTGATTTATTTGCCCTGATTGGCCCGCTAGCTATTCAGAAAATAGTTGAATATATAGAGAAACTTTATGCCCAGGCTTCGATGCCGCAGGAGAAGGAAGAGGAGTCCGCTCTGCTGTCCACCTCCAGAGTGCTGAGCACCGAATTCGACGAGGTCTTCGGCACCAATATCGATAGAGTGAGAATCTACAGTAGCACCTGGTCGGATTTCCTGGCCAATGGATGGTGCATCGCCTGGATTGTCCTGCTGGCCGCCATCACACAAGGCGCCTTGTCGCAGGCCTCGACGCACATTCTCAACATGACTGGCATCAGGATTAAGACGTCCCTGCAGGGTCTAATTTATAGAAAAAGTTTGCTCCTGAATGCGGGTGGTGGCTGTGAAGGCGGCGATTCTGCAGGAGAATCTCAGTCGACTTCCCTGACTGCGGATGAAAGGCCAAAAAACGATGATTCTAGGCCAACGATAGAGAATGTGGACAACTTGAGCGGTAAGTAAATCAGGTAACTATAGAAAAAAAGATTTTCTATCTACCTATACCTACCTAAAAAAAATGAAATGCAATATTTATGAAGACATGTTAAGTCTGATACTAAAGGTAGAAAATAATAGTAAATAAATAACAGTATTACTTTGATACCAAAAAGATTCAAAAAGGATGTTTATCACTAGATAATATTTCTGTAATATGAATTAACTTTAAATGAACTAGAACTTTATTTTATTTTTTGAAGTACATAATTAGTTATTAAGTGTCATTTAAGTATTATACTTCCGTTTAATTCAATTTCATTACTTTCCAGAATCCAATGTCACCAATGACATTGGCAGTATTACCAACCATATGACGGAGGACACACTTAACATTATGCAATTCTTCTTGATCATCCACTATGCCTGGGCCATTCCATTTAAGGTTCGTATTGAGATTCGCCATTTGGTAGGCTAATCGTTTTTAGAATTTATGAGCAACTTGTGTGCCATTTGGGCTCAGTTTGATGTTCGCTAACACGGACATAATTTATGGCGATGGCTAGCTGAGAAATCCTTGACTTGAAAGGCGAATATAAATGTTTTTAATATGTTGTATAATCGCCGAGCTATAAATTTGATTTTCTTTAAAATGGCATTGGAAGCATCTTTTCCTATTTATTTGTAAATATTTATTTGATTCTCTAACATATAATTCTGAGATAAATTACTTACAGGACTTTTTTTTTTTCTTCCTTATTTCCCTAGTAAGCTATTTTACACTCAATAAATCATTTTTATTAGTAACCCTTGTTCTAGAGAGGGTTTAGAGTTTCAAGATTGAAGTACCAATCCAAAAAATAATATTTTATTTATTTCAGATTTCTGTGGTTATATATTTATTATATGTGAATTTGGGAATCAGTGCAGTTATTGGATCCATTGTGTGTATAGTGATAATGACGCCCCTGCAGTTTTTAATAGGAAACGCCATGTCCAAGAACACGGAAGTTATTGCAGTAAGTAATCGATTCTGTATAAATATATTTGTGTTAACAAAAATACTTTTATTTTATTTTACAGAAATACACCGACGAGCGATTGAAGAAAATACACGACACACTGGTTGGCATCAAGGTCATAAAACTGAATGCCTGGGATGAGGTATTTCTGAAAAAGATTCAGGAGGCGCGAAATAAGGAGCTCAAGTATCTCAACAAGGACGCCACATTTTGGACCCTGATGGGTACGATTTACCATGAAGGAACTTTTCTAACTTTGAATAATATTTCTTCTTTATTTCATAGCCGTTCTTACACATGTGGCCACCGTTCTGATCACATTCGTGACTCTGGGCGTTTATGTGTGGCTGCATCGGGATCAGGAGTTCGACTTGAATGCCAGTCGGCTGTTCTCCTCCCTGGCACTTTTCCAGCAACTGACGGTGCCTCTGCTGATTTTTCCCATCACAGTGCCCATTATTATAGCGGCCAGGGTATCAACTCGCCGCCTGGAGCGGTTCCTAAAGTCCAGCGAGATCCAAAAGCAGTTCGAGGGCATTCGAAACATGGCCAGAATTCTGAGCAAGAGCGATGCCTCATTGGATATGTACGAAACGCAGGAGAAATCGAATATGACAATGCGGACTGCCCAGGCGGAGAACAGGCTGAATGAGAAGCGTTTAGCGCAAAAGTCTCAAAGTCCTGAGCTGCCGAATAACTCCACACCACTATTGCTAAATAGCGATGAGTCTGCGGGAGAAACATCCTCATCCTCGATTCAGGAATTGGGCCACAACAAAATAGTGCAACAGCGACGGGAACTGCTGCGGAACACTCCTTATGTCGCCATTCGGCCTCCGAAAATGCGAGGCACCGTGGCCGACAGACCTGCGGAATTCTCGGTAATCCGTGCCAGGAATACGGATAGCTGGCGACGCGATTCCCTGCTGCTGAAAATGCCCGATGACATTGCCGTCTCGATCAACGACGGACTCTTCACGTGGCAGCCGCAGAGTGAGATGCCTCTGGTGCAACTGCACGTTCCCGGCATCATCGTTCCCAAGGGAAAGCTTACCATTGTTGTGGGCAAGAATGGCAGTGGCAAGACATCGCTTCTGTCCGCCCTTCTAATGGAGATGCCGCTCCTGGTGGGCAACATGTTTTGGCACAAGTGAGTAAAAAAGCTAAAGAAAAATTAAATTTAATATATTCGGAAGCCGTTGGAATTAAAGGGGATTTTTTTGGACACAAAAAAATTATATAGGCACGAAAAAATAGATTTACTTCAATGTCGGGTACCTCGCAGAGCCTTGGGTATCATCTGTGATTTTTTTTGAAATTTTTTGATGTCCATTTAGGGGCGCTTTGAAGTTTTAAAGTTAAGAAATTAAAAAAATGTTCTCAAACTTCAAATTAGTGTATCTCGGGAACGGCTTCGAGGAACAACGTACAACTTTACACGATTTTAAATGTGTACTAGGGGACTTAGAAAAATATTAACTTACATTTTTTGCTGGCCAAAAAGTATGAATTTTAATTATTTGAAATTCCCTATCGCGGTTTTGGAAGTCTTCTTCGTCCAATATAATCAGCTCAACTATCCAAGATTGTCCACCTCATAACCAACTTAATTTACATTTTTGTTCCCTTTCATTATTTCCAAGATATCTAATTCTTTATGCTAATTTAAAAAAAAAACCCTATTTATATTTCTAATGAGTACAATTGAAACTAAAAGTTTGCACAACTCAAGAAAATGTACACTTTTTTTTGGTGTAGGAAAGGGTAGATACAATTTTATTCAATAATTTTTACAAAATTTCTTAATCCTAAGCTTAATGAAACGTTGAGTTTGGTAGGGTTAGAAAGTAACAAGTATGGTTTACCACAAGATATATTTTTAGCTTAAATCTTGCCCTGCAGCAGGTCTTATTATTATTCCCTACCTGGGCACTTCTTTTGGAAAAGCCTATTTTCCTATTTAAGTTTCAAAATATTTTCCTATTTTAAGCTATTTTAAGTGCAAAAAACCTTTGAAAACCTTGCGGCAATTTCCCTGCGGCCAAGATTAAGCACGTTTCCTTGTCTGTCAACACAGCACACCCATCTGGGGCAGAACACACTGCTCCTGTAAATTTGCTTAGCTATTTATGTGCTTATTTTCAGCTTTGCCAACAACCGTAGCTCCGACCCATAGTGTATACGTTTGTTTGCCCATTTATCAAAATTAATTGCATAATTTTCACCTATTATTATGGCGAAAAAGCTTAGAATAGCTTATTTTAAAACTATATAAAAATTGGATACATAAATGCAATGAGTCCAAGCCTTTTCTCACGAACTTATGATAGAATAATTATATATATATTTTAGCGAGGTTGGCTTTCGGAAATATACCTATTCATATTGATTTTTTTGGCTTCAAGCTACAGATTTCCTTCTTCACGATTGCCCTGTTAACCCATTTTCCAGACTGAAATCAAAGAAAGTCCCGGCTAGCAGGTGGGATAGTTGAAGCCTCCATTGTTGCTGCATTTGCAATCGAATCCGCCGCAGTCATTCAACATATTTTAACAGTCGTTTCAATGCACGCCACGTGATTCGGTAATTTATCACAAAACGCCTGTGTACGTTGTTAATTTTATTGCACATAAAATAAAAATGGCACGAAGGGTGCACGGAGGACGGAGGACGGAGGGCCATATACAAATGCATTTAAAAAATGGAAATCGCGGAGTGGAAACGAAGACGGTGGTGCACTTGCCTCCTGCAGCAGAAACCAATTCTATCCCGTGGCCTTTGCTTCTATTGCTTCCTTCAGGACGACTGCTGCCCTCCCATTTCCCATTTCCCTCTTGGCAGTCGGCAAATGTGCAATAATTTCAATTACTGTAATAAATGTCTATGTTAGTTCGAGTACGTTACTTCTTTTTTTTCTGTGGTATCTTCAAGGCTTCCCTTTTTTTCTTACCCTTTGGCTTGCAAATTTATGTTTCTTCTATACGTACTGTCTGCAATGTATTAAATAAAGAATCTTTGGACCATGCTCACGAAGAAGCCTTTTAAACATTTTTAGTGGGTTTTATCATAATTTATTCAATTTTTCATAACAGATGCTAACTTCCGTGTTTTACAAATATATTCACTGCCTAAAGGTATAAGGGAAAATTGTGATTTTTTTTAAATAACAACATAAATATAAATTAAAGAATAAATATATTATTATTTCTCTTTTTCAGAACCTGCACAATCTCTTACGTTTCGCAACAACCTTGGCTTTTGAATGACACCATTCGGGAGAACATACTTTTCGGAGAATCCTTTCGACCCAAACGATATGATTTCGTATTGGAAGCCTGTGCCCTTAAACCAGATATTGAGTTAATGCCTAGGGGCGATTTTACCATTATTGGCGAGCGTGGAATTAATATGTCCGGTGGACAGAGGCAGCGAATTGCCATAGCTCGTGCTATTTACTCATCGGCTAATGTGGTCTTAATGGTAAGTACTTAAAATACTTTCTTAAAGGTTTTATCAAGGTAGTTAAGAAATCTAAGTTTCACATAATTTTTATACCTTACGTTACTCGTAGAGTAAAAGGTATATTGCTTTTATGTAAAAGTCTGTCTGTCCGTCTGTCTGTCCGTCTGTATGAACGCTGATTTCGGAAAAGTAAAAATGCAGTTTTATTGTGTTTATTAATACCTATCGAAATGTAGAATAAATTTTTTAAAACGGACCATTTGTTAAAAAGTTATGCGCGATCAAAGTTTTTTATAGGAGTATCTATCTTTCTCGCACTCTTTTTAGCTGAGTAACGGGTATCTGATAGCCGACTATAGGGTTCTCTCTTGTTAATTCTGTTAAATACTGAAGTATACATTTCATTGTGAGCCGAGTAACCTTTTACCGACCTGTACAGTAGCTTTAGGTTTATCTTTTGGTCCCCCATAATTCTCCCTTGATCGGTATATTTATAAATTGTCAAAAATGTCCTTCGATCAAAAGGAGATCTTCAGTTTGATGTACAAGCTGGCACGACTGATAGTACCCGATACTCGAGTCGAATACGATGCAATGGGACCCATGCACATTCCGCTCGATCGAATGTACGGACCGCAGACTATGCGATCCCTGATGAAATTCCCGATCGGGGGCGTTGAGGAGCGGATGCCTGTATGAAAAGTGATAGTTGTTATTAAATGTTGATTCCTATATTGCCCAAACTCACAGCGACCCCTTATAAAAGCCCTGGGGATTGTCAAGAAAGCTGCTGCAGAGGCGAATAAAATCAATGGTCTGGAGGAGAACTTATGCGATGCCATCTCGAAGGCCTGCGATGATGTGATATCCGGAAAACTCTACGACGAAGAGCACTTTCCTTTGGTCATCTGGCAAGATGGCTCCGGGGAGCACACAAACATGAACGTGAACGAGGTCATTTGCAACCGGGCCATCGAGATCCTGGGCGGTCAGATGGGAACCAAGGAGCCAGTCGATCCGAATGAGCATGTGAACCTTTCGCAAAGTTCACATGACGTCTTCTCCACAGCTGTTAAAATCGCCGTGGCCATGGAATTGCAGGAGAAGATGTATCCCAGCCTGAGGATGTTCATTGATCTGCTGGGCAAGAAGTCAAGCGGTTGGATGGATGTGATTAAAACGGGAAGAACCCATCTGATGGACGCAGTGCCTCTTTCGCTGGGCCAGGAGTTTAGTGGCTATCAGCAGCAGCTTGAGAACGGACGTTCTCGATTGGACTCTGCTCTGTGCAGGCTGTATCAGTTGGCAATGGGAGGCACCTATGTCGGCACCAAGTTCGACACCAAGAAGGGATTCTCGGAGCAGTGCACCAAGCGAATCGCCGAGCTAACCTTCCTGCCCTTCGTCGGGGCCTGTAACTTCTTCGAGTCCCTGTCCGCCTGCGATTCCCTGGTCGAATTGCACGGAGAACTGAACACCATTGCAACGAGTGTGATGAAGATAGTCAACGATATCCGATTCCTGGGATCGGGACCGCGTGGTGGGTTGGGGGAACTGCACCTGCCGGAGAACGAGCCAGGTAGTTCCATCATGCCCGGCAAGGTGAATCCCACGCAATGCGAGGCCTTGACAATGATCTGCGCCCAGGTGATGGGAAATCACGTGGCCGTTTCGATGGGCGGTTCCAGTGGACACTTTCAACTGAACACCTTTATGCCCATGATCGCATCCAATGTGCTGCGCTCAATCACACTTTTGGGCGACGGCATGAAGTCCTTTTGCACCAATTGCCTGGAGGGCATCGAGCCGAACAGGAGCAAGATCGAGCGGATCATGAAGAACTCGTTGATGCTCGTCACCGCCCTGAGTGCCCACATCGGATACGAACGATCTGCTGCGATCGCCAAGGCGGCCCACAGAAATGGAACCTCTTTGCTGCAGGAGGCCATAAATGCGGGCGTCGAAAAGGAGGACTTCGAGGAGTGGGTGCAGCCCAGCAAGATGTTGGGTCCCGATAAATGAATGGGACATACAAAACACTCAGAATACCTTTCTTTAAATTGATTTGTGGAGTTTACAAATATTAATAAAATCAAAAGATTTTTAGACTACAGATATAAGGACATTTATTGGGACTTTCTACTTATTACGTTAATTTACTTAAAAGTTCTTTTAATTTAGCATTGCCTTAATAGTATAATAATTCTTTGAGTACTAAGATGTATTAGAATTACTTTTACTTTATTTTAAATATCCCCTAATTTATTTTAGGATGATCCCTTGGCTTCGCTGGACAACGAGGTGGGCGAGCATATATTTCAGCACTGCATTCGTCAGATGCTGGAAAAGTCGAATCGAACTTTTATTCTGGTGACGCAGCAATTGCATCGCATAAAGGAAGCAGAATATGTAAGGATTGTATATTGTACCTATGTATATCTATACACTAAAATTAAAATTTTTACATTTAATTTTAAGTTGATTGCTATAAAAGATGGTCGTGTGGAAGCCTGTGGTAGTTATGCGGATATTGAATTGATGCATCCGCGAATAACAGCCAAATGGAAATCGATTATTGAAATGGCGAAGGCCAAGAAGGACAATGTTTCACAAAAGTAAGTGTCAGTTAATAATTTAAAATAACAAATTTTAATTATAATATTACAATACCTAGTCCAGCTGACAGAACGGCTGGGGAGCGCTGGAAACTACTGAGGAACGTGAGCAAGTTGGGATTACAGCGCTCGATTTCGGTGACAATGGATGCAAGTGCCGGATGCCAAGCAGATGCGACTGATGGCAGTGGCTGCTTATCGGTGGCCAATATGCGGTCAAATGTGGTCGAAGAGGACGAGGAGGACGACCAAGTGTGTGCGGTGAGAGATGGGATACCTTGTACTTGATATGTCTTAATTGTTTCTTTAATTTCCAAACCACAGTCATATTCCATCAGCAATGGATCCTGCGGAGGCGTCAGTCTGCAACGCAAACGTTCCAGCATTTACGGATCCCGGCACCTGATGTACGACGTCCCCCTTCCCATCGACGAGTGTCAGGGAGATGATGTCATCATGCGACCTCGTCGCCGGCATACTCTGAGTCGTAGGGGAAGTCGGACCACCAATTCCTGGCATCGGTTAAGTGGTCTGAGCACTTTGACCGCCACCTCCGCTTCGAGTTCCACCAGCGGAGATCCGATGAGCCGCAGTGTTTTGGCCACCAGTTGCAGCAGCTATGCGGAGAGCAGTGTGGATGGTGGCGATATGGCCACGGCAGCACCAGAACCCCGAGTTCAGTCCTGGCAGCCGCCACAGAGTGTGCCCCATCAGCCTCTGTCCCGGAATGCTTCCTCGCCACCAGCTATGGAGGTGGCCAGTCCCGACACCAAAGGTTCTGAGGGGACAATGAAGTCCAATACTAGCTCCGAGGGTCCTCTGGACGACCAGGTTGGAGGCAGTTTTCAGCAGTTCCTTCGACGAATGTCCATGCGGCGTTCCAACAAACCCAAGAACCACCATCATCCACTCAGCGCCACAAACTCCATTCTGTGAGTACAAAATTATTTGAGAAAATATTTATAAATAGAATACTGTAACCTCACTATCCACCCATTAGTATATTATTAATGGGAGTAGTATTGTAACAATCTTACAGGTTAAAGCGTTACTTAAAAACAAGAAACCAGGTTCTCTAAATCTAATGAATATAACATCAAAACGTGAAGCTATCAATTATTAACTCCTAATGATGGTATATTAAAAAACTTTTAGTAGAATCTTGGAAATGTTATTCGAATTTTTAAGAAATAATTATTTTTGAGATTAAAATATGTCCATTTTTAATATTACAAAATCTGAATAATTAAATAAAATGTATTTGTATAGGAGCATTTCGGAGGAGTCGCCACC
This sequence comes from Drosophila prostipennis, assembly GCA_037075205.1. Taxonomy (NCBI): domain Eukaryota; kingdom Metazoa; phylum Arthropoda; class Insecta; order Diptera; family Drosophilidae; genus Drosophila; species Drosophila prostipennis. The sequence goes on along the minus strand of JBAMCJ010002255.1, from coordinate 384,097 downwards.
CGTTGTTCATTTTCCTGCAACACATTTAACGACAGATACTATGCAGAACGCAAAATCTGGTCAAGAGGAATTGCTTTCAGAGGAAAAGCCAAAAAAAAGTAAGTACAAAAATATAAGCATAATATCTATTCTTAGTCTTGTAAGTCGAAGTTTGCAAAAGTTTTGAGTTTATGTTTTTAAATGAATTAAATTTAATGAAAATTGAAATTGCCTTTGGCCCCTGCAACATTCGGTAATGAATATTGATTAGCAGAAATTTATTCAGCTGGGCGTGAAAGCTGTAAACAAAATATTGGCATAATTTTCGGGAACGGAAATTTCTTCTCCTTCTCTTTTTCGCCAATACTCTTGGGCACCGAGTCCTTCCCCTTCTTATAGTTTACTCCTGGATGCATGCGTGTAGCTTAAAACTTAAATCAACTTTGATTTTAAAAGTTTCGAGCTCCCAAGCGGTAAGTCAAAGAGACAGTGTTCCAGGGCGCGAAAAGTTTGCAAGGCAGAAACTTTGGCCCAACTTGATGCATTGATCTATCAATATTTGGCTGATAAGTCAGCGGGTTCGCAGTGAAAACTTTCGATTTAATCAGTGCTGCAAGTGTCACTCCATTCGAAACCGGGCAATCTTTCGCTAGGCAAATCCGCAGACGGGAAGTAAACTTTTCTTTCAATTAGTTTGTCTGAGGAACTTGTTAAATTAAACGGCGGCATGGCTTAATTGATGTGGGCCCATGTGGTACGAGTATTTCTGCAAAGTTGTAGTAAAACATGTTGATCTTTGCCGTCTTACCATCTCGTTCAATCAAAAGTCAATCTCTTCCGTTGAAAAGTAAATAGTTTTCGGAAATGGGTTTGTTCCTCAAATTGAAAATAAGTGGTTATTTGGATTTTGATTTTATAATTATAAACTTAGAGAGACCGCTTTGTAAATGTTGTAGAGTTAATTATACAAGTTGTATCCAAAAAATGACACCCAATTCTAAATTTACAACGATACACAAACTGTTCAAACGTAACTATCTTATTTGGTACCATTTTCGGCACAGTTCTTAAATCGAATATTCTTTTAAACTGATTTCGTATCATTCTTGTGGAAGATATCATTGTGAAAGTAATTTGAATTTATTTAACTGAACTTGACATAACTTTTACTTTAACAAAAAAACCTCTTGAGCTGCATCGCACAGAACTGACCCTTTGTTTTTCCCACCCCCATAAAAACAGGTGTAAATATTGACTCGAAGGAAACCACAATAAATTGCGCTGACAATGGCGAATCAGCATCTGACAAAGAATTGGGGCCAAACGTGACATCCTCGGCCGCCCAGGAGGACAGTGAAGGACACGTGCTGCTCTCGCCAGGTGGATCCGGCGTGCGGGAATCGATGACCAGGACTGCGATTGATACGGAACGCAAATATGGAAAAATATCGGACGACATATATCTAATGTACATACGAGCCGCCGGCCTGCCCATAATCACCGTCTTTTTTATCACCGCACTAATTTGGCAGTGTTTGCGTGTCTACACGGACGTTTGGCTGCAGCAGTGGAGCGATGTCCATGTCCATCGGGCGGCCAAGGGCCAGGACGAAGGTCCCCTGGATCCGTATTCAGATCCAGGCCATCGCCCAGAGGAGGAGGACCACGAAGTCACGTACTATTTTCGCATGTACGCTGCAATTTCGTGTGTTTGTATAATAATGGCCCTGGTATCAACACCGGCCGGACAATTTGCCGGCTGTAATGCCCGTCGTAATTTGCACGATAAGCTGCTGCAAACGATTTTGCATAAAACGTTGCATTTTTTCCAAGTGACGCCGCTCGGACGTATTGTGAATCGTTTCAGCAACGATATGGCCGTCATTGATAAGGTGAGATTTGTTATATCTGTTATCCTGGCGTTGTTTTAGCCATCTCTCCACCTCGTTTTTCTGTCATCGACATTATTACGTGTTGTCATGAGCATAAAGGGCATAGAAGTATAGATTGTGGTCACTTCTTGATTAAGATTACCCTGCGATAAGCACGGACTATAGTGAGACAACTTCAACAAAGAACTAGTCTCTCAGTTTTAAAGCTATCGGGCTAAAACTTTCCCAAAAGTCTTCTATCTATTGCAGGTAGTATATAAGTCGGAACGAGCCGGATCGGACAACTATATCATATAGCTCCCATAGGAATAATCGGGTAAAAAATTTAAAACAAGAAAGGAAGCTAGCTTCGGCCAGCCGAAGCTTATATACCCTTGCAGATAATTCCTATTAATGACTAATTTTCTGATCGTTCCTATGGCAGCTATATGATATAGTAGTTCGATATTGATAAAATTAAAATCGAAATTTGAAAACATTTAAAAAGACTCATATCCCAGAGTGGAAGAGAATACAATAAATGTCAACGAAGCAATAATTTATTTTCTATTATATTCCCATTAATTTTCCGATCGTTCCTATGGCAGCTATATGATATAGTCGTCCGATTTTGAAAAAATTTTATTCGAAATTCAGAATTAGATAAAAAATGGCATTTCCAAAAGTAGGAGGTTCTAGGTTCAAAAACACCCAAGATATAATTTTTTTACATTTTTTTTCCCGATTATTCCTATGGGAGCTATAGGATATAGTTGGCCGATCCGGCTGGTTCCGACTTATATACTACCTGCAATAGATAGAAGACTTTTGGGAAAGTATTAGCCCGATAGCTTTAAAACTGAGAGACTAGTTTGCGTAGAAACGGACAGACAGACGGACGGACAGACGGACAGACGGACATGGCTAGATCGACTCGTCTAGTTATGCTGATCAAGAATATATATACTTTATGGGGTCGGAAACGTCTCCTTCACTGCGTTGCAAACTTCTGACTGAAATCATAATACCCTCTGAAAGGGTATAAAAACACGCTCGGATCAAATTAATATGCGCATGGTCGATTTCTGGTATTTGTACGCATATTGTTTTTACCATGCATTACTTGTAAAATTTATATTAAATAATATTATTTATCTTTTGGAGATTCTCTGACTTCGAAATTTGAACTGGCCTACTTAGAACATGTTATTTACGTTTGGAGCATACCGAATTGACATGCCGCATATTAAGTCAAAATTGATACCACATATTATCAAATTGATCATCTTTTCATATCAAGTTTTTTTGCGTGTATACATTTTTTGGAACCTTAAATAACCCATAAACATATGCTTATATGTTTTCAGAAAATTGCCGCCACTGGCCAACGATTGCTGCAATTCACTTTGCTCTGCCTGTCGGCCATTCTGATAAATGTCACCATCACTCCCTGGATTTTGCTCCTCACCCTGCCGATCTGCGCGGCCTACTATATCATACAAAAGTTCTACAGGTGTTCGGCAAGGTGGGAAATATGCTCATCTCCAGTTAATCAGCGTAAAAATATCTTCGTGCTTTTTCTTTCAGAGAACTACAGCGTATTGAAAACGCAACTAACTCCCCAGTCATATCCCATCTATCGGAGACGATTCAAGGGGTGACCACGATAAGAGCTTTCAATCAGCAGACTAGATTCACGGAAATCCTATTTAAACGACTCGAGGCTAATACCATTGCCTATGCACTATTGAACACCAGTCATCGGTGGCTGGGACTATCATTGGTAAATATATAAAATATACATATTAATAAGATCTTCAAAATGCAGTGAATATTGTATTGTAGCAAGCAGATATTGCAGTACTAAGATCTAAAATAAGTAAATATCTATTTATTTTGTTATAGTTACTTCATAAACTTGGCTTCCATTTAGTTTTTAATTTAATATAATAGCTCGAAAGAAGGTAGCTAAGTGAATTAGTCAGCAGTAGACACACCACCTCAACCGTCTTGCCCACACGCAACTCACTTCCCTGTCTTCTTAATTACCCCGTACATCCGCTTGTTTTAATGTGTTTTTGTCTTCCTGCAGGACTATTTGGGAGGATGCATTGTTTTTGTGGCCACTGTGACGGCACTGGCAGCGGCGAGCGTCAGTTGCAGGAACCACACGACGAGGCTCCACGACGAGGCATCCGAAACTTATGCTGTCAATAAAAGCCCGTCCGAACTGAGACCCTCGCCATCGCTGGTGGGACTGGCCATAAACTACACGTTGTTGGTGCCGATTTACCTTAATTGGGTTGTAAAACTTTTGGCTGATATGGAGATGTATGCGGGCTCCGTGGAACGCATCGCCCACTATGCCCAGGGACAGGCAGAGGACCTCGACTCGGACTACCCGTCTGATGAAGATGTGAGCGGCGAAGTCGATAGGTCGTCCCAGACCCAGTCGAAAGCTGGTGACAAAGTTTACCCAGGCGCAACGACAGCTGCCGGTGATGTTGATGAAGATGGAGGCCGACATGGAGATGGAGCTGATGCTGATGCCGAAGCCGAAGCCGGGGAAGGACATGAAAATGGGGCTGATGGCGGAGCAGGAGCTGATAAATTAAATGCAGGCAATGCAACCGGCGACGGCAATCACTTAAACTTCCACTTCCTCACGGCGACAGCTGGCGACAAGGTGGAGCAGGCGACGACAAAGACGTCGGTGATTAAAGATAAGCAACAGCCACCGCAGGACGAGAAGGTCGTCCTGCCAAATGAGCCGGCCAGGAAGCTCGAGCGCTGTAAGTTTGGGTCACTTTGTCGCTCTCTTGGCCACCGACTCGGGGCGTTTGGCACGCAGCACCGGCCTTTTGTGTGTAATTGCATTTGAAAATATTTGGAACAAACTTTGGTGCTTGCTTTCGGCATATTACGATATAAATTAAGGTCATTAAGAGCCTATGCAGAACTGCAGTGGAACGTAATTTAATTCTTAAAATTTTACATTTTATAGATTTTTTAAAGAAGAACAAAATTTTTAAATATTATTCTTATTCTATTTAATTGAAAAATCGTGTAATTCAGTAGTATAAAGTGTATTTTAAAGGAAAAGCATGAGATCTTTCCTTACCTTTAATAAGAGTCTATACAGAACCCTAAAGGAACGTAAATCAATTCTTTAAATTCTACATTTTATAGAATTTATAAAGAAAGATATTTTTTAATTTTTATTTTTAATGTACTCAATCGAAAAATCAGAAAATTCTATAGAGTAAGGTATATTTTAAGATATATTTTCGTAGATTTAATATAATCTCTTATTGGTTTTTACTTTCAGATCAAAGCGTACCCATTTCGTGGCCACAGAGAGGAGATATCCACTTTGATAATGTCAGTCTGCGGTACGAAGGACAGAAACAAAATGTCATCAGCAACCTAACACTAAAAATTCCCGCTGGACAACGAGTGAGTAGTGCTAAAAACATATACATATATATAATATTCACTGAAAAGCAGAAGGACCCTGCAATGCTGCAGTTTTCAACAAAGAAAACTGACTTTATTCAGTTGCTAAAAACTCTAATTCAGATGTCAGCAATATTGAATCGAGCTTAAAATGAAATCATCAATGAAAAACGAAAAGAATAGCTGAAGGGAGAGCCCCGTTTTTGTAGTCAATTTATATTCGCCATAAATTAAAAAGTGATGAGATAATAAATCAAAAAACTGGGACAAAGCGGAAGGGCAGCGCGAATTGTGTGCTTCATAAAATCTGCCATGGCGTTTAATAGGTTTTAATTGTTCTGGGCTGACGAGTTTACAGAAATGTTGATTGATGATGAAAGAGGTGTCCTCTCATATGCAAGGACTAATTTTATAAAAATGAGCCCACCTGGTCCACAAAGCTATGTAGGGTAAAGATAAAGGTAGTTAAAAAACTAAAACAAGTAGATTATGCTTGAAATTAAAAATTCCCCCGATTGCATAACATTCAAAACTCGTTAAAATGTAACTATTCAATCCATTTTATAATCGGTTTATAGATTGGCATCTGTGGTCGCACGGGCAGTGGCAAATCATCCCTGGGGCTGTCCCTTTTCGGTGTTCTACAAACGACCAGGGGCCACATTTACATCGACGATGTGGACGTCAAACGAATCCGACCAGACGAGCTGCGAACGAGATTGTCGATAATTCCGCAGGATGTGCATTTGTTCAATGCAACCATACGTGAAAATCTTGATCCTCACGGTTACTTCCAGGACCTGCAATTGTGGAATTGCCTTGAGTTGGCGCAGCTGAAGGAGTTTGTCAACGGGCACCTTCCTCACGGCTTGGGTGAGTGCGATTTTGGCTTCCACTTCTTGGCGCTTGAAATAAACAACATCCTCAAGTGGCTTTTGCTGTCCTTGGGTTCAGAATTTGTCTTAGGGAAAAGTCATGACAACGGAGTGATATTTTATTCCATTTTGTGTGCAGCTCTGAAGTAATGCCTCAACTTAGACAGGAAACCTCGAATGCTGTAAAAGTTAATGCATATTCGATTTTGATTGAATTTTTAGATTTTTACCCCTTTTGTATAGCTAAACATTTAAAATACTTTTAACAATTAAATTTAAAGCATATCCAGAAAAAGGTTTAACTTGATTAACATATTGTAATCTGTCAAAAAAGATTAAGTAAGTAGGTAGATATAAGTACCTATATTAGGGTGGGTCAATTTGGGACTCCAAAAATCGTATAGGGGGAACGTAATCTTTAAAGGATTCTAAGCAATATTGGCAAACATGCTTATGGTCTAAAATGACTTTGAATCCCCCCCAAACGCGAATAAAAAATACTGCTTTTTGAGGAAAATATCATAGTAGTCAGCAAAGATATATACCTGAATTTGAATTTGAAATTTAAATTTTTAGTAATATATCTCTACTGACTCATATTATCAATCGCGTCATTTTAGACCCTAAGTTTGTTCTCAAATATTGCTTAGAATCCTTTAAAGATTACGTCCCCCCTATACGATTCATCACTTTTTTCGGCCCCATATAATTAAAATGTCACATGCTATCTCAGAAATATTTATAAATTTAATTTATTTTGTTAGCTTGTTAGATTATATAATAAATTGAATTAAATTTTCTATGGATTTATTAATTATTGTCAGTTTTCAATAATTTTCGTAATTAGTATTTTTAATTTATAATGTAATTTTTTTGATTTTATGATGCAGAGACGGTGATATGTGACGGAGGGGTCAACCTGAGTGCCGGCCATCGGCAGCTGTTGTGCCTGGCTCGGGCCATACTGCGGGGATCCGTTTGCCTGGTCCTGGACGAAGCAACAAGTGTCCTGGACAGCAGCACGGAAAATGCACTCCTCAAGGCAGCGGACCTGGCCTTCCAGGGGCGCACCATCATTACCATTGCCGTGAGTCCGCAGTTAATCCAGGCACTCGAGAACAGCTGTGATCTGACAATTATATTACTCCACAGCACCGTCTGACAACTATTCTGGATTATGACCGCCTAATTGTGCTGGACCAAGGGCGCATCGTTGAGGATGGCAATCCCAGGGAGCTCCAACAGCTGCCGGGCTCTGTTTTTCGTGGCTTACTGGAGAAAGGGGCGAGCAAATGGTAGAACTTCCTCCCTAGCTATTTTACGATTTTACGATAACTGTGTCATATAGTGATTCTTAAGTGTGTGTTTTCCGAAAAAAAAACTACTTTTATATCTTTACATATCCGTTTAGTTTCTCGAAACCGATGGCAAGCTTTTCAGCTGACTTTTGTAATATATTTATTGGCCTTGAATGTACTTCACAAAGCTTATACCATGTATTCCCAAGTATTTTTTACTAGTCATGATTAGTTTCTAAACATAGAGCTACATACTTTTGACAATAAATTAAAAAACGATCTAAAACTTACTGACATTTAACTTAAATTTACTTTGAGTGTTAAAAAGTCTACTTTTCGTTTATCCATTTAGTTTGGCAAAGTGGAGAGCGATTTTGCTTCTCCTCATCTCGAACATTGTTAAAATAAGTCAGAGTAACAGGAACCTGAAAGAACCGAGTTATTACGACATTATGCACAATTTTGTGGCTGCAACTATGCAACAGTAAACTCCGCACAAGGAGGTCAAGCCAATTAGGGCTGAATTGCCTCGATATCAGACAGGCGATGCCTACCTACTTGAAATTTGAATGAATATGCAACGAGTACGGAAGAAAATGGCACTTGCAAACTTTATGCCTTCTGATAGGGCAGATGGGGGAGGAGGAGGGTTAAGGATCGATGGGGTACAAAACCGAAAATATGGCGAAATAAATTGATTGTTAAATGGGAACTGCTAATGTTGGGCAGCGGAAAAGTGGAGAACAGGCAGAGTATTTCAATGATGCCTCGACTCACTTTGTATGCATATTTCAAGTGGTTCGCTGGGGCAATTAAACTTAATTGACGATGAGGAGCGTGCATTGTTAAGTAGGTTTCGGAGGGGGAACGATTTCATTTTTTTTCGTTTCGTAAGCGCCTTTGATTTCTGGGGGGTCGAAAGCTGCCGATCGATTGCTAATTGGAACGTTTTATATAAGCAGAAGTACATAGTGTATTCATGCCTTTCAATTACTTTCAGAGGCCTTGCAATGTGTAAGTTGTCTATTAACTAAATGGGCTTTTAAGTGTTCAAGGCCAACGTTCTCGAAGTCGAAAAATGTGCCTAACTAGAAACATTTTCTATTATTAATTAAGTACTCTCTACCAAAGTAAAATAAGAGTGTATTGAGTGCATAACTTAACAGGGGTTCGTCTACTTCCAAAGTTCCCTAATCTATTTATCTGCTCTGTGTGTGTGTGGAATAAATGCGCTGAACTGCATAAAAGATTTTATGACGTCTTCATAGGGATTTTCAATCGCCTCGGGCTCTCCCAAGTTGTTTGTTTTTATTAAATTCTCCTCGAAACCCCCAGCTTATATGCTATATATGGTATATAGCCAGCCGCACTCGGATTTTGCACGCATGAGCGATTTGCCAGTTCCTTTGACGCTGTCTGTCGCTCTAATAAAAGAAATCTGTCAAATTCAAACGCTCGTAAATGTCTTACACATCCAAGCGGTCATACGAGCGGCAATGTCGGCATGGCCATGATGTTTTGCAACTGTTTACCCCGTCATTTTTTGCCTCTCATGAGTACATAAGTGTGTACATCGGGCTACATAAAGCCGTGGCGGCTAATCATATCGTATTTATTACTTTTATCCATTGAGATTTTACAATTGAATGCACTTTGAAGAATTTTTCATAGAGCTGTGTTTTTGCCGACATGAGAGCACCACTAGTTATATATATACATATTTTCCGCTGTCAAAGGTGACTTGTATCAGAAAACAGTTCAAATAGAAATGAAGCAGACATATTAAATTACCAGGACTGTAGATTTCGGTCCGTAATATAATACAAGTGAAGGTAAATTAATATTACGTCTTAAAAGTAATAATGCTTTAATCTTACTCCGTCCCTTCAATTCGGTATTTCATGTTAAGAGTTAGGAGTTTCGCAACGGTCTTAAAGTTTCCTTAAAAATTACTCAAACGACATTTATGACATCTAGAAATTTTAATATGTTAAAATTTAAAAAAGGGGAAAGCAGAAAAACAATTGTATGGTTTAGTTCTACGTCACCTAGATTAAAATAACTTTTTGATTGAAGCCAACAGTGCGTATGAGTGATAAACTTTGAACCAATTCTCATGTTTTCTAAAATAAGTTGTTTGGATAAGCGGGTGACGGTAGGACCTTAAAAATGTCCATAAAAATATGGACATTTGGAAATTTCACTTAAACTTAAACCGATGAGATTCTAGAGATTTACTAAAGGTTCTTTAGGTCCAAACACATTGTTATGTAAACTAATCTGTTATGATCGAGCTTTTATAAATATAGTTAACTAGATATTTTAATTGCTTATGCTGGAAATTATTTTAAATTTTATTTTGAAAAAAAGCCATTTAAACAAAGAATTTTATAATTAATTCAATTGAACGTTGTTTTGCATAGCTTTTTATTTCCCATTGGGTTCTATAATCTGCCCTTATATTCGTGTTATTAGTGCCCAAAAAGTGCATAATAACTTGATATTTAATTTATTCTATTCTATTATTATTTAATCGACAAAAAAATTAATCCGCAGTCCGAACTCCTTTATCAATATTCCGGACTGGTCTGTTTGTGGAACTCGGGTGTGTTTCTGACCTACTGAACGAGTAAGCGGCATCCGTTCGGCCAGGAATCGTGCTGAATCTGCAGGACTGTGCCAGAGAGCGAGCAGCGGAACAGCATCCATCCGAGGGATGTTCGGGACGAGTCGTCCCTCGTCGTCCCCGCTCGGCTCGCAGTAACAACCCTGTCCTGCGGATTCCAGATGCTGTTGCGCTTTCGAATGCCAGGCGTTGCCGTCTTCCGGGCGCTGTGTTCAGTACCTTCGCGTCTGGCTATATGTGCGGTTATCCTCGCGGTTCGTCGTCCTGGCCACCTTTCAAATCGTCCGCGAGATCCCCGCGTCAAACGTGATTTTCCGCGTATTTCAATTAACAAAAATATAGTTTGGCTTTTGCCCGAGACTGAAGCTCGGGTGTCGGTCCCCAATAAAAAATGTAAAAATTATTTGCGGAGTGGCCTGTAATTGAACAAACTGTGAGTCCAATTGCGAGTACTCCCTCTATCCATTTAATTCAACGGATTTCCGGTTCTGACCTAACTCAAACATAAACGCCGCATTCAGGAATTATTTTGGTCCGCCACAAAGTTTCCACCAAAGTGCGCTTTATTTTATTTGCCGGTTCGTTAGTTAAATTAGTGGTCTTTGATTAGTGGCATTCACTAACAGATAAGCCATCAATCAGTTATAAAAATGCATTTATTGTTTTTTAATAGCTTAATGAATGCGCTAAAAGCTGCGGTTTCGAGCGATAAATTTTGTTTTCACGAACATTTAGCAATCTAAAATTCTGTCGGACGTGCACAATTTCAAAAATAAGTTTTTTAGTAGCGAATTTAATGGTGAAAATATTTCAAAGCCATTTTTCTACATTTGTATATTAAGGCTTTTATAAAATAGTTTGTATTTTTTTTTTTCAATAAACGAGGTTAAAGGTGAAAATGTTTCTAAACTAAATTGTGATATATCTTCAAAAATCAATCGATACTAAAAGCATTTCAACTGATGTTCAGATGGGACAACGCTGCTCGTAAAACCCCTAATCCGCTTCTAATTAGAGCGGAGTCTCCTCCAATTAACGGACGGAAAAGATAATCGCTAGAGTTCCTCGTAGTTCCGGAAATTAAAGCAATAAAACACCAGGTAGCGTTAAAGGAGAATGCGAAAGGCGAAGGAGCCTGGCATTCGTATTATTCAAAGAAACTGTATGTGCGGCGCAGCATTCACAGATGAATACACCTGCCTGGTGTTGCTTACGCTTCGCATTAGCATAATTAAAATTCGGTAAACACTAGGCTCCATTAGCCCCCAAAGCAAACAGCGCCCGCCCACCTGACTTGACCCTAAAAGTGGGCGTGGGCCTTGGGACACCGCAGGCTCAGAACGCAGAACGCAGGGCACATGCAACAAACAAACCAACAAACTTACAAACCCTATTACTCATTTTTAAGTATGCGCGAGTGTGTGGCTGCGAAGCCCTGTTTGTAATACCCTTGAACTTTATTGTTTGAACATCAGCGGTTTTGCCCGGGCTTTCGTTTTCGCTTTCTCTTCCTCTTTCTCCTTTGGCCACCGTTGCAGGGGGGGTTTCCGTATCCGGTTCCCATTGCTTCGCCATTTTTATGCCGCTATATGTTTGTGTACGTGGCCATGCCTTTTTATTGCAGCCTGTCAGGCGCAGCAAAACATCGGTTAGCCATTGAAAGTATATGTATGTGGGCATTTTTCAGACACTTTTCAAAAAATTCTACAATTTGTTAGTTTAAATTGCAAGTTCTTGGGGCCTAGACCAACTTAAAGTTCATTAGTCTACATGATTTCATTATCTGAATATGTCCCTCTTGGTAGCCAACTCAATTGCTTTGGACTCCGTTCTGCCCTTACATTCCCTAACAATCTTGGCTTTGATTGCACTCAATTGAATATAGTTCCATGCAAACCGAATCAAATGCGAATTCAATTTCCCAATTGAATTCGAATCAGGTTCACTTCAATTTTAGTTGTAGCCCAGCAAATACATTCACATTATCGTCCATAATATACGTACGTGCTGGTTATTTCCCATCCATAAGGATTAATTTCGATCTGCCGGCGATGAATCATATCAATTGCATTACGACGACTGCTTTATGTTTGTGTTTGCACCTGATTAGCGGACAATTAATGCGAATCGGCCATTAAAGGCTCCCTTAAATGTTAAATATACAGAATAAAAGTAATTTAATTAATTTCCGTGCTGGACAAAGAATAACAAGGAAGTGTCTGTACAAAGTTCAACAGTAAAAATAAAATGAAATAAAATAAAATAATATGCAAACTGTGTGAGAGCAATCTACGTATGAAAAGCCAACCGGCGGCGGGAAAAGCATCAGCTGCGGAAAAGTAAACATAAAGTTTTGGATTCTGTCAGTGGCTGTTTGCACAGCATCCGGGACTTCATAATTTCATCCGGTTGTCCATAAATTACACTCACTCAAGGTGCTTCCACGAGACGGGATACTCGCATGCCGGAGATATATACATAATGTAAGTACCTTTTTTGAAAACCCTATATAAATACGAAAAATGCAAGACAAAATAGACTTCCTACTACCTACTGTTGACTTAACGGTCACGAAAATAAGTTTACCAGTTTACATATCATATTTTCCGCTTTTCCCCGGCTGCCTGAAATACTTACGGTTTTTATTTCGCCTTCTTCTTTTCTGAAAAGTTTTGTTGACTCCGGTTTCAATGCGGGCTTTTCCTCAGCTCTCATGTTATCTCTGGGCCATTGTCTTTTTGGCCGCACTCCGAAGACACTGCCACAAACTCTGTTAGTTTGGCCACAAAAAAGTAAGCAGAGCCGAGAAAAAATACAAGTAACTCGGGTAAAACGGAGAAAAGAACCTATTCAGCTGCTGCGAACTTTCAAACACACTTCTTGGGAGATTAAAACAAAAAGCAAGAGATAAAGCTATAGTCGAGTACCTCGAAAGTGCGAGAGAGATGGAGCTATGCTAGCAGCTAAGCGACTGCTTGCACTGCTTGCACTAGTTAAATTTTATTATTATGTCATAACGTTTTAATGAATGGTACGATTTGAAAAATTTCTTCTACATTTCGATAGGTATTAATTAGCACAACAACGTTTGCATTTGTACTTTATATTCTACGAGTAACGGGCATAAAAGTAGTTAAGAAAATGTCAAAAGGCCTGGGGAAGCCCAAGTCTAAACCCAGCCTTCGGAAGAGTATAAAAATAGAATCAACTTTAGGCAAAATGAGGCAATAAAGATTTATCTCGAAGGGACGGCCGCCAAAGCCAATGCAGCAGATTTGTCAAGGATTTGCGGCTGGGAATTTATTTTGGCTGCTCGTCCCGCTTTCCGTTGACTTTTTGCAGTCTCCCCAACCCCTACCTCCCACCCCCGAAAGAATAAAGCAAACAGGGTATAGTTTGCCCATTGATTTTTGAGCAAAATTCAAATATATAGCTGGGTTTTGTGTGCGCTCCCAAAACAACTGTAATCTACGATGTCGCATTCAACATGCATAAATTTTAATTAAACCGAAAATAAAACAGAGCTCGTTTGTTTATTGGTCAAAGTGAAAATGAAAATGTATTTTGTTTGTTTTTCGAGGAAATGTTTATTTTTTTATTGCCTACATTTGAGGGCCCGCCGGTTGGCATGGCACTTATCAGCTCTTAACGCAGTGATGATTCCGGCCCTCTAAAATGTAAATAAGAACTTACACATGTTTAGGTACACAAAACTACAGTTTTTGGCCACTCACCTAAGTAACTTTTCCTCTGCATTCTGCACAATCGGACGCATTTCACAAGTTTTTGGCAAAACTTAGACTATGCTCAAATTTGACTGGACAGACAGGGCTGTTGGACTGCTCATGACATCACTTGGGGAAAACTTCAGCACTTTGCTTACTTACATTACCAATTGCAGTTGCCAACGTGAAGCATCTGTGGGATGCTTGGGGCTATCAAAACACCGAGATGAGATGAGCATTCTACGTGAACTGTTTGCCCAAGGATACCTTCTTTGTTTTCCTTTTCCTGGCAACTACGAAATCTTTTGGCCTGTCAATTATCGGTTTCCACAGCAAGATTCATTATATACCCGATTGTAAACAAGTTTCTCCTTGGCGCGCCATGTGCCATCATTTTTGTGTACTATGTCCTCGTTTTCTTTATTTTTAAATAATCTCGACGTGAGAGGCTTTACCAAAAAAAAAAAAAAAAGGAATTTTACGCGGTCGTATACATGAGTTGTTTAGTAAAAGATAAAAACGTGATTACGAAACAAAACACTCGAGCTGCTGGGCGTAAATATTGGGGATATTTCGCATTTCGCTGTGGTGCCCGCCGCCATTGGGGACCATAAATCAAAAAACCACAGGCCTCGCTTGCGATTGGGTCATGGGAAAAGTTAAACGGAGAAAATTGGGGAAAAACTTTAGTTTTAATGGGCCAAGTCGCGTTTTTTCGCCAGCCCAGCCGGCCTCGATCATTTCGATGAAAACAAAGCGAATTCCTAACCGCTCCCAACACCGAGAGTGCCGCAAACGCGTTAAGAATTATTGATGCCTCATTGCTGATTGCTCCCCGCGTTTACGCCATTTGACACACATCCACATCCCGGAATCGCACAGGGTGGGTGAATATAATCCGGAGACCCCATTGCCACACACTCCAAAGGACCAAGGACCCACAACAGACACAGGGCATGGGAATAAGTAAAGTTATTTGGTATGTCTAGCGTGTACTTCGCATTTCCCTTCTTCTTGGCTTCTTGACTTCTGGGGTCCTTGTGTTATTACAGTTTTCCTTGGCAACTGACAGAAAAAATCAACGCTCACATTGTCAGCATATCGAGGCTTACAACACGTCTGCACAAAATTATTGCCAACTCTGCCGTTTCGGGGAACTCGCATTCATTGCATCAAATTGTATTTTTGATGCTTGCGCAAAATATGGTAAAACAATAAATACGGATTTGGTTGATTGTCTTTCGTTTTCCCTATAAAAGGTGGTGATGACACTTGTTTTTCGCAGTCTTTCTTTTACTTGAAATATTATTACATTCCTGCGATACAAACAATTTCATATTTTTCCTGTTTTCTTAACCAAAACTTTATAGAACCCATTAAAGTAACGCTGGATTTGGCAGATTATTAATATGCGTACTCCCACGGGCATTTTCACACGTTGACAATGCGGGAGGTTGAGTTCCTAGGAAAAACAAACAAACATTTAAATGATTTTTATGGCTACACATTTTCACTCCCAACATTAAACTTTAATGTTATGGTCCACAGACTTTTTACGCTTCCGAGTATTATTGAAGACTCGTGTGTGTTTTTGTACGAACGCAGTAAAAATTCATTTTGTTTATTTGCCTGGGTCTTAACTTTAGTTAGGAAACAAAAATGTTTATTCTAAAACTGGCTTGTATTTTTCAAATATGCAGGGCTATTTCTAAGTCCGATAATTCCATTAGTTCTGCTACATATACGAATAGATGGGTCCGAAACGAATCCTAAACGAACAAAGACTCTCATATTGCCTTTGTGGTCTATGGAAGTTAAGTGATTCACGAGTATTGCACATTCCATTTCCATTCCCTCTCCATTGTTCGGAAACTTATTTGCATTCATGTTTTTGCGCTTTTTCCGCTTTGGTCAGCGCAATATCTCTCTGTCCTCGAAAATTACTTTATGGCAGGAAAGGCATTTCGGCTCTAAGATGTTTACCTAAGGAAAGTTGCAGACCAAAGTCAATGTTGGTTTGGCGATGAGTGGACGCAATTGAGCTCGACTGGGGATTGAGGATTGCGATTATGTGGTTCCGGCTCAATTTTGCATTTTTCCCTTGGTTTGTTTCCAGATTATTCCTGCTAAGCTCCCTTTTTTTCTGTCCATTGTTAGTTGGTCAATATTGAAATGGCCAAGTGGGTAAACACTCTGGATTGCGAGTGGAAGTTTATCGTAGAGTTTTTGATATTTACCTAGTAAAAAATGTTTAATTTAAATGATTTACTTACATTGATAATTACCTTTTAAAGTCAATAAAAATGAAATCAATTTCCATTAGGCCTTCAGATTAACTTTGAATCGTCAATATCCATTGAGATTTGGTCGTTAGACTGCATTAATATATTTCTTCGGTGGCCTTTATTTTTAGCACGTGCCTCGGCATGTGTCATCAGCATCAGGGGAGTCGTTAAGGACCAGTTTAGCCCAAAAATTGAACATCCCAATAAGCAAAGCCACTCGGAATGGGACAGTATAAATACATTAAACATATTCTTTTGATTGCGGCAAAATCGGAATCCAATCGAACCTTTTTCTTTTTGGTAAAACAATCGGATGTTTGGGGACCAAGATAAAAATATTTTCAATTGCGTAACCTTACCGTATCAGCGATGTGGCCTGCGACAGGACAAAAAACGTCAATTACAAAGGAGTAAAATCTGTGTAAAACCAATTTTTCGGTCGGCAATCAGAAATCGAGGCAAAGATTTATTGCCTTTAAGCTTACTTCCCGACTGTCAGGTGAATGAGAAATACCAGCAGAATAAGCGACAATCACGGGTATCAGGTGGGCGATGGGGGAATCTGGTTGGAAAACTGGTTGCTCGCCGACTTGAGCTCTTTTCCATTTGCATAAGCGCTTCCGTTGAATATTCATACGCGAGGATGAGAATTTAATAGCGGAAATTTGCAGAAAGGAACATGAAGATGCAATTATATCGACACTACAGTACTTTACTGAATTTACTTTTAATATATTTGTTTTAAGTGTGTGTATTTGTTTCTAATGCTTACCACATTTATATTATTTATGTGTGCTTCATAGGGGGGACATCTAGGTAAAATTTTGAAAAAATTGAAAATTTTTTTTTGCTTAAAAATATTATTAGGGTCTTAAAAATAACACACCATAAGATAGAGTCCGGCAAAATTGTCCAAGTGTCGTGTTTTTAAGTGTTTTTTGAGACGGCCGGACGCATAACTCAAACAAAACTTAACCGATCGATCTGAAATTTTGACAGTATATTCAAAATACCTTTATCTACACGTATTTACGATTTTTTTATATTGCTTTCTTTTTGTTTTCATACGAAGATTTATTTGATTCATTCGAAAAAAATTTATTTTGTACTTCGGATCTAATATTATAAAACCTACTTTACAAATTTCCGATTGACTTCATTTGGCCAAAAAAATTCCAGAAAATTTACTTTTTTTCCCCAGTCGTTAAGATGTTCCCCCTTAAATATTGAACACTTTTTTTTAAGATATTAATCATTTTCTAAAATACCTTATACCTACAATTACTATTATTTATGGTAAAACATTATGTAAAATAACTCTTTGATCATATTTTAATAATTTAAAATACCTTATACAAGTCATATTTTGCTTTATTCAGCACTGGCATTGGTTATTAACGTTAAGGAATTAACATTGTGCTCATTCCTTCAAGTTATGTATCATCTTGGCCTCTTGTAAGCACTTGGCAGTGATTAGATACCTCTGAATATGCCCCTTATTCCAGCAAATCACCAGACACCGTGTTTGCGGCTGGGAAATCCCAAAGCCAATACAAGTGGGGTACAGTTCACCATCGGCATCACAATCTATGAATTCGACGGGCAGGAGACGTAGAGGACCCAGTCGCGAATTGACCAAAAGGCAGAGCAGGACAAAGCAGGACTCCTTGAAGATGATGGCCAGGTAGATGCCCAGCGGGTCCATGGCGAAGGTCTGCGGCTGACCGCCGCTCCTGAGCTCCCCCGCAGAGGAGGTGACCTCCTGCAGATCCACCAGCATCTCGAGGCTCCAGAGGGGTTTGGGGCGAAGGAACACGGTGGCCTCGCCATCGTTGGTACACGAGTAAACACGAGTGCTGCCCTCCCGCACAAACAGCAGATAGGAACTGCAAGTGGTCCAGACAGCCGTTTGAATGCGATTCTGCATGAGGACCTGTTCCGACTTCCATTTCGACCTGCTCAGCTGGCACAGACTGGCGCCAGCATCGCAGGAGGCGCAGAACAGCATCTGGAAATCGGGACTGTAGCGGAGGAGGGAAAAGGAGCTCAGGCTATCGGGAGCCGGGATCAAACGAATCTTCTGCTGGCAGTCCGGCTCCCAAAGGACAATGTGCGATGAGCCCAGAGCGGCACTGATCAGAATGGTGCCGTCTTCGTTCCACTGCAGCGAAGTCACATAGTTGTGACCCTCGTCCTTCAGGATCCGCATGTGATGAGTGCCCAACATATGGCGAATATTAAGGTTCACATTGCAGCGACCACTTTCCCGCCACAAACAAATGCCCTCCGCACATCCGACGGCCAATTCGCAAACCGGGGACCAAGGACGAAAGGCGGCACAGGTGATGTCCTTCTGCTGGAAGGGCTGCAGACTGGTGGGCGATGAGCTCCTCCCATCGTATATGAGGACGACATCCTGGTTGTTCACCAGGACCATCAAAGCGCTCTTCGGGTGGAACTCAATGAATCGAATGGCCGCCGTTTTCCAACCTCTCGTTTGGCTAATCCTTTCTAGGATCTTAGGATCCGCGGTTAGCGACAACTTCAGGTTGCACATTGGACGAAGGCAGATACTTTTAAGTTGTTGCACTTTTCCAAGAAACCAATTCCAATATTCAATGGCCAAGTTATAGAGTTGTACCCTCGGATCGGGAATATTATGATTATCGCACTCAAAAACTATGCGCCTGAGTTGTTGATCGGTCGGTTCCATATTTCCTTTTTAGATTCGATTTTTGATGTTTATGAATTACGAACCTTTAGCTTAGTAAATGTCACAACATTTCTAAGGTTACTTTGCACTCGATTAGAGTGTTTTAAACGTTACTCCTACCTAACTTCCGATATGTCTTATATTTTTTCGAAGCTAGTCTCCCTTACTTATTTCCAGTCGCTTAATGGTTTTACTTTCGTCCTGCCGCTTTCCACTTTTTCACGCTTTATCTAGGCGGCTATTAGTTTTGATAAATGGCTTCGGCGATGCAGTTTCTGGTCAGCGCTGTCAGCAGTTTACCTCAACCCATAACGGCGATATAAAAATATGTTCTATTTTCTTTCACCGCGCTGGGCATTTTCTGGAAAACACGACAAAGCGACGGATGTTTTTATGCCTTCTTGTCTTTGCAGCGAATTGGGGCAATATGCATTTTTAAATTTTCAAAATCACTTTAATATTATGCGGACAATAAACTTAATCTCTTCATAATAATTTCCGTATTATTTTGTATAATCGAGTTTCCACGCTATGAGCTCTTTCAAAGAGTTCAATGCTGCGTTTTATAGTCAGGCGGCTTTTGAAAATTTGATGGCTGCCTTTCAGCGCGAAATAAAAAAATATTTAATGGGTAAAATTATTTTAACAAAGCCTTCATTTAAACAAAACAAAATTTACAACCTCTGAAACGAACCTTAACAAATACACGGCTTTCGCATAATTCACTCACATGAACCAACAAAATCGGAGAAAAAAATATAGCTCGGCAAAATAAAATGAAATTATGCGGGTGGAAAACCATAAATTGACTTTTGGACCAACAAACAGAAAACAAAATAAAACTTTTTCCTTTTGGGCGTTTGTATGCGCGGAATAATTCGCAAGTTTTACGGTATGCCTCGCTTTGATCTGCCGCATTAATATTTTATGTGTGCGTCTTATGTTACATGCTACTCGACTGGTATGTATCTTGCAAATTGTCTTGTCAACATGAAAAAATAAATAAAAGTGAGGCGCAGACCCAAACAGAAATGAGATGTGGCGAGGGCTTCAAATGAAGCGTAAGTAAAATAAAATGAAATAAAATAAAATGAAATAGTGGATGCTGTTCACTTTGGTTCTTTGGATAATTTCCGACGTTTTCCACACAGTTGATTTCTGGGTTATTAAGCTGTCTGTTTTGACTTTTTAACCGTTTCCGTTGGCATAAAATGTTTGAAATTCCTTTCGGGTCCGCTGGGAGCCTTTCAAGGTGATATTAACATGGCATCGGGGGTTGGTGGCCCGAAATTGGAAGTCATGAATCTACAATTTAGTTATTTAACGAAATGTGGGCCTCGTTGGAAATTGATTTCCAACCGCCCAACTGTCCATCTCGCCAACTCATGGACACATTATCTGGACAGCTGACAGCGGGCGATGGGACAAAAGAAAATATTTTTTATTTAGGTTTTTTTAAACAGCAGCCAGCATAACAAAATAAAAGCTCAGCAGGGCTAACAAAAGCCAGGGGTTACGACTACCCGGCCCGCATACAATGGTTCCGGCCTCTTCTACGGAATACCGAATATAAGGCATTCCATTGCCTTTGTTTACAAATGAAATGGAAGCTCCTTTTTATGGGCCAGCATTTTATGTGTTTATGTTTTCGACTTATGCGCCAACTGCTTGACCGTTTTATTGATTTAGTAGCGTGCTATCATCGGCTTTTGGCCCCATCCTTTAACCTTATTTGAACTGGCCGCTTTTATCTGTCTCCCTTGACGGCGAGTGGATTTTCGATATTACATGAATTTTCGCAACTCCATTTGGCTCTCCATTGGCCATTTGCCACTTGACACTTTGCAACTGAGCATTCGGTTTCATTGAATTATAGAATTCCAGCAATGTGGCGGCAAATTAATAGGCAATTAACGTCAAGGGCAGGACCAAAAGCCTGCTGGACTAAGCATACCCTTTGAATTATGGCAGCCCCCGAGATTTAATCAATAAAATATGCGAGTACATTTAACACATTACAGCGCAGCGGTATTTTAATATTACGGAAAAACCTACCAAACCATGGCATACCACGTTGCAATTGAATTAATTTTTAATATAATCAATTTATCGAATGGCGCAATAAATGCATAATTAAATTTAATTTGGATTTTCATTAAAAGACCAACATATTCGACCGTGTACTTGCGAAATGTTTGGTGAAAAGGCGGAAACAT
The DNA here is from genome assembly GCA_037075205.1 of Drosophila prostipennis. NCBI lineage: Eukaryota > Metazoa > Arthropoda > Insecta > Diptera > Drosophilidae > Drosophila > Drosophila prostipennis. Next base: position 363,053 of record JBAMCJ010002255.1, on the reverse strand, counting down.
GCATCTCGAATCTGATAACAAGCTCAAGATGCCTTTTGGAATAGCTTGACAATGAGCTACCAGATCCGTTCTAATGCAATTGGCAAACATTAAATTGCATAATTGTGTTTATGCCAAGGCAAGAATACTTATTAATTGGCTTAGTGCACAAAATACACTGGCCAACCTTGTCGATGGCCGAGAACCACCCAATTTAATCCAATTGCAGTGCCAACATTAGCCATTAAGCCAAGCCATAAATTCAACACACTGCTCGCAACCTATAAAGTACTCAACTTTGGTAAACCGGAGCCAAACGATCCATAAATTTCAATAAACACCCAATAAAGTAACTATGGTCCTTCGAGCGCCCAAGGAGCTCAGCCGAGCAAAAGCCAGGCTTTCGGCGGCAAATTAAGACTTTTAATCATCGTTGCCGTCTATTAGTGGCTGAAATCCAAGGGGTAATAGTGTGTGAACGAATTCTAATAATTATAAATCATGTTGACATTATTGCCAAGTTCAATCGCATGTGTCTGCGCCAGAACGGAAATAAATTAATTTGCAAATAGGGTGGCTGGAAGTGCAGGAAGAATAAACTAATTGTATATTTCAAATTGTGTTTTTATTTTTATTTACCACATTTTTATTTTCCTAATGCATCAGAGATTTATTTAAACATCGTTATTTAAAGCCAGAATATTTTTCCATGCAATGCAGACTCCATAGATACCGAGTACTGCTACCTGCCATGAATACCACTAGACATATAAATGAAATTCAAGGGTTGAATTCATGACATAAATTTATTCATTTAAACAGACATGCTGCTCCAATTATGCGGGAGGCTGGGAAAGCAAGACGGAAACCAAAGAATGCGAGTTGCTTTCAAGAACCAAGAGTCTTCAGAAGTGGGCCATGCTATAAAGTAATTTTTTAGTAGATCAAACAACATAGTTCTTCGTCTCCTTAAATGCCATTATCTGACTCAATAAAATCACCAATTATCTAAATGCACAGGGAGATATTTCAGTTGTGTTCTGTTTTCTGTTCAAGCATAAATTATGACTTGGACCACTTTTCGTGCATTGGGTATAAATCAGAGGGCTTTTTTATGCGCCCAAAGTTTGACGGGCACACAATAATTTATTAGCAAAGTCGGCGAATGGTAAAAGTCTCGAACAGATTGCCAGGCCTTAAGGAGCGAAATGCGGCTTTCAAATTGCAAAAGGCAATCTTACTTTCGGCTCTCCGTTTTGGAATTCCACGGCGCTCCATGTCAGTGGTAACTCAATTAGAAAATTTAATTACGCCGCAAGGCAGGCGCCAGGAAGCGTTTTTATACGCATTTTCCTACAATATGAAAAGCTTGTTGAAATTAACTTTATTATACTTACGATATGTACCTACGATACGATATGTGTGTGCATGTGGCGTCTGTCAGCTGAAATATCAAGCAGATTGCTTTAAAAACAGGGAAATTACTGAAACTCAAATATGAATAAAGTTTACTTGCCTTTTTCGTGCGATAAATAAATTCGCATCGCAGGGATATGAAATGACGGTGGGTTTAATTAAAAATCGGAGAGTTTATATAAGCCGAGATGCCTTCCTGGCAATTTGCATGGGTTAACAAAACTTTTCAGGGCTGTGGAATGCATAAAACAATCCCGATCCCAACACCAATTTACCTTATCAATCAGCAGTTCACAATGGTTGTTTTTGGGGGTTTTCGGGGGTGTTACCGGCGCTTAATCAAGCGCTAAGTCCACAAGAATCCCCGAGAACGACCCTTTTCTCGAGTTTTGCGAAACCGTTTACCTTCGCTTTGGCAACTTTTAACCTTTAGCCTTCCTGGTGAAGGTGGGGCTTCCTCCTGGTTTGAGTTCGAGTCGTCCATGTCGATGGCTATCTGGCAAGTTTTTCGCTTTTGTGGCGGTAATTTGTTGTTACACGTGGTCGACCTGCCGTTTGCCTTTCGGTGCTTAAATGAGGCGCATCATTAGTTGCTAGACGTTGATTTTCAGTCTCCCTCCTTGGCTCGCGATTTATTATTAATTGGCCACCAAAAATGGCTGAAACTTTTTCCGCCTATTTGTTTTACAAGTTTTCCTTGGAAACTTTTGTGCCTCGGCGAGAATGTTTCAATTATTAACACTTGTGCGTCCCGCTGTGCCTTTGCCCAAATAATTCAATATTCCGGTTTTACTGTTATTCTTTCCATAAATATTGAATAAATATTTTCTATTTAATTAAAACTTTATCCTTTTTAATTGTGCCCGATTCTTGGCATCGTTGATGTCTGACAGTTTTAGAATTTTAAAGTTGAAATAATATTAGATTGAATGGGACACTTTGGCATTTAACTGGTTAAGTTGCTTTGTCGCTTAAAAACGCAATTGCAAAAACATGAATCAGCAGGGAAAACATTTTACATGCGCATAAGTAAATACATGGAAATGGGGAAAAAACCGATTTATGAAAACGTGTACAATGGATTATTAATTAGAATTTTTATTGGTAAATTAATCATAATCCAAAGCTAATAAGAGCAAGCGCAAAAAAAGCAAATAATTAATAATGCCATATTTAATCGAATTTAATTAATTTGCGCAACCATATTTGGTCTCTCCGGCGGAATCCTGGAACCCAATAGTTTGTCGCCGAGGTGGCAATAATTAAAAGCGATTTCCATTGTGGTTTCGAATCGGCTTTAATTGCACGCTGGCTGTTTATTAAATAAGGCTAGAAAACACACAGACGCTCGCGGCAATGTTGGAATTTGTCGCATTTAAGAGGCTTTTAGGCATCTGCATGCAACATGGCATTCATTATGCTTTAATTTGCTTTAAGCCAACACAAATGCGAATGCAAATGCAACTTTAACTGTTGCTCGCGGAGTCTGCAACATGAAGCCGGGTTGGAATGGCGATGGCAAACAAAAACGCTAGAAAGGGGACACAGGCTTTTGTCGGCGACGTCGATCCTCCAAAACCCGCCCCCAGAAATAATAAACATCAATTGCCTAATGCAAACAACCGCAGGAGCTCTTCGTGCTCAGTTCAGTTCAGTTCAGTTCACCCATGCTTATATTCATAGTAGCGACTCTGCTCGTCGCCGCCCAGTTCACGGTTCTGCACTGAGAAAAATAATGGAATTTAAGTTTCATACCAGAAAAATGTACCATAAATCTTTGAAGATTTTAAATATTTTCTAAAGGTGTCAAAAAGTATGCAACGGTACAAAGCAGAAGGAAGAAACAGTCATGTGAACAGTAAAGTATTCATCTAAAATATGAATTAAATTATAATAGAATTTAAGGTTTATACCAGAAATATTTACCATAAATCTTTGAAGATTTTAAATATTTTCTAAAGGTGTCAAAAAGTATGCAACGGTACAACGCAGAAGAAGGAAAAAGTCATTTGAAAAACAGAACGTGATAATCTAAAATATGAATTAAATTAAATTAGAATAGAATTAAAGATTTATACCCGAAATATTTTACATAAAACTTTGAAGATTTTAAATATTTTCTAAAGGTGTCAAAAAGTATGCAACGGTACAAAGCAGAAGGAAGATAAAGTCATTTGAAAAGCAGTAAAGTAATCACCTAAAATATGAATTAAATTAAAATATATTAAATATCGTATTGCTTTATTTTTTTACTAAGATACCTTACTCAAAGTTAAGTTACGCTTTTCCCAGTCTAATATTCTGCGTAAATATTTTAAGGTCGTAAAATCTGGACTAAATGGTTTCTTAAGATGCGAAAAATACCAAGATTATGGTAAATTATAATTTTTAAAGTAAACTATAAATTATGAAGTAAAAATTGGGGAGTTTTATAATTTTTCCGAATTTTTCTCTATAGAATCTATAGTATAGATGGAGGGATTATAAGTTGTAGTATATTGTATATTTTTTTCTCTGAGTGTACATTTGTTTGCATTTTTGTTGCTGCTGCTTGTTGAGAGGCAGCAGCAGTAGAAACGGAAAAAGTGCTCTGTAAATACGCAACGAGACGCGTCGTATAGTATTTAGGCAGTCCTTGCCGGGCTCCTCGTCCTGCGCTCCTTTCCTACCCCCCCTCCCCCTACTTTCCTTTCACCTATAATTGTGTGTATGTGTGTGAGTGTGCCGTCTTTTTATGAACTTGTTAACAATCTAACGACCTTTTTGCCCGGCTACCTCATTGTTGCTGTAACTTTGCTCTCCCTTCGCATTCCGTGTGTCGAGTTGGCGCATCAAATGTTTGGGCTTAGCAAATATTTGCATACTTTGGGGCTGCTCATGAAAATAACATAATTTGATTCCAACAAGAGCAGGCGGTAATGTGATTTTGTCTTGAACAAATGTAAACATATGTTTGCGTTTGCATTGATATTTTTTGGCCCTTTTTCCAAACACCTAAAATATGCCAATGTGCAACTAAAAATGTTTAGTGATTTATTGCTATTTAATAGTCTGTCCTAGGCCGAGTGCAATCCACTAGGATTCGGAATTCCGAATTCAGGATGTAATGCACGGAAGCCTCTTAAATGGCACACAAATATTGCATGAGCCTAAAAGTATGCAACGCTGGGACCATCACTTCGCCGGCGATGGAAGACAAAGCTCATTATTTATTCATAGCATTCAGCACAGAAGTGTTTATGTGGCAGGGTTCCTAACTCTGCAAGCAGCTCCACTTCGGCCACAAATTGGCCAACAGCAAGAGGCATCTTGGCAAAAAGGACAAGTGGCCCACAGAAAAAAATATGCAAATTTAACTTTTTACCCAGCATAAAAACGAAACTTTTTGATTCAACCTCTAGTTTTAGGTCTCCGGCACCCAAAACAAAATTGTCAATATTGTAAACAGATTCTTCTCGACCGAAGCTGATTAGATTGGATTGGATTGGGTGGTGGATGTGGACGCCCTGCTCTCTGCTCCCTGCCCCTTATAATTGCTCCTCTTGTTACCGAGATTCCATACGTGCTGGCCAACTTTTGCCTTGCCATTCGAATTGGCATTCGTATTCGGGTTTGTTCGAATTCGATTCGTACGAATGGCAACATTTTAAAGCTTATTTGCCGGGCTCGCACGTAGCTGGCCCCTCAGTTCCCTTGGAGACCAGGAGCCAGCCAGCCTTTGTGTAAATCGTTATTGAACACTCAAATCCTAATTGCACCCAGGGTGATCACTAGTAAGTGCGGCGTTTGTCCATGTTTGTGAACGGAAAATGGTCAACGACTCGGTTCATTTGGGGAAATGGATGGCTTATATGGTGAAATGGTTGTGCTGATTTTTTTTGTTCTGCCAAAGAACGGTTCCAAATGATGGGTGTCGTTTTTAGTACAAAGCAGTAAATTATTGAGCAGGTTGACCTTGGTAGTTACTCTTAAACTGTTTGTGTTTGGGTGTAGAGCCAAACAAAATTTGATATGAAACGATGATCGATTTGATATTTTGTGGTATCAATTGTGTCTTTTTTCCACTTTTTCCCACTCATGTAACTTTAACAGCAATCTCGCTCCATTTCGAATTGAGAAAGTTTGTATTTCTCGCTCGCACTAACGTAATTTAAGTCGCCACATTGCTTCTTGCTCTCTTTTTCGAAGTCAGAGAATCTCCGAGAGAGAGTATGCATTACCCGAAATTTACCATGCGCATGTCGATTTGACCGCGACAGGTTTTTTTTTGTGTGCATAATAAGTATCAGCTAGATCCGATTTGATTAAGTTTGTCAGCTCTTTAGATATCCCTTCTTAAGTTGCGCAAACAAAACATACAATCTTAAAACGAACAAGTATCAAAGATATTCTCTGCCTGCAGCTAGACACAAGACTGTCCCTTTCGCCAGATGCTGTATATAAAGTAAACAATAGTTACATTGATTAGGGTCTAATTTTTGTTTAAAGCCCGGCATTGAAAAGGCTGCCCCTTCACAATTTGCATTTGTATGGACGGGACTCTAGGAGAGTTTCATAAATACGAGCAATATAAATTTGTTCAGCAGCTGTCGTCTTGGCTTTCATATGCATATATTAGATGCTCGTACCCCATTCCCTCTTATATACACAAACTTGAATTTGCAAAACCCTTGTAAACGTGTGTATAAAAAAACAAAGTTGATAAAACAACATTAAACAATATGGGGAAAACATGTCTTATGTTTATTTATTTTTCGGTAGCAACGGGTTTGGCAATTCGCTTGAATGGTAAAAGTTTCTTGGAATAGAAAAGCCTGAAATTGCTTAGAAAAATACACCATTGGCTAGTCAAAACAGATTTAATTCTATTGCCGAGCGGCGAAAGTAAAAGACAATTGAATCCACAATCAGCGGATTCGCACAATATGCTACCAGTATCCAGTATCCCGTAAGCAGTTTCCAATATCCCCAAAATAACCCACGAAAACACCATCGATCAGCGAGTTATGAGTCCTGAAATAAACAAGACCAAAGGAGCGACAAAAACGGTCTCAAGGAAATGGCCACAAAGGAAGGAAAATATAATCGGCGAAGCGAAAAAATGCCCCGCAATAATAAATGATAATTGATAATAACATTTTGCTACCTTCCTTCCGCCGGGCAGAAACGGAATAAAATACTCGTAAGTGTATGTGGGGGAAATCAATAAAAGCGTTGGCAAAAACATTTGGTCACAATTTCAATTTTGCGCCAGCCAGCCGAATAAGAAACTCAGGAACTGAGGAACATTTCAACAATTTCCGCTGCTGCCTGGGCAAAAGTGAAAATTTTCATTTCGCAACCGTCCCAGTATGGAATGTGCCATTTCTTCGACACCTCCTGAATTTCTATGCGACTGCACACCGCGGCGACAAAGTTAGACGAAATGTCATCATTTCCGTTGGGAAAACTGTGCGCGCTCAACCGAAAATCGAGGAAGGGCGGGGGTTGGTGGGGGAAAAACCGCCGTTTAGTTTTCCCAGCAAAATGATGGCGGTGCCAACTGTCGACTGGTGGGAAAAAAGGTTAACTAAGAAAGCCATGCAAATGCCTTTTTATTTCCCACACAAACTTTGGGCCCGCAGAAAAATACAGAATTCCCGGGAATCAAAGGCGGCGAAGAACTCTTTACTTTACTTTACTGGTTCGTCCCAGCCAATCCCTCTCACGGTTCTTAAACGAAGCGTAAAATTGTTAAATGAGTGCGAATGTCTACAGCGAAAAAGGGGCCCTATTCTGCGGAGGCGAACTTTCATCCTTTGACCATTTCGAAAGCGTACTAAATTATTGATTAACCATGTTGTTCGCCATGCACGGTTGCGGCTTAGCTTTTTTCAACTTTCCCTATTCGTAGCCCAAATTAAATTGGGTTCTTTTCCCCGCTTTACTGAACTGAATTTCAATTGATTTGTCTTCTTAGAAGTAGCTGTATTACTAGTAATTGAGCATGGTCTATAAGGTTTTAAATTAGCCATAGTGTGCATCTTATTAAAGTCACATAAAAACCTATCGTTTAAAAACTCTTCCAGAGGTGTCTAAAAGTATGCTGTAAAAACAGAACATTTATACTTAGGACTTCTGCTCAGAAAATATATTGTAGCATACTTTAAGATTCCTTTTTAGGGGTTTTCAACTAGGTCTTAAACAGTATTGTTTGTAACTTCAATTGAATTCCCAGCGAACGCAATATGGCGATGTAAATTAGATTACAAGAACCTGATAGTTATATGGAAAACAACAAGTCCATTTCGCGTGATGTAAGCTTCACACAAATGATGATGTATTCAGGACAGGCAAGACAATGGAACTACATTGATATTGATGGCGATGATAAAGGCTAGTTTGTAGCAAAACCGGGCAGGGACGTCACAATGAGTTATGTAGCCCAACTGAGGAACTGAGGGACCTGGACTCCTGTTAAAGACAAAGTGCTCTTATATTTCTCAACTTTGTGCAATTGCATTTGGCAAGCGGAGAGCGGAGCGAAATAGCTAAATTGAATTTGTTTACTTACCTGTGGGTTGTGTCGGTGAAAGCAAAAGAAAACCAGTTTGCGGTTCTAATTGATGCCGCGAGTACAAATAAACCTTCGGTCACAGCTGCCCGTGCAGTCTGTGTTGACTTTCAAAGCGACTAGGTTGTCAAATGTATCAAAAGAGATGTGGAAATCGAGTCATTTTGATAGGTCAAAGCTATTTCAATTCATTGAGAGGTTGGTACTCAAAGAACTTGTTGGAATTTGTCTTTCAAAGACTTTTTTCGAATTGGTGATATAATTGTTCATGTTTAATGTAGTCAACTTAAACTTTACTTTACATCTTAACATTAGGCTAAAATATGTAACAAATGGGTAAGGGACTTTAGGACTATTTTCGAAGCTAGTAATTAATACGAGGTTGTTATGGCTGCTACGTGGGACATTCCCAAAAGTTAAAGATGGAAAACTCTATGGCTACTAACTAATATCCGAAATTGTACATAATTTACTTGTCAGCTTTAAAAGTCTTTGTCCCAGCCGCTCAGTTCCTCCGGTGGCTCATAGTCGTTTTCAACGCCCGAGGGACCAAAGTATTGCAGGTCGGTCCAGCTCTTCAGCGGTCTCTTGATGGGCGAGGGCAATTGCTTGAGCTTCAGTCGCTGCCAATCCAGACTTTCGAACCAGCTGTGCCGCTTGATGTCGGCGATTCCCTTGCGCTGATATCCCAGTCGTTCCGCCGGCAGTTGCTTGCACAGATGCCGCACCAAATGCTGGGCGGACTTGGGGATTCGGGACGGCATGTGAATGACATCGATGCCGCTGAGGATTTGCTGATAGATCTTGATCTGATTAACGCCCCTGAAGGGCGTTTTGCCAACGAGCAGTTCGTACACGAGAATTCCCAGTGCCCAGTAGTCGACGGCACGATCGTGTCCACGATCCAGGATAATCTCGGGGGCCACATACTCTGGGGTGCCGGCAAATGTGTTAGTCTTTTCGTTGTGCCTCACAAACTTGGCAAATCCAAAATCAACCTGGAACCAAAATTCTATCAGATTTACTTAATAATCAAGAGCGGCGCATAAATGTCTAGAGTTTTGAGATCCCATGTAAATAAATTTGTATAGAATCGGGAAATATTTCTTCAAAATTGTTTTTAAAACAATTCTTTAAGGCTTCAAAACTCTAGAGATTGTTTATAAGGTGTCTAAAAGTATGCAGTGAAAATAGGTCGTTTTTTTAAAGATTTCTTAATTTATAATAATGTATATTATCCATATTTCTTCAAAATTGTTTTTGAAACAAACCTTTAAGGCTTCACAACTCTAGAGTTTTTTTAAAAGGTGTCTAAATGTATGCAGTGAAAATTGGAGTAGTCAATTAAATAGTAGCCTACTTTTGGACGTTCTTTTAAGAGATTTCTTTAATTAGTATTTTTAAAAATAGTATCTATATTATCCATACCAATTTGCAGTAGCCATCCGTGCCCAGCATCAGGTTCTCGGGCTTTAGGTCTCTGTAAATGAAATTGTGCGAGTGCAAGTAATCGAAGGCTTCAACGACACAGCCAGCTATAAATTTGGCGGTCTTCTCATCGAAATACTGGCGCTTTGACATCACCGTCCATACATCACCGCCCATGCACGCCTCCATTAGGAAGTAAACGTATTTGTCATTGCGGTACGTGCGATAGAGTCTGAAATAAAATAGTATTTAATCTGGGCGAAGTTGAGTGCCTGAGTTACGACTCACTGTGCTATGAAGGGCGAATGGCGGCACTTAATCATTACGTTCTTTTCATTGTAAACGTGCTCTATTTGATCTTGTTTGACCACCTCGATTTTCTTGATGATCTTCAGGGCCAACGCCTGCTGGCCGTGGGCCACCAGGTCCACGCGGCCAAAGGCTCCGCAGCCCAGAGTGGCTATCTTCTTCAGTTCCGAGATGGCCACCTGGGAGTATTCGTTGTCGAACTCCAGGGACTTGTTGCTGGATCGACCACCCGCATCGCTTCGCTGACTGCTGGGCTTCTCGCTCAGCTGTTTAATGGTTCCCAAGTAGCTGATGAAGGCTCTGTAAAATAGATGGGATCATTAGATGGGATTAGGATCAGTAAAATAGAAACGATATTTTAAAAACGATACATTTTTAGTGTCAAGAAAAAATTGTTTTCCTTTATAAGAAATAATCTTTAAATATTCGATTTAAGTTTCAATTACATTTAAATTTTGTCTACATTTCCTGTGGGTTTCAGGAACCCCTAATTCAGTTGCCTCATTAGGATCAGTAGAATATTAAAATTTTTGGGGGCAAGAAAAAATAGTTATCCTTTATAAGAAAAAATCTGTAAGTAATCGATTTACGTTTAAAGTACATTTACATTTTTTATACATTTTCTGTGGGTTTCTGGAACCCCTAATTCAGTTGCCTCATTAGTTACCTTCCTTATTGATATATTTTCAATATATTTAAGACTCACTCTCTGTCCAGCATGAGCACCTCGGTGCCCGGGGCATCGGCATAAACACTGGCCTGCCGCACGTCCGCATTCAATAGGGCCTGCTCCCCGAAGTAGTCGCCCCGCTTCCGCTTGGCCACAATCTGCTCCTGCCCCTGGTCGTCCTGCTTCTTTATGGTCACAGTTCCGCACCGGATGATATAGAACTCGTTGCCCACCTCGCCTTCGCGCACAATACAGCGGTCGGTTTCGTAGAATTTCTGCAATACAATGGAGTCAGAAATGAGGGGGGGGGCATCGATATCGCTATCTCCATCTGATGTATTACCCTTTGCAGGAGATCTACGACTTTGAGCAGCAAACTCTGGTCGAACTCCTGTAGAAACGGGGCCGACCGCAGGAACTGGAGGTTCTCCTCGCGCTCCCGGGAGCCAGAGATTTGCATGATTGCCCGGAAGGTTTCGCGTGCGATTTTCCAGACGCGTGCATCGGTGGCAGCTGGAAAATAAGAATACCAACTGAGTTATTTGCCACATAAAGTGTTCGCAGGACATTCACCCTGTATGCTCGCCTGCCGCGGGGCATTGTAGAGGATGGCCAGTTCGCCGAAGACGGTGGCAGGCCCAAAGGTGGCCACCAAAGTTCCCCCACGGTAGACATCGTACTGCCCCTCGGCGGACACATATATCTCGGAGCCCTCCTCGTGCTCGTGGATGATGAGACTGTGCTTCTGGTAGCTGGCCGGCGCCATTGCATTGATAACCATCTCCTTGCGCTCCTTGTCCATTAGATTATTGAGGAAATCATTGCGCTCAATGGCCGTTCGTATGAGATTGCGTGTGCTGTGAAGCGGATGGGGATTGGGATTGGGATTCATTGGGAATCAGTATGGCAATAACCAGGGATTGTTTGTTTTTCTCTAATTCGGCATGGTTGTTTCACTTACGCTTCGTCCTTGGCAATAAATTCGATTTCAATGTCGCCTTGAATGGGAAAATTGGGACGGACATAGATGAGGCCACCTTCCACGCGATGGGCCTTGGGCGTCGGGGAATCGCCGGGCTTCTCCTCTGGCCTTGATATTTGATCCTGCTAGTTTTCGTGCGAAATTGCCGGAAAAAGGGAATAGATACTTTTAATACGGCTGATAAGGGCTCAGATTGTATTTCGGTTAAATACGTTTTTTTCTAATGGTTTCAAACTAGCTAAGACAAAGAAAGCCTCGACTAAGCCTCTTTTTCAAAATAAGCCCTCAGAAATGTGTTATATAGAAAATGGTCTATTAAATAACCTGAGGAAATACTTAAGAAACTGGAAACAAAAGTACGTGGATATAAAAGTAAAGGAAAAAGACCACATTGTCTTAGGCGGCATTAATTCGCTATATCGGACCGATTAGCCACAGTCTGCCAATGGGGAACATCGAAAAGAGCGGAGGAAACTGCCTTTTTGGTCGGTAGAAAGTTTCGGTTCGTGTCTGTTGGCGAACAATTAACATTTAACTTGTTTTTACAAGTGAGCTGGGCGCACGGTTCAATTGCAAGCAGCTGTTTCGTGTTTCATTTTCCCCCTTTTTGCCTTTGGGGCATCGAAAGGTTAGGGGAGTTGAACGTATAATCCCGCATAAAAGTTGCATCAAATAGTAAATGGAGTGTAGCTTTCCGACAGTCACACACACACAGCCTGTCAATGGGGGAAAGTTTCTGGGTTTTTGAATAAACATGATGCGAACCCAGTTATTTGTTTTCCGCAACGGAAAGCGACTACGGAGTTGACACTTTTGTGACATAAAATGTAATAATCATGGTAAATAGCACGTCCTACATGAAAATATATAAAAGTTGTGATCTGTCTTAAAAATGTAAAATTAATGATTAAACAATCCATTAGACATCTAAAGAACTAAACATCCCAAAAAAACATTAAAATTATTGTACCTTTTAAAACAGTGAATAGATTAATAGCAATAATAATACAAATAAATTTAACATCAATAAATCAAACAATTTTTTTTTGCTTTCAGTCCCATCTATTTAATTACTGACAAAAAAATTAAAATCTAAAAAAAATGTATTAATAAAGCTCAAAAATTATGAAAAGTGCACGTAGTCAGTTTCTCTGTTTAACTTATCAAATAAACAATAATGAAGGGATACTAAAAGAGGGTGATAAAATGAGAAGTTTGTGAGTGTGGCAAGGGTAACCTGGTAACCTAAGCAAGGAAATACTGTTTACCCCACCTGGTAGATGGAAAAAACCGAGTACCACCCACCATCGGCTACCGACAGTCAAAAAGCCGCAGAGTTCTGGGCAGCCACCTCGTTACTTACTTGACTATTCGAAGCATCCTGCTGGTTTTGCTGGCTCGGCTGGTCCTGCGGAGGCTCCACGCTCCGCTTCTTGCGCAAGTGGAGCGGCGTTCCGGGGACGAGGAGTTCGGGGGGCAGCGGCGGTGCCGGCGGTATGTTAATATCGGGCATCGTGGACACTCGTCGGCGGCGCTGGCTGTCCGGATGGGTCTGGCTCTTGGCCAGATAATTGAGTGACACATTGCTGGAGCTCTTGGCGCGGGGCGGAGCCTGGAGCTGTTCCCGTCCCCTTTCCCTTTCCCGTTCACGTTGCTCCTGCGGCAGGACGCCATTTGTCAGCTTGCCGTTAATGGCGGCGCTGCTGTTGTTGTTGGCATCGCTGCTCTGCCAGGACAGAGTGTCATCTGTTTGCTGGGCGCTTAGTTCCTGCGTGTGACCAATGAAAAACTTTACAGGACTCTCGGTCACAGGTGTTGTGTTGGAGGAGCTGAAGGTGCTCGAGGGTGTGGCGACATCATCGGCAACGCCCTCATCAATTATGCCATTCACATTCACTTTGAGTTTTGACTTGCCGCCATCGAGGACATCGATGGCATGTGCATTAGCACCCGGCTCCTCCCCCGCATCCTCCGTATCCTCGGTATCCTGCGAGTCCTGCGAATCCTCGACCTCTATGCTGGGCACCTCGGAGGGCAGGGCGGTGGGCCGTCGCTCTTTGACTGGTTTTAATTTCGAACTTGAGCGTGTGACATTAATTGCACTGCCGCCCAACGAGGACGACTCCTGCAGTTTGTCCTTGTTGGAGCGGAACTTCCGCTCCTGGCCGCCATTGTTTGCGCTGCCATTTTCGGCAACCGACTGAAGATGGGAGGGCGGGGAGCCGGGCGGCTGCTGCCTCAGCCGTTGAAGTTTGGCCTAAAGGACCAGGGACCAGGGACCAGGGACCAGGGACCAAGGACCAAGGATCGAGCAGCCCAAGCCCACCAAACATCCAGCAAGACAAACACAGCGGTGCGAAAGTTTCGGCGTTCGGTGGAAAGTGGAGGCGTTTGTCGGGGAGTGTGTATATTTACAAGTGTTTTGTGCCGATATTATTGTGTACACCGAATCGTTTGAAAGTATAAGAAACATACAAGCATGTGTGCAAATATTAGTCGAGTCTTACAAAGACAGCAAGTAGAAACAGTCGAACAGGTGGGAGTGTGGTATATAAGAAATGGAGGTAGTGCTGCTAAAAGATTTCTGGGTTCTGGTTTCTAACGTACTCACCTCACTGGCACTTGGAGTGACTATGGGCGAGTACAGTGGCTTCTCCTCGCGACGGATGTACAAACCAATTTGCTGAAAAAGACAAATCACACACCTTAATTGATTTACAAGCAATGTAAGCAAGTTCAACTAGCAAGCTAATAAACCCCCCCTCCCATCTGTTTATACAAGCCTTCAATTGGCTAATTTAAATATTTGCTATCAATAAAAATCTCACTATTAGTACAAACGGTATAGGCCGCCAAATCATCAGCAGTGGGCTTTTTTATTAGCCCACTAACCACTAATATTTACTTTGCATGACTTATTGCCTTAGTCCGCTGACACATATGTACTTCTGAAAGCAACACTCATACCTAATCAAATTATTTGTGTTGAATAATACGATATAACCTGGATATAATCTAGATTAAATATGGTTTGAATTTCTAATCAAAAAACTCGATTATAATTTTTATAAACATATATTTTCTGATTTTCCATGGTACACATTACCGTATTTTATTTTAGGTACAAATTATGTTTACTTTTACTTTATAAAGTTTTTAACCAATCTTTTTATGTTTACACTCCTGTTCTTAAGCCTATTTTAGGCGAATAAAAGCCAATTGCATTTGACATTTTCTTCCTTAAATACTGGGATTTATATGTTCCATTCTACTCTACTTTACTCTACTCTTGTGTCCCCTTTTGACCTTTCAACACGTCATTTAGGGATTTCCCTAAGTATTCCAGATTGATCGGCCTAAACTGGTGGTGAACGGAAAGCCTTAAACAAATCTCACCAATTTCCATAAGAATTGTTCATTTACAAGCATTCCATTCCCTCTCGACTTCATGACTTGTAACCTCTTCAAAAGTGAACAAGTTTTGACACGGGTGGTGTCATGTGTCGTAAAAGTATTTTTAAGTTCGGTTTTTGTTCTGCTGCGCAAAAATGTTTTAAAAATAGCTCAGGCAGTTATGACTTGTGCCTGACATAAGTCATAATTTAGTTTGAATTTATTACACGTTTTTAGCATTTCCAATTTGAATTGACTAAAAACTTGTGTAAAGATTATGGCAATGTCTAAGTTGAGCTGGGATTACAAATAGGTTGGGGTAGGTTCTCCAAACCCCTTTTCCTCGAAAGTTTCCACAGAGCATACACAATTTGCAGTTCACTCATGCGAAAGGCATTCGCATCTTATCTTTCAATTGGCATGGGGTCTAATGAAATATTCAAGCCTGTTTCGGGGGCCTAGTGCAGGCATAAATAAACACGTGTCAATTTGCGAGTCGCCTGGATGGATCTGCTTTGATATGCTAATCGACCTAAACGACGGCATTTTGACAGGTTTTCCGTTTTCCCACGGAAGCGCCAAATTCTGTTTTTGGCCGAAAAAGTCACCCGATAACGCGCCTGCAGTTGAAGACCAAGTTTTTTTCGGGGAGGGAGGTGGTCTTTTCGAATCCGAAGCACTCGGATTCTTAGTCTACGTCATTTCACGTATTCCTCCCCCAGGGGCGTTTGCCTTTCTAACGGCTTTGGCCCCCCAAACATCCCGCAGTTATTTAGAATTACTGTGACGTGTAAGTTGTGCGTGCAATCACGTTCATTTCAGTGCTCGCCGCCTAGAACCATGTCAGTCCTTTAGTCCTCTCCCCTCCAGAGAAAAAAGACAGCTACAGATGTTTCTATAGATAGCCCAACATCCGACGGATCCTGCATATTTATACGTCATTTGGAGCTCTGGCTGCAAGCTGCTCCACTCACACATTTTGTTTTAGATTTATGCATGAGCTTCGTCCTGCCGCACGAGCATGATTTTTCCTACGATTCCTGTTTCTTCCCACCCCTATTTATATGCATGCTTATCATATTTTTGCATACCTAATACCAACTCGTCGTAGAATGTTTGTTATTGATGAAACGCCAGGATTGCAGATAGTCGAGTGGCTTGCAGATTGAAGTATTCTCTTGAGAAGTGGATCCATTTGACCGAATTGCACAGTATCCTACGAAAATCCATGTGTATTTATGCAACTCCATGATGTTTCTTTTATTGATCAGAATCTTTATTGTGTTTTTATACCCGTTACTCGTAGAGTAAAAGGGTATATTGTATTCGTGCAAAAGTATGTAACAGGTAGAAGGAAGCGTTTCCGACCCTATAAAGTATATATATTCTTGATCAGGGTCACTAGCCGAGTCGATATAGCCATGTCCGTCTGTCCGTCTGTCCGTCTGTCCGTCTGTCTGTCTGTCCGTATGAACGCTGAGATCTCGGAAACTATAAAAGCTAGAGGATTGGTATTTGGCATGAAGATTCTTGGAGTTCCTACGCAGCGCAAGTTTATTTCAAAATGGTGCCACGCCCCCTCTAACGCCCACAATAGCTGATAAACGATTTTAAAAAATTAAGTATTTCGGAAAAATAAAAATGCAGTTTTGTTGTGTTTATCAATACCTATCGAAATGTAGAAGAAATTTTTTAAATCGGACCATTCGTTTAAAACTTATGCCTGATTAAAGATTTTATCTCCCTCGTACTCCCTTTAGCTGAGTTACGTTTATTAAATAGTCGGGACACCAACCCGACTACAGTGCTCGCACTCCCTTTAGCTGAGTGACGGGTATTAGATAGTCGGGACACCAACCCGACTATAGCGTTCTCTCTTGTTTGGTTTTAAATATACTATATGTGCTCATTGAGAATTTCCATTGAAAAGTATTTTCCCAAACAAAAGTTAATGGGAATTCATTTATCGACACTCGTGTTTTTCCCAGGTTTTTTTTTTTGGTTTTAAGATAAGCTCGTTAAAAAGTAAACGTCATGGACAAAATATTAGTGATAAGAAAAACTAGGTTTCGCTCCACCAGTGGCGGATCCAGGATTTTGTTGTGGGGGGTGATATCAGAACAATTTTTTTGTTGCATACTTTTTGAGTACCAAAATTTCTTTCATTTTTCACCCGAGTGGGGGGTGATATATCACCCATATCACCCCCCGTGGATCCGCGCATGCGCTCCACACTCTATTCAATACCCTATATTTAGGAAACGCAAGGTCATTACCGATCATAAAAATAGACAAAAAGTTTTCAGATTATAAAGCAAATACAAAATCTGTTCTCCGATTGCATTTTTCTAATCAGTCAAAAATGGTGGTAGTGTTTTTTTTATTTTCAGTTTCGATAAGAACTTAAAATTAGATTTACACATCTCAAGTTAAAAGCCGAAATTATTTAAGTAAATTTAGTAAATAAATAAATGTAGTATATTGTTATTAGGTATCGCTGAGTCCGACACTACCCCATTTATTTTCTGTTTCGCTACACATTATTTATGGTTTTCTCTCGTTGCCCCGATTAACTTAATTAAGCACTTGATGGACTTATCAGTCGAGTTATCAGACAAGTGCAATACTAAAGCGTGATCTGTGGCACGCGGAACTCACCACGGGACTATCTTGTGTGTTGAGTATCGTATCGGTGTTCTCATCTTGGGCGGGGGTGAATTTGTTTTTGCTGCGGTGATGGAAAAGTCGAGGAAAGCAGGCCATGTTGTCGTCGATTCAGCTAGTGTGTCTGTATCCGTCTATGATTTTCGTGACTCTGGCCACTCTGTTTTATTAGCCGCGGTTAGTCGCTCGCTCTTTTATCTCAAATCGTTTGCTGCGGTTGCTGCGTGTGGGTTAAACACTTTGATTACCGCGGCCATATTCCCTGATTTATGGTCAAGGATTTAATTGCGGCTATAAATTTGTTGTGTTCGGTTGCAATTGTCGCGGATTATGTATGCTTCGATTGTGATTGGACTACAATTCGATTTACTTTGCCCATTAATTGATTAGCCTTTGTTTCTATGTATTTAGTTAGAGTATCTATGTCTTGGGTATTTAAGAATATCTTATCACACTCATTTAATAAGTAAAATAAAAGGTGTGTTTCTGGCACATCAAGATAATAGTTTTGACACTTTCGAGGGATTCCGGAATCAGGTTTAAATGTTCGATTTTTTTAGCACGTATATAATGTTATCAGCTTAGGAATCCCTATAATTCAGAGACCAAGTATAAGCGTGATTTTTACATTTTTATCAACTATTTTTAAGTATTTTATTTCCACATAAAAGTCTTGTAGAAATAATATAAAGTTTAAAATCCACTCTAATTTATTGAATAAATTTAAGAATCATGAAATAATAATTATAAGCAATTGAAATTTTCCTATTAAATCTCATTATTTAGATAAGATTTGCAAAACAAGGAAATTACATGAATTCAGTTAGAAACCGATTTAGTTTTCAGTGTGCTAGAAGAAACACTAAAGTCGGTATCTGGGAAGCTATAACCGAAATTTGGAGAAACTCGAAGTACGCACTCAAAAGGCAACCAGCCAGATATTGTGCAGGCCATCATCGTCAGCTTTTCAGTTGGCCATCAAAAGGCAATGGCAAAGGACTTGGATTTCCGAGGGCACCACTAAATTCGGGGTTGACCACATCGGTTTATCAACTGTCCCAGAAAACTGGAAGCTGTAGCTGAAGCAGAATCACAAGCATTTGCTTTGCATCTGATAAATTTGTTTGTGGAACAAAAGTTTCAAAGTTCAAAAATTATGCGCATCGTCAACTGGCTGCTTTCTGCTTTCAGCTTTCAGCTTTAATTACCGCTGAGAGCGAATTGCTACCAATTTCTCGGTTTTTGTTTCTGCCCGGTCACTGCGATGAGTCAGTATGCTTGCTGGCTGGGGCTTTTATCATTTATTCGGCTCTTATCGTCTCAAATGCCTAATTGTTTTCTATTTATGCGGGAGGATTTCATTGTTTGGCCAAGAGCTCTAAGGCAACAGTGCTTAGGGCGAATTATCAGAGCCCCAACTTGGAGTATTAACCAATTTACTGGCCTCAAAAATCAGATACCCCCATATTGTACATATAGCGGCGTTTTATCAATTGTATTTCCTTATGCGATTGCCTCGATAACGCCGATGTGCATTTCACATCGCGAAATAAAGAACTGCCCGTCCGCTTGTTTTGATGGCCATTTGTATTTTGCTTTCCCCGCCATGATTTCATGATTTGCTTTGGAAAATCATAAAAAACGTGGAATAAAATGCTGAAACATTGGCAAAAGTAATGGCAACACAACAGCAACAGCTACATCAACAACATGGACAAGAGAAAGGCCGGAGTGATTCGCCGGAGCCGCCAGTCACGAGTCACTCATTTATATTAATTTATTGACATTTCGTTTGCAGTTATCAGCACACTTTTCTGCTTCTTTATTTGTTGTTCTTCATTCAACGTTGCTTTTTATTTTTCATTTTCGATTTTCATTGCATTTCATAATGAAGTTATTGCTCGATTCGCTGCGGCAATTTATATTGTTTTTGGGTTTTGATTTGGTTTATAGCATAATCACGTTAACAGCGACTTTTTCGTCCAAGGGAACTTTTGTTTTCGGGCTGCGATAAGATTTTATGGCAAAGGTAAAGTTCACGTATGTCGCGTTTTACAAGGCGATTGGGAAATTCGTGTCACCGAATAATTGACCACAGCCCAACTAGCCAAAATTTGAAACTATTTCTGAAGGACTGACGCACAAGCTATTTTATTTCACACAAAAAACACTCGAATGTTTCCGCAAAGTTGTCGCAGAATATGTCAGCCATATCTTTTGATTAGATATCAATATCAAGAACTTCAAGATGATTGATATATTTGTTGACTTTCAATTTGTCAAATAGAAAAGGGGAATGAAATGCAGAAACATTAATATTTTCCCCTTTATATATGTAAACTTCAAGGTGTATTCACTTTTATTCACCAAAAAAGAACTCGTAACTCTGTGAGTAGCTTTTCACTTTTAAACAAACCACTTGAGGCGTACACGCAAAACGGGCATGTCACTCGGCCAAATGACCGCAGATTAATCGGGGCAGAAACATTCGTGGCTTTTCACTTCCTCAAAAACTGCAAATCCGACTCCGATCGGGTCATTTTACACCTTCGCACGTAACAACTTCCGCTCCACGAGGGCCATTCAGAGGCTGAATCACTCGGCTCGCGGCCCCAAGGCTGTCCGTTGCAAGGGGGTAACTACTGCACGATCCGTAAACCGAATACCCAAAACCGAAAACCGAATACCTTCCGCACACCTGCCGCCGTGGAGGCTGATAACTCGACTAATTTAACGCGGCCAATTTAAATTGGCAATTTGCTCGACGCCACGGCTACGGCGACGCCAACTGCGACTGCGACGGCCGACTGGCTTTATGTTTATCGGTATCAGTTGAAGTGCCTGCCTAGAGGCCTTATCTATGGAGAAGTGTTGGGCATGCCGGGCGTCACTGTTAACGCGAGACGTTCTTTTGGCCCCAAAAAGCGCATGGAAGCCGCGCTGAGAGTTGAGGGGGGTTAACTAGCCAGTGGGAAATTGGAATAAGCAAATACGTGGGGGCTTATCTTACTCAAACTCTGTTTTCACATCTGCCATATAGCGAAAGTTAAATATGGGTATTTATTTTTCGCGCTGCGGAGCCAATGTTTTTCTAGAATTAAGTAACTAAACAAATGTACAAGTTGGGATAATCAAAAATATTAAATTGTATCTGTGTTGTGCATATAAACATTTTAAAATAATTTATTTAGGTTATTTAAAAATATTAGAATTTCCTAATTACTTCCTATATCTTACACACAAAAAAAAAACTTGGTAAAATCAACTGTAATAATTGTCAAACAGGCCCCAACCAGCAAAATTGTCAATTCTACAAGGTAAATAGTTATTCCAAAACAACAAAATACACACAATTAGCAAAGACACACACCCAAAGCAAAAACAAAATACACGTAACTATTGTAATAGTTACGTAACTATCTTTGTTGGTCAATTTTACCAACCAAATTTTTTTGTGTGTATCATGTATTTCGAAAATTCGTATTTTTCATTTATTTGTGGAATATAGTTTGAAAAATTATTAATTTTCCTGTGGTCGAAATAGGCTTTTTTAGTCACTCCAAAGTTTTGCAGAAAGGGTGGCTACCCTGGCTCGCACCCTTTCCTTTCTAAAAATATTTAAACCAAATGTGTTGACGAATGGCAAGACCTGGCGTCACAAATTAGAATTCTTCGGGCGTTCAAGATAGGCGAAAAGTTCGGCGGAGGAGGTTGAGGCAGCGGAGTTTTTATTCATTATGCCCTTAAACGCGTAACTAAAGCAATTTGAAAGTAGAACTCATTTTCACTCTCGACTGGGGCCCCAACTCGTGCGACTTTCCTTTTCTCAGCCCCCCCCGCGATTCTACGTGCCCATATGCCTAAAAGTATGCACGTATCTGCCGACATTGTCGTTTGATTAAACTTGTTAACACACATTCTCTCGGCGGATGCGGATGCCAAAGTTTGTCCCATCCAATCCCATCACTTTAAAGTCAACCGGGGCAAGCTCATTTGGTCCAAGGAAGCTGAAGCTGCAAACGAAACCCGGGCATAAATTCCAAAATATATATCCTGCGCTGCCTGGGTATTTCCTGTCCCGGCAGGAAGTTCTATTGCATAATCTTATTAACCACAAACATACAGCCAACCACACACAACTCAGCCAGCACTCCATGAATGCTGAATAATTTATGCATCCAATTCCCAGGCAGCGGCATTTGGCCAGAATTGTTGACAACTTGCCTGGGGTCCCAGTGGCAATCCGTATTTTGATTTGGTTTGCCAAGTTTTTACTTTATCCGATTAGCCCATCCTAATTACCACCGGCTGTGTTTGCCTTGCAGTGCCACATGTATATTTGAATTTGATTAGATTTGATTGCATTTCTCTGTGGCATACAGAATGTACATATATATTTATTAACCCAGCTCAAAAAAGAAAAACACTCGAAATATGGCAAAACAATTTGAGGGCTGAGTAGAAAAGCGGCCTGGGCTCTTTGTGTTTTTGTTTTATGACCAGCCACGCTCGGCGACACCCATGAAGGCCATGATTGATGCGCTCCTCGAGCTCCTTCGCGTTTTAGTGGATTCCCAAATTGCTTTTTTCACGCTGACAGTATACAGGCGACGGAATACCGACGACTGACGACGTGAAAGGCCAACGGCAGTTATTCAAATGCAAACGACAGCTGTCAAAATGGTTTTAACTAAAAATTCGACTTTATCTTTCCCTTTTTTTTGTAGCTTCCCTCCTCCACTTGCAGCCGGTACGAAAAAAGTGGGCCAAATGTCAATGAGTGACTGGGCCGTGGCAGCCGCCAGGAAAGCAATTCACGTCCTCGCCGAATGATAAGCTAGCTGCTGCAGAGAAAAATCCTTGAGAGCGGGCCGTAAAGAGCAGAAAAGCCAAGTCAATGACCCTCGTCCGGTTATCAGCGACCATATGGCTAATGGTGGTGGTGGTCCTGGTCCTGCCCCTCCGAACAGATGCTGTCCACTTGGCGGACCAGAAGTTCCCGCTGCCCGCCGTACCGCTGCCGCCTCCGCCGCCCTTTGCCCCCGGCAAGAATCACTTTGCGCTTAACGCATTTGCGGGCGAACATTCCTCCTCCTCCGGCGGAATCGGTGGTGGCCACGCCCCCTCCAGCTCGCCAGGATGCGGAGGGATGCTAAAGGCCCGCCATGGCAATATCCAGACGCCCAATTTCCCGCACCGATTCGGCACGCCCATCGAATGCGTCTGGATCATCGACGCCTCCGATATGCCGCCCCAGGGCCAGGGAAACGTCTCCATTGTGGTCTATCTGACCCAGCTCTACGTGCTCAGCGGACTGAAGTTCACCGAGTACATGTACTACTCCGATGACTTCAAGGTGCCCGCCCACCGGGTCTTCACGCTCACCGAGGACGACGTCACCCAGGTCACGTGGGTGCAGTTCCACAGCCAGTACCTGGAGATCCGGTTCACCATGGCCACCCTGGACGGCACGCATCTGCGGGCTCTGGACCGCCTGCTGGACGTCTACGGGTTCAACATCACCTACGAGGTGCAGAACGAGGTGAAGACGTCCCAGTGCAACACGCTGCAGTGCCGCTTCCTGGGCGATTGCTACGCGAGCTCCGACTACAGGTGGGTTTTCTTATCTCCTTATATAAGCAAAAGGGATTAATAGCTTTTTAAATATTTAGAGGAAGTGGAAGAAATGGGAGTGATTAGAAGGGTTTTGATATCTTGGCCGCATTTTTATAGTGTAGAGTAGTAAGATTTGATAGAAGTTAGAACTGGAATTTCGGATAATTAAATCCACATTTCTAAACTTATTTTATTTGGAAATAACAAAATTTTCCTAGGCAAAGTCGATAATAAAATAGGAAATTGGACCAACTACGCTGATGAAATGTAATAATCAAAATAACCGCCATGTTGGTTTTTTTTATACATTTTATTTTATACATTTTACTAATTTGGAGCTTTTTAATATTATTTGAAAATTATTTATTCGGAAGTAAAGCTTTAGAAAAACAATTTGTTTTCGATTTATTATTCGGAAATTTGGGGAAATTAAGCTAATAAAACTTTAAACACCACCAACATGGCGTATGATTAATTTGAATCCTTTTATAGCTCTCTAAACGTGTTTTATTATTTAAAAAATTACAGAAACAATAGATTATCTTAAATGAGAAATAATAATTGTTTTAAATTTACAAAAGAACAATTTAATTCCCATTAAATCATCTCTCGCACACAACCTGTCAGTTTGTAACCATATTTTTCTAAAACCAAAAATCAGTTCAGACGCGTGGAATGATTGACGCAGCTGAAATACATACATGAGCACTACTCGAGTCTCGGGCAATCCAACAGGGTTTCCCCATGGACACGAGCACCTGCGTCCGGAACATGTAGCATATTTAAGCGCAGGCAAAAACTTTTGCGTCTCCCGTCGACCTTCCACTTCCACTTCCACCATTCGGACATTCAAAATATGGCGTGGGAAAGTGAAAACTGTAGAGAACCGAGAACCCAGATTCAACTGGGTTCGAAATTCCGTTTCCTCTCTGTTCAGACAGAAATCCAAACACATGGCAATCGCAGGTAGCCGTTGAAAATGTTAACTGCTCGCACATCAATCTTTCGCCCCTTGCATTTGGTTTTGGTTTGGGTTCGGATCGGTTCAAGGCTCTCTCCACCTAAACCAAGTGGGAGCCATACATTTGTAATGTTTCAATAAGTGGAGCCCGAAACAAGCGAAAAACCCGCCCGGATTTCCCCGGCGGAAAAGCGTCGGAGCAGCCGAAACAATGGACGGCAGGCAACCCATGTCAGCGAAAGGAAAAGTACACACACAAACTGGTTCGCCAAAAGTCAAAAGAAAAGCGGCAGCGCCTGATGCATTTTCCCTGACAAAATCCAGGTAGTGGGTTTTATGAATAAGCTCCGCAATTGAGTTTGACGTGAGAGCTTGTGCGGCACAATGTCCTGACAAGTCGTGGAGGGGCTGTTTCCATTGGGCTTGATTAATAGAAGAGCTCCTTGATGCAGCGAATATCCCCCGAATATCCCACTCTAGCGATTCGAATTGAGATTTAGGTTCGAATTCGAAGCCAAAACAGTGGCAAATAAAATTATACTTTCAATTGTGCCGGCAATTATAAAGTCTAATGGCAACAAATAGACAATTTGAAGGCAATTAACATGTAAATAGCCAGGCGCACAATGACCCCAGAGAACGTTAAACAAATCAAATTAATTGCCCGATTTGTTTGGGCCAGACTTTGCTATTTATGAGCCACGAGTATTTTGCAAAGAACTTCTGTGCGAAGTTTGCCAAGAGGCTGCAACTTCCACGCCTACTTAACATAATTATAATTAATTGGCTGGCCCAAGGCCGCGCATCCGGGCAGCTAATTGAATATTAATATCCATGTCGAAGTGAGAGTGAAATGCCTGCTGGCGAAAAATTAATATAAAAGTGACAGCTGAACTAAGTTGCATCAGCGTAGCGCTGTCTTTCCCTCATTAGAGTCCCGAGTCCTGAGTCCTGGAGATACAATTTCGCGCCTGCCACGTAGCATCCCGTAACTTAATTACCAACTAAAGGCAAATGAGGAAAGGCCCCGTCCTCTACGTGCCTCCGATAAGGACGCACATCGCACATCGTGAAGTTCCCCGAATATCTCTCAGTGCACGATGAAGCGAAATATGTGAAGGGGGGTTTAGAGGTTGGGGGTTCTGTCAAGTGACTTGTGTCAGGAGCAAAGCATCACAGCTGCTGCGCACTCGTATAAACAACAAAACAGTCATGCTCATGTTGTCAACTCTCCTGCCACAAGGATATGTCAGGATAAAGGGGAGTCTTCAATCCCCCCTCAAGCTTCCAGCCCCCCTCGCTTTTTTCACTCATTGCATCCCCGTTTATGGCGCTCGTTTTCAGCAGCCCCTTTGTTAAGTTAATGTGCGAAAATGCATAGCATCGGAGAATGCTAAATAGATGGATAAAAGCGTGAATCTTTATGTGTCACCCAGTGTGCGTACGCTTAGTCCTCCCGTTTATTAATTTTTTGCCGCCTCTGTTTCACTCGTGGAGTGGCAAGTCGTTGACTTTGCATATGCCACAGTTTGTATGCACAGCTGGGGTCGAAATAGTAGTTGAGTTTTTGGTAACATTTTTATTCTGCTTTAAGTTGCAAGTTTGTTTTAAAGTTTTCCAAAAATAATATAAACTTGCTACATTGGTAAATTTTTTATATAGATAGAAAAATTTCTTTAAAAAAAATAAAAATAATAAAGCAAGAACAATAATTATTTTTATAATTTATAAACTTCAACTTAAATAATATCAATATTCCCACCTTAACTTTTTATTATTTTTTAAACCAGTCATTGCAACTATTTTTATGACCTCTGGTGTTTTTCATATGTGTTAGCATTTTTAATAAGCGCCTTCGAACGAGCGAAGCAAAAGTGTCAAGTGTTGCACAGCTTAAAGCTAATGAAATGCTGTGAAATGAGAGGCAGGCTTAAATTAAACACGATTTTAAATTAATGGTATTTTATTTTTTGTTAGCCAAGAGAAATTTATTTAATTTACTGACTGAAATTTATCAGTGGCACTGCCTTCTTTTTTGCCAATTCCCGCAAAAGTTCGCCGAAGCTCATTAATGGCGGCGACCACTAACCCCATTTGATTGCCAATAAACTTTGTATAAAATATTCAAAATGCTGTTGAGCTGCGAACTGCTCGCAGAAACTTTAGAAAAGCGATTGCAAGTTGCCAGCGAGAGCCAGGGAGCAGAAACAATAAGCCATAAACAATTGGCCAAAAGCCAACAGGCAGCAAGGAGTCGCTGTCGCAGCCAGAAGCCCGAAACCCGAAACCAGAAGCCGTTGGTTTCCATTTCGAGCCCTTGTTTCTTTTGGGTCCTCCATTTATTTCGACTGACTGAATGCGTGGCTGGCTGCATTTTTATGCATTTATTTTTCGGGGCACTGGCACCACTGTTTCACGTCCATCAATTTGCCGCTGGCCAGCGAAAATCTGTTGCACTTCACCGCAAAACTCAACAGAGCAGTAACCAATTTATATTTTTAAATACTTTTCCGTTTTTAAGCCCTTACTTTTGTTTTCCTTTCTGTTCGGTTGCTTTCCTTTTCGTTCGGTTTTCTGTTTTCGGTTTTCGGCGCATCTCTATATTTTCATTAACAAACGCTTAATTGAAAAACTTTTTCGCTTTGAGGGCCTTCAGAGGGTCCATTGCCAGCCAGGCCCTGTTTTATTAAACCGATTCGGTAATTTAATCTATTTTTCCCTTAAGTTCGCAACAGTGAAGAAAAGTGGCAAAATGTATTCAGAGTTGATGAGCAGAACAGAAAACAGAAAAAAATCCATCCATTCCCTCGCATTACGCATATATTTCGAACTTGTTAGCTCAGTCTGCCGCCAGACCTTCGCTCTAAACACAACATTGTATATTTGAGTGCCCGAAAATGTAAAAGAGGCTGTAAAACCCAATCCCCAGCCGACTGATTGGCAACCTTTTTGTGCGAGCATCGGTGAGCAAACAGAAGACTGCACCGACGGCAATGACATCGGTTCGGAATTAGGCCACATCCATTCGGCAAGTGGTGTGCGTCCCAAAGTGGGGTTGCGTGGGGTCTGGATCTGATTTTGGGTCCAGTGCCGGATTCGGGGGTTATTGTCAGTCCTAAACTGCCCGATCTTATCGAGGGTCTTATTTAAAAAATTCATTAAATTACACTTTCTTCTTAAAAGTTCTTGATTCTTCTTAGGAAGAGATTTTATAAACCAATCTGAATACTTTTCTTTTATATCTTCTTTAAGTTAAAAACTTTCAAATAAAACTTCTCCCTTAAAAATATAACAATGTACCAGTCTTGAAAAACAGCCATTTTTATACCCGTTACTCGTAGAGTAAAAGGGTATATTGTATTCGTGCAAAAGTATGTAACAGCTAGAAGGAAGCGTTTCCGACCCCATAAAGTATATATATTCTTGATCAGGATCACAGCCGAGTCGATCTAGCCATGTCTGTCTGTCCGTCTGTCCGTCTGTCTGTCTGTCCGTCTGTATGAACGCTGAGATCTCGGAAACTATAAAAGCTAGAGGATTGGTATTTGGCATATCTCCATCTCCATCGAACTGCCTTTAGCCGAGTGACGGGTATTACATAGTCGGGACACCAACCCGACTATAGCGTTCTCTCTTGTTAATAATTGGAAATATTTCTTTTAATAATGGATAAGTTTTTTTTTAATGGGAATAGAAGCAAACATAAATTCATTTCTTAATGGTTTACCAAGGATTTTTACTAAGACATAGAAGTCATGACTAAATTGTTAGGCTTTGGTGTTTAATCCGATTTAAGCGAACTTAGTCACGATAAAATTAATTTTCAAATTTGAATTTTGTAGAACAATGTATATTTAAATTTTAGCATGTCTACTAATTAAATGTCTACTAATTAAATTAATTTATTTTTGATAATTATAGCAAAATCGATATGAAAATACATATATCAGTGAATAAAAATGAATATCGTAAATGGCTACCCCCAATTTAAAGTCAAGACTTCACCTGTGGAGAAAGAGAGTATGGAAAAGTGGAAAACCCATTGCCATATTTCCCAAAAGCCTGCCCTGAATTCTGGATCCGCTCCCACGAATGTGGAGGCGGGTGCATATGAACATGCTCGGCAATGAATATGCGTGGCCATTGGCTGTGGATATCTGCGTCCGTTTCAGCTTTAATAACAAAAAGCGAGCCTGGTGCTGAGCAAACAGAATGTCAGCACCAAATGAGATCAGGCTCGGGTTGCGGGGGCCAAATAAAGGACCCGGACCCAGGGTTATATGGTGGAGGTGGGGGTGGAGAGGGTGCAGATGGAGATGGAGCTCCTGCTGAGGTGCATCCTTGTGGCCGATGCACATGCCAGTGGGCTGGGAATGGGGCTGGCCACATGGCAACTGTGTCAGTGTCATTCCGATTCGCCTGCCTGCGCCTCGTGCATTGTTTGCCATGTCAAACATTGTCATTTATTCAAGCAGTTGGCTTTCGGTTTAAGTTTGTGCCTGGGTTTGGGCCGCCGAACAGAGTCCGAGCTTTGCATATTGCAATTAAGTTTTGTTTGGCCCCGAAATTCGCACATTGGAACCCTGAGTCCCCGAACCCCGACCCCCGATACCCGGCATGTGCCGCTCAATTAAAACTTTTTGCTCCCAATATTGTGGCAATTCGGTGCTTTTAATTTTCCTGTCGTGCAACGACGTCGAGGCACCTTTACCGCAAATTGGGCTCCTCGCTTCAGCGAGAGATGTTATTACTTATTTCGAAAGTTTCGCAAAATATAAGAAAGCCAGGTGGTCTGGGTAGAGGTTAAAGAGAACATTTTAAAAACATTTTGCAGCCAGAGGACAACTATTTTCCATTTATTCTAATTGAATCAGATTATAACGGTTATGTTGTGCGAAAAGTCCCCATTCGTGTGAAAATAAAACGCAGATATGACAACCTATTATAATTATAAAAGCAACCCCTAACTAAATAAGTTGGCGCAGCTAAAATAAAATACAAATAATTTTAAAGCAAAACAAAATCAAAAAACAAAACCATTAAAATGCAAATAGAATAGCACGCACATACATATTTCTCATATTAAACATCCTTTGTGTTTTACGACTGTGAAGCGGTAAAATGCCCGCCACAAACCATTTCACAATCCCTATTCTTGCCGCCCGCGCAGTCACCTTTTCACATACGACCATCAAATTAAATTTTATTGCATTAGGCGAATGGGTGAAAAAGTAATTGCCAACATTTCAGCCTTTCTTCTTTTTTCGTTACTTTTTTTTCAACCGCTTCCTTTTACGGTTACACGTGCCACCGGCAAGAAAAAAGCAATTTGTTGTAATTTCATTGCGTTTTCATCGCAGGCTGCCCAGGCCAACAGTCATTCAATGGCACATTCGTGTACGCCCATCACTTAAAGTGGAATTAAATGGGAGAGCACAAATTCGTCAGGCTTCGATTCGATTGCTGGATGTTTTAATTATTGATTATTTATAATGAAAGCAATTAGCTCTGAAGAAATCGTAGGAGTAACATGAAAGGCTGGTTGAGGGAATGCCACTGAAATTTAAGCGCTATCTCGCTTTATTTCGAATTTGGAGAGTCGTCCTATTGCTTCTTACTCTCTCTCGAAGTCAGAGAATCTCTGAGAGAGAGTATTCGGCAAAAAGGTAAGTATAAAATCAACTTTACCAGTATTGCATGGTAAAAACGAGACAAATTTACCATGCGCATATCGATTTGATCCCGGAGTATTTTATATTGTGTGTATAAAGTCACTTAAAATGAAGTCTAAAATAATATTTATTCAATCTGATGTTTTCATTTCGGAAGTGGACATTCTTTTTATTATTATCGATTTCAAAACCCAAAAGATTGAGCTTATTTTCCACTGAGGCAAGATATAGTGCAAAACTTATATTTGCTTAAATTATATGTAGTTTTTCAAACTTCACATTAAAGTTTCTGCTGGCCCATTACGCTGGCCCAATGGCTGTGTACAGTATAAATATTCGCTTCTTCATATTTCTCAATGCACTTTGGCTTTTTGTCAAAAATCTGCCAAAATTCTGGCCAGAGTCTCGCAACTAAGTAACAATGCTGGCGTCTCACATGACATATCCATGGCAGCCATATGTGTATTTTGGGTTAGCCATTCAAGCTATTCGCATTCCCATTCGCAATTCGCCAGTCGCCTATCGTCATATCCATATCCGTATCCACATCCATATCCACATTCCAAATGCAGTCAAGCATTTCCCAAGCGTTGTCAGCAGTTTTTGAGTGCCGTCGCAGTCGCATAAAGTTGCAGCAGATTTTTGGCAAGCGATTTTAATTGTTCGGCCTTACAAATCTGAATGAATTTAAAATGCGCAAAATTGGATTGCCAGAAGCAGTCAAAACAGCGCCCCGCCCCCCGAGATAACTGAAAAATCTATCTGCCCACCGCCAAGGAATCGCAACACATGCCGTATGCGCGGCACATTTAATTTTTATTTAAAACAAAGGCCCGGCAGCGGCAGGCGCAAATAAAGGGAAAATAAAACTCGGTGTGCCAAATACTTTTTGGTGTAAAAAAAACTTTCGAAGTGCACATGTCGCAAAATACACAGAATTATGCAAAAAGGAGGAAAAAAGGCAGCCAAAACTGGCAAAACCAGCTGCAGGTGATTTTCGGCGATTCGTAAAAAATGCAAAGCCCGTTTCATTGAAATGAAGAAGGTTTAGTGCCCGAGCTGCGCAGCCATTGTTCTGCCTTTTTTGTCGCCCAGTTTATCCTTACGAATAGCTGTCGATGAGTCAACTTTAAGGTAATTTTGACATAATTTAATCTGCAAAAAAAGCTGTGAAATCAGCGTTAGTTTGTTAATATAATAAAAAATTTTAAGTCCAAAACAAGAGAGAACGCTATAGTCGGGTGCGCTGACTATCAGATACCTGTTACTCAGCTAAAGGGAGTGCGAGGGAGATGGAGATATAAAACTTTGATCAGGCATAACTTTTTAACGAATGGTCCGATTTAAGAAATTTCTTCTACATTTCGATAGGTATTGATAAACATAATAAAACTGCATTTTAATTTTGTAAAATCGTTATAAGCGATTGTTGGCGTTAGAGGGGGCGTGGCCTTCGGCTGAAACAAACTTGCGCTGCGTAGGAACTCCAAGGATCTGCATGCAAAATGCCAATCTTCTAGCTTTTATACACCCAGAAAAAAATCCGTTCGAAACGTTCAAAAATCAAGCCCAAACGGGGTCAAAAAGTGCGTAAGCCCGTTTGTTGTCAGTTCATGAACGCTTGTTCATAAAATTTGACCGAAATATTTGGCATGCTTTGCGAACGAATGGGGTCACTTTTAGAACATATTGGTGTTGAATTAGGAACATAATGGGCTTAAATAGGTAACGAACTGGTATTTTTCTGTGAACGGAAAGGGGACCATTTTCGAACGCATCAGCAAAATTCTGCGAACGAAACGTTATTACTTATGAACATATCGTTCTTAAATTAAGAACGGTTTGTTAATAATTCAAATCGCCATAATAAAAAATGCGTACATATTTTTATTTTTGTATATATTTCGAAATTTTATTGGTCAGTAGGCTCTGAAGATGGCCCTAAGACCTATTGGCCCAATAGCTGCTTGGATGTCCTCCTCGGTGAGATACCGCAGACTCTCAAATGTCACTTGTGATTCTAAAAAAAATATAAAGTAAAATAAATACATATGTATGTGTTCAGGCTTTCGTAAAACAACGTGCTTGACTTTATTTTATGAATTTATATGAAAGAAAACTCTCACATACAAGAACAATTGGTCAAGGCGCTTGGAAAAATCGTCGCACAATTGATTTTACATTGTTTTTTTATGAAGCACTCACCTTTTAGATGGGAATACACTTGAATAATCTGCTTTTTTTCCAAAAACTCCAACAGCTGTGCGTCGTCGCCGGTTAATTTAGTGCAAACTTCCTCGTTTCCTTGATAAATCATACTTTATTTTAATTGGATTAATGTAAATTGATCTCCATTCAATACTTACCGTCGTACTCGCACGTAAAAACGTTAACGTCCAGCTTATTTTCCATTTTAGCACAGCACTTAGCAAATTGTATACAAAGAACACTCACCACAAACAATGTGCCGAACAAATAATCGATTTTCGATAGAAATTACCCCGTCTATCGTAGCTTTTTCATGAACGGCGTTCGAAATCTGAGAACTATTTTCGCAATTTGACACCAACTCGTTCAAAGCTGGAAATTTTTATGAACGGCGTTCGATTTTTAATAAAACTGTTCCACTTTTATGAACAGAAGGTTTTGTCTTTACGAACGGCGTTCTAGATTTGAGAACAAACGTTCAAAATGTGAGAACAAAAAAAGGAGAACGGATTGTTCGCAAATCATGAAAAATGTTCTTGATTTTTTTCGTTCTTTTTTTTCTGGGTGTAGTTTCCAAGATCTCAGCGTTCATACGGACGGACAGACAGACGGACAGACAGACATGGCTATATCGACTCGTCTATTGACCCTGATCAAGAATATATGTACTTTATAGGATTGGAAACGCTTCCTTTTCCCTTCTACATACTTTTGCACGAATACAATATACCCTTTTACTCTATAAAAAGACCCTTTAAAATACATGTAAATTCATTTGCTTTCCTTTCAAACTTTGTAAAATAATCTTGGTCTGGTTGTGGAACAAAATCACTTCCGTCACAGAAGGCAAAACAAGGAGCGAAGGCGATAAGTGGGCAGCAAGGACTCGTAGGCACCGCAGATGTCAGGACACAGGGCAATTAATTTCCGCTATACAATGGCAGGCATACAAGACCACAAAATTCTTATGTAACAAGGCAGTGGGTCAGTGTGTAAGTTGAACAAAGGGGCGGCTTGGCTAGGTCTAACCAAACTCTAGAATACATTCATGTTGGAATGATAAACTGCTTAATTTCCAAAACACATAGTGGTCAAGATATAGGTGCAGAATGTGCCAGACAACGAATACTTGAACAAAGACTTGCCAGGAATTTCGTCTCAAGTGTTTGCTAGAACGAAATATATAAATATTTTGCATAATTGCGGCGGAAAATTCAACTTTTCCAAAATGATTCCCTATTCCAGTAAGTGAGCACAAAGATTCGCATAAAAGTAAAAGTTTTATGAACATCAAAAGTTTTCTGGCCACTTTCTGTTTTGTCCTTTGATTTTTCTCCGACTAAGCGGCGTGAAACTTTTTCCTTTTGGCCTCTCGTATGAATTTCGATTTACCCAATATGATTTGAGTTTGATAAGCAAACTGCAGATGGCACTAATAGATCAATTAGAATTTTTTCCATCGAATACCCATTAGGCTTGAGACCCTGAAGAAGTGTCAACCTAGAGCTTTTCAGGCTTTTAAGACCCGGGGATCAACCTTTTTTTTTTAAATGAAAGGACGAAATGGCAAATTAATTTCGGTTGGCGTGTGTCAACAACGCATGACTTACGAACAACTGGGGTAAGCAAAACAATTGTTCCTCCAGCTGAAAAACGAGCGACAAGGGGCGAAACAAATGGCAAAGAATGCCCAATTACTTTGAACAAATGGTTACACATTTTTTTTCCCATCGCGTCCCCCGAAAAAATTTGTCCAACCCAGGAAGCCCAATTAAATTGTCAAAAATGCTGTGAGCGTAAATTATGTCCTGAGATTTTAAATGTCTGTAATTTTCCGGCGAAAGTGACGATTAAAAACGGTGCAAAAGGGGGTTTTAATAAAAAATCCTTACAAAAGGGGTAACATGTCCTTTTTTTCATTATCGGGTTGGTATTATAAAAAATATTCGATTTTATTAACTAGGTGATATGAGTTCAATAGCCTTTTATAGCAGGTTATTTAATATAAGGTTTATTTATGTGTTTTTTTAGTATACCAGATGAGAAAAGATCCTCTATTTAAATCAAAGAGAAGTTCTAAGAAATTTATTCCCCTAAATCCCTTGGGAACTTTTAAAGTGGTTTAACGAGCTCACTCAATCCGTGAGAAAATCTTTTTCAAGAGATTTCTCGTGGCGACAGGACCATTTTTCTCGACTCCCTGACCTTGGCTTCCGGCTTACATATTTAAATTATTGTCCGAGGCCAAGAGCTTGACCCAAGTGCCTGTGTATCTGATGATGACGCCGCTGTCTCCATTGCTGGGTAGGAATTCCAAATAACTACAAATTCAGCTTAGGCACGTACTTAAAAAAAGTCCCCATCAAGTGGGTCCAATAAAAGTTTTATGAGTCAGCCGCAATCTCGGGTCCAGATAAATGCGAATTCTGCGACCGGCGCTGTGATAACTTGTCCACTTTTAACCAGCGGGCTATGTTGGGTGCCAAGATTGCAGTTCCCGGACACATAACTTCTTCATCTCGAAACGTGCTCACATCCTGCGTTTGTTCTCCTTGCAGCTCCTATGGTTGCTCCTGTTTCCCGGGCTTCAGCGGCAGTGACTGTGGTCATGGCCCACTGTGCAAGGACCTGCATACCAACGTGTGCCAAAACGGCGGCACTTGCAAGTAAGTATCAGAAATTAGGAAAAATAAATATATTTAGTACTTATTTGTTACTTATTATATATTATTATGTCTTTTATATATTATTAAATATTTTTTATTCATTACAATCAAAAAAACATACTTACAATATAGCTAAATATTTTAGATATTCCCTTAAAACCTTTTCTATGTTGAACTTCAAAGTTTGGAATACATAAAAAGACTTTTCGGAACTTACCCATCCGTATTTATGACTCGTCGCATGTTAAAGCTTTGCCAGCTCCATTTTTTTGTGCTGTCCTCATTTACTTACTGTCGGATCATCATTTGCAGGCACATCGGCGACGCCGCCATAACTTGCCACTGTCCGAAGGGCTTCAAGGGGACCAGATGCGAAATACCCGAAATAAACGAGACGACACAGGGTAAGTGCAATAATAAATGTTATTTCCGAGATATATATCTACACCAGTACACATATAGTGGGGTAGTCGGGGATGTATGCAGGCTAATAGGCGCCAGGACATAAAGAGGACTGGAAAAGGGAGTGGAAAAGGGAGTAGAGAAGGCAGGACAAAGGGCGCGGCTGTTAAAGTGAAAATGTAATTAAGGAAATAATTAGCATTAAAAATGCACTCATTGCCAGCTGAGGTACCCACGCAGACACTGTGCAGACTGAAATTGAAAGGAAAGACATTTTTCCGCCGCCCCCTTTGCACTTTTTTCCTGAAAATTCTCTCGCCCCATTTAATCGGCAAGTGCGTGCAAAAACAATAAAAATGTATAACAACTGCAATGGAGGGCATTAAAAGGGAGCAGGCGACACCGACACAGTGGAAAACCTCAGGTTGTCACTGCCCGGGATCTGTGCCAATTTCCATACGGCGCCCGCGTTTCGCGATGGGAAACCGAGGAAACCAGGAAACCAGGAACCCAGGACAGGAACAACAACGTGCATGTCACCAGCCGCCAACAATGTTTAAGCTTTAAGTTGCGCAGTTCATTGAATCGCAAAGTGCCTGCAATGGTAATGAGAACGGGGAGAACAGGACCTGAATGCAGCAAGCGGATTGCGAGATGTTCGGGTATTTCCCGAAAACGAAGAAATACGTGAACTGGGCTATTGGCATTCCTGAATAACCTGAAAAAATTCCATTGAAACATTTCATTGCATTTAACAGTGGGTACAGTGAAACTTTAAAATAATATTGGAAATTTTAAGATATCCTTAAATACTTAATGCTTCATAATACCCTGAATTCCTAATATAAATATGTCTGTCGAAAACCATTCACATTTATATAGGTATATAAAAAACAAATTTAAAAGGAAGATGGGTAAAAATGGTTCCCTCAAAAGGATGCCTGGTGAAAAATTCCAATTTCATCGATTTAGACACTCCATTCCTTTGTAGGTATAGAAAAATGCATAAGAGCAGAAATATGGGATGGGCGAAACCGAGAGATTATCCAAACGAATGCCCGGCACATGCTTCGCATATTTGCCGCATGATGTTATGTCTTTTATTCAGCTTCGTGCCCCGAAGCGAATTGCAGGTTTCTTCTTGTGGCAAATGCAACCAGACCAGTGGGTTAATGTTGCCACAGGTGTGGCCCTCCGCCTGCACACATTCATGTTCTCAAAGATATTCCCCAAAGTACTCGACCTTTAATGGAAGCAATTACGATATGTTTGTCATCCTCTCCTTTCAGGCTGCACCAGCAACACCAGCTCCGTTGAATGCCACCAGGCCTGCGACTTTGACAACTTCCGTAGTTCCGGTTCCCCGGCAGGCCAGAGCTATTCGGCCCTCAAAAGTAACCGGAATTCGGCACGCAGTGGCAAGACTCGATACGAGGTGACCATGCGACTGGGCGCCAATCTTACGGGATATTATCGACATGCTGACAGGGAACAGTTGTCGGGCGTTATGGAAAGACAGGTAAGCTCTATGGGATCTTCAACTTACAATGGTATTTAAAATGGGATAGATTCATTTAAGTAAACTAATAGTAAACTAATTAAAAATTAACATAAAATACGCAGCTTTCCTCGAGAGGAAGAGGATTTAAGAACATAATATAGTAGATGGTTCGGCTTTCGTCAAAAAATAATCCTCCCATTTCTTAATTTATTGAATTTATTTTTTGGTCGTCAAGGGGGGTCTACATACCTGATATAAATTATCCAGTAAAGCAAACATAGATTACACAGGCCAACAGTGTTTTTGGTGCAAGCCTATGGGCATTAAATTGTGATAATATAGATGTATATAAGCATATCTGCATACTTAGTTTTCGCCTTTAACGGTTGGTATTTGTGTAATCGCGGTTTGAAAAAAATAGCAAAATTTTATGTTTTGATATGAGATATCTTCGAGGGTGAGTACTCAATAGTATTAAAAAATATGTCAAAAAATTGCTTAGATGTCCTTCTACATAATTGCATATAAGGTTCCATCATAATTTGAGTTAATCAAAGCCTATGAGCCATTTAAGTAACTTGTTCACCTCTATTCACAACCAACTTGATGCGGTGAACAGACTAAAAAAATACAACGAAAAATATGTGCCTCAAAACATTGTGCAGGCATCTAGAGGCGTCTTTACCCGAATTTTTGAGATAAATATCAGCCTTGTACGTCGAAGGATGGAATTTATAGCATTTTTTCCATAAGAACGTGAAAAGTAACAAGTATTTTTAAGTCACTCTTACGTCACGAGTTTGTCGCCATTTCACGCAGTAGGCTTTTTAAAGGTAACAGTAGCGTAGCCTTAAAATTTTGAGGGGGAGCTTTTTAATAGGCTTACTAACCCCTTGAAAATATAATTTTTCGATGCTCGGCGCCTACTGATAGTCAAATTCAAAGTGAAATTTGTACGAATGTGTCAGATATTTATGTTAAATGAGATTTAAAAATACTTGTTACTTTTCACGTTCTTATGGGAAAAATTCTATAAATTCCATCCTTCGACGTACAAGGCTGATATTTATCTCAAAAATTCGGGTAAAGACGCCTCTAGATGCCTGCACAATAATTTGAGGCACATATTTTTCCTTGTATTTTTTTTAGTCTGTTCACCGCATCAAGTTGGTTGTGAATAGAGGTGAACAAGTTACTTAAATGGCTCATAGGCTTTGATTGACTCAAATTATGATGGAACCTTAAATGCAATTATGTAGAAGGACATCTAAGCAATTTTTTGACATATTTTTTAATACTATTGAGTACTCACCCTCGAAGATATCTTATATCAAAACATAAAATGTTGCTATTTTTTTCAAACCGCGATTACACAAATACCACCCGTTAAAGGCGAAAACTAAGTATGCAGATATGCTTATATACGTTTAAACTAACATATTTTAATGCCCATAGGCCTGCACCTTTTAATAAAGTCCATTTTGTTGACCTGTGTTATAATTTAATCTATTACCAAAAAAAGACTCATTTTTTTAGCAGTAATATTTTTACTGCAAAAACATTTTGAAACAAGAAAGGAAGCTAGCTTCGGCCAGCCGAAGCTTATATACCCTTGCAGATAATTCCTATTAATGACTAATTTTCCGATCGTTCCTATGGCAGCTATATGATATAGTTGTTCGATATTGATAAAATTAAAATCGAAATTCGAAAACATTTAAAAAGACTCATATCCCAGAGTAGAAGAGAATACAATAAAAGTCAACGAAGCAATAATTTATTTCCTATTATATTCCCATTAATTTTCCGATCGTTCCTATGGTAGCTATATGATATAGTCGTCCGATTTTGAAGCAATTTTATTCGAAATTCAGAATTAGATAAAAAATGGCATTTCCAAAAGTAGGAGGCTCTAGGTTCAAAAACACCCAAGATATAATTTTTTTAAATTTTTTTTTCCCCGATTGCTCCTATGGGAGCTATATGATATAGTTGTCCGATCCGGCTCGTTCCGACTTATATACTACCTGCAACAGAAAGAAGACTTTTGGGAAAGTTTTAGCCCGATAGCTTTAAAACTGAGAGACTAGTTTGCGTAGAAACAGACAGACAGACGGACAGACGGACAGACATGGCTAGATCGACTCGTCTAGTGATGCTGATCAAGAATATATATACTTTATGGGGTCGGAAACGTCTCCTTCACTGCGTTGCAAACTTCTGACTGAAATCATAATACCCTCTGCAAGGGTATAATAACGATTGCAATAATATTTCTTAAATGTTTAAAAATATAGTTTTTCCATAAGAAGTCGAAAATGGGTAAAGCAACTTAGCCCACATAATTGTGTGTCAAGTTTAGCTGATCCTCGGGCTCCGAACGAGCACCAGCGGCTGATCCACCGATGGCATGGAGCACATTTCGCACCGCACCCGGAGTGGCGTCCAGGGATGCCGTCCACATGGGCGGATGACCCGCCTGCTGCTGCGCATTGTTCTGAGTTGGTGTTGGAGTGACGGGACTGCCGGCACTGCTCTCCATGATCGTGGGCATGTTGGGCTGATGCTGGGCAGACGTGGCCGGCGGATCGACCCGCTCCATCAGCTGGGTGAAGCTGCCGCCGATGAGATCGCTGCTCTCGTGTCGCTTGTAGCTGTGGGCGGATCGGGAGAGGGGGCGCCAGCGGTTGAGCTTCTTGGAGGCCATCCGCTGCAGCGGCGGAGTGCGGGTGCCCGTCTCCGGGTTGAGGGAGCCCACTCCCTTGCCGCCGGCAGTGTGCTGCTCCAGCAGCGTGCTCACCAGCTTGTCCAGCGCCTTCAGGTCCACGTTCTGGAGCTGGGAGTTGGGGATGGAGTTCATCCGACTGCCGGACAGACTGCCCGAGCCCGTTTGCCCCGGCTCGCCATCTGCCTTGAGGCGATTCAGTCCGGCAATCTTGGCCAGGCGTTCGGTTAACTGCAATATTAATTAGAAATCATTAAATCAATTCAGTTTTGGTAATATAATTATCAATATTTTTTCAATTATTTAATTTATGAATTGAAAAAAATGATGTCTGTTATTAGAGTGGTCAAAAAATTGAATCTTATTCTCTTATTACTTTTTTAAGAAATTTAGATATTCAAAAAGTAAACAAAAGAATTTTGAGATTTAGGCGTATTACAATGTTCTTAAAGTTGTGATCTTAAAGTTCTTATTTATAAAATGATAATTATAAGTGATAATTATTAAGCCTACATATATACACAAAGAATAGAGAGAAATTTGTACCTAAAATTTTTTAAGGTGTGCCCAACCTCTTTTGTTTTGTTAAATATCCTAAGATGGTATAACAAAAATAACAGAATCTTTACCCCGCGCCCAATTAGTTTGCAATTGTGGCAACTTCTTCTGCAACTCCGACTGCCTTGCCAATAAATTGGCTGCGGGAGGCTCCGAGACAGATACTTCAGAGCAGCCAATTAAACTTTCCGTTTCCCATATGCGAAATTACAATTAAGCAATAAAAACTAACGAAATGTGCCCTTAGGCCTTGTGGCAAGCGAGCAATTGCCAAGTTTCCAAGGGCTGCACTGAAGGAAAGGCGAAGGCAATGTGTTCTCGGCGGAGGAGGCTGACTGGCTGTCAGGATACCAGAGCTCCCAGGCTGCCAGACTTCTCTTTCGACGGATCCGCTGGCGTGGAGTGTTCGCCTTTAATTGATGTTTCATTTCCGTTGCAAAGTGCTTCCGTTTTCCTGAACTCCGCATCCGCCGTTTGCCGTTTGTTTTGTCCAAGTTGGGGAGTCGACTGCCTGGACGACCTGGTAATTGAGTATCAATGCGGTTTTAAGTGAAAAATGCTGCCAACCTTTGGCCACCCCTGGCAACCCTGGCAACCCATCCATTCCATTCCCTGCCATTCCATCCAACCACCATACTCAATGGCCAACCATTTCCGTTTTTAATCTTTTGCCTTGATTTGCTCGCCTCTCGCTTCTCTTCGTTTTCATTTTCGTTTTCGTTTTCATTTCATGTTTCTGTGTTTTTTCAATTGCCTCGTGCTCCATTCAAATGGGGTTAATTGAGTTTTAGTGGCCAGGACTCACTTTAAACTGATTACAAGCTGGCGAGGCAGAGGGCGTGGTCGTAGGCTTTGCAAGTTTGTTTTGCATGGCACTCGGCTATTTGGCGGCTGTCTCTCGAAATATTTGGAGCATGTCAGTTTGCCAGCCACTCGAGTTTCTCAGCCTGAAACCATAAGCCACCCAAGCTCCACCCTTTTGCCTGGAAACGAATTAATGTAGAAGTTGATTTGTGGCAATCGACGCTTGGATGGCTTTTGAATGCTTCTTGCCGGCGAGTTTTAATTGAGGCTGCTCTGCCGCTCCTCTGCCGCTCCTGTGCGCTCCTTAAACAGGAAATTAAGAAAGTTTTTGCCACGGGGCCCTATGATTAAGCGTCATTAGCGGATGGCAGCCAGGTGATGGGACATGCAGATCTTGGCTAAGTACGTCTTTCCTGCTCAAAAGCCGAAAAACATAATACCGAACTAAGAAAACTCAATGACAAGGTCCAACTTGCAGGGGTTTTTTGTCGATATCTCCCAGTGGGTATACTTTCTATGTGTACTTTCATCTAGTGCATAAAAAGCGACAGGAGTTTATTTTCGTCTTTGGTCTCCGGTTCGCAACAGGTTCAGCTGGCTTAACTATAAATCTTACATGATTTTCAACTACTCAGTTGTGGCCCTGCTGCCTTTGTTGCTTTTTGCTCTCTTCCAGCTGCCCCAAGTGACCCCGACCCCTTTGCCTTCGCCTTTTGCTGTCCTCCACTGCATGTTGCCTTGATTTATGATCTTCCCAACTTGGTTTATTGTCGCATCGTTTGGCCGCCACTTTTTCCTCGGCTGGGCATCCGTGCAGTTTCTTGTCCGCCTCGCAGGGCTTATCAACTAATGATTGAGGTCAGTTGGCCACCGCCAACGTCTGCTTTCTGCCCTCGTCTCCGCCGAATAATTGCCAGTAATTAAGCTTAAATGCTGTTTGCCGCAGGACCTCCGCCCAGTGGGTCATGAGAAATGCAGTTTCAAGACACTTCCGGGCCCCGAAACTTGTATTGTGGCATTGGTAGGAATTTAATTGCTCGAAAAGCGATAGGAAACTAGTTTATTAAAGTAAATATAAAGAATGGGCTCTTTTTGTTCTGGTAAAGACAAACACAAACAGGTGCGCCTGACATTTTAATTTCCTAAAATCGATAGATCTGTTATATCAACTGAGTAAATATATGTTTGTTCCATTGATGAATGAAACTTGTCAAATATTTTTCTTGAAGCTAGCTAGGCCCAATCTTGGCGACAATGGGTCATCAAACAGTGATAGAGTGGCGAAAAGCACTTGAAAACAGCTGTGCACACTGCGAATTGGTATCAATCGGATCGAAAGTGACTATATAAGCGGGGGATCTGGCAGCAAGAGGTTGTCATTCGGCATCCGAAAGCATCCAGAGCAATATGAGGAACTCATTGGTGATTGTCGTCGGCCTTCTGGCGACCATCTTCGTGGCCCATCTTCCAGTTGGCCAGGCCGTCACCTGTGCCGATGATCCGACCGATACGGCCTGCATCGATTGCACGGCGGCTGCGAATGCGGACAATGCCGAGTGTGCCACCACCACCACCACCACCACGGTGGCTCCCGATGCCACGACAGCAGCCGCCGAGGCAACCACCGCTGCCACTGCCGCCGGAGACACCACTACTGCCTCTGCCACGGACACAACCACAGCATCCTCGGCATCGGGCACTTCCAAGAAAAGAACTAAGAGGACCTTCAGGCGAAAGATGAAGCGTTCCAACAGGATCAAGAAGACGAGACGCAGGAGGAACAGGAACAACCGCAGCAGGAATACCTCTGGTTAAGCAAACACATCTATCAGTCACACAAGGATAATGAAAAGATCACGACATGGAAAAGCCAACCCTTATACTACTATGCTATAAAACTACTTCGTTTTAAGAAAATACATTGAAAATTGGGCCCATATACCAAACTCTTCTCTTTTCTGACCCTTTAGACAAAATATCTTATTTTAAAAACTTGTAATTGCCTAAGGAAAAAAGCGGAAAAAAAAATTTTAATGGGGAAAAATATTAATGGGCTAACTTAAAATAATTATTTGAAAATTCATAGTTACGCAAATGTTACCTATATTGGTTGCTTAGAAATTCATATGTTATTATAGGTAATCAAATGTAAATTATAGTTGAGAATTGTAGTTTATTACAAAAATAATTACAACATTTTCTAGGTCTTAACCTAACCGTATTAAAGCTTTTCTCATCTAATAAGTAAGTGATATTAGGGGATAGGGGATATTTTCGTATTAGTACAATTTATACAACTATTTTTCGCTCACCTCGCCAGCCGCGTTGCTCGAGTAGCTCATCCGCTTGACCTTCTTGAAAGTGGCGTCGTTCTCGGCCTGGGCCAAAGCCCTTTCCAGGGCGCTGTCCATCTGGGCGTCCCGCTCGTCCAGCCCCTGGTAGTGGGCGCCTCTGGGGGTGGAAAGGGGAGGACACGGGGCGAGTGTTAATTTTATGCAACAATGCCGTGAACTTTGAATGACGCGTCGGGTTGGAAACAAATTGGCCTCTACCAAAAACATTTATGGCTTTTTGTTAGTTTCGTGTAAACAAATGGTGCCGGCATTTTGTGCTAAATTAAAAAGCTTACAGCTGTGTGTTAATTTGTTGCATGAATTTGCATTGTTATAATGTCCATCACAACGTGCAGTTTATTCTTTTTTTGCCTTTCGCCTTTTCAGGTATTAAAATGTTTATTTTAGAGTCATTTACAGAGAATGCTCTTTTTCAATTTGCCCCTGGGGCAAACTAAATTAGAGCTGGTGTGTTTATACACATCGATTCGGTTGCTGTGGAATTATTTACAAGTATAGGTTTTATTTAAAAGTAGGGAAAAATGTTTTTGTATTGGCATTTAAAGAGGATTTTCCGGATATCAGATACTTGGCTCGGTTCCAACTTTCCGCTTGACTTTATTTTTTGACTTTTTTCCATATTTTATAACCATTTGTTTCTTTTTCTTGTTCAGCTTTGGCTCGGGCCTAAGACCGCCATAAATACTTGGCAATGATTTCAATTATGCGATAAATATTTCACAGAATGTGCTGCACCACACTTATTTATGGACTAGGCACTCCCACTCGCACTCTGACGACATAAATACCTTCATTATTTACCTTTTCAGATTGCGTTCAAGCGTTTGGCCCAGACAAATGTTGGGACTAAATTGACTTGCCCCCTGGACGTCTTCATGAGAATGAGTTCGGGGCCACGCACACACAACTCACAGCACACACAACACACGGCCGGGCTCAATTATTCAACAAAACGGAATTGTAAAGGATATGGGAAATATGAGAATTGGTTCAGGGGCAGTCGGTCTCGCAAGAGCTCCGCCCGTTACCTTCCCCATCTGCATACTGTACACATATACTCACCCGCTGAACTTGTCCATACCCCTGACGGTTCCCATCCCTCCAGGACCTCCGGCCATCGAGCCTCGGCTGCGAGGATGCCGCATTGTTGAGCGATTCGTTTTGCGAACGGTGCGAAGATCTGTTTCCCAAAATCTGCGAAAAGGGGGGAAATATATTTTAAACATCGTTATAACTGAGATTGAGCATTGGAAATTCAAGCGAAAAATCGATTCTAAGCTTCTAGTCATAAAATGTTTTTATTTTTAAAAC
Source organism: Drosophila prostipennis (assembly GCA_037075205.1). Classification (NCBI taxonomy): domain Eukaryota; kingdom Metazoa; phylum Arthropoda; class Insecta; order Diptera; family Drosophilidae; genus Drosophila; species Drosophila prostipennis. The sequence continues at coordinate 318,881 of JBAMCJ010002255.1, read as the reverse complement.
CGAACTACTGAAAACCAATGGAATTTAAAGATGCAAATTTAAGGACTTCCTGTGATGGAATCTTGAACCTCCAAACTAGAGCTTTAAACAAGAGAGAACGCTATAGTCGGGTTGGTGTCCCGACTATCTAATACCCGTCACTCGGCTAAAGGGAGTGCGAGGGAGATGGCGATATAAACTTTGATCAGCTATAACTTTTTAACGAATGTTCCGATTTAAAAAATTTCTTCTACATTTCGATAGGTATTGATAAGCACAACAAAACTGCATTTTTACTTTTCCGAAATATTTATATTTTTAAAATCGTAGATAAGCTATTGTGGGCGTTAGATGGGGCGTGGCACCTTCTGGAAACAAACTTGCGCTGCGTAGGAACTCTAAGAATCTTCATGCCAAATACCAATCCTCTAGCTTTTATAGTTTCCGAGATCTCAGCGTTCATACAGACAGACAGACAGACGGACAGACGGACAGACGGACATGGCTATATCGACTCGGCTAGTGACCCTGATCAAGAATATATATACTTTATAGGGTCGGAAATGCTTCCTATTAGCTGTTACATACTTTTGCACGAATACAATATACCCTTTTACTCTACGAGTAACGGGTATAAAAATAGTTTGCTATTTCTCGATACTTAAACTGTATTTTCCCTTCAAAACATTTAAAATAATCAAATCGATATTGTCAAAATATCGAAAATATCGATAATTTTCAAGCTCTACTCCAAACCTTCATAGCTCTGACTTTGTATCATCTAGCGGTGTGTCATATCCAAATGACGTAGTCCCATTTAATTTCCCTTAGTATTTTCCCTCCTCACCTCACCCTCACCTATTAAATTGCACTGTAAAAGAGCTGTAAAATTATATTTTGAATGATTGGCTACGCACGACTTTTTAGCAAAAGTTTTAGTTCAATTTGCGCTCAGTCCGTATCGAGAAACTTTTTCTATTATAGGAAATAACCTTCGGGCTATCGGCTCCCGGCAGCAAGTGTCCCCATTTTTGTTGTCATAAGAGTCGCTCTCGTCTGACAGAAAGGCCATAAAAATCATTTTGAATTGGCGGAGACAAGGAATTCGCAGCCATAAACCGCTGTCAAAAGGAAAACCGCAGCAATGAAAACAAAAATGGGTCCGGGGTAACAACAAATAAATATGAAATCATGCACTTTATGCGTAATGCAACAGCCTGCGGAAAAACCCGGCGATGGGAGTCCCTTTTTAGCCTGCTGTTTTGCCTGTTTTCCCAGTTTTCCAGTTTTCCACTTATTCCTGTTTGCCAAGGACTCTGGGTCCAAGTTTGGATTCTGGATTGCTGGACAGTCGGCTGGCTCTTGCAAATTCACACAAATTGCCCTTCTGTATGGTTTTCAGCTTATATAAAAATCTGATCTGATTGGCTTTGTTTTCTCCTTTTTTCCCTATTTTTTTTTTAGGAAAATGTTCAATATCTGAGTGCAGGTTGTAGATCAAAATGAGGGTATGCCCGGCGAGGGTATGCACAAAGCACACACAATTTCTAAAAGCTACACAAACAAGTCAAACAAGCGGGCAGGCGTTCGTGAGCGTGCTTAAATAAACGTTGAAACAGTCACAGAACATACATATGTACACTACAACTACAACTATAATAATAAAAAGGATGCCGCAAACGGCAGCGGCGAAATAAAATTGTAGCACACTTTCGCGGGCCGTTTATGCGGGCTGTGTGTTTGCGATATGTGCGATATGTTGATGTTGACAACTGGGATGGACGAAAGCTTAGTCCTCGCTTAAAGCCATTTAATGCGCCACTTTGGGAAATTAAAGCCAGATGTCTGGGGCAGACAGACTGCGACTGAGACTGAGACTGCGAGCCAGACTGGAGCTTAGATCCCCATTTGTCATTCGAGCCTTTCGCAATGGAGGCACATTCATTTTCATTTAGATTGCCCCGTTCTCGGCCACGCGGCGAGTGGGCAGAAAAGCAAATAAAAACACGAAATCAGTCTGTTAATTACGCGATATATCATATTTTGAGCGAAGCACTTGTTCAGACAGGCTGCGATATAATTTCTGCGGGTTCTGCGAACTGCGAAGTCAGAAGGCATTTGGTAACAAATCGCCTGGCCTAAAAGGCTTTCGAAGCCCAGGGGGAATAATGACAAACCCATCAACTAAGGCCGAAATATGGCGGGAATAGAGCTGTATCCGAAATCCTCCAAAGGACTTTGCTCCTTTATTGATTTAAATGGCAAGTGTCGGGCAATATAGGTTAATTTCCCCAGCTAGTTGGTTTATTCGTTTATTCATTCTTCGACCGGAGAAATGGCACGAGCTTAATCTTAGATGGGGAAAACAAACAAAACAAACAAACAAGCAGACAAGATCTGAGTTATTAACCAAGGCCCAGATTAAGTCAATGACAATGTTGATGTAATATATAATCAAACAAAAACACCTCTTAACGAGGTAAAAAAATAGTGACGACCGCACCTTCAACATACAAAAGATCTGATATCATATTTTGTGACGAAAAATAATTTTACATTCGAAAATATAAAAACACTTTCTAAAATTTACTCATTCGGCCCGCTTCAGACAAATTTATAAGATTTTACCCACACGAACATTTTCTATTGTAGCGTGCCGAAAAAGTAAATTTTAGAAAGTGTTTTTATATTTTCGAATGTAAAATTATTTTTCGTCACAAAATATGATATCAGATCTTTTGTATGTTGAAGGTGCGGTCGTCACTATTTTTTTACCTCGTTAAGAGGTGTTTTTGTTTGATATCAGAAGTTTTTAAAGAGACAATTTATACCCTGGGTTTAATTTACATTTTAGTATACCTCATACCATGACCAAAAGTCATCCCCATATAACTTAGTTATTAAAAAACTAAAGCACATAGGATTGACCCCTGATCTTAGCTGAACGCCGCCTGATATATTGCAAGCACTGTTGCAAGCCCTACTTGCTGCAACGTGTTTTCATAAAAAAAAGCAGAGGCCATTTTAAAAAATTCGATATTTTAAAAACTAAAAATGGCTCCAACTGTTTACAAAAATCGATTGTAACTAACAATATGGCGCATATATTGATTTATAAAAAAAAATTTAAATACAAAATTTTTTAAATTCTTAATTTGTTTTTATTTTTAAGAAAATAAAAACTTATTTTTTTAACATTTTTTTTTTTAAAGAAGAGGTTTTAGAAGAATTAAATCAAAACACATGAAGTCACGCGGATTCATATAACCGGAGATAAAGATTTTCAATGAGAGGGTTCTTTTTCAAATTTGTCAATTTTTGGAAAACTTTAAAAAATTCTAACTAAAAAAATAATTTTTTTCGGACAAATCCTGATACACGTGATTGCTCATTTTCCGAATAGAACATGTAAAAAAAATTGTCAGGCAAATCAAAAATGTAAAAAATTTTTTTTACCCCAAATCTGTTTGGCTCGTAAATGAACGGCCCTTAGGCAGCATTAATTGTTATGAGCTGGCAAAAGTGGCTATTTTCGTTTCTTAATAACTTTTAAACTCGATTTTTTACAGTAATGTGTTATATACCAAAATTTAAGGAATCTCAAGGGCTATAAAGTTTAAAGTTGTAAGGAAAATCGTTAGAGCCGTTTTTGAGAAAATTAAAAAAAAGTTAAAAAAAAAGTTTAAAAAAATGTTATTTTGTTTATATCTTTTTAACTATTACATTTACATAAATTGCATATAGAAGGCGTTTATAGCATTTAAAAATACCTTTCAAACGAGATGCAGCACAAGTCTGTAGCTTTAGTAGTATAGAAGTTACGGCTTTCCGAATTTTAGCTATTTATAGCTGTTTTCCCGCTAAACTAGCGGGTTTTTCCAAAAAGTGGTAGAACAAAAGTTTTTATATCGATGTGATGAACGTCATATCAAATTTTCAGAACTTAAAAAACATATTTTGGACAAGTGGACAAGTGGACAAACTGACAAACAGAATTAAATTTTCATTTTGGGAAGAAGAAGAAAATCTTATTTTGGCTATAACTTTTGAACGGAGCGTCCGATCTTCTGATATGACCCCTCATATTAAGCGCATTTTCAGTAGCAATACAACTAACGTAGTCCGGGGGGCCAATTATCCCCACCGGCCCCAACAGATCCAAATTTCTAAATTTTCACTTTTACACTTTCACCGCTCTCCCTCCCAAACCAATTGATTTTCTTGAGGTCTTGGTATGCAATCCTTTAAGTTTTAGCAATACCTTTAATTTGGTGTATTACTCATTACGATCGGACTATCACAGCAGATTTTCATTTCTTCGTGTATATATAGTAGTCGCCTTCGCACACTCTCCTGGTGCGCTTCGTCACTACATGGACTGCCGTCCATAGTGATTCGCCTGCTAATAGATGTGCATTTTAAATGAGTATTAACAGAGAATTTTCGTAGAAATGCATCGGACGAAGCCGGACATCAACCCATTTTGTTGACTATTGTTGTCTCTGGTCGTTATTAATTACACTTACTAATGGGCAACTGACCAAGCGCACATAACGGAAATGATAAGCTTAAAAGCACTTGCTCCGCCGTCATTAAACACACTCCAGCGATTCTCGCTGAGCGGATTTTTAATTTGCTGCTATTCATACATATTATGTGGCCTAGGGTGGACCATATTCGGCGCATTTGAGGCTATCATCCCAGATATAACTTTAATATGACTAACTATTTAAACTGGAAAAGTCCTAATTGTGTTTGCCAGCACAAGATATCAGCTTACCAATTAAAATAGCTTGAGAAGGGGATTGCAATGTGCAGGAAATACCCTATGCTACACCTTGTTGTCTAGTGTATATACCGTATAAAAGTACACAGAGAAAATTATACGACATTTTAGGTGCCGTTTCCTTGTAAAAACGTTTTAAAAATAAAAATAAAACGTTTTAAAAATCCAAAGTAAAATACAATTTGTATGAAGCGTTTTACTTTTCAAAATGTTTCACCCCTGATTTTGCACCTAAAACTTTTGATAAATTTCTCTGTGTAATATCGAAACTAATCTAGGCACCAACAGTTCAATTAACTCGGTCTAACGATTTTATTCATCCTTAAGCTTTGTACTATACAAGCCTCACTAAGGTCCACTCTAATGCGTTCCCAAATGGACATCGTCTACATGTCGTCATCGACTAAAATACGCCAGCAAAGTGGCAAGTGGCAAAAATGTTGTGCCGAATGGTCTACTCACCGCTTTAAGTCCGGACTGGCCGTGTATGGCGCCGAGACCTCTTTAATTTTCAACACGATTATGGCCGTGATGAATATGCAAATCACATTCACGACGGTCAGGCAGGCGGACACGATGCCGTTGATCAGGAACTCGGTGGGCAAGTAGTTCGTGTAGATAAACGGATACGCGCTGGTCGAGTTCATCGCCTCGTTCTTCAAGTGGGGAATCCGCTTCTCCGGGTAGATGAGCCAGATGCAGGCCAGTGACCAGAAGAGACCCTGCAACACAAGCGAAGGACGGTGACTTTGAAGTTTCCATGGTCATGTTTCTATGTCTATGTGTGTGGTTCGTTCGGTTCGAGGTCATAAGGTCGCCGCGTGCTTTGTTCCGGTTAGATGGCGCTGCCATTGGCATACCAAGTAGTACTGATGCTAGTGGTAGTATCTCCCGGCCTTGAATTGTTGTAACTTTGCAGCATGTGTGGGCGCCACACAATCGTACGAAGCATCCCCACCCTTATGAAGACAGAACTCCATTGTCGCATTTTCAGTTCGTTCTCCTTTTCTGCCATTCGCTCGCCCCGTTTTTTTATTCCTGATTTCGCTTTGTGTCCTCCTCTCTGCTATTATAAATTATAATGACTCAGCACATTGCTCAGCAAGTCCGGAAGTGCGTGCCTTTCCTATATGTACCGGCATACAATCGTGGTCAAAATGATAGAACCCAAGTCCTTTATAAAATCATTTTTGTATAACCCATTGGGTTCAAGCTGTAGGTTTTTCGTATTATTTATAACAACTTTCATTTTTGTTTATTTTAAATTTTTTTTAAGTCAAACAATAGTTGTTACCAAACCATCATTGAAGAATTAATTGGAAATACCTAAGATCATTTTAATATTTTATCAATATCATTGTGATTTTTATTTTATTGTTTCTACATTTATCAAATTCAACTGCTAATATCTTGACCTCCACTGTGAAATCCACAAATCTGGTGGAGTGTGTTTGTTTTTCCATTTGTGTGCGAGCTCATGACTTTTCTTTTCCTCGACTTACTTTCTATTTTCGCTATTATTCGAATTTACGACCGTTTCTGGGTAAATTATTGCGTGCTCGGATTCGAAAGTAAAGCCGTTGCAGACCGCTTTGCCATTGGAGTTCATGTTGCCGGTTTGGGGCCACATAAATAAGGTCGCTTCGCTTGGCAATTTAATAAGCCAAAATTAAGAGTTGCAATTATTACGCCACTACTGGCGGCGATGCACTTTACTAGCGCAGCTTGTGTGTGAAAGTTCAGGCACCTCGGGAGAAATGTGAGCAGCCGGCGACTGCTCGAAATTACTCATACGCTCCGTTGGCCGTGGCTATTGCCTTAGGGCCGCAGACACAGGGCAATTAATTGTAACACACTCTTTGCAAAGGGGGAAAAAAGAGCAGAAATAACCGAGAAAACATGGACAAAGGTTGCCTCGGCCTCAGTGCGTGCCGCTGATTTATGCAGCTCATATGGCTCACACATGTATGCTACACTTTTTCGGACTCGCAGTCGGATTCGGATAAGGATAAGGAGGATAAGGACGCGGAGTTGGAGCGACACTTGCACACATGCTCGACCGCAGCTCGGCCGCCATGATTAAGCGATTTCAGCGCCATTGTTTTGGCCAGCTGAAGTTCGTAGTACTTCCCCTTAACCTCGCCACCAGTATCCATAATTCGCCCTTTGCATCATTTTGTCATGCTTGTGGAATACGCCTCCCGGCGGCGCCTTTGTCCCTCTGTCAGCATTGATAAATGTCAGCCAGCCGGGCTGTTTGTTTGCCAGTTTGTGTGGCACTTGGCCCGCCGGTTCCTGTGTTCTTCCCAAGTTTTTGTATGCACTTCCCTTCGCAGGCTCACACTTGCTTTATAATTTTACGCAACATCCGCCTGCAGCTGGGGAATTCAGTTTCGCAGTGGGGCTCAGATTCGGATTCGCAATTTGCACTTGAAAATTGGGTCGAAATTTATGCACTCGTTGCGGTTGCGCCACAGAAAGTGGGAAAACAGCTGAGAGCCGCCCGGAGGAGGTCCCTTCCTCAAACTCGGCCTCCGTTCTCCGTTCTACGTTCTCCTGGCCAACGGACAGATTTATGGCCAAAAGTTTTTGGCCAATGCACTTCAGATTAATCAGCAAATTGTATTTCGGCCTAATTTATGGCGAAATTCACTTGAAGGGCCCCGAAAAATATTAGCCAGGCCCAAAAGTTCCAGAGCCGTTTTGCATTTTGCACTGGGCAATCGTTTTGGCCCGGTCTTTAAGTGCGTTACATCGGCTTACGGCTTAAAAGCCACTAGGAAGTTTGGACCATGTTTGCGGCAGTTTGAGTATATATGGCCATGCGGTCATCGATGGCCGAGAACTCAAGAGGAGTCAAAACTTAAGGACATAATATAAATGGGAATTGCGTAATTTTCCATTCGGCTGGCCAGAGTGAACATTTGATTGGAATGTTAGGACTCTGTTTTATTCACGTTTTGAGGAATGCCTTGGGGCCTCCGACTGGCCATAAATATTGCTGGCAAAGTCATTTCCGGCACCTGCTCACTCATGATGAAATATCAACTGCGCAATCGTTGCCGCAATCGAAGGTCGTCGAGGCCTTTGTTAATGGCATGCTAATGGGAGAAAAATTGCCACGCAGAAGCCGTTTTCAAGGCTACGGAAAATTACCTACTAAGTAGGCTTCTTCGTCGCTTTACATATATGGAAAAGAAATAAGATGTGTATTGGTTGAGCAATTAATCTAAATTCCGTCGTAGATTTTGTTTACCTAACATTTTTTTAAACAAGATTCTCTTGCAGAAGTCGAGGTATCAATTTACCTACATCGTGTAATATTCAAAATTGTTGGATTTATTTATAAAGGAGTATATGAGCATTTATTATATTTTGATTATTAATGGGTAATAAAACTTGGTAAAATTAACCAAGTTAATTGTCAAACAGTCCCCAACCACAAAAATTGTCAATTCTACCAATTTAATAGTTACTTTCAAAACAACAAATACACACAATTAGCAAAGACACACACCTAAAGAAAAAACTAAATACACGTAACTATTTGTTACAGTTACGTAACTATCCGTATAGGTAAATTTTACCAATCAAATTTTTTTTGTGTATAAGGTAAAACACTAATTTCAATTTTACTGTCTAAAGTAAAGTCATTCATTTGTATTACCTAATTCGTAATGCACATGATTTATTCTTAATATCGAAATGGATTTACTTTTTTCACGGCATCAAATATATGTATTCTTTAATTTGCAATAATTATTTGATTCTGCGGGGTACTTACACAATTGACGACGGGCGGCAGCAGGGAGGCGGATATGGCGACCCCGATCAGGGGGCCGGCGGAACCCTGGAGCAAGGCCACGGCCACGCCAGTGCCAGATGTTAAAGCCCACAGAACGCCCATCCAAAGGGCGCGCACATTGCCCCTGCGAATCGAAGGAGAAATTATTGAAAAATCAACTGTGAAATGGCCGTCGAAGGAGTAGGGACAAAGTGTACGGACAAAGTGTAAAAATAAAAATTAATTAAAAATACAACAGCCGGCGGATGACAAATGCCGGGCCCGCCAGCTAAACGCCCCCATCCGCTGGCCATTGTTCACAGAGAAGGGCGCCAAATTAAGTCACATTTAGATGAATGTTTGGCCAGCCGGGAGACTCGAAACTGTCGCAGACACTGCTTATCTGCCGTTTTGCGTCAGGGTCAGCAGGTGGGCCAAATACTTCACTTTGTCGTCGCCAGGTGAGTGGGATTTTTTCCAGGATCCCCACCATCCAAAGCCGTCATCCCCCCATTTCGCGGAGATTTTTTGACACTCGCGCAAGTTTGTCAAGTGTCAGCGGCTTTGTTATCGCTTCCGCCAACCATTTTGGTCGCCCAGGGCTCGTCGTTGAGTCAGGAGTCAGAGTCATTTAATGGTGAGAAATGTTGGCAAACTTTTCATTGCGCCTGGATTTTATACCCTTCTTGGGGGTATTATGATTTGGTCCGCTAAATACCCCGATTAGACTGGATTCCACCCCGGTTCGGCGAACTAAAGTGAGCCTAAGCTAAGCCTGAACCTGAATTTAAACTTTAAATTCGAGAAAAGGGGTTCTTAACTTTATCGCTCATACGCAGTGTTGTATTTCCACCTATTTAACTCTTTTTGTAGAGAAAACTAAGCTTAAATGTATAATCAGGGGATATCTATAAAGCTTATTTTTAGGAAGTTGTATCTAAAACCTTTTCTCAATATTACCTTACCTATAGCATAGATACGCTTCATCTGTGCTTTAAGGAATAAATTTAAGTATCCTAAATACACAAAGCTCCCAGCTGAGATTTGCTCTAGGGTATTTCCGACTTGGGCCATCCCAAGTTGCGTAACTCTCTCGTTATACCCTTGCAGAGGGTATTATGATTTCAGTCAGAAGTTTGCAACGCAGTGAAGGAGACGTTTCCGACCCAATAAAGTATATATATTCTTGATCAGCATCACTAGACGAGTCGATCTAGCCATGTCCGTCTGTCCGTCTGTCCGTCCGTCTGTCCGTCCGTTTCTACGCAAACTAGTCTCTCAGTTTTTAAGCTATCGGGATGAAACTTTCCCAAAAGTCTTCTTTCTATTGCAGGTAGTATATAAGTCGGAACGAGCCGGATCGGACAACTATATCATATAGCTCCCATAGGAATAATCGGGGAAAAAAATGTAAAAAAATTATATCTTGGGTGGTTTTGAACCTAGTACCTCCTACTTTTGGAAATGCAATTTTTAATCTAATTCTGAATTTCGAATAAAATTTTTTCAAAATCGGACAACTATATCATATAGCTGCCATAGGAACGATCGGAAAATTATTGGGAATATAATATGAAATAAATTATTGCTTCTTTATTGTATTCTCTTCTACTCTGGGATATGACTCTTTTTAAATGTTTTCGAATTTCGATTTTAATTTGATCAATATCGAACTACTATAGCATAAGCTGCTATAGGAACGATCGGAAAATTAGTGATTAATAGGAATTATCTGCAAGGGTATATAAGCTTCGGCTTGCCGAAGCTAGCTTCCTTTCTTGTTTTTGATTCATACGCCTCATTTGTGTCCCAGCCTTTTGCCTATATGAAAATTCGGGATTTTTACCTGGGACCAACTTTTTACTGATTAATGGCGCTTTTACTTTGCCTCGGTGCGTTGCTTTTTGGTTTTGTGCCCCCGAAAGTGTGAGTTTTATTTATGAATGCCGCAGTTTGAGTTATACAAGTATTTAACTTTTATGCATAAAACAACTTTATTATACGTCGGCAATTTACGCTCAATTATAGCCCTAACATTGGCCAAGTCGTATAAATTTGTTGCAGCAAATTGTTTATGGTGGAAATTCGTAGATTGAAAACCATGCAAATGAGGCCGCCACAGGATCGAGATTGGTCTGATGTGGGTCGCGGCGGGCGAGATTTCGGTGCTGGATAAAAAATCGTTTAAAAACCCCTTTTCACCTCCCTCCGAATCCCTGCCATTTTCTGTCTATTTCAAGGGAAAATGGAAAACGCCCAGAACAGACGTTCTGCTTTTAATTGCGATTTATTTAACTAAGCTGACCATGAGAATTTGGTTTAGTGTGCATTTAAAATGTAATAATCAGCACACAGCGCACGGAGTATGCTCGAATGGCCCACCTCAATGCGGTAGTAGAACCTGCAGAGGTAGAAATATTTGGATCCTGAAAACTAGACAAACTCTGGCCACCTTTTGTTGTTTTTAGAGGAGAGGATATGCCCTCCCCCGGCGACATTTGCACTGATTATTTTCAGCAGTTTGCATGTGGCATTCGCCGACAGTTGCAACTATGTGGGCGTGTCGACACGCCCCCGCAGTAAAGTAGCATAAATTTAATTTGCTCTGGTTTGGTTTGGTTTGGTTTGGTTCAGTGTGGTAATTTATGGCGAATAGAGTGGGCCAAATGCCTGGGGGCAAGGTGGGCAGCCGGCTGTCTAGTTAAAACAACATAACTCCGTGCGGATTGGTATATCAATTTTAATGTAATTAAGCCCTTCATCAGCAAATTAAGAGGGTGTGTTGATTGGTAATTGAAAAGAAGGTAAACCTAGCAGTTATTTTCATGGCTTGATGCTTAAAAATTGTGCTTTTATATCACCAATTTAATAATTCTACCTCTATTAAGTAGCAAATTAATTGCACATTTATCAGTTGGCCTTCAAGAAGTATCCATCTATGTGGGCCGATCACTCGGACGTCATGAGTCCAATGGACCGAATGACAAGGCTCTATTTTCACGCGCCACGTGACACAATTATTGAGCTGACTGACCAGTGACAAGGGGTAGGATTGTGGAGGATGACCATTGGAAACTCACGTTGATTGCATGACCGGTGATAGGCGCACGCAATCTGGAGGAATTCATTATGTGTGCCTATTATTATGACGGCAATGAAGATGGAGATGAAGATGGAGATGGAGATTTAGATGTACAGAGCCACTTGACTGGCCTCGACCAACAATAAAGCACCAAAATGGACCCGAGGCACTTAATTATAGAGATAGGCCATACTCTCGCAGAAATGTACATTGTGCACATATATATATTTAGATGTCAGGAGCACCGAGCGAACAGCCCAACAGCCCGCATTGTGTATTGTGTGTATTATTATTTTAACAATTTATTTTGTGCAATTAACACAATTGCCGACACACATTCATTTCACGCAACTTCCGGCAAATTCTGTGGCTGAGCTTAATTTATTGTGCTGCCGCTTTTTCTGCCGCCAGGGGGCGTGTGTTCTGCCTCCCCTAAGCCAGCCCTATAGCCATGCCCATCCCCTGCAAAACCCACTGCTGGAAGAGATTTGCACAGACGGCGCGTGGCGACTTAAAGATTTGTTCGGCAAAAAACGATGCCGTAATAAATGTGTGCCCATATATATAGACTCAAGTGACTGGGTTGCTTTTTGGGGGGCGGAAGAGGATTGTCCCTCTAATGAGCACACGCCTCACATTACTGCGAGGCCCTAGATTATTTGAATTATTTGCAAGTAATTTGTTACATTCGCACTCGTTGGTTTACCCACTATATCCATGGGCAAGGGCTGAGATCTGAGGTCTGAGCTGCGCGAGACACTGGATAATTAACATACTTAATGGATTTTGGATTCAAACTCCTAATTCACTTTCGAAAGTCGAGGGATTTGAGAGTGTCTCACTTCGTGACTCGCGGAAATGAATGACTTGCGCCATAATGCGTCTTAATTAATATCAGAAAATGGATATCGTCTAGCGTTATTGATTTACGCGTCAGTCTCTGGCAGCATCAATCAAAATTTTAAGAGTTACTCGAATCAATCTCTTTCAATTTCAGATTTATCAGACTTTTTAAGTACTTTTTTCAGATTATTGCTTTGGGGTTTCATTTTCATCTTTGAGCCACTGTCAATAACATTTATGCTGAGCTAATCCTTTGATCATTATATAGGCGAGTTCAAAGAACTACAGCAAATGCAAATTATAAATATCTCTTAATTAAATTCTAAATCGAATTGCAAATTTGAATTGTTTCGGACACCGCAACTACTGCAATGTCATTCATATTTGATTACGGCCCATTGGTCGATTGGCCCGAATAAGGGAATTAATTTATTGTTTCATGTGGCTTTGCTGGGCGATTTGTACGTGCGGCATTTTGCGCAATCTAACCCAATTGTTCGGCCTGATTGACATTGATTTGGGGCCTTTTCCGGGGCTGCTTACCATCTGCTTACCATCTCCTTACCTGCCGCGCATTTCCTCCGTGGGCCAGTCGGCGTTTTGGCCCCAAGGCATTTCGGTGGTTCCCAGAATAAGACCAAAGATGAAGCCAAAGACCAGGGAGATGAACATGCCCAGGCCGAGGCAGAGGAAGCCAACGCGCTGAGGGGAGAAATGAGAGAATAGAGAGTTAAAACAGGAGAGAACGCTATAGTCGGGTTGATGTCCCGACTATCTAATACCCGTCACTCAGCTAAAGGGAGTGCGAGGGAGATGGAGATAAAACTTTGATCAGGCCTAACTTTTTAACGGATGGTCCGATTTAAAAAATTTCTTCTACATTTCGATAGGTATTGATAAACACAACAAAACTGCATTCCTACTTTTCCGAAATATTTAAATTTTTAAAATCGTATATTAAGTATTGTGGGCGTTAGAGGAGGCGTGGCACCTTTTTGAAATAAACTTGCGCTGCGTAGGAACACCTAGAATCTGTATGCAAAATTCCAATCTTCTAGCTTTTATAGTTTCCGAGATCTCAGCGTTCATCCGGACGGACAGACGGACATGGCTAGATCGACTCGGCTAGTGATGCTGATCAAGAATATATATAGTTTATAGGGTCGGAAAAGCTTCCTTCTGTTACATACTTTTGCACGAATACAATATACCCTTTTACTCTACGAGTAACGGGTATAACAAGAGAGAACGTTACTTAGCTAAGGGAAGTGCGAGGGAGATGGAGATATGCATGTAGCAAAAAGACTGCTTGCACTGCTTGAATTCCAATATTTGCTTTGCTCATAACTTTTTAATGAATGGTCCGATTTGAAAAATTATTTTACATTTCGATAGGTATTATTATAAACACATACAAAGTGCCTAAATCTTTAAGATGTGGGGGCCAAAGTTCTAAAGTTCTAAAGTTACAAACTTAAGCACGAATACAAAATACCCTTTTACGCTACGAGTAACGGGTATAATTAGGGGCGAGACAGGACTAAGGAACGCAGGGACCAAAGGACCTCGTCAGCCAGCGACACTTTAAGCGATAATGCTGCATACTTTGAAGCGCCAAGGAACTGCGAGTGTGGATTCGTGACATGTTAACCCAAATTTGCAGCCACGCAACTGCAAACTGTTGTTGGCAGCTGCACACACAAAAGAAAAATGCTCTAATGTCAGCCACATGATGTCGCCTTGGTATTCCCAGCCAGCGATGGGTGGGTTTTCCTCATTTTCCCCCCTCATTTCGCCAGTCAAACACAACTGCGACGCATATAAAGTAACTTGTCTTGAGGCTTAAAGCATTTCGGCTAACAAGTTTCGAGGAGCAGGAATAGTGAAAATATTTTCGGTGAGGGGCTGAAAGTTTTCCCTTTCTGGTGGTAAATGAACTTTAAAGAGTTTCGCACAACAATTTGGACAACTGACGTTTAAGTGTGAAATCGCTCGCTAATTTCTTGTTTATTGTTTGCTCCTCCTTCGATTTGCAGGTATTTGTTTACGGGCACACACTGCGTATGCGTAATGCGCAAACAAATTACATTCATGTCCGAATCAACTTTAAATGGCGCGCAAATATTTGCAAAAATCGCAATTCAATAACATTCAACTAGCCACCAACCAATATGTGTAAAGCCAACTCGTTTTCACTATATTATGGGGATTTGGGTGCAGTTTTTACATGCCAATTATTTTTAATAGTTAGCCATCAATTTTGACTGGTGGTCTGGGATGACTGGGATGTTGGCCTGCCATTTTTGTCATCGTTTGTAATTGGCATTTTTGTGTGAAATTGTTTAAACACTGTTGCATATGAATTTTGTCCGCAAATATTTTCACTGAATGGCAGGACACACTTTTTTGCCCAGCCCGATTGTTAAACTGAGAGCTGGCTATTGTGTGTTTTGTGGAGATATTCAAATATTATGTAATTAAATGAAAACAACTTTAAGGTTTTGAATATTTTTTGTATACTTTTATCAGTTGCAAATGTAATAAACGCAACTGACATGTGCATCTATGTCCAAAGTCACAAGTTGATAAGTGCTTTTATTGATTATCTGTGATATGACAGGCAAATTTAATGCTGCTGGCGTTGCATTAATTCCTCAAAACTTGTACAAGTTGGCCACAGAGACCGGAAATAAAATGCACCAGGGGAGTATTTTGTATTTAGATGCGGACTGCAGAATTCAGGTGGCTGGTGGCTGGTTGCTGGTCTTTTTGTGACCGCAATCTTTGGCAAATGCGCCCCGGCTTTATCAAAGATTATGATGACGCAGCTGGAGCCACTTCACAAAGGGAGGGCGAGGCGACAAAAAAGATGCACACACCGACATGTGTTCGCACACGAATATATTCATTTCAATTAAAATTTAATTGAAGTACACGACGCAGGTGTCAACAGCCAGCCGGCAAGACACCTGGAATCCAGAGTCCTGAGTCCTGAAACCCGAGCCCTGTATCCTCTGAGTTTTGTGGGCCCGAGTGCGGTGGAAATTGTGTCAGCAGACAACAAGTTGCCTCTGGGGCTGAAAACAGTTCAGAACAGGACCAGGGAACCGTCTCTTCATTAGAAATGGCAGCAGACGATTATATTTACCTTATTTTTATTGCACTCTGCTTTATTTTTTGTTTATTTGTTGTGGCTTTTCATGTACAAGTTGTATATATACGGTGTATATAGGATTATGGGAAGGCACTCTGCCTGTCTGTGGGTTTCCTGAAGTGCAAACCACCGTCTTTGATCCAGCTTTCAGCAAAACTATAGACACCAGCCTCCTTATCGCGGAGAATGAGGGACTGGGCACAGCGCCACCTGGCGGTGACAATTATGACACTTCGGAGAGCACCTGCCGTCTGACTGCAGTTAAAGTTTAGTTTTATTGGCCTGGCGCTGAATGCCCCAAGTGCTGGGTCCTTTAATTCTAAGTAGCTTAGCTCAGTTTTCAGTCTGGAAATTATTGCGGTTTTAATCTTGGGCTCCTTTGAGTGAAATCCCAGTTGTTCGGTGATAAATAGTTTTCAGTCTTTCAACAGAATCTTTCAAGGCACAAAGGAAGCACTACCAAATGGGTTTTCCGTTTTTATTACCGTTGATTCGTTGGTTTTGCCATTCATCGCGCCCCTAAAAGAATTTGCCAGGTATTTATTTATATCGATTTGAATAAGCCCACAATCACCAGGCTATCCAATTTTTGGGAAAAACATTTAAATATTTCATAGGGCTACGGCTGCTCCCCCTTCAAGCCAACACTGTCGATAAACAATTCAGCAACTTTGCCATTTACCACAAAAGCGATGCAAATTTGCAAAACATCAAGCGCTACGTCGCTATGCATTTGACTGGAATAACCCAAAAATAAAACACCCGCCATTGCGCATCCCGCTTTTCCTCATTTCTCATATTTCTCTTGTTGGCTGTATGCGAATTTTGACAGCTGGAATAAAGGACGGATTCGTATTCGTATTCGGATGGAACGGACAGAACATACGGACGGACGGACGGACAGACTGGCATGGCAATTTTCGGTGCAATTTTTATTATTTTCCAAATGTCATTTGCTCATAAATCACTCAAAAGTACCGAATAGAACCAGTCGAAGAGTCGCGAGGGGCACGAGTGTTGACGATTTCATTTAACGCGCTGTGAAATGGATTTTCGCCCCTCTCCCGAACCTCCTGACAACTATTTTCACTATTCCATTTTTCACTACAGTATTTTTTGTTGCTTTTCTGAATGGCTTTTCACAGAGAGCCACACAATTTGTTGCTCCCACAGACGTACGAGTACAGAAAAAGCCACAACCATAAGGGAAAGCTGCACTTACCATTAGTTCTTTGTCGGAGATAATTGCGCCGAATGTTATCGACATTACGGGACCCATAAGCGGCGAAACTAACATGGCAGCCACTATATTCGGGGCATTATTCTCCACCAGGCCGAGGGCCGCCAGCGAGCTGAGGGATACGGGATATGGGATGCAAGAAGAAGAGTGGAGAACCCTTTAGTGCTTATTTTTAGTACTGACCCTCCGCCAGTTGGTAGGTGGACTCCAAATCCAGCGGAATCTCCCTTAATTCGAAACTCACTCGGCAGTAACGATTAGCAGCAGATAGTCGAAGGACAGGGATCCTCCGGCGCGCACTCCGTCCACCACCTGTTTGACTGTTAATTTCGATTTAATTGATTCCACAAAACTGTTCCATTTCGAGGCATCCTCGGCTTCCTCGCTGTTTTGGTAGGGAAACGAAACACAGGGGGTGAGTAAGTAAACACCTCCATAAAATGGAATGGTTTGTGAAGAGCACTACAAATGGCCACCAGCTGTGTGTAGTTGGTCTACTTTTATTGAAAATTTATCTGGCTTTATTTGTGGTTATGCTGGAAGTAATTCAATTAAATTACCAATTAAAGAAACAGCTATACAGTTTCTGCCCTGCCTATTTACCTTTAGATTTAGAGTTTTCTTCTTTTTGTCGCCAGTCTGCTGCTGATTAGAGTGCGGTCCTAATTACTCAACCATAACAACGCCTCGAGCATCACATCACCCCCAGAATTAAGCCACAAGCTAACCTCAATTACAAGCTCATCAGGTATGCACATAGGTGTTTCGGCCCTGTGACAATTGCTTGCCAAGAAGTCATCGGGTGTATATTTACCGTCTTACCGGCTTTGCCATTTTGGCTGAGAGCAGCCACATAAATTGTGCGCACACACTGGATGCATTTAACCCCTGGCCCGGGGATCGGATAACCCCATCCTCACTATGCAAATTTTGCCATTTTCACTTTCCCACCCCCCCGAAGACTACTGAATTCCCCGACAATCACACTGCTCACTCCAAGTAGCTCGTAAGTCTGGCCCAAGGATGTAATAAACTTGGGCCTGGGCCAAGGACCAAGGACCCCGTAGGCCTCCCCTTTGCAGACGGAGCTCGTAAAGGGAAAAGGGCCAAATAGCGAGGGGCCAAATGTCACGTTTTCCACGGCCCGACGGACGGGGAAAGTGAAAAAATAGTGAGAGTGCCAGAGCGACTGAAAGTGAAAGCTAATGAAATGACTGACGCCTTTGACACGTAGGAGAGAAGACCAGAAATTAGTTTTTAACAAAGCGACAGCTGCGGAATCCTGACAAAAGGTCCTTCTCCGCTTACGGGTCCGCACAAAGCCAGCCAAATACAATGCGACCGGAGCACAATGCCCGGGCTCACGCACCCACTATCCCAGCATATCTATGTTGCCAACTCACCTGTAGTCATCTCGCATGTTGGCCGCATCTGTGATGGCATCATAACTAACGCTGCACGGCAGCACGCTGCGGGGAAAATGCACGGAGAGAAGTTACGTATTAATAATGTTCATTTAACATCATTCTAGTTGATTATTATCATAATTATTATAATCCTATAATAATGGATTTTTTATGTTGAATCATTGTGTTTTCTTCAGTGTCATTGTTTTATATTCGAAAGAAATTAAAAGATTTTAAAAGTTGTTATTATAATAAAAAAAAAAAAAATTATTTAAGTAAGATATCTCAACATTTTATAAAGTTCTTATTATAATAAAAAAAAACCTTTTTAAATAAGATATCTCCACATTTTGTTTGAACTTTGTATTATAATTATGTATTTTCTAAAATTTGGAATAATTTTAATGAAGTTCAGTTCATTAATTTATTTTATTGTATTTTTAATATTTTAATAAGGTATTTAAGGGGGGAGATACATATAGAAAAAATAAAAATTGGTTAAAATTATATAAGAAAAATTTAATCAACATGCCAAGTTATGAACTCCCAGCACAATCCCTTATAGGTTAAAAATAATCATGAAAAACAGGAAAAAATTGCAGTTCTATATGAATCTCCCCCCTTAAGATTTGTGTTTGAAATATTTTGATATATTGATCTTTTCAAAAAAGAATAAGCTAATCTTGATCCCATAATATATTTGCGATAATAATAGTTTAATCAAAGTTATCGCTTTCAATAGCCAAAAGGAGAAGAGTAGTAATTTCGTTCGGTGTAGATACGTTTGAAATTGATATATGCAAGCGCATATCTGTAGAACAAGTCATGCGCATTTCGTGGAAATGTCAAAGGGTGCAGTGCCGCATGGAACATGCCTGCCATGACTGTTGACTGCTGACATCGAGATCTTGAGATGGGCTGGGGCATGAATTATAGATTACACGAGTGGCACTCAATCAACGCAAGATGCATTCCTGCAGCTCCTTTTCTTAATTGAATTTCTGCGCATATTAATCAGCTTAAGTCGTACTTTGTCTGGCTACTCAGCTCCTCGAGGGCAGGAAAACATCTGCCTTCTGCCCTTTGCCCTCTGCCCTCTGCACCTGCAGCTGCTCTGAGGAGCTGGAGCTCCCTTTCATCGGGTCACACCTTCGACTGCATTTTAAGCCCCTGCTTAATGCCATTAAATGATTATCACACCTACTTGCTGTCCTCCCTGCTGCCAGTCCACTCCATTTCAGCTACTTTTGCTGTTGTTCTTGCTCTTTTGCCTGTTCATCTTTAATTCACCCGTAGTCCTACTTACTCGAGTTCATTGTTCAGCTCCATTGTATTTTGTTGAATTTAATTACTGGGAAATTCCACTCGAAGGCAGATTATAAATGAAGTTAGCTTAGATGTTTACTTTTTTTGCCAATGGATTTTAATTGGATATTGTAGTGGCTCTAAAATTGCATTTACAAGCGCTTTTCGAATCGCAATTCGGAATGGAGTGGTCTGGACCATCTGTTGCCAAGGATAATCGAGGATTTCCGCCTACAAGCAATCAAAATTCGCCACCTTAGTACCTTGGCAACCGATCCCTCCGGTCAGCCAGGAGTCATCTCATCGCTCTGCATTTTTATTGCATTTTTATTGAAACCCAGGGACTCCACCGGATATGTCCGACCGACCGACCAGCTGTTGCTGGACTCCTTGACTTTCCCAACACGTTCCGCGTTCTGTCCCCCGTGCTTCCCCCGAATGTCTCAACTTACCTGACACTGGAATTCAATTTGGTGCCAATGCCCAGTTCCGTGAGGCAGTGCAGGGTGGTCTCGCAGGCGGCGCCCGCCTGCAGCGGAAAAACGATGTGATGGAAGTATCCTTTCTTGCTGGTCGTCCAAGTAACGTGCTCAATTTCCAGCTTGACAAGCAGCTCCTCAAGTACCTGGGCAGAGAACGAGAACAAGAACAAGAACATGATCGAAATCAAGAACAGGAGGAGCAACAGCTTAGGGTGGCATTTTCGACGGCTTATGGCTTATGGCCTTTGCATTTAATTGGAATCGGTTCAAACGGAGTGTGATTATATAGGACAGCCTTAGTGGGACTGACGATTTGTCCCGACCTTGGCTGCTCAAGTGGTGCATCCATCAATCTTCTCCAACCCCTCCAACCTCTCCGGCTAAGCCACCTCATTCATCAGTATAATCTCCCGCAAGATACAATTTGGGTAGCCCTTTACGCAACGCAACTCGAGTCACGTTCTCTCGCCCGTTAAGTGCATCCTAACAAACGGGGCAACAAGCGTTGTCGCAACGCCAATCGCTACCGCAATCGCAGGAGGACACTGAACAAAAACTGGGCGTCCTATCGAAATATTCAGGGATATTTGATTTTATTTTTGGGTTATTCAAAGCTTAAATATTGGAATATTTTGGAATAACATTTCAGCGTAAAGCTCTACTTTAAAAACAACAAACATTCAAAAAAAAAAAATTTAAAAAAAAAATGTTTAATTAAATTAAATTTTTTTTTACTTCTTCCTTTGAATTGTACTAATGTCTTTCTATAAAGCTTCTTATGGTTTTCATAGATATTTCCATAAGCCTCCTCCATTATCCCTGTAATTAAAATGAAATATTTGAGCCATATTTTGTCGCCGTGTATAAATCGCACTGAAAGCTGGCATCGAACCCGTGTCCTCGTGCCCAACGCACACGAAAATCAACTTTAAGTGCTTGGGGAAGCATAAAGCTCTGCCCACTTGACCGGACCCTCGCCTTCTGGTTCTGCTTCTGCTTCTGGTTGTGATTCTGGTTCTGGTTCTCCTAACTCTTAACTGACCGTTCGACGACTTACCTTTTCGAGCGGCACCACTAAATTACGTCTGTCCAGCGGAGCACCGACCGTGGAGGTGTCAGCTGGCCCTGCTCCGCCTGCTCCTTGGCCTGCTCCTGCGGCTCGCTTGGGCCCACCGCCACCCCCTCCGATGCCCGGACCACCGCCACGCCCACCGCCCACTCCACGACGATACTTGGGCACATTCTTGTCACGTAATTCAACTTCGAGTCGTAGTATTGCGTTGTTATTCTCCGGAAGATTGATGTTCAGATTATTGTTGCCACCTCCATTGGCAGCTGCAGCGACCACAGGATGTCCATGTGCGTGGACGAGGTGGTGTCCCTGTCCTTGGTGGGCGGACGTCTCCACCAGGGCATTATTTGAAGTGCCTGGTATGGGTTAATGAAAAGGTGATATGGCCGTGTACATAAACGTAAGCTGATTTGCCATTAAGCTGGGGACTCTCAGGGAGATGGAGAAATGGAATGGTGAAACGGAGATGGCAGGAGGTCACTTTCAGGTGATTAGTATCCGTAGATACTCAGAAGAGCTAAATTAAATTCACCCCTGCGCACTCGCAACTCCGCTAAGTATGCTATTGTTTTGAAACGCCGGCTTAATTCGACTCTGATTAGCTAATTCACGGCAATCGCACTATTTATTTTGCAATTAGCGTAAATTGCTGTGATATTTTGGTATCCAGTTAAGCGTTTAACAAATATTTGGTTTGGACCCACTCCTCTCGACCGCTAAGCTCATTTTTGCTGCAAATTACGCTAATTAAATGTCCGACTATAGTTAACAAATAATGGCTGTTGTTATGCAATTATGTATGGATAACTTATGCTCGGGGATCGAATTTAAGTCCCAATAAAAAATGTACACACTAAGCTCCACTTGCGCTAAATAAATAAATAAAGAGGCAGGCGAAAAATCAAATCAAAGTCTACATAAAAACCACACAAAGGATCACAATTTATTATGCCAGCAACCAACGGGGCCAGACAGACATCGAAATGTAATATAAATCCCGCCACATTGACAAATGCCAAAATAAGGCTTAAATGCGCTTAGGCCAAAAGCCAGGTCCCAGGACTTTGGGACCAGGACCCTTCTTCCTTCTTCCTCGCTTTTGTGTTGGCATGTAAGTGTTTGTCTGAGTTTGTTTCGCATAGTTTTTCCTAGTGGCAAAAGTTCCCCAAAGTCAGCAAATTCGCCACCCCACCTGACCAACAACAGAGCCTCGTTTGCCTATTTAATTCCGTCTCGGTGGCCGCCATTGAACGTCTCCGTTTCAGGTCGCCATGGAATTGAGGGATCCGTGATTTATGTCTGACACCTATGAGCCCGGCTCTTCAGCTTTTCACCCGAAGTGCATGTCAATTTTTTTTGTTTTCTGTTCTTCTTAAGTCTTTTTGTTTGCTTAAGTATTTTGCACTCTTTAAGCTGTTGCCAAGGCCAATATTTCTTGCCTACTTCCCTCAGCTCGCATTAAAAATGGGCGAGGATCTGTGTATGGCGGTTGGTATACCCTGGAATCTTATTCGTCCCCGACTTCCTTACGGTATTTGTCTTTTTGGTCCGAAATTAAAGTATCATTCTTTTAATACTAACGAAATTAACTAAAAATGTCTGAAGAATTCGCGTTTCTTTTGTTTGCCTTGCATAACTTTCTGTGATATTTATGATTTTACTTTCCTCACATTTAATCAAAATAAATGTCATATGTGAGCTACTACTGAATTTTCCAAATAAAAGTTCCTAAAGAATTCGCGTTTTATTTCGGTTGTCTTTTCCCCTTTTTTATCGATTTCATATAATAACTATTACGTTTAGTTTGACCAGTACTATTTAGTTTCCAATGGCGTTTATAATATTTTTTATGACTGGCGAGTTTCATTCACTCTACCGTCTTGAGAAAACCTCTATCCAGGGTATCAAGGTGATTTATTTTTTCCCCCACCCGGAGGAACTTTGTTCACGCCCCACTTGGAGGCCCAGCCGAGCACTCTGCTCATCAGCTCTGTTTCGGCTCCATTGTCATTATCAGACGGGCGATGCCATGGTGACAAACTAAATTAATGATGATTCTCTTTGATGGCTTTTGCCATTGCCATGTTTTGTATTTAAATAAATATTTGATTAATGCTTTTCGCTGAAAACGACTCCTACATGCCTGTTTTTGTCGCCGTATTGCACAAGATGCCATATTTCCCTGATGCCGTTTATTTCATAAATTATATTGTTTTATGGGTTTTTATTGTGGGCTCTTTATCGCCGTTGATTGTGATAAATGGTGGCTCTATAGGCTAGTGGTGAAAGTTGAGTTTATGCAATTAATACGGTGGCGTCTTATATTCTCAAGGTCTCTGCTCCTCGGACATTTTTGTTTGCCGCAAGATCCAGTGGCTTCGTTTCTCCTGCCGCCCACTAAAACTCCTCTATTCACCCAAGCTATTCGCTACACATTCCGCCGACCAATCTCATCGTGGCTAATTAAATTTTAATATTACATTTTTGGGGCTGCGAAATGTGCTACGTACGCTCGGCATCCGCTTGTAAAATTATCTTGGCAAAGTTTTCCCGAATTTTCCGAAAATGCGAAACAAAAAATCAACTCCCACGTGTGCTTCGCTGCTCAGGTTCGGTTTCTGTTTCAGTTTCGGGATGGGGTTCTCTTCTGGTTCCGTTTCTGTCCGTCGGGGTTCATGCAACATTTATGGCGAGCTCTTAGGCCCGGCGAACACTTTTACGATGTCATAAAATAATTAATAACGCCACTAAACAACGTAATTACGCGCCTAAGCCCAATGCAAACACAGGTATGTGAGTGTGTGGGTATATTCCGTATATGTAAGAGGTGGTGAGTGTGCCAGATTATGTGGTTGCCGACGCCTAGATAAATGCTACAGTTTCGTGTTAACCAAATTGCAACTTTGTATTTAATTAGGCACGGGCGCTTATTCAATTTGCCCCTCTACCTTCTACCTTCTGGGTTCTGGGTTATGAACTTACCGTAAATCAGCTCACGTTCAAAATTCGCCGTTGGCACAACGATTAGGAAGACCACGCCCGGCATCCTGTCAGCGTTCCAGGATGGGTCTGCAAAATGGATATGGATGAGCACGAAAAAGTGGCCGTTTGCGAAACTGAAAGACATTAATTCAAATTCAGCTGGCCCAAAGAGTTGGCAGCCCAAATTGAGAGAAGAACTTGAGACGACTGGCCAACGCCTAGATGTATGCAACAAACTCCTCCCGTGAGTGCATCCAAAACAGAGAGCCGTCTTTTGCATAACAACTCTGGCTTTAGCTCCCCATTATCCCGACTTTTATACCCAGTCACTGCATTAGCATCTCTGTCCGGTTTCATTTTCGCCCCTCGTGCCTAACTTTTTAGAGCCAGAGCTTCCAACTGGCCGCCGTTAATGGGCTCCGAAGGTTGCTGCTTATAAGTAGTTTGCGTTCGCATTTTGTTTGTGTTTTTCCCGCCTCCAGAAGTATGGTACTTTTAGAAGTTCTGGCATCCTGATGGCTGCCCGATTATCGCAACAATTTCTTAATCAAAGTGCTAGCCAACTCTTTCGCTTTGCTGGGAATACCCAGCCTTAATTTTCCTGTATCAATAAAAGGTAAAATGCTTGCAAAAGAGCGAATGCCTCGCAGGATATTTGCACACCCAGTGTTCCGACTACTCGAAATTAAAATGCCATTAGCAGCGAGTTGGGGATAAGAACGATGCGAGTGCGATTAAACAGAGGAGCAGACAAGTCCGGGATATTACTGCCTGTGGATCTGCCTGGGAACGTGTAAGTGAAGGCGAATAAGGACCCCAGATTTAATGGAGCTGCGATTTTTACTCTCCACTGGAATCACTGCGGTTCTCGAGGCACGAATGCATTTCGCCGCTCGAGATTTACTGAAGAGTCGGGCAACAAGGATGCTCCTGGCCTCACAGGATATTATTCCTCTTGGCACATTGCCTTAAATCACTATGGACGGCAGTCCATGTAGTGACGAAGCGCACCAGGAGAGTGTGCGAAGGCGACTACTATTATATAGCCGCAAAATTGAAAATCTGCTGTGATAGTCCGATCGTAATGAGTAATACACCAATCGAAAGGTATTGCAAAAACTTAAAGGATTGCATACCAAGACTTTAAGAAATTCAATTGGCTTGGGAGAGAGAGCGGTGAAAGTGAAAAAGTGAAAATTTCGAATATTGGAGCTGTTGGGGCCGGTGGGGATAATTGGCCCCCCGGACTACGTTAGTTGTATTCCTATTGAAAATACCCGTCGAATGAGGGGTCATTTGTCAAAATCCGACGCTCCGTTCAAAAGTTATAGCCAAAATAAGATTTTCTTCTTCTTCCCAAAATGAAATTTTAATTCTGTTTGTCCACTTGTCCACTTGTCCACTTGTCCAAAATATGTTTTTTAAGTTCTGAAAATTTGATATGACGTTCATCACATCGATATAAACAACTTTTGTTCTACCACTTTTGGAAAAACCCGCTAGTTTAGCGGGAAAACAGCTATAAATAGCTAAAATTCGGAAAGCCGTAACTTCTATACTACTAAAGCTACAGACTTGTGCTGCATCTCGTTTGAAAGGTATTTTTAAATGCTATAAACGCCTTCTATATGCACATTGTGTAAATGTAATAGTTAAAAAGAAATGAACAAAAGACAATTTGTTTAAACTTTTTTTTTAGCTTTTTTTTAATTTTCTCAAAAACGGCTCTAACGATTTTCCTTACAACTTTAAACTGTATAGCCCTTGAGATTCCTTAAATTTTGGTATATAACACATTACTGTAAAAAGTCACGTTTAAAAGTTATTAAGAAACGAAAATAGCCACTTTTGCCAGCTCATAACAATTAATGCTGCCTAAGGGCCGTTCATTTACGAGCCGAACAGTTTTGGGCCAAAAAAATTTTTACATTTTTTATTTGCCTGAAAAATTTTTTTTCATGTTCTATTCGGAAAATGAGCAATCACGTGTATCAGGATTTGTCCGAAAAAAAATTATTTTTTTAGTTAGAATTTTTTAAAGTTTTCCAAAAATTGACAAATTTGAAAAAGTACCCTCTCATTGAAAATCTTTATCTCCGGTTATATGAATCCGCGTGACTTCATGTGTTTTGATTTAATTCTTCTAAAACCTCTTCTTAAAAAAAAAAATGTTAAAAAAAATAAGTTTTTATTTTCTTAAAAATAAAAACAAATTAAGATTCTAAAAAATTTTGTATTTAAATTTTTTTTTATAAATCAATATATGCGCCATATTGTTAGTTACAATCGATTTTTGTAAACAGTTGGAGCCATTTTTAGTTTTTAAAATATCGAATTTTTTTTTAAAATGGCCTCTGCTTTTTTTATGAAAACACGTTGCAGCAAGTAGGGCTACTCTCTCACTCTTATCGGATCCTTATGGAATTCATGTTTTCTCATCGTTTACTAGTCCTTTAACAATTTTTAATGATTAAAAGTTAAGTTTTAAGTGTTTTAACAATTATTGAATGACAAAAAGTAATTTTTTAATCTTTAAAAAAATTACAATTATTTATCTAACGTGCTTAGAAGCATTAAATTTTGTATGTGCATATCCAAACTGTATTTTAGGGTCAAGGAATCGGTAAAATTGTTTTAAACCGTTCCATTATACAATTATTAACTTTAATAAATACACTGATAAAAAAAACGTAGTAAATCCAACGATTTCATATTCAATCCAAATATTTTTCGCTTTGATTTTCATCCATTGCGGTTTTTATTCAATTTAAATATGAAAATATTACATTTAACAATTATAGTTAATTTCAAAAACCTTAAGCATTGATTTTAATACTAAAATCTTTTTTTTAATGAAGTAAAATAATATTTTCTGCCTTGTTTAAAATATTTTCATTCGTTAAATTAATTATTCAATTAAATATTACGTTGTTTTATGTAATTTAAATATGTAATAGGAATCTTTGCATTCAATATGCAAATATTTATTTTTACTATTACATTTTTTTATCAGTGTAAAAAATAAATAAATAAATTAATAACTAAGTTATATGGGGATGACTTTTGGACATGGTATGAGGTATACTAATATGTAAATTAAACCCAGGGTATAAATTGTCCCTTTAAAAACTTCTGATATCAAACAAAAACACCTCTTAACGAGGTAAAAAAATAGTGACGACCGCACCTTCAACATACAAAAGATCTGATATCATATTTTGTGACGAAAAATAATTTTACATTCGAAAATATAAAAACACTTTCTAAAATTTACTTTTTCGGCACGCTACAATAGAAAATGTTCGTGTGGGTAAAATCTTATAAATTTGTCTGAAGCGGGCCGAATGAGTAAATTTTAGAAAGTGTTTTTATATTTTCGAATGTAAAATTTTTTTTCGTCACAAAATATGATATCAGATCTTTTGTATGTTGAAGGTGCGGTCGTCACTATTTTTTTACCTCGTTAAGAGGTGTTTTTGTTTGATTAAAGCATAAGAACAAATTACACAAATTGTTATATAAAAAAAAACAAGGCTATTGATCAAAAACCATTGTAATGTTTCGGATACCCATAAATATAAACATAGATAAATTAAATAATAATTACCATATTAATATTCTTTGACATCTTCGTCGAGAAAGAGGAGTCAACAATAAAAAGGTTCTCAAGTAAATCAATATTTGAATACACCTTATGAGCAGCCAGTTCTGCGCCCAGTTGACATTTTCCGGGTTCGGGCTTGGGTTTCCCCAACTCCATCACCACCGCAGGCATGGGGAACTTTTCCACAAACTGTTGGTTTTTTTGTTTGCAACACTTTACTTAAAAACTTTTCACAGCAGTCCCAAACAAACGGCCTACCCCAACTCCACATAGAACTCCATCTCGTGAAGGGACAGAATCGGAGCCTAGAGCCCAATCCCTGCGCTGTCCTGTTCCGGTTTTCGGTCGTACTCATTCACCCGGTTTCCACAAGCCTCTTAGGAACTTTCAAGCCAAACAACCGAAGCCACTTTGCAGCACGTTCACAGTTGCACTTTTATTTTTTTCTTACTTGCCACTTGCCATCTTTCATTTTGCGGCATATTTATTAAAAAGCAAGGAGCGCAACCAGAAAAAAACGAAGGGAAAATCGTGGCTGGGGGGGTAAATTCTTTTATATTAACCGAAAATATTTATTTTCTTGCTTGCTGCCTTCGTTTTTGTGCGCACTTTTCTGATTAATTCCGTAACTATATATTTGCACAACTTGGGTGAAGTTTTCCGCCGCGACCACTTGAGAAGAGTGCAAAGCCGGAGACTCCAGCTTTACCTTCCACTTCTCTGGAAGGATTTTACGGGGCTGGCATTGTGGATCCGAGTGTTTGTGTGCCCCCAACAATGGAGCCTGCCCGTAATTTGTATGAGTACCTGATGCCGACCCACTAATTGGGGCACGAGAATTGCATTAGTTTGGCATTCGGCGAAAATAATTACAAACTGCTTCGGGGGAAAAAATAGAAATAAAAATCCACCGAGCCATCAAAAAGCCAATTGAAGTGGTCCAAGGTTTTTAAAAGGCGCGATGGGGGCCCATAATTACTTCCAATAACTTTTGGCCGTCCACAAACCATAGTGACCAGAAGAGACTTTCCCTGTCAGCTTTGATTTCACGGTTTGCCACATTCTCGGGGGAGAACTCCCCCGACTTTGCCCCAACTATTGTGCGGGTCTAATGCCATCTTAATTAAAAGCGCTAATTGGTTATGTCGGTTAGTTGCAGAAAATGGCGAACCCTGGCAGGTTATTTCACTTAAATAGTTTCAAAGGTAACGTAAACTTAAGAAGCACTCCTTTAACGCATTAAAGAAGGGATTTAAGAACCCTGTGGCCTTTGTTCATCCCAAGAAAAAACCTCTGTGGGATGGAGGAGATATGACTCAATAGCATGAATATTTGAGCATGCAACAAAAAGCGGGGCAAACAGAGAAAAAGTTGGTAAAACTTTTAGACAACAAAACTAACCACCGCATTAGGGTGGACTGGGGTGGTCTGGGGTGGACCAACCGACCACCGACCGGCTTTAGCATAATGCATAATCATTTAAACAAGGATAAGCCTCAAGTTGAGTCCTGCAGCCGGGCATTATGACACACCGTGGTGCAGCCAGGACCGCAAAAATTCCTTTTATGGCCAATTTGAGCGAAGGAGAGAAGCCTGGCCCGCAGCTTAAAGCCAAGGCGATAAGGACAAAGCAGCCGAAAAGGCGAACTGCTTAAAGCGGGAACTCCAGGTGAACCTTTTTCCTGGCCCAACTTGCTATCTCCTTGGCTTTAGCTGTATTCCGATGCGGGTCCAATGCCCAGTGGTGCTATTTGCAGGAATATATTATCATTAATTTCGAATTATGAAAAAGTGGCGACGCAGCTTAGCTGGGGCAAAAGCATAAAGGATTCCCTTTAACGCATATATTCATGTAATCCCAGAAACGTGTTAAAGAGCTCCTCTTTTTCCCTCCTTTCAGCTGGGTCGTGTTTTGCGCAACTTCAACATCACCAAGATTAGCGATCTGGAACTCATATCGAACTCCACCGATCGGCTGGACATCACCTTCCACTTCTTTGGCGTCAAAGGAGACTCGCAGCGCATCCGGGATGCCATCACGCGGATGGTGGAGCGGGGCAGGATAGGCAACTTCACCCTGGTGGCCAATTTCCACCACTTCGACGAGAACCCACCGCTGGGCTTGCTGGTATGTATTACTTTGTATTACTAGGATTGAAAGCATTAATCCATCTCTTTTTGCAATTTCCTACTGACGGAATTCTATGCGAAAGCTGCGTCCGAGATATTTGATTGGCTGAAAGGCAACACATTTCTATCCAAGTTATCTATTGAATTCCTCCGGTTAGCCCGAATTTGCGCACAAATAAATTTTAAATTCGTCCCAGCCAGCTTTTCACTTTGCACCCTGGGCACATCCATCAATTGGAGGCATTCAATCATTGATTTCTGTGCCGAATGGTATTTTCATTAATTCCGCATCCGAGGAGGCCATCACGGCTATTAAAAGCGTAATAAATATACTGGCCTCCGCATTACACTCCCTCCGCTTCCGATACATATTAAACAATAATTTATTAACTATTGCGGCGCGTGCTTGGCAAGGCGAGCCAATAAAAATAAGCAAAAATATAAATAAAAGCAAAAAGAACGGTAATAGCCAATGTAGCAAAGTGCCGTGTTAATAAATATGCACATAAATATGTCAACAGTGTGGCACTTGACACTCGGACCGGCGAAACAGCGAAAATAATTATTTATTAATTGCGGCCTGTTCGGCCAAACGAACAATTGGCCTCATCAGGCGGCCTGCAATTAAGTGGCATTAACATGACGAACAAGCCGCCAAAACCTCAGAGGTCCCGAAACCCCAAACCCAACGTTTGACGGACAGGAACTGGGGACTCAATCCCATTCATATCCCATCTTGCAACCCCGAAACCCCAAAACCCAACCAGTGCCCAGCGTCTAATTAGTGTGACATTGTATCCCTTTGCAGGAGCTGACCGTCAATCAACCGCAATCAGGAGTCCGCGAGGCCAGCGAGTTCATCATTTCCTGCACCGCCCAAGGCTCGTCGCGGATGCAGTTCCAGTGGTTCAAAGACGGGGCTGTGGTGAACGCCACCCGGGCGACGAGGTGAGTGCACTATCCACCCATTCACCATCTGGTTATCTCCCGCAACCAGCTCGAAAATCCATAAACTTCGCCGTAACCCCGAAACGGAATCTGAAGTTTTAATAAAATGGTATAAAATGAAAATAGGAAAAATCTCTGGGCTCTGGCTCTTCTGGGCCAATGTCACACTCGGAAAGTCAGAAGGAAGACGAGACTGAGAGCCGCGCAGCACAAGTGTTCAATTTGACTTTATGACTTTTACACATCAATAAACATGACATAAAAATGCCTGGCTGAATAAAAATGAAACGGCCGAAAAAGGATAAATAAGTCAGGGCAAAGATAAAGATTTGTCAGGCGAGGGAGGAGGAGGGATGAGGAGGGGATAGTGGGGGAACCAGACTCCAAGCCAGCGTCTGATTTCTGGACCAGGCCGAAAGCTAACCGCAGTGAGCCTAGCCGAATGATTGATCATAAATCCAACAGTGCGGGCCAGCCGGAACACATGTGTGGCCAACATATACGAATGGCATTCTCATTGCCATCCCCCACCCCCATTCCTAATCTCATCCTCCCCCTTTGGAATCCAGATCCTTTCAGATCCACTTGGCTGACGGGGTGTATGGTGTATTACATAAAAAGCATATGGCCGTAACTAACGAGGGGCTGTTACTTGGGCGACTGGGCAGGGGTTATGAGGAGCTTAGCCCAGCCCTTCCATGAGCAACACCACCCACTAAGCACCCACACCCTCCGTAGGCGACCATGTTGCCTTGACAATTCGCCTTGTAGCCGCACCACAAAGCTCAAACTTTAAATGTGTTGCGTGAATGGGAAATGAGCGAAGGCAAGGGAAGGACGGAGGTCCTTGGTTGGTTAAATGGGGGGAAAACGGCATGTCGAAGGGGCGGGGGAGGGTTTGCAGTGCGGTGCAGATGCCGATAGAATTCGCAATTCATTAACAAAAATTTAAGCGCTGGCAGGCATGCTCTCAGTGTTCCGGCTCAAAAGACTTTTTGGCGACGACATGTCACGAAACGTTGCCAAAGTTGTTTTTATCAGCCACGAATGTTGAAAGGCCTCTTTGCTACAAACTATCCAAATTTTCCTCATTGTTGTTATTTAAATTTAAATATTTTTGGGCCTCCTTTAGATGGTTTAAATTCGAAATATAATAAAACAAAAAACATCACTTATGCAATTTCCAATTCATATTTGATTATACTAGTTAATTGAATTTTAAATATTATGGGGTCACTTAAATATGTTTTATTGCCTTTAAAATAACTGAATAAATTCTATACCATTTCTGATTATTATTATTATATTATTTTAGACCTGTAGCTTATTCAGCCACAGCATTTATTACTTGTTACTCAATCAGCAGATAACTATCAAACCGAAAACGGGGTGTTCTATTTTTATTTGGTGTTCGAGCAAGGGATTGCTCATCCGTATATTACCTTTCAAATAAATAAATGAAGGGCTCCGCCCCGCAAATCGATAGCCAAATCTATTCTCGGAGTTTTTGTTATCCTGTGAAGCCAACTATGCGTTTTCCAACTGCCAACTGGTAGAACAATTCGGACCCTTTCATGGCCATTCCGCCAGCCCCATCCGGTGGTGGCCCGGAATTATGATTACTTTTATGCATATTTGTACGGATCCCCCACATGTACACTGTACACATCCGTATCCGTGTTTGCTGCAGGACCTCCACGTGGCCTTCTCCTCCCCTCCCCTGACTTTCCCCACCCATTTTGTGTGGCGTGGCCCACTTAGACGCATTGATGTGTAAAAAATGACTGCCGTACAAAGCCGCAAACATGTGTTTCCCCCAAACGCTGGGCAAGTATTAGTAAATATTTTAACTAAAGTGAAGTGAGTGAAGTCATTCATTTGGACATTTACCAACTTTGCATTATACAAACGACTACACATTAAATCCGTCCGATGACTTTACTTTTGCGTACTAAAATAACCGGAAGTAAGTGAATTTTTAATGCTTGATTTCACCGCAGGGAGCTGTTCACTTAGGGAAATGTAATTTATTATCGGAACCTGGCCAATACTATCCCTTTCTTGATTAGTTTGCACGATGACTATTTGTAAGCAATTACTTAGCTTGGATAGTTTGCATATGCCATGTGTAAACAAAAATGAAGTATTTCAATAAAAAGAAAAAAATATTTTCATAACTACAAAACAAAATATCATGATATACTTTATATTTGCTAATGCAATTTCATTTATATTTATTTTACAATTTTTAATATAAGTAATACGCAAAACAAAAACAATACTCTTCTTTTTTTTTGTTTAGAAAAAAAATAAAAAATTATTTGCATTCAAAAATTTACATTTCAGAATGAAATTACAAAATCTACTTAATTTGATTCAACAAGTATTATGATTTATTTTTTTAATTTGCATTAAAACTAATGACATACTTGCTTTTGCGGAATATTTGGCAATTTAAGACAGTTCATTCTGAAACCTTTAAGACCGACAAACAGAGGCGTTCGACCGTTAATCTA
Source organism: Drosophila prostipennis (assembly GCA_037075205.1). Lineage (NCBI taxonomy): Eukaryota > Metazoa > Arthropoda > Insecta > Diptera > Drosophilidae > Drosophila > Drosophila prostipennis. Next base: position 285,568 of record JBAMCJ010002255.1, on the reverse strand, counting down.
TTGGATTGCCAGTCGCCAAATTCTGACCCAGTTAGCAGATGTTTATCGGCAGCAGCATAGGCCCATTGCCGGGCCTCAGCCCACTTAATGAATGCAATTATTTTCCAATCACGGCGCTAACGCATCCAAAGCTGGCTGCCAAGGAGCCCGCAAGCACGGCTAACTAGCTCCAAGCTCCCGAAACGGGGGCTTTGATTAACATTTGGAGCTCCAAGCGAAGGCACGAAGGAGGTGCACACATGTGCAAAATAATCTATGGCTGCCACCAGTGTTCGGCCATTAATTGCGCCCCTAATCCTGTGTCCTTTGCAATGTGGGTCGAAGGATTGGACGATTGGGCGACAAGGTCGCTGGGCTGATTAAGTGCTACAACACCACTAACACCGCTATTAAGCAAATACTTCACATTAAGGCATCTTCGATTGGATATTGGGGCACTCGCAGCTTTCACTTTTCAGAAGGTCCTTTAATTAACTTAGAGTAACGACTCTTGGCTTACTTCTCGATTGTGAACACCTTTAAAGTCAGAAATCAACTGAGCTGCAGACCAAGTCTGCTTTAAGAAATCACTTTTGCTCACTCTTTAAAATTTAAGCATGTAACAACTTCCTGCTAATTCCATAAACAGGAGCTTGTGAAAATCTAAAAATCTCTGACGTCTTTTACAAGTATGTGTTATGTAAAGATGTATGCCATTTGTAGATGGCAAACCAATTGACCCTTTAAAGGGGAAATCGAAATTCCTGCTAATATTAGCTTAACCCTAAGCACTTGCGTAATCTATATTTGTCTCAGCGCCATGAAGTGGAAGGGCTTGACTGCCTGTCAATGCAATTTCAAGCCCTTTGCCCTGCTCCCTGCTCCTTTTCCTTTTTTTCCGAGCCAAGAACAAGTCTTTGGCTTGGGCCAACGAAACTGTTGCAGTCACTTTTGGCTGGGAATTTGTCAAACTTGCTTAAAAGCCAAAGCAGAAATTCAATTTCAGCAGCCATGCAGCAAGCAGCCAAATTGCCTGACCCCAGCACGAGACATAAGTAAAATATATTTCGTATATATTTTACAAATTGGCTCAACCGGGGGCAACAGTAGTACAAAATGGCAGAGCAGCAACAAAGAGGCAACAACTGTACTGTCTTGACAACGCAACGCAGCGTTGTTGTCGCTCCTTCTCGGGGACAATGGAATGCAGCTCCTCCGCATACAGGGTGCGAATTTGATCCTTCTGCCCCTCCTCCTGGATTACCCAGGAAACCCAATCCGACAAAGCTACCATTAGTTCCAGGCAATCAATAATCTGGCTATTTACTTTTGCCATATTTTAGTTACAAGCTATCACCCTGTATTCAATTGTTTGGATAGCATTGCAGCCACACTGAGGGAAAAAGATCCAAAAACTTATATATAAAATAATAGATTAAATCAAAATATCTAAATTAGAGTTAATTTAATTTGTTACATTTTTTTTAAATTTATTTTTTTTTGAATTTTTTTTTTTTTTTACCTATTTTTCCTCAGTGCTTTAATATCCTTTGTGGAGGGTCACGATTTTCATTAGTTTCATTTGCCACAATGCGTCTGCCATGCTCGTCTGCCTCGTCTCGATTCCTTGGCTTTGCGTTCTCCGTTGCGGGGTGACAATGGCACAATTAGTGACACCATCGCCATTCCCACGGCCACTCCGCCGTTCCCTCAAAATTTGGCATTATCTCATAACTGGCCCAACTCAACTCGACCCAACTCGCTGTGCAGTGTTTCCTTGTTTCCCGTGCTGTCGCTCCTTCCAATCCAATCCAATATTTCGGCTGCTTGGCGCCACTTGTGCAATAAAAGGAGGAAGCTCCGCGGCTGATTGGAGCGTTGCTGGGACGGGTATTGATCAAACAGCTTGGCTTGTCGGACAAGGCTGGGACCCACTTTCTGGGCAACGCGTGTCGCTCTGAAGGAATGCGGTACAGTGGAGCCCCGCGAGAGTGCGATTTAATGGAAAGTTTCTCGGAGATCTTAGGAGAAAGTTAAATTATGCTAAAATAACAAGGAAAATATGATGAAATATTCTTAAAGTCAGCTTAATACCATAAACCATTTTACCATTTTTGGGAGGTATGTTTCAAAAAGATTAAATCGGAATAAATAAAGCAAATAAATAAAAAAGAATAAAAAAAAAAAAGTAAAAATAAAAACTAAATAAGTACCTAAATAAAAAAAATAAAAAAACACTAGTTATTATCTTTTGTTCATAACCTTCCTTTTAATTAATCGTTCAAAATTAATTTTTTTTTAATTATTTGTTTCTTTTGTAAAAATACAACATCATTCCACCATTTGGCAATCTGACTTGTAGAAAGCCTACCGTGTTTATGAACGGCATTGGAGGAGTATTCAAAATAAGCTCAGTAACAGAGGCAGTAGTGCCTGGTACAGTTGTGCAGCTCCAACTTCCTGTTCCGCCGATTACCATACCCTCCGTGCACTCAGTTAGCTTGTAAGAGTCGAACCGGGCGGAGGGCAACGGTTTTTTTGGCCACCTAAGCCAAAAATCAACACGCTTGCTCCGTGTCCAACGAACCGGAATCGGAGGAGGAGGAGGATGCCCATCCACTGGGACTGGGACTGGGAGCACGATCACGAGCATGGCGGCGGGCACCACCACTGGCCGCCACCGCGTCGTCACTGGTCGACGGGGGAGTCCAAGTGCCGCCAGCGGCACTACTACCTCTCCCACGACCTGGACGTCTGCGCCCGGGACTTCCATCTGCGGATGGACGACAGTGCCTGGTGCCATGGCTCCTGCTTGGTGGGACGCGTGGTCATAGAGACGGGCACCGAACCGGACTCCCTGGGCCGCGGCACCTTCAAGGTGGTGCTCGATGTCCACCACTTCCAGATCTCGGAGCTGACGGTGAAGGCCCGGAACAGCGACGCCGTGTGCGTGGAGGGCAAGCAGGCGGACGACCGGGCGGAGAAGGGCCAGCTGTGCATCACCCGCGAGTTCACGCGATCCTACAAGCTGCCGCGGCACTACGACGCCACCCAGGCTCGGGCCACCTTCTCCGCGGACGGAATACTGATGATTACGGTGCCAGCACCACCGAAGCTGGACGACGTGGAGCGCCTGGTCGAGATCGAGCCCACGGGCAACTACTTTGGCAGCGTCTCGGATCCCACGGCGCCCAGGGCCATCGAGGAGGGGGCGGGGGCGGGGGAGGGCGAAGATGGTGGAGAGGCTAATCCTGCTGGCACGGCGATGGACAAATGAAGCCGGCGACGTCTGGCGGTTGCGCAACGGTTCCGCTTCCTCATCCCCAAGTGGAGGCGGAAGCCCAAGGGCGTTTAGGCCGTCAGAGGCAGTCGATGGATTCATTTTGGGGCGGAGAGGAGAGTCACCTGGCACCTGCACATTGGAGTTACTTGGATTGTTCGTAGGTTCCAACTTAGCTAAACGTGAGCAAATATGGCGAGGTCAACATTGTTCTAGGTTTTTCTTAAGATAGCTTCAATATAACCTTATAGAGTTGACAACCGCTTGTGATTTTTGTTTTATGCCAATAAAGGACTTTATCAGAAACCAAAGATATAATCGATTGATTTTAAATTTTACAGATTTTTTACCTTGAATATTTCAACTTTTTGTTTGGGTTTATTTCAATCTGAAATTTCAAAAGGAAACATAAAAGTATCTAGCCGAATGGTTAGATAACGAAGATTCATTCCATTGAGTTGTTATTTAAAACACAATCACACTCAAAATATTCCCCAGCTAATCGGCCAAACAATCCCAAATCAAGGATAAATCATGCCTCTGGGAAAACCCAGCTCGACTACAAATCCCAAGCGAATTGGATTTCTCGCTGCTCTTAACTTTCCTGTCACGCAGCGTTTGATTAGCGTCAAATTTGAATAAAATTCACTAACACCTTTTTGTATTTTCCCCGTCTGCATTTGGCGCTCTGGTGTTTTCCTTTAGGCACATGGCCCATAAAAAGACAAAGAAAAACCCAGCTAGTCAGCAAAAAATAAAGGCAAGAAACAGACATATGTACGTAGTTTGCTTATCGACCTAAGGAAACTAAAAGGAAATGGTGGGGCATCAAAAAACCAAAAGGAAATAATATTATATACCCTTTTTTTAAGCGAAATCTTGGGATGGGTAGAAACCAAACATATGGAAGACTTCTGTAATTAAAATGAGGGATTTTGCTCTAAAACTTAATGTAAATATTAAATCAGGTCAATAGGAGTAAGGCTCTTCTTCAATATCCCCCCTAAGTTGCAACATATTTGACCCCAAAAAATAAAGGTCATGTGACCTACGATATAGAAAAGCCCAATCAGGCCTTCGGCCTTCCCCAAAATCGTGGGCCAGAGCTCCGTTTTTGATTTGGTTTTCGTCCCTTGCAATTTAGCCGTTGAGACACGTTTTCTTGTTACGATTGTAATGAAATTTGCTACATCTTGAAGTGAATTGTTGCAGGCCGCAGCCTGGAAAAGCCGGAAAAGCGAAAAGGAAAAAATTGCCACCGAACGATGGGACTGGCGAACAACGAGGTCGCGTACTTTGTCATCGTTTTGTTTTTATGCGTAGTTGCGTTTAATAAAGTTTTTATATGGCCCTTGAATGAGGAGAAGGACGCAGGACGCAGGATCCTGTCATCAGATCTCCGGACCGGACGCACTCCCTTATTTCTAATCAAGTTACGGTTGCGGGAACGATGCCTGCAGCTTTAAGATATTGGACGACCGACTGCCGGGCCGCGGGGATATTCATATTTACGAGTATGGCCGACGAAGGCAATAAAATATTCAGCAGAAAAGTAACTTCACAATTTCAATTTCCCCTGCTTTTGGGCCGAGCTGAGAGGGGACAAACCAAAATAACACAACGATAATAAACACCTACACACCAATTTTATGAACTCATAAAACACTCGGATGGAATCGTACTTTATATGTATGTAGAAAAAAAGCCACCATATGAATGTGAGAGTGCGTATATTTGTTTGTGTTTAAAGAACTCGGCCGTAGGCCCATAAAAAGTCCATATGCACCTCTTCCGGTTCCAAGCCGTAGAAAAACATCGAACATCGCCCCGGGCCATTCCCATTGTTGTTTTATGTTTTATGATCCGCTGGCCACAACTCGGCAAAAATCGGTATGTGGCTTTCGGTTCACAACTAATTTTTTATGGCCTTTAATCCATTGTGGTGCCGATTGAATGTTTTTCAGCTAACTTTTCAATCGCCTGGTAATCAAACATCCCCGGGGAGTCGCCAACTTGTGAGCGAAACAGACAGAATGTGTAAAGGCCGCGACACCTAATTACGCAAATTGATGTGACATCAGAGGCCTTTGGAGCTCAAAAGTTATGTGGTCTCCAGGGGGGGAAAGTCCAACAGCGCCATTCCTGCTGAGTATCTTAATTGACGATAATTTAGGCAGTGATGGTTTGCATTTCCTTCAAAAACTTAAAAGATGTTTAAAACTCTCATGAATTGTTTGCCAAATATTCCCCTACGCAAGGATTCTAAGAAAAAACTTCAAAGTTTTGGAAAACAGTTTTTTTTGCGATTTTTTGACCTTTAAACCAAGCGAACGGATCAGTGACGTTTCTTGTTCTTGTTTCATACATTTTAAATACTAAAATGCCTTTCATTAGGAAAGTTCTATTCTATTCTATTCTATTCTATTCTATTCTAATCTATCTCAAACCTTATATTATAAAGTATATTATATTAAGTATACGTGTTATCGGGGATTACTCATAATTGTTGAGCTAAGAAAGGGTTTTGATATACCTACATTAAAAAGTAAATCAATTAATATATTCAACTAGTATTTATTAGCAAGAACTCCCCATTAACCTACCTCCTAGTTAATATTTCCTTCAAAAGTCAATGATTAGTCTGCAAAAGTGAGCATCACTGGTTGGAAAAGCTGTGATTTTGGAGCGTGTCCAACACAGTTTGCTGACATCGAAAGACTTCGCCACCAGTGCCGAGGTAATTGCTCCATTGAACTTTACAGCCAATGAGTTGTTATGAGTTGTTTGACCAGCAGCCAAAGCACCGGAGCTCAAATGAAGCGCAGACGGGGATTGGGATTCCCTCGTCATGAACTCGCCTCCTACATCCTGCGTCCTGCGTCCTGCATCCTCCGCGTCCTGCGAGCTGCAGTTGTATTTACAGGACATGCACACAGACACGCACGCCTACGCAAAGGCATTTTGTGGGCCATTTGTAGCGCGTGCAATTCCGGGAAGAGGATGGGAATCCAGATGGTATGGGGATGGGGATTTCAGCGGGGATTGCGGACTGGCAAATGCATTTTGCAACCGCAGCCAGCAACGCTGAACGGAACGGAACGAAACGTTTCTGCCACGGGGGCAAATGCAGTTGCCGGAGATGGTTACGTGAGGCAAATCGCATTGGGAAAATGCATCATTAACAAGAAAGGAACGGTTCCTCTCACCGGGGACCGAAACCTGAAATACCCTGGCAGATTTGTATTGATTGGGCTGAACAATTGCTAAATAATGATCTATGTTTGTATAAGAACGATACTTTACTCTTTACTCATTGTTTTAAATGGTCTATACTTTCGTTATGGGTTTCTTTCTAACACTAGACACTTTAAGGACTTCCTCTTTATGGACATTCGCTGCCATATGAATAAATATCTTTAAAAATGTTGAGATTATTTGGCTATAGGGGCTATAATACATAGAATCTCTGCAATATCCAGATAAATTCGTCCTTTGAGGACTTGGTTATGCTTGCTTTGTAATACCCCTTTTTCCGAGGGCATCGAATTGAGCACACACCATGAAGCGAATCGAATGGACTCCAGCCACCAACGAGCCAAAACGAATAATGTTCAGCTGTTTCGAAACGATATTAGAAAGCTACAAGCCAATCGGGAGGTCCTTTGGACATCACGAACGCATCGCTGAGGTCCTGTTGGTGCGGCGCCTAATCTTTGGTCCTTCGGTTGCTGCAGTTGCAGTTGCAGTTGTAGTTGCTGCCGCTGCAGTTGCACTTTCGGCGGGGAATGCAGTGGCATTAGTGGAGCTGCTGCGGCTTAGCCGGCTTCCTGGACATCGAGGACCAGCCAGGACCGGCCAGGAACAACCAGGTCCTTTATTGTGCCAAAGCCGATGTCAATCCTGCCTGGGCCCATTCGCTGTAATCGGGGACATAGAGGACGCAGGACCTGCGGACGCTTTGCTGTTTTTGCGGTCCTTGTTTGCGAATCGACGAGGACGCAGTTAGTGGCGCTTAGGGGCATGGCTAATGTGGCTGCTGCTGCTGCATTTAAGCGTTACGCACTTCCTGCTGGCAATGTTATTACTTCCGTTGCCATTTAATTGATTTCGAAGGTGCGTTCCAGGTGGAGTCCCAAAAGGGAGGCAGTTTGGCGGTAAGGAGCTCTTCCGCCCCGTGGGCCATTAGTAAATTGTAGGTTAAGTGCTTTGCATGCGAAAGCCCAAAAGCCAAGCTTCCAAACCCATTTCCCTACCCATTCCCATTGAAAACGCATTTTTAGACGTTACACCTGTAAATAGCTTGTGGGAGTGGAAGTGAAAGTGCGGTTAGGGATGCGGTTTTTGGGCACTTTTTCGAGGCCCTGTTGCTGCCTGCCTGCTGTGACGTCAGCGCTATCCATGCGTAAAAGTTATTAGTGAAATGCACTCACCTGGCGGAAGGAAAGAAGAAGGCAGGGAAAGCTGGAAAAGCCGGGGAAGGGCAGAGGGAAAACTGCAGATGTTTGTTGGCCACGAAAACCTCAAACAGCACTTAAGTTGTTGCCAGCTGGTAGGTTTTGGTTTTCGGCTTTCGGTTTGCTTTACTTAGTGCTCTTCTATGGGCAGGTGCAAGCTGCGATTTCCACATCCCCTCCGCTGCGGAAGGAGGAGCAGGATTATGAGGCAGAGGCACCCAGCCTCCTAATAGGCTTAGCATGCATTTCCGACAGCAGTTCTCGAGAACTTTTCCTCAAGCTGCTGACGAACGGAATTTAAATTCGCAATTACCGGATTCCACATCGTTTGTCACAGACACACGCGAAGCTGCGATTCTTGCCATCCTCTGAGGATAATTGGATGCGAGTTTATATTTTCAGTCATCAGATTCGCAGTCAAGAATGTGAGTAAGAGTGAAGGTCATGGGATATGGGGGATAAATCCCCCCACTCGGTTGGAAAATGACTGAAAATTGGGTATTCAAAAAGTATGCAACAAAGAATTTGTTCTGAAAACCGCCTCTTACAATCAAATCCTGTTTACGCCACTGGTGAAGGTACTTGCATCTGATTCCCATGATTGATTCCAGACTCATCCCCAGAGAGCCCAGCTGATGAGCCCCATAAATCGAAAACAGAATCATACATCTATCTGTATGTCTGGCAGCCGTGAAGCGACCCATTTATCCACGAAACCAAAAACTATTAACAATTTTAGCAACAATGCACTGCCTTTTGCCGCCGCCGCCGCATCCAGGGCATTTGGAAAAACATTTGAAAATGAAACATGCTCCCGCTAATTGACTTCGAACCGCAGCATCCGCGATTGTTTCCCCATTAGCTATGATTTCTTTCGCCCGGAATACGATGGGTTATTTGTTGTGGGTTTCGGGAGGGGAGTGAGGGGAGTACGTGGAGTCGTGATAAGTGAGCTGCTATTAGTGTGTCAATTAGCGGGCTGGCTGCATATGATCCAGTTCACTTGGCTCGCAGGTTCGCGGATTCTCATACAGAACATGCCATACGGTATATGGCACATGGCATTCGGCATTTGCCATTCGGCATTTGGATGCCCGGGGCGTGAGAATTAATGCATGACTGGCACTGTGCGAATCTGTTTCAAGTACTCGCGGAAACCGAAAGTGGAGTGCTAATTAGCATGACTAACTAACGCTTTCATCTCTACCTTTCAGGGAAATCTGGACCACGGTCCTGCCGCCCGAAACCAAAGATGTCTACACCGCCATTCTGGGCGTGACCAAGGCGAGTCGGATCGACGAGGGCGTCTACAGCTGTAAGGTGAGTTGGTATCTCTTGGAGATATTGGAAAGTGTATATCCCTAAAAAAATAAGTATAAACTTGGTTCTTAGGTTCTTTGGTATGTAAGTTAATTGATTAGTAACTATAGTTTATAAAATATTTATTTCTGTTTATTCTAGTTTTTAGAAGCTCCAATATAAAATCTTAACTCATTGTTTAATTCATAATAAATTAAGCAAACATGTTTTCCAAATAAGAATCAGTCATTAGAACTGCGAATATAAATTCAAAATAGATTAATATCCTTTAAGATCAGTTGTTGAAATACATTCATCTGCTCCCTCCATTGGCGGATCTAGGATTTTGTTGTGGGGGGTGATATCAAAACAAATTTTTTCTTGCATACTTGTTGAATACCAAAATTTCATTCATTTTTTACCGGAGTGGGGGGTGAAATATCACCCATATCACCCCCCGTGGATCCGCGCATGGCTCCCTCACACTTTTAGAATTTTTATTTCATATTAAATTAGGCCAACTTGGATTCCAGCCATCACGTCCGCATCAAAGCGTTTAAAATTTCCATGTTAATCTAAGCTGATGATCTGGTAATTCCACTTGGGCCTCTTGGTTTTTCTAATGATTCCGGTTCCCCGGGCGCTTTCAGGCCCCCGGCAGACACCCCGTAATATTTTCAGCTGACTAATCAGTCTAATTGCCATATCATAGCGGCGCAGAGCTATTCCGACTCGACTGTTCGGATCTGTCTGGGAAAACCCCGCAGAAGGCCACATAATTACATTTGGCTTTGCTGCGTTCTGTTCACGGCTCTGTTCTTCATTTTCGCTATAACGTAGCTTTTAATTAGACTAATTAAAATATGGTAGACCGGCAGGAGAGGAAGGGAAAGGAGTGGAAGGCCGAGAGGAATGTGGCCATCGGATTCCACATCGGCATCCATTGCACTTGAATGGTCTTTCTCAGGGGCCAATTAAATTTTAATCTATGGTATTAAGCATTCTTTTGACTGCGGTGCCCGGCGATGAATTTACGGCTGCCCAAAAGATGATTCTAAGCCCAGCACTAAATAAGAGTTTTAAATTGTTCCGCACCATTAGACCCAAAACTGGCCTTCTTCTCCATGGCCTGCCCCAAAATCCCGGCAATCCGGTAGGTTGCCCTTTCTTTATGGCTTAGGTAATAACATATTACGCAAATGGCTTGTAAAAAATATTGGCCTGCCGTAAAGGAGGGTCATGGAAGTCCTCCCCTTGCACGTGAAAAGTTTCCCAAGAAAAGTTGGGGAGCGCCAAGTACGTGGACACATGACCAAGGCACTTGGCTGAAAAAGCAAGTTAGTTATAAATCAAATGGTAATTTGATTGCCTGCTCACGGGAGATTGTAATAAAATGTTTACGTTTGTTGCGTATAAATCAAATTTGGAATTGTTGTTGAAACTCAATTGAACTTTGCCTCATTTTATTCAGATTAAAGAAGGCGCCAGAACACTTTAATTCCGTAACTAGGGGATTGCAGCAGCACCACCTCCTCCTCCTCCTCCATTTCGACCACAAAAAGCGTCAGCATCTGTTGCACCACCCAGCTGGCATTTCTTGGGGCCCGAGTCCATTGTATTTAGTGCCTGCTCTCCGAGGGGATTTTTTTTAAGTTCTTTATGGGGGAGCTGCCTTTGCCGCTTTGTGCCTTTGGCGCGCCTCGTGCCGCTCACTTATTATTGTCCCTGCTCCCCCGTAATGACGCCAGCCAGATCAAAGGCAGGATGTCGGGAGGACGGAACGCTTAGCAGCTGCAACAACGGAACGATAATCAGGAGGGCTGGACTCCGAGCTCGGAGCCCTCGGTCCCTGAAGGTCGATTGTGCCCACGTCTCGCAGCTGTTTGCTGAAAACTCGAGAAGCATGAATCCTTTTCAATAACACGGCCTCGAGGTCCAAGTCAATAAAGCGCCTGCCAATGCCTTTGCCTTTGCGTTGGGGACTGCATGTCCACGTCCATAACTTGTCCGCAGCACACACACACACACACACACAAAAACGCAGAAACAAACAGCCAGGCATACATTTCTAATGGGGGCGTGTGCCTTTCTCGCCCATTTATTATTTATGTATTGATATTAAGTATACGCCTTGTTGCAATTAATTCATTGGCCTTGGGGAGCGAGCGCGTCTCGGGTCCATTACGTGCACAATGGCCCAGAGCGGTGCTGTCTTTAAGCCGGCTGCATTAGCATTAGCTTCCCAGTTCTTGAGCCACTTCAGTTTTCGCCGAGCACGACTGGAGCTTAAGTGTTCCGTTGGTTAAGGGAGAAGTGGTTGCCATAGGACCTGCACTTGTAACCCACCTCAAAGCAGTAGGAATTGCGGAGGAGTAACTGGAATTATGATTCTACTTTAACAAATTAGGCAATCTTAAAAGTTCTGTAACTACCTATACAAACCCCAAATCTTCGTGGTTAAATTCTGGAAACCTCAATGCTTTCAATATCCATTAGCCTAATAAAGGCTGCTGGCTCCCGAATAACCCATTTTATGAACTATTAATTCCCTTGGAGTGTTGTTCATTGATCGGGAAGAGAAATGCTTAGCCATTTCCACAGCACAATGTGTTGTTTAACGACTTGGCCTGTTAATGAGACGCGACTTATCCGGGGCCAATAAAATACCATTTGGCCATAAAAGCGCTCTTCTCTTTCCCGGCAGCTAAGTTTTGCAGTCGCACAACGTCGCAGCTTAATGAGTTAATTGGCATTCGGATTTTGTGGCCGGCAAGGATTTGTTGACGCTGCAGAGTCGTAAATGCCACTGCAAAGCCAAAGGACATTTCCCGATTTTGGATTTGGAGGAGTGCAAAAAGCGGAGAAAGAAGAAATTTAAGGCCGCCATTGCCATAAAAAAGCAACTAACCTTTGGCTTACATCATCGGGTGTTTCGCTGTCTATTAAATATTTCCGGATCGGCGGAGGCCAAGTGCCCGAGGGGCCAGATATCAGACGCGGATGCAGGATGCAGGATGCAGGATCTGGGATCTGGGAAAACCCAGCCAGACAAGTGCGATACCTTCACGGTGGCGACAATGATGCCGCCCCCTCGTTAGTTGTATTATTTTTTATTTCTCTCCCTTTTTTTCTTTTAAATTTGAAACGGAAGTTTGCTGAGCATCTGGCAGTCTAGTGCCCATCATCCCCATCATCATCATCATTGTTGACGGCGTGGCAACGTCTAGGTTTTTCTCTGTGACCCCACAAGCATTGCACTTGAAGAAACTATCTAAAGTTGGGAAAATCCTAGTAATAGAAGCGCTTTAAAGGCCTCGTAAATACTTTTTCCGCAAAAGAAATCAGGTTTTTTATCAAAAACATTTTCTTAATGCAAATAAATTTTTTAACATTTTTTACCAGTGCAAAACTCAATGCCCTCCCAAAGGAGGAATGTGCAACAGCGGCGGCAGCTTGAACAAAGCAAGTTTACAATTCGTTTGCTTGCTAGCCGCGTGGAAATAAATAAATAAATGCAAAGGTTGGCTCGAACCCACACGGCTTTAAGTAGCCATCGCCTCTTGGCCGAGCAAGTGGTCGTAAATACTCTGGCTCGTGTGCAGCTTCAAGAGTCCTTGGGAGGCCAGCAAAGGCTTGTCTGGGCTTCGGACATCGTCTGACTTACCGTTCGAGTGCCTAGTCAAATACTAATCCCCAGCTCAATGCCTCATTCGCATTCTGTTGCGACAAATAGCCACATTCGGGCAGTTAAGCCTTTAAATTACATTTCATAAACTAATGCATGAGCCTCAAACGAGATTTGCCGTCTGATTTATGACTGCATATCACATTCGCCGAGAGGCAAACAGCAGACCCAAGCAAAATCAGGACTCGTCATATCCAATCAGCCCACAATGAGGACTGGCCGACTAGCAAATAAGTCTATTAAACAAATCCTTGGGTGACAGCCTTCGGAGCTCAATCCAAGCCGAGGCTGGCCGCAATTGTTTCCCTTGTCCGTGCCGACATGCATGAAAAGGACATCGCCAGGACGAGGCAGTGTGTGTCCTGCTCGCTTACAAGGCTGTTGTCGGCCCCCAGTTATCGGGAATGGCTGGGCTATCGATGCACTTACAGCCGGGGTCGCAATAATAGTTCGAAACATACATATATAATTTTTAGCGAAATATTCGGAGCAGTTGGTTCTTTTATAAAAGAGGTTATTTAAAAGTTCTATATTTATCCAGGGCTAGCACTGAGTTAAGTAGCTGGTAAATTAGATATTTGGTTTAAAATAAAATTCAATTTTAATATTTGTTTTATCCAAATAAAAAAGATTATTTGAAAGTTATATATTTATACATAAATGCGCTAACACTGAGTAAAGTAGTCGGTAAATTAGATATTTGGTTTAACATTAAATGCAAAGCCTAATTAGATAAAATTTAATAAAATACAATTTTAATATTTGTTTTATCTATTGCTCCATTCTAAGCTATAAAGTCACTAAGTCACTAAATATTTATGCTATTTGTAAATGATAATTAGAAAATTTACATGATAATTTTAGTAGAATTAATTTAAATTGCTTTTATTTTTTTCGTAGAAGTTGGGTTTTTTTTTAATTTAAATTTAAGGGAAACTGTTACTTTTTTCCTTTTGATTTATTTAAAACTATTTAAAATTCCGCAACTGTAAATGGTATTTTTTCCTGACCACATCTGTCCGCCTCTGTTGATATGAGTAATCAAAACCCATGGCATTATGGTCTGCCGCTGACAGGCGTTCCTTGTGGCCTGTCCCTTTGACTGGACTTTGTGTAATGAGCTCGACTGACCACCACTGTCTGCCGTTCTCCTCCTCCAGGTCACCGACTGGGGCGTCGAGCAGTGCCGCTCCCTGCACATCCACATCAAGTCCCCGCCCCGTCTGCGCGTGGATCCGGCCAGTGTGACCCTGCAGCGGGGGGACTCCCTGCGGGTGCGGTGTCTTTCGCCCGGCAACGACGACATCAAGAGGTACGCCCAGCTCGGCTACAGCTGGACCCGCAACGGGGTGCTCTTCCAGTCGGACGCGGCCACGGCGATGTGGGAGGACCTCTATCCCGACGGCAGCATCCTGAAGATCAACAACATCCAGAAGTCGGCGGAGTACGCCTGCCTGGTGTCCAACAGTGTGCGGCCCGTGTCCCGGAGTGTCTACATCAATGTCATCGAACGCAATGCCGTCCACGTGTGTCCCGCGGAGTCCACTTACGGCGTCCATTGGCCCACCAGCGCCCCCGGAGCGCCCATCATCACCGACTGCCCGCGGGGATTCGAGGGTCACCTGCGACGCATCTGCGAGCAGAGGGACACGGGCAACTCCACCTGGCTGCTGCCCGACTTCTCCGGCTGCGTGAGGGACGAACTGCTGCTCATCTACAACCGCTTCCTGGCCCTGAGTGCCGGCTTCCAGCAGACGAACTCCTCCAACATCCTGAAGGCCTGCTTCGACTTCACCCTGCAGAGGCGACACAGCTTCCTGCCCGGCGAGGCCAGCTTCCTCATCGACATGCTGCACGAGGTGAGTCTTTATAAAGCCTGAACAACCCTTACCGTAAATATTCAAACAGAAATATGAATATCTTATGGAAGCTTAAAATGGAGTCTAGGAAAATAACAAAAAAAAAACCAATTGATTAAGGTATTCGGTTTACTTACCAATATACGAGTATGTATATCTTCTATTACTTCAGAAATATGTAGAAACAATAGTTTAAAACCCCTACCATAAATATCTATTCAGAAGTATGGATGCTCCACTTAAGGATTCCAAAGTTCCCAAACTATTGCAGTTCAGAAAAGCAGATTTTCATACTTTATTAGACAAATTCTTTGGATAGAAGTTAATAAAGCATTCCTTTTAATGACAGACATAGTCGCTTATAGAGTCTCCCCTTAAATATATAATTTCATTAGTTCCAAAATATGCACATATCTACAGTCTCAACTGATTGACAATCCACTTTTGGAACTAAAGTTATCCCCAGTTAGGGTATAAATGTAAAAGCCGCCGAGGGAATGGCAATAACATTCCGGAAATGTGACAGATTTGGTTAAATTGGCCTAATCAAAATCGGAATTGCAATTCCCTTTGCGGCGTAATATCTTTTTGCCGCAAAACTCGGCAGACAGATTCCAAACTCCGTTTTGAATCATTTGTCCGTCTGCTGCAAAACCCTTAACACATTTAAGCTGGAGTCTCCACCTGGATTCTGGACTCCCCACTTGGGGGGAGACCGGTAACTATTTTTACACGCAAATGAATGCAAAAGGCTGGAGAGCCGGGCGGCTTGCCATTTTTCACACAATTTTCGGTTGCCCGAAAACTGCAGTCAAAGAAAAGGAAAAAGAAAAGTTCCAGCCTTTGGGGTCGTCGCCAGGCAACAATTTTTCATTTTAATGCGCACACAAATTTCCCGGCTAACGAATTGCCGGCAGGAGTTTTCCTTTTCCTCTTGGCTTTTCCTTGTACCACGTTGTCTCAACTCTGTGTTTCCTTGGCCACTTCACAGCTCGACACCTACCTGCAATTGAAAGGCACACAACTGGAGCGTGAGATGGCCGCGGAGATTATACTGCGCATCCTGGATAAAGTCATGCAGAATGCCCAATCCTTGAACAGTCAACAGGTAAGTGCCGGGATGGCAGGATGCCGGGATGCCGGGATGCTTTGCCTGCAATTGGGCATAAATTATGGCGAGTGTACTCCACTCCCATATGGAGTGGCGCCATAATTTATAACCTGCAGCCATATTCAATATTTGCCATGCTATGGCAGTGGTATACCATCCCGTAGGATCTCCTGCACCCATTCGGGGATTTATTACGCCCGAAAACACACACACTCTTCTGGCCAAAAACCGAATCGAACTAGGCCAAAGGTGGGCATTTTAGCCGGCAGCTTTTATTTAGCTTGTAGTTGGCCTGTCACTGGGCGGCGGCAATTTGCATACCTACATTTGTCTCCCCGATCCGATCCGTGTTCGGATTTCCAAAGCAGCCGGAGAATTGATGAGGCTGCCTGCCGGCTGGTAATGAATACCTTTTTCGATATGCATGAGCTTGTGCATTTTTCCGGGTTTGTCTGTGGTTTTCCGGGGACCTTTGAATGAGGTGAATTATGTGATTTCCTGAGGAGACAAGTTCGTGCTCCACGTGCCGATTTTACTGCAGCGATAATTGGATAGACCTTTGGCAGATTAAAGAATCAACCATCTCTTGTGGAGAGCCCATCCACGCTCCATTTGGCAGAAGGAGAAGCAGGGCTAATAGAGTCCCCCCTTTGGAGTCCCCAAAAAGGTGCTGCTAATGAGGGGCAATCAAACAATTTGCCCGCGACCCTCCGCAGGACAATAAGGATAACCACTTCCTTATCACCTGCGAAAAAGGCAGACACTTTTGGCCAATCTGGAGCCTCGAAACGGCTGTGAAAAGTGCGTCGCCTTACTTTTAGCATAATGGTGTCTTTTGGTCTCCCCGCCCGAGATTGTGGCTTCCATTGTTTCCGGCTCAACAGAGGATTTTTAAGGACGAAAGAAGAGGGTTTGTTTGAGGCGCTTCTCATGTATTATTCCGCGGCATAAAAGTGAAAGAGGCGAAGGCTGAAATTTGGGTATGCAAATTTATGAGAGTGTTGATTGCAACTGTTTGAATATGGCAAACGGGGGACCGAGGACCTGTCATGAAGTGAGGATAATTGGATAGCTCCCTTTCCTTGCCTCCTTGGACACATCTCCCGCATAATCTATTAGCCAACAGACTGAGTGACTGGGTGACTCCCCCATAACGGCCTTTAATATTCATCTTTTACGATCGGGGAAGTTTTCCCCCTTTTCCAACGATCTGTTTGCTTACCTCATAGTTACCGTGCAGCAAGGAGAAAGGAAAAACTTTTTAATGCGTATAAATTAATTTAGTTTCGCGAGACTTCGGCTGAGTTATGGCATTTCAATATAATGCGCCATGTGAGCCCGAAAGTCGAGAGCTCCAGAACGAACAATTTATGTTAAATTTTTATTAGCTGACGCAGTCTGAAAAACTTGGCAGCATAATTGGGTCGATTAAAAAGCGTTGGCATTCGCTGGCGAACTTTCCTGAAGTTGAACAAATAGTTCGCCTCGTTTTTATTGACTGAGGCGAAAAGTTTAATGGAGTGAGTCGAATGCCGAATCGCGAATACCGAATCCAAAATCCCCCCGGCAAGTTTATCGAATTTTTCGCGCGCAATCAAGTTTAATTAGTGGATCGCGGCGGTCCGAGGAAATCCGTGAAAGTAATCAGCCAAGGCCGTCAACATTTACGGCATTCATTCGATGGCCCAAAGCGAATGGAAAAGTTTTAAAGTTGAAAAGCAGAGTACACCTAAAAAAAACTTGATATGAAACGATGATCGATTTGATGATAAGTGGTATCCATTTTGACTTGATATGCGGGCACCTCAATTCGATATGCTCGAAATGTACTTTCCCCCTCCCAATCAGGTAACTTAAAGCGCTATCTCGCTCTTTTTTGAATTGAGAGAGTTGCACATTGCTTCTTTCTCTTCTCTTCTCTCTTCTTTTTCAAGAGAAAGTATGCAATACCATACATTTACCATGCGCATATCGATTTGACGGCTACCTGTTTTTTTTTTTGTGTAGTTGCTTAAAATGATGACCATAAAGCCACTTAATTCAACCAAATAAACTGCCATGTGTGTGGAAGCTTTCCTTTTTTTAAATGCCGAAGGCCTAAGCCTCATCAATATGTTGATAGATAGATAATAATAATCCCGAATGGAAATTTTTATGCGGGCATTTCATTTGCTTAAAACCAATTTCCATTCACGCCCAGCGAACTGGATGTCAAACTGGATGATCGGACAGCAGCGCCTCCATTTGCGGTCTGTGGAATTGTGGATTTGTGGAAATGGCAATTGAAAAAGTTTTTGCGGATGGAAAGCTGCTCATTTTTGGCTGTTTGCAAAGCGAACGAGCCCGAAAAGTTGATTAAAACACTTGTGCATGAGTAGGAGTTGTGGATTTGCATAAGTTGGTGGTATTGACCAGCAAAGTTAACTCGCAACCAAACTGATACGAACTGAACTGACCCACTTTTTTGGCCACAAGTTCTGATCGCTGTATGTTGGATGCTAAAAAGTGGGCCAAAAGCGCTTCCCATTCAAATCAAATCACGACGAATCACTTAGCCAAAAAGTATTCGCTGCAAACGTGACCCTAAGTCACGGCTCAACTTTCCGGTAAAAAAGTTTAGCTCACACATGGCCACGCCCCTTTTGCCCAAGGGCGGGGGGAAGGGGGCGGCCAAGTGATTTGCCGGTAAACTGCTAAACGTGGCTAGGTCGAAAGTCAAGTGAAATTTGCACATGGAAAACTTTTTGCAGGCCTCCTCTTTTTTTCCTCCCCTTTCGAGAGTTTCTTTTCAGCGCCTTTTAAAGAAATCATACGAATGCCACACATTTGAATGGGCATCGGGTCGAGGGCGTGGCCGTAATCGGGGGCGTGGCCCGCCCACATTCAGCTGCCGAGCTTAATGCTCTGATGATGCTGAAGTTTTTGATTTTTTCTCCCCGTTTCTGTGTTCACAAAAGTTCCATTACAACAAACTTTTCCAATTGGAATTGTTTTCGCTTTCGATTAGTTGCCCGGAACATTTATGCAGTACGTTGGTATCTTATGTAAAAAATACGAATGCGTTGAGTCCGATGTTATTTTTGATTTGTGCAGGAAATACTGCCGATACTGAGTAACAAAATGCTCCAAAAAGGCAGAGGGCTTTGCATTATAAATTGCGAAATTCGAGTTGCTCTCTCCACACACAACACACACCACACACACAGCACACACATAATACACATAATGGCTTTCGCATTACAAATTGCGAGAATCGAACGTTATAGTTGGGTTACAGTCCTGCTTATGGTATATTGGCCTCGGTTTATGGCTTTGTAACTGCACTCGAGAACGGAGCAATTTTATGATTTTTATGGCCGGGTTCGTTGACTGCGCTTTCTGCCCTCTTTGGCATCCTGAAAATATGCCACATGGCCAGCGGCAGACCGACTTGGTCCTGTTTCATGTTTCCTGTGCTTCCCCCTCCCCCTCCCCCTCCGCCTGCCCCTCTGTGTGGCATTGATTTCGGCCAAAGTTCATCGCCGGACTCCATGCGATTGTTGTTGGCGGAGGTCTGTGGGTAAATATAAACATGGCATATGCCGGGGTCTTATCTGTATTACCTATCCTTCATATTGAAGCAACGACAAACGGACAACCGCTTGGATTTCAGCCACACTTGCAAAAATGCTCTCGTTTTGGGGCCAAAAATAGAGAATAAATAAACAAATACAGACTTATTTTTTTTGTTGCAAGAAAAGCTTGTTTTTATTAAAATTTTTTGTGCTTGGCTCAGGACTTGGACCTTAATATAAAAATGAATTTGTTTTGATTTTTCAGGCAGTGCAATCACATCAAATCCCCTTAGGAATTTTTTATTGGGTTTCGATTTGATCAGGTTATCAGGTTTAACTTTAAACTAGATATATTTATTTCTGCTCAAACTAGAAATAAAATCCATTTTCTATTTCCACAAATTCCTTACTTAAATCAAAGCAATAAAAACCGCAATTAAACAATTTTTTTTTGCTTTTATATCGATTTTTTTATTTTTCAAAGCTATTATGATAGTTATATTTATAATTTAAAGTACATTTTTAATTGTAAATTTTTTGATTTAAAAAAATAAACTCTGTCTAAAATTATTTTCTTATATTTCAAAGCATTTAATTATACTTGTTAATTATTGTAAAATCATTATCGAATGTCCTGAGCTGTTTCGAAGAATTTGACACCATACATTTTCCGCAACACGTGGATGAGTGGATGTGCCGGCCAAAGTGGAAGCCATTATTTACCCTTTCGCTTCTCCTTTCAGCAAATTAAAAAGCTGCAACTGCTAACGCAATCGGCGGCGCTGAACCGCGAGACCATCGCGGCCTCCCAGTTGGCCACCTCGACCAGCGGCAGCAGTCAGCCGTCGGCGGGCGACAGTTCGACCCGCGGCGACGATGGCAGCGGGTCAGGGGTCGCGGCAGGTGAGATTTCCGCGGCTCCTGCGGGCAGCAGCCTGCAGGCAACCAGAGCCGGCAGCGGAGGAGGCGGAGGAGGAGCAGGAGCAGGAGGACCAGGACCGGGAGCTGCAGCTGGAGCCTCGAGCATCCTGACTGTCGATGAGGACACCCTTTCGCTGGACAGGCTCAACTCGCTGCGCATTTACATGACATCGGTGAAAACGCTGCCGTTTAATTTACGCATTTACGGGTGAGTCGGCACAGTCGCAAAACCAAACAGATAAATGGCCCCTAAAATGAAATCAGATTCCCGACGAGTTGGCTATAATTTCTAATTACGAATGGGGCGAAATGCAAATTTGCAACGCGAGCGAGCAAACAGTAAACTTCATTTTACGGCCCCTTGATTAATATATGCGACGAAGGAAAAGCGATTTCCTCCCTCACGCCAGAGGGCTCTTAATGGAAAATTTATTTTATGAGCAAACATAAATAAAAAATGCATAAAACAGGCGAAGACGAAGGAGGCGCGGAGGTCGTCGTGGCATGAAGAATGGCTCATAAAAGTGAAAGAGCTCGGCGAACTTCCATTGCAGCCAGGACGAAGGGGCTGAAGACGCAGGACCTTGTCGTTTCCGGACAGGTATTTCCATCTTGCCGGCTCTCAGGTTCTTAGGCTCCCCGGCTTCCAAGTGTCTAATTTAGCTAATTAAGTGCCTTAAGTGCAGGCGACTACAATTTGCCTGATTTACGGCGGCTCATGCATTTTCCGCATTTCTTTTATTTTTTCTCCCAGCGAGGATTTGTTTTCGGACCAGCTCTATATGGACATCGGACTCTCCGGCCGTCTGCTGCACATCATGGCCAACTCGACGATATTCGCCTCGGTCATCTCGTACAAGAATCTCAAAAGTTTCCTCCCCAAAACTTACTACACGCGCGGCAGGTGAGTTCGAAGAGCGCTACAGGTTTCCCCGATTGCCTCGCTTAATTAGCTCCTGATTGGCCGTGAAGGCGAGAGTTCAACAAAGTTCCGAAATTTAAACGATCCTTTAGTCAGTGAAAGAGTTAAGGCCGCCCATGTTTAATTCCCCGATTTAAATTCGAGGCAGCCGGCAGCCCAAGAAAGTTGTCTTGGCTAAGTCCCGGCTTATGGCCACCGATGTATAATTCGTAAGCCATGTTTGCCTAGTCCTCAAATGTGTGTAATGCCAACTGCTGTCACTCCAGCCTCCTCTTCCTCAGGAGGCGACAAGATGGCTCCTTGGCTTAAGCGCATTACAGCCAGCTGGAGAACACTAGCAACAATACCACAGCAACGAGTGTAATTCCCCAGCTGTAAACAAAATGCAAATGTGCAGCTGCCAGGACAAAATGGGGGAAAAAATGGGCAAAAGTGGGTACATGAAATGCCAACACAGTTGCTATCAAATCTTGATTATGGCCCATAAAAGATGAGACAGACGCTGGATCTGATTAGCAGAAACTTCATACATTTTATCGGGTTTGTAATATGCTTTTTATAAACAGCGAGTAATGAAGGGTAGTAAACTTTTAGATACCAATAGAAAATATAAACAACGTAAGGAAATTAAATAAATTAATAGAAAACTAACGCAAAAATAAATAAAGATTTTATTTTCGATTTTAAAAAAATGATATTTTATTACATCATGTAATTTACATGATATGATTTTTATTTAGGTATCTTTTCAGTCTTAATATGGTTCAGGATCACTATTAAAAACACCAAAGTATTTAGTCGAAATAAACTTATTAGTCTTTTTCTAACTAATAAAGAAAAATGTACTCCAAATATTTTTAATAAATTTCTTTAATAACATTTTCCCTTTCAATAGCGATCCCAGGGACTCGGATTACGTACTGGCTTCGCGGATCATCCAAACCTGGCTGTTCCAGTCGAATCGCTCCAACGACAATTTCCGCGAGCCCCTGGACTTGCCCTTCGAGGCTGGTCATGTGGAGATAATCTTTCAGCACGAGAGCGTCCCCAAAACGGGTGATTGGGTGGCCGTTTGTGGGTAAGTGAGATGGCGAGAAAATCCAGACGTTGATGTACTATTGAATCCTTTGTCCCACGATACAGTCACGACTACAAGGCCTCCTTCGACTCGACGTGGCGATCGGATCTGTGCATCACCAAGCACCTGATGGCGAACATAACGCGGTGCATCTGCCCGCTGTCGGGAACCTACGTGGTCATGCTCACCAAGCGGCAGCCCAATGTAAGCCAGGGTCACCAAGGTCGCCAAGGCCACTCGCCTGGCCAGCGATTGCCATGGAATTTAGCTGCCCAATTCATGCAATTCACGTGTACCAAAGTGGAAAGCCCCCTTTGATTTATGGCCACTCTTAGGAACTGCCATTTAGTGGCCTCCACCTGGGGTAGCCACGCTTTGTGCTGCCCCAGCGTCCGCATTTCCGCTTCCCTTGCTCGCAATCAACAACTTGGCCTCTGCCGCCGTGAACTTGCTCCAAATTCACTCGCTTTTTCTGGCTTTCGCTTCTGTATTTTGTATTTCGTATTCCGTATTGTGCTGGCTGCATTCAGTCACAGCGGAAATACTTTAAATCAGGGCTGCCCAGCGATCAAGTAACCCAGGGGGTTTTATTAAAGGGCTCACTTGGTTTTTAGTTTGGTGGTTCTATTCACAGCCTGAGTTTTGAAAGCTTACTTAAACTCAGAAGATATATGAGCATAAACTATTAAAATTTGGTTTTATTTGTTCGGCAGATTTCGCTGAAGATTTAAAGATTTTATAGTAATTAAATAAGAACAATTAGTAAAATATAATAAAGATCCTTAACTTGTGAATAACTTTATCAATTTTAATAGGTTAAAAAATAAAAATGAGATATAACCAAGATTTAAAGTTGTTATAACTTGTCAATAAGTTTTTTTTTCGATTAGTAATTTGTTTTCTTTTTCCATTTACTTAATCCTAGACAATAGTTCCCCGCTTACATAACTAATTATTTTTTCCGCCGATAAGAATTAGTTAACTGCCCCTACATATTTAAATTAGGAAATTTCGCTTCGTTTAAGACCTAAAAAAAATCGATTCCGACCATTTGGGCTGCATTCCTGCCTAAAATTTAAATTGAATCGATTTTTTGCGGCAGCCTGCCGAGGCGAACAGCATTTTGGCCAACTTTAGCCTTCGTTTCGCCACTAGTTTGAATTGCTAATTGTTTTCTGGCTCTCGCCAATCCCCAATCCCATTTCCATTTCTCTTTCCAGGCCACCCCCTCCCACGCCCCGAGGCGGCCCATCTTCGTGATCGCCAGCTGCGCCTGCTGCCTCCTCCAGTGCGGATCCGCCCTCCTCATCCTGGTGCCCATCTGGTGCAATCGCAAGTGCGCGGTCACGTTCCTCAAGATGCAGTTCTGCATCTCCACGTCGAGTGTGATGCTCATTTACTTGCTGGGATTCCTGAAAATGCTGCCGGTGGTGAGTTATCAAAAATATTGAAATTTTTATCAAAAAATATTAAAAAAACTCAAAAAAAATAAATGATAATATTAAATAAGACCCTACTTTATTAAGAATACTAACTTTGAAAAATGATTTATTATTCTGAAAACAAAGGAATTGCAATCTGTAAGCAAAAAAAAGACATTTTTGTAAACTAAAGGTAGAACTACATAACTTTATGTTTCGAATTACACTAAATTTTAAATGTGTTTAATTCTCACCATTGAATACTTAAATGCGCCACAAAATACAATTCTTTGGTGCAGTTAAATGCGTTACTGTTATGCGGCGGCCCTTTAAAACAAAGCCTTTGAGATGCTGCACTGGGAACAAGAAAAAGGGAACCAAAGCGTGAAATTTAATTACGCCAAAATAAATAAACAAGTAAAATGGAGGAAAGCCAAGCTGAAAGCAAAGCAACCCGAAAACCAAAACCAAACATACATTCGGCGGGAACTCAGGCAGCGAGGAGAGCAGGGGATTCGGAAAAGTAATAACAAAAAGTGTTGCATGATATAAGGCGAAGGAAGCGAAGGAAGGCAATCGAAACGAAACACAAACGAGTTTCCACCACCCACCCACACCCACACCCTTTAAAGCTGGGAAATCCCATCGGCTTAAACTAGCAGGCCAAAAAACCCTTAAGTTGTAATTATTTGCGGTGCTGTCTGCTCTCCGGCAATCACCAAGTTCGAGCTGGCTTTTCAAATAATAATCACGGCCAGGGCAAAAATCTGTAATCATCATCAAAACAAATTAGCGTGTCGTTACCATACCATTCCATTCCATACTATACCATACCATTCGAGGAATTTCGGGAGGTCGGTGGACAACAAAGCAAATAATTTACATTTAGTTTTCGTGGCAGCCAAACGGAAAATTCATGGAAAACAATTCCCAAACCTGTTGGCGTCGACCTCCTTGGAAGGAAATTAAAAGTCAACAATGCACGACGCCGACTCCGAGGAGGAGGTCGTATGGTCGGAGCTCGGAGGTCAGGTGGAAGGATCTCTCCTTCCGAGGAGCCGGCTCCGAATCGAAATTAATATTTATAAACGCACACTCTCAGACGTTTGAAGTGGGAAAATGTTAATGGGGAAGACGCTAACCCGCTATGTTTGTATGTAGATGCCCGAACCCATTGGCCAAGGATCCGTGGAAGTCCCCAAAGCACCCGCAAGCCGTCTAAATTATAAACGTAAAACGAAAAAAGCATAAGCGAATAAAGTTGCGCTGCCTAATCCCCGGGGGTCGTGAAACGCCCGGCGAAAAAAAAGAAGCGCCAAAAAAGTAACTGCAAAGCTCTAACAAGAAATAACATTTTTGAATTAGTAATAAACTGGTCCGCAGTGGAAACAACGGCTCAATAAACGAATGAAAAACAAATAAAACATTGTGTACGACAACGAGGAGACGACAAAGACGCGGGCACTTGCGGATAAGGATTCAGCTGGGGATGCGAGGACGCAATATGGAAAGGTTTGGGCGTTTGGGAAAGGGAAAATGGAAAATGGGGACACTGGGAAAAATGCATCGAACAGATGTCATGCCAAAGTTTCAATAGCGATTAACAAAGTATTTTAATTGATTTTATGAATCTTTAAAAGTTCACGAAAGTCATTGGGTAGAAAGTTTTTACTTTCGTAGGAAGAAAATATGGCAAATTTCTTTCACACTTTGTAACTTATTCTTTAATCGAAAACTTCTTTTTTTATGCTTTTTTCAAATAGAAGGAAAACAGATAAGACACAATTATATCTTATTATGTTGTAATAAATATTCTGTATAACTCTGATAAATCAACATAAGAGAGTCTGGAGTTTTTAATTTAAACAATACCCATAAATTATGTTAAAATTAGTCCACTTGTATAAATTTTGTATTGATTTAATATCTTTTGCATTACAATTTGAGCAGTTGGGAAAAGTGTCCCCAATTAAAAGATAATGGATATGACTCTGAAAAATCAACATAAGAGAGTCTGGAGTTTTTAATTTAAACAATAATGTTAATTAGTTAAAATTAGTCAACTTGTATTAATTTTGTATTGATTAAATATATTTTTTATTAAAATTTGAGCAGTTGGAAGAAGTCATGTAATAAAATCCATTGAAATTATATAAATGTTATTAATTATAGCAATGTAAAGTAGAGTAATTTCCGTGAGGTGACATTTTCTCGCCGTGCTGCTCCTGGGAAAATTCGCCTTCTCGAATCGCTGACAAAGGCAAACGATGACGATGTGCCGGCCTAGGCACAAGGATGCGAATTGTGAATGCCTGTGAATCGGAGCGTGGACGCCACATTCGGAGGATGTTTCGCTATCTGCATCGACATTTTTGCCGCACGCAATACGGGTTGCGTCTCAAAGGATTGCAATGGAGGAATTTTTGAATAACGAACGTTTGTGCTAGAGGACGCAGGAGCAGCTTGTGTTGCTGTCCCCTCCTCGGATTCGGATTCGGATCCAGCTTCAGACTACGGACAATAAAATAATCCTGGCATAGGCTGGCCCCTGGCACAATGCGGACTTTCCTCTGTTGGCCAAGTTAATGAGCAACTTACGTCAGTGCGATGAGTTGCACAATGCGCATTTCGCATTTCGCGGCCTTTTGCAGGCTGCCAAAAGCGCCAGAGGGAAACTTTGTCTTAATAACACAACGCGCACACACACTTGTTATTATTATTATTATTATTGCACATTAATTGCGCGCACACGCGGCCGGGGCAACTTTATTAAAAAGTACCACACCCGAACATGTGCACACATGCAAATTTTATGGTTTGAAACACGTGTCACAGCGGCAGGATCGCAGGAGCAGGAGCAGGAGGAGGAGCAGGGCCAAAGGAGCTGGAGAACCGAAGACGCGGCTGCCATCGGCGACGGACGTCAACCGCAGCCACCAGAACACCACGACCACGACCACGCCCACGCAATGCCACAATAAATACAATTAAAATATTCATTTTACTTATTGCATATATTTGCGAGCATAAATAAAATACAATTTCAGCACGACAGTTAAACGGAACGAGAAAAAAACAATAAATAAATAAGAAAACATAAATTACGCATACGACCCGTACGCCCGCACGCCCTAAAGGCAAGGTGGCGGGGGACGAGGGGCGAGGGGGCGTGCCACTGCAGCAGGACATGTGAAAGGCGAAAGCTTTTAAGCGCACTTAACTCATAATTTTCCCAGGCGAACTGACGGGGTGGAAATATTCGTATTCACTGTCGTATTGTAAATTGAAAATTAAAAAGTTGACAAAATGTTTTCCTCACATTTGGCCCAAAGGCTACTAAAGATGATGAGTCGTCTGTAGTTGTAACTTTAAGTTGGTCTGGTGTTTAAAGGTACCAAGGGGTTATTTGTAAAAGAATAAATTAAGAAATCATTAACGCGAATTCTTTAGGAACGCGAGTTCTTTAGAAACGCGAATTCTTTAGAAACGCGAATTCTTCAGCTGAAACGAACGAATAGTTAACATACCCCAAAGCTATTAGCCATAAGATTCGGTTATAAGGCCGTTTAAGATGCATGTTTATTATGCTGTATTTCCTGGACACCGGTTCCTAATTGGCCATGAAAACAGGGTCCGAAAAATAATGTTGCGCAAATTGTTTACAACTTTGTAATAACCAATGTCCAATCACCGAAGCGCGGGAAAAGTGTAATAAAAACTTTATGCCAAAATGTCACCATTAGGGTGTTGCAAAAAAATCCCACAAAATGGCTTCTTTGCTGCTTTTGCTGCTGCTGCCTTTGCTGCTGATGCGGCACGATGACAACTTTTTATATTTAATTAAAAATAACGATGTTGCAGCTCAGCCGTCAAAGCACTCCATTTCCTTATTAACGGCCGTTCATAATTTCCTCTTGCAGAGCTGGCACGGCGTCATTAGCAGCTCGCTGGCCTCGCTGTTGTTGCTGGGCATCTCGACGCTGATTGCGATTGCCCTGGCCATCCACACGGAGCTGATGCCGCGGAAGTATCTGCATCTGCATCTGCAGCAAGCCAGCAAGCCGGGGACGCCGACTAAGCGCCGCCTGGAGCGGGAACGAGAGGCGGGACATCGGGAGCGGGAGCGGGAACGGGAGCTGGAGAGTCTGAGCAACATCACGCAGATCCGGGCTCAGTCGCCTCTGGCAACCACCTCCACCTCCTCCAACTCCAATCCCAGCCAGCGCCGCCCACCGCCCATCAGTTCGGCGACAGCGGGAATGCGTGGCGCCATCGGCATCAGTTGGCTACTCCCCCTGCTCTTCGCCGTGGCCGCCCCGCTAATCTGCAGCATCATTGGCCAGTGGCCGCGACACTGGTGGCTGGAGGTCCTCTGGACGGGATCTCCGTCCCCGGATGCCAGCGCCGCCGGCAAGGAGGATGCCGTTTCGGATACGGATTCGGATTCAGGCGCCTTCTATTCAACCCACTCGCTGTTCAATGGCGATAATTTACTGCTGGGAGAGATGGGAAATGGGACGAGCAGTCCGCCAACAGAGACATCATCCTTAACATCGAGCATTCAAGGAGTCGATGATGATGGTGATGATGCGGCCACGTCAACGTCATCAATCACGGGCCTGGGAACTGCAAGTAGCAGTGGAGTCAGTGGAAGCAGTAGCTCCTCCTCCACCTCCACCTCCACCTTCTCCACCTCCACTTCCGTTTCCGCGCTGGCTGCGCCTCTAACTTCCGGTCTGAGTGACGCCTCGACAGCATCGCCCTCTTTGAGCTTCATTCTGTTCGTCTGCATCGATCTGCTCTTCATCCTGCTCTTCCTGGCCCTGTTTGCCATTTTAATGAAGAAACTTTTGTGGTTGTGGCACAAGAATCGCAATGTGCATACGCATCCGTTGGATAAATTCAATCTGGCTTTGCGGAGGCGGTAAGTCGAAAAAGGCTCTCTCGATGGGGCGAAATGGAAACTGGCAAAGAGATAAGAGATAGGAGACTTGAGGGGAAATACTTAGATTTTAATGACCGCACATAGTACTTTTTTATTCCTTTCTTTGCGGATTTTCCATTTCGTTCTGTCTAAGCTAATCTGATAAAGAAACAAAAAACCCAAGAGAAACGGAAAACAAAACCTTACACAGAAAAAAAGTTGGCAAAAGATCAGATTGATATGCGCTGGTTAATTTTATATTTTTCAAAGATCAATATGATATGAATTAAGATTAGGTATGTATATTTTATTTTACATTATTGTTTCAAAAAATACTACATTTGGTATTTTATTTGATAATGATAATAATGATGATTTGAATCATAAATTTGCCTTAAATCCTATCTGCTTTTTATTGATATGAAATAAGGTAGAATTGACCCTATTTCATATCGATTTTTTTCTGTGTACTGAATTCGAAATCTGTGCTCTTCCTTCCCTCTAATTTAATGTATTCGCATAGATTCGGATTACTCTACCGGGCGGGCGGACTGCTCCTGGCCAAAATCTGCTGCGACGGACTCTTCATCGCTTATGTTAATTCATCACCGGATACTTTGTGGGCATATCCGTTCGGCATATCGTGCATATTATTGGTGAGTGCGGGGAACCGTTTACATCCACTTAGTAGCCAGGTGGACCAGCAATTGAAATGCAATTAAGCGCACCGATATATATATCAGCTGGATGGGATTAAGCCTGTATGTTTGATGGGGAGCCCAATCCCAATCCCATTTGCCGCTCCATCGGATCCAACGGGTGCGCAACTATTAGGGGCAACATCAAATGTACCGCGTAGGCTTATGCAAATCGCATTTTCGCTTTCGCAGCGTTTTTATTTCCAACGACTTATTTAAGTTGCATATTTTATCAAAGTGTAAAGCCTGCATATTTTTACACCTACACCTGCCGTCGTCCGAAATTATGCATGCAAAATCAACTCAGAATATGGGCGGTTGAAAGCGAGAGTGGGCGTGGCAGCTGACTGCATTAACTGCCTGATCAAAGAGAAAGAAGCCTTTTCGTGTTTATTTTGCCCTTGGCTTTGACACTTGACTTCGGTTTCCACTTCCACTTCCACTTGCAGCTGTTATTGTTTGCTTTTTATTCCACTTCTCGGTGATTTGCTGTGCAAATGAAATAAGTGCGCTTCCACCTGCCACTTGAGTGGCATCATCTTCAGGTGTTTCCATTCAGCGGGGAGTATGGATCTCTTCGAGATGCTATAATGCGGACCCTACTTTTTATAGGCATTAATTCGCTTAACGCTCTGCGCACGCCCAGCAATCAGCTCAATCCAATTAAATAAACAATTATCCGCATGGACGGAGGCATCGGGTGGCTGTAGTGTATCCATCCTGTGTATCCTGGCAAAACTAATCACATAATTACACGCACACACACTTTGATGTGGGAAGCCGGCAAGTGGGCGCGTGTGCGTACTCCGTACCACGCGGCGTATACGCAATATACTAAACGCACACGGCACATTCAAATTCAAACACAAACAAATTAGGTCGAGCCGCCGCCCCCCTTGAATCCCAACCACAATGTCTACAACCCTCTCAATCCTGCTGGTCCACGACTATTAATGTGCACCAAAATCACTTTGATTGTGGGCGTCTGCTCTGCCGTTTAATTATTTAAACAGTGGCCAAGACACAGACTGCACACGAAGAAAAATATGTGAGCGATAAATCATTAATTCGAAATTAAAGAGGCTATTTCATAGTAATGCGGTTCTATAAGTTAATAATAAGAGAATCATGTACCAATGAAACACTTGTACTTAGGTTAACTTTCATCAAGAAATTGGCGGTTGAAAAAAATACTTAAAATTTTGATACCATTTAATATATTTATTTTTAAAGGCTTAATAGGTAGGTACTTTAGATTACCAATCTTCCACTAAAAAATCTGTATTTTGTTCAAAATAGGTCCTAACAGTGCATTTTATACCGCGTTGAGTTCGTAAAAAAATGTAATCCTAGAAACTTACATTTTTTAAAGATTTTTCCAAAAAAACCCGATGTTCATTGTAAATCTAATAGAATCCAATGCGAATTGTTAGCTTAGCGAGTCAGTATTTTAGATAGGACGACCATTAATTCAAGATTTTGCCATTAGTCCTTAGATCGCAGATCCTAAATACCTAATTTTCCTACAAATGTGATTCCCAAAATGATATAACCTCTTTAATTAGATTATCTTCTCCCTGTGTATAAATCCCCCTATTACGTATTTAAATATCCCTTAGGAGCTTGCAAAAGGGAATCTATACAATTAGAGCAATTCAGTAAGACTCTTTTGCTAATTTCGCAATTAATTTTGTTCGAAAATCCTGGCCTGGAATTTGGAGCATGTCTCCCATAAATTGTGCTCATGAAAGAGGGACATAATAGCCATGCATACATACTAAGTGAGGCCCATATGGTTTGGCCTCGATTTATGGCCGCCTTTTGGTCATGCATTTAACTTCCCAATCGCTGGGTTTGATTTCCCATCGAGAGGGGCTCACTGCTGCCACCTTTGGCCGTAATCGAAGGGTCCTCCGTGGCTTAATGACTCCATTCGGGCGACAACCCATCCCGTTGACAAGCGAACTTTATTAGGGTCAGCCTCCGGTTTATGCCAATGATTGAATCGCCATTCCAGGGCTCGGCCATCCTCATCTGCTTCGTCATCAAGGCCGAGAGCCAGCTGCGAGGACCCCCCTTCCTGGGCAGCAACGGGAGCAGCCAGAGCAGCTCGCTGAAGCAGGCCAAATTCAACACCAGCCGGAGCAGTCTGGACGAGAACTACTGCACCACGGCGACGACGGCCAATGCGAACAGTCCGCTGAGCTGTAGGTTATCTTCTAGAGTGAAATCCCCCCCAGCTTTCCGTCTAATCCATCCCTTTTTCAGTCTACACCAACCACGACAAGGAGAAGGAGAACGACTGCGCCGTGTCCTTGTCAATGTCCAATGCAGGCGTGTCCGCCGCAGCAGTCGGATCCTTGGCCTCGTCGGCCGGCCAGTGTGCCCCGCCCCTGCAGTCGAAGGTGGGCCTGGAGCTGTCCGGAGCACCGGGATCTGCTGGTGTCCCCCTGCCGTTGACAATCATCTCGACGGCGCCGCGCTGCCAGCCAGGCGCAGATGGAGCGGCGGAGTCCTTCCTGGGCGACCGCCAGAGCCTCTCGGTGGCCCCTTCGCCGGACACCCGTTGCTGCGCCCTTTTGGGCGGCGGCCCTGCCTACGATGCGTACACCATGGGCATGGGTGTGGGCATGGGCGTGGGCGTGGGCGTGGGAGGACTCACAGGAAGCCTGGGGAGGCGCACGTTGCACCAGCAGCCGACGCATTATCGCCCAGGACCCTGCGGCGAGTTTGTGGGCGTCGAGACGCTCGATATCCTGCAGGGCGTGGCAGCCGGTAAGTGCACAGAGAAAATAATATAATTCATTTAATTTAATTATAACTGATCTAAACAGAAGAAAGGGGATTTTTTAAAAACATAAACCATAGACTTTTAAGTTTGGGATTTATTGAATTCTCAATTCATAATTCCAATTTTTCTTTCACACTGGTACTCTTATTAATTTAATTAATTAATAACTCCTCTAAGCATACAAAATGAGCAGAATATGAGATTGTAAGAAGATTTAAAAAACAATAGAATTTTTTAGTTCGTGATGTATTTTATTTCAATTTATAATACCTATCTTAAATAATAAACTATACACTGATAGAAAAAAACGTAGTAAATCGAAAGATTTCACATTCAATCAAAATATTTTTCGCTTTGATTTTAAATTAAAATATGAAAATATTATATTTAACAATTTTAGTTAATTTTAAAAACTTTAAACTTTGGTTTTTAAATAAAAATCTTTTTTTTGTTGAAGTAAAATAATATTTTCTGCCTCGTTTAAAATATTTCCCTTCGTTAAACTAATATTTACTTTTTATTATTTATTATTTTACTTTTTTTTTTAATTTAAATATTAAATAGGAATCTTTGCATTCAATATGCAAATATTTATTTTTACTACTCTATTCTTATCAGTGTACGACGTACACTGCACGTATATTTATAGTAAATTTCTTGTTTTTACCTTAGCACTTTATTAATTTAATTTATTAATAACTCAACTGAACATTTAAAATGAGAAGTGACTGAGATTGTAAAGGAATTTGATAAAAGCCTAAACGATAGATTTTTTTTAAGTTTTGTGATTTATTCAATTTTATAATATTTACATATCTTGATTTTAAAACCCATAATATTAAGCGATTTGTTCTCGGTGCAAAAGCAATATGGACAAACACTTGGAGGATGAGGGCAAATGGGCATGCATTATTCACGATCTAGTTTCTGACGACCCTCTCCTCGCCTCTGCTCCTCTCCTTGCAGACAGTATAATTGGCATCCACACCAGTGCGATAATGCCCACTGCCACAAGCACTTCTCATTATGTTCCGCTGCAGCATAATCCCTACGTGGACTTTGTGCCCAGCTCCCTAATCCTGAGCATGGCGCCACCCCCGACCATAAGCGGCAACCTGAGTGGAGCGGCGATTCCGGCGATGTCCCTGCCCACCCAGACGCCGAAGACGCAGAAGCGAGTGACCATCCTGGAGCCGACGTCCCACGCGACCTTTGACCCCCTGCTGCCCACCATGGTGGCTGCGGTTGTCTCCACTTCGACCGTCACCAGCACGGCGACCACGACCCCGGCCACGCCCACTTCCCCGCAGAGTGGCGCCAATGACGCAACTCTGGATCGCATCACCCTCGATCTGGACTACTTGCTGAACAGGGGGGCTGTGGATGCCACAGAGGGAGGTGGGGTGCCACCACCAGCAACCAGTGACGATGGCCAGCAAAAGCAGCTGAAACAATAGCAATATCCCTGACACTAAGATGCATTTAAGAGGCTTCGTTTTTCTATCGAAACGTGTAAATATATGTAAATCAAATTCCACAACTAAACTACAGTAGAGATCTCTGTGAATATTCATGTATGCTTAACGTAAGGATAACAATCAGTTGAAGTCCTGGTCCTACCCAATACTTTATCAAATGAGCCCATCCAGTCTATGTTTTCGTTGGACCTCTAGAAGGCCTGCAGGTTTAAATGGATTTTTCAGTTCAAAATCAATTCATGAAAGGTTACAAGTCAATGTCTTTTAAAGTGATTTGGACATCAATCATAACTAGTCTCATATTTAGAATAAAAATTCATATTTACGGCATTGCATATGTAAACAAATTGAAAGAATTTAAACTAATGATAACTTTTTAGCTAGATTTACAAAAGCCTATTGAACAGAACACAATGAAAATGAAAATTAAAGAGCGAGAACACAGTAGGGTGTGAAACATGTTTTTGATTCCATTTAAAGTTTCCTAGAATTAAAGCAAAATTTAGCCCCATTAAGAGACAAAGATAAAAACCTACAAAATACAATAATTGTAAAACTAATAAACATAACAGGACTATTTCTGGAACAAAAACAAATTATACAGATATATCTTTAAATAAACTCAAGACTCTTGTTAGAAAATCTATGAAATGGCGAAGTGTGTTTTATTTTTTAAACTAAGTTTTTTTTCATTTAAAAGGAATTTCTAAGCAGTCAACAAGAGGTAAGTCTGGGTCTTTTCCTTCGCAACGTGTTTTATTTTTTATGGTTTATCATAAATATATTGTCCAACTGTCGTAATAATGCTATCTGAAAGCACGAGTACCATCTGGCCAAACTTGTTCCTAAATCGGAGAGCAAACTCATATCTTGTCTTCGGCAGAACATATGTTTCACTCAGAATTAACTCATTAACTAATGTTTAGTAGATATTAGTTTTATTTAACTTATTTTTATACAAGTTTAAATATGGCACAACCCCTCCGCACTTTCGAAATTCCAAGTGAGCATTAGAACTCAACCACATGACCCATTAGATAGGTGACATTCTCACTGCGAATGGCAAAGAAAAATGGATGGTCGGCTCGGAAGAATTTCTGCCTCGAGGAATTGCTGATCACAATGGGTTTATACTCTGAAATAAGATCGGGGAAAGTTTGGATCAATATTTCTGGGTATTTCAAGAAATAAAATACCTGTTGCAGGACGTGGCAACTCTGGTCCGGAACCAGACTCGTTCAAGTTTAAGCGCAGTTTTTGGAGAACATCGACCACCGGCAAACTGCCCGATGGATGCAAATGCTTAAAGTTCGCTGATGCCGCAAATATCTCTTCAAAGCCGAGCTGTTGGGAATATTATTTTAAAATACATTTTAAACTAACATTTATCGATTTCACTGACCTGCTTCAGCGGCTGCCGCAGACTGCACTCGAAATCGATACTGAATTTGGGCAGCAGCACCTGCACCGCCTCCATCTGCATGCGCTGCTGCAGTGCACCCAGGTCCTGGCCACGCAGCTGCTTCTCCAGCTCCGGCAGTCCGCTGCGCTGGTTGGGCAGGATGAGCAGCATGGACAGCTCCTCGGCGTGCTCGTAGGGCAGCTCTATGGCTCGGGCATCGAGATCCCTCAGCTCGGCGAACTTCACGAACATGTCGTCGTCGAAGAGCATGGGCACCGATTTCACCTGGCTGCCGCTGTGGAACTCATACAGGCCGGTTCTATAAGCACTGAAGGGCAGGAACCACTTGCTCTGGAGATTCCCCGCCAGCAGGAGCAGGCTTTTGGCTGCCAGACCACCGCCTTCAACGTGGATCTCCGCCCAGCTCCCGCCTCCAACGCTGGCCAGGATCTGTTCGTTTATGTGGCGACGCAGCTTCTCCGTCTGCTCCAGGTCCACACACTCGGCAGTGGCATGGAAATAGGTTTGTGAAATCTTCTGGAAATCTTCGGCAATGCCGGACTCAGATCCCGGAGGCGTCTGGAGCATCAGACGGTTCTGTAACTGCAGGCGGGTATCGGCATCCGAGGTAATGTTGGCCAGTTCCGCCGCATAGAAGTTGGCCATTTTGGCATTGCTGGGGAAACGTTGCTTCAGTCGGAGCAGCTTCTGCAATTCCTCGGCAGTGGCTCCATCGGATCCCAGGTAGAGAAGCGACAGAGTGGCTTCCAGTAGCAGCGGTGATACGACCACATTTTGATCTGAAAAATTCTCTGCTATGTTGTGGTAAATTCCAGCACCTATGGGGGATTCATAGGGCGCGTTGCTAAGCGTTGGATTGGGCACTTCACTCATCTTTCCTTAGTGGGTCCAGTGTTGTTCCAGAAAAATCCTTAAAAATATAAAACAAAGGTAGGTACAATAATTATTAAATAATAATGAATTTTTCAAGGGGTTTTGTTTGTTTTCTTCCTTTAGTTACCTGGTTTATATCTTTTGGAACCAAATGCAATTTCCTATGGAATTAATATTCCAAAAAAAATACTGGATATTTGCTTTAAACTCTTGAAACTTTTTACTTATTCTTTGATCCAAGATAGATTTTAATTATAATTATGAAAAAATAATGCATTTTTGAAGTGATTACAAGGATTATACAAATATATTTTGGAACCACAAGTATTTTCGAATGGAATTAATATTCCCAAAAAATATTCGACATTTGCTTTAAACTTTTAAAAGGGATTAAACATTTACACAAAGATTAAAAATATTTGCCTTTAATACCCTGAAACATTTACATTTTTGATAAAAGCTTTAATTTCCAAGAATCCTCTCCCTCTGTATTTTTATGCAGATTTAGGTTTTATTAATATTATAAAGGCGTGAATTTATCGCTTCCACATGGTTGAGCCATCAAAAGTACTTGTTTAGCATAAGAATGCCCTTCGGCATAATGCAAAACACATGTGTAAGTAAACTTGGCCAAATGGATTAGAGCCATAAAACGCTTTAAATAAAACGAAAATATAATTTTAAATAATAGCCACTAGATACATTGAATTTGAATGCTATTTCAGTTCACCTTGGCCCTTGAAGTGCATTCTGTAATGAAAATGTAAATTGTCTTCCATTTCATTTGGCCAGGCCCGAAACGAGCAAACAGAGCAAACAGAACACACAGAACTCAGAACACAGGCAACAAAAGAAACGCCTTGAATAAATAAAGTGAACAAGAGAGCACACTAGGCCAAACTTGACACTATTTTCGGCAAGTAAACAAAGCGGAAACGCCGAGGCGGAAAACTTTGTGACAGTGCTGCGGCTATATATTTGCGGCAACTT
The DNA here is from genome assembly GCA_037075205.1 of Drosophila prostipennis. Taxonomy (NCBI): domain Eukaryota; kingdom Metazoa; phylum Arthropoda; class Insecta; order Diptera; family Drosophilidae; genus Drosophila; species Drosophila prostipennis. Next base: position 248,828 of record JBAMCJ010002255.1, on the reverse strand, counting down.
TTAATTTCACTCGAATTTCGGCAGCCGCCTCCGTTGTGTTGCGGCCACCACCCACTCCGGCCTCCCCCTCCCCCCCTGCTATATAGTTTTCCGATCCGGAGCTGCAGCTCCGCATGCCGATTTCTATGGGACGCGCACACTTGCGCGCTTAATTGCCACATCAACAAACAAAATGCGCGCCCACCCGAACTGGAAAATAAAAACGGAACGAAACGAAAAACCGTTTTCCGCTTCGAAATCGCGAGCACCATGCTGCCTACACAGAAATCAAAATCTTAAAAAAATATTTGTCAACGCCAGCCTTTTAAATAAAATTTCTTTAAGAAATACCAAAAGTTTTCAAAACATCACATTCTTTTTTTCAATAATTTTTTAAAAACTTCATATAGATAAAAAAATTGCATTTTCCAATTTGAATATTATGTAGCTTTATCTACAGTATCCCATTTTTTTGTGTATACACCACACCACTGTCGCTATAAAGTAGCCCTGCTCTAGTGCTAGATGTTTATTGTTTATTTTTGGTGTGCCAATTTTTTTTGTTTTATTTAACGAAATTAACTACATCAAGAGTTGGTCAAAAGTGTTTTCGTTTTTGTCTTGGCTTTTAAAACGTTACAATGCAGCCATGTGGCAGTTGAAACATTTTCACTGGATTTTCAATAAGGCGTATGAGGTCACAGAATCGTTTTCGAAGTGGCATCATCAACAACAATAGTTTGTTGTGAAAATTTCGGGTAATATTCGGTGATTGTTGATTTTAATTATGGTATATCATGGTTCAAATTGAATTCACCAGTAATCTATTCACTATATTACCTTTTACTGAGTTCGTGGGAGATTCTAACGTTGAAATATAGATCGCGCAGAAATTATATAAATTAGTTGCCTTTAGAGAATCACGCCCGCACGCAGCTTCGGACAAAATTGGACTAAACGCTTGCGCTCGGAAATAATAAAATAGCACAAAAAAGAACCAATTAAATCCGCCCGCCTCATCTCATCGGTGACGACTCTTGGGCAAATCGGAGGCAAAAGCTCCGTCCGGCCAATGCTTCCACAACTCGGTTCGAATTTTCGGCAACTACTTTTCCGATGCTAAATTTTTAATCTATTTTTATAATTTGTTTGCCGTGAATTTACACAGACGATTCGGCGAACTGGCGCTGCATCCATCCAACCGATGGGAATGAGAACGTGGATGTGGCTGCTGATTTTGATGTGCAGAGCGTCGACTTGTTTTGTTTTTTCCCTGGAACGCGGATGCTAATGCCGCTGCGTCTCATTTTGATTGAGTTTTTCGTGGGGCTCCCGGTCTCTGTGCCCGCCCAGTAGTGGTTGTTTAATCATTTTATCTAATCTGGAACATTTGGGGTCGCTGTGCGATTCTGCGGGCCTTTCTGCATAAATGAGTGTGCCTGCAGAAGATAGCTCTTAATCTTCCGGTGATCCGCTTACTGCCAGAATGCGATTTAAAATGCACAAAAAACTTGTATTGACTGCACTTGTTATCGAGAGTTTACTGACAAAAGGCGCGAGAAAAGAGGGATAACATTTAAAATTCGATTCGGAGTATTCCGTTTTATAAAAGCGCAATATTTAAAAACATGAATGCCCAAAACTGTGCTGTGCTTTCCGAAATATTTACAATATAGTAATATACTTTTGGTTTGAATATTTAATCGTATTTTAACTTTTGGTTCAATCTTTTTTCAATCGTTCAAATTAATATCACCAGAAAACAATTTGTATAAAATAATGAAATTTCTAGGCTTTCAAATAAATTATCATTCAAACAATTCATTATTTATTGATAACTTTGAATATAATCTTGCGATTCGGGGATGAGGACACTGGTATGAAGGGTATGAGTAGTTGTTGTAATGCTTGCGCGAGGGTAGAGGGTAAAAAGCACTTTCTGTATACATAAATAAATACTAAACAGCCTAAAATATATCCGAAATGAGCTCGTAACGCTTCCAAACAAAATGCCAAGCACACGCATGCAGATTTGCGCCCTCGGCAGACAAATTCTGGGCAGAAACCATGATCCCAGCCAGCACAGCTGCCCGAGAGGTTGTATCAAGAACAAGAAGAAGTGCACCAGAGATCCGTGCTGCCAAGCAACGCCGGAACTTAGTCAGAAATTCGAAACTTCAGTGCGAAGATACGGTGGGAATGTATAGGGGAAATCTTCCGATGATCCGAAGAGTTTTGAATAATACCTAAGCAAATGCATTTGCCTGTGTTTGCATGCATGCCTCCAAGTGTTCGGGAATGTTCAGATGTGATGCGTATGTTTGACAATGGCATAGCTTGTGGCAAAAAAATAAAACGTGTGAGCGCGGTCGAAGGTCTAACAAAATGGGGTGTAGTTTGTAAGGCGTGTGAGCGGCGTTTGGCGTATGTGGTGAGTGATTAGTCTAGAACGTGTAGCCACCCTCGGGAGCCTTGGGCTGGGTGGCGTTGAACTCTAGGGCTCCGTTGACCTCCTGCGGTGCCAACTCTTGCTCGGCCTCGTCGTCGGCGTTGCTGAAGTAAGTGTCGATGATGGCGTAAGCCTTCTTGTAGACCTCCTCGTTCTCGTGCTGCTGCAGAGTCTCCAGCTTGTCCAGGCCGCCCATCTCCTCGACCATGAGACACAGATTTTCGGTGCCGCCGAGTTTCTCAGCCAGGGCGAACAGATTGGATAGGCCCGTCTGCACCACCTTTATGGTACGCGGATCCTTTGCGTCCAGCAGATCGATGAACGGCTTTAAGATTTTGTACTTCTCAATCAGATCCACAATCTGTTCGGGGGTGCCCGACGTCGTGGTGTTGGTCACTGCCCAGGCAGCCTCCTTCTGGGCCTTGAAGTCTCCCTTCTCCAGCACGGTGCGCAGCTGCTGGAAGATGCCGGCCTGAATGACCGCTTGGATCTGCTTCTGGTTACCTGCTGTGATATTGCTGACCGTCCAGGCAGCCTCCTTGACAATGTTACTTTTGTTGTGCTGCAGAAGAAGTCCCAGCCTGGGCAATCCTCCAGCGGCAATTACCACGTCAGTCTAAGGAGATGAGAAATAATAAGGATATCAATAATAAATTAATCTATTTTACTCACCTGTTGATCTGTTCCGGTCACAATGTTGCCAACGCTGCGCAGGGCGGGCACAATGATGCTCGGCTCGTCCATTTGCAGCAGTTTGACCAGACGTGGCACTGCGTCCGAGTCGACCACCGCCTGGATCTTGCTGTTGTCGTCGTCCGTGACATAGGATAAAGCCCAGCAGGCGTCGGCCAGCACCTGGATGTCCTGGCTGAGCAGGAGCTGCGACAGGACGGGCAGCAGACGCTTCACCTGCTCGAAGGGCGGCGAAGGATTCTTGTTCCTGCACAAATTCGACATCAGCCAGACGATGTTGCGCAGAAAGGAGAGCGGGGTCTCGTTGTTGATCAGCGGCAAGATGCCATCGATCACGTTGTGGTGGATGACAATGTCGCGTGCGGCGGCTCCGTCGCCGGCAATGTTGCCCAGAGCCCAGACTGCCTGCTCGGCCAGATTGGTGGACTTGGACTGGAGCAGGGCCACGAAGTGCGGCACAGCATTGTGCTCGATGACGCAGCGCGTCTGGTCGGAGGTGCCGGAGGCAATGTTGGTCAGGGCCCATGCGGCCTCGAACTGCAGCATGGAGCTGGGGATTCACGGGATTCAGTACTGCTTCTATTGACACCTAGACGCTACTCACTTGGTCGTGTTCTGCAGGAAGCGGATGCAAATGGGCACAATGCCATGGCCGATCATCAGGTCAATGGGCGGGTTGCGCTCCCGACTAAGCATCTTGCGGGCCGACTGCATGCCCAGGAACTGGCGCTCCTGATCCTCGCTGTTCATGGCCGCCACGATCTCGTCCACGGACAGCTGCACCGGCGACTGGCCATTGAGCTCCTTCAGCGGCGAGGTGAGGTCCTCGTCGTTGATGTTGCGCCGCTTGAACATCTGGTCCTCCTTCTTGGACTTGCGCAGCTCGATGGTCACCTCATGGCGGCGCATGCGCGAGTCCTACGGCAAAGTGAGGTTAGCTCCGATCGGAGATGTGTGGTTTGGGATCGGGGGGTCTTTACCTGCGTGTTGATGGTGTTGGACTTGTAGGAGCCCTGTCGGGAGTTCGAATCCGCCTTACTCATTTTGTTGGCTGTTTTTGTTACCTTGGAATTTTGTGTGTTGCTGCTGCGATGACTAAATTTGAACTGAAACGGAAAATGAAGTTCAAAAATGAGGTGAAGGAAAGAAGAAGCAGATTTCAGTCGGCTGCTAGGGTTTGAGTTTTCTTGCGCCTTTTGTTTCGTTTCTTCTCCCGTCCCTTTCGGGAGACCGGCTTTTGCAAGGGCGAGCAACAGGGGCGTAGTTGGGATTTTAGTAAGGGGTAAAGGATTTTTCGTTAAATATTTTATTACAGCAAGAATAACATGTGATTGCCTAACTTTTTGCGTTACTCTTTGAGAAGGGAGAAGTTTTGGCCGCTTCTAGCCCCTCTTTGCAAATTTCCCACTACGCCCTTGGCTGGCAACAACAAAGCAACAGCTGCAGCAGCCGCTGCCGCCATTTGCAGATTCGCGGGAAGAAAGGAGACGAAGGAAGACGAAAGAACGAATCAAGGGAGAAACCGCGAAAAAGGACAAAAGGAACACACACACGCGCGCACTTACCTTGTGAATGCGTGTGCTGGCTTTTTGTACTAAATTCACTTTACAATTTTACACAATTTTGATCGTTCTCTACGAAAAACGAGCACGGAAATTTGTCGAGCGTGTTAACACGCTGAATGTGCCGGTGGAACTGTGCTGTGGGATACGCAGGCAATCTCGAAATCGAAGCGAAATTGATGTCAATGCTTACTTGGCGCCGTCTGATTTACCGTTTTATTTGAAAATCAAGCAAGGCATAGAGGCGGGCAAACCAAAAGGCCTATCGATCGTGCTCCACTTTCGATGTTTGCCGCCAGTGTGGACGTACGCGCCACGCGAATTCTGTTATCGTGTTAACATGCTGTTAATGGCTATCCGTTGGGCATTCAAAAATATTTTTAATTATTTTTAATTTATCTAATCTTAATAATAAAGCAAGAGAAAAGTTAAACTAAATTGTAGTCATTCGCCTATAAACTTTTTTCAGTAAACCATATAACGGAAATAAATATTTCCTATACATTTTTTAAATATGGCTTATATAAATATACCTATTATTTATGTATAATTTATTTAAATATTTGTTTTTTACAAAAATGTAACTCTGCGATCAATGGTCATAGTCTCGATCGCGTCCGACAGGTGGCGAATCTTTTGTGTTCATTTGCATTCCAGTGGAACGTGGAACTCGTTTGGCGCGCATACAAACCGAATTCAGCTGTTCAGCCCTTTGCTGAATCTGCAAAAACGGGCGGTAAATTTAAATTGTTGCATTCCGATTAACAGAAATTTGTAATTATTAGTAAGGCGCATTACGATTGGTAATTTTACAAAATAAAACAATACGGTAATTCAATCTTTGAATTTAATTTATTCGGTTTCGTATATAATGAGCTTTTCCAATCTTTTTCACACAGTTAAATTGTTTAGATTGATTGTTTTGCTAATCTTTGCTTTCAATTTACTTAATTGCAGACATTTTAAACAAAATAAATTTTAAATTGGAAGCATATCAATAATAATTAAATATTAAACTGTCTAAAAAGATACAATTGATTGTGGGTTTTTTGTCAGAAAAATAGGTTATCATCGAACTAATACCATTTAATCTCTCGTTTATCAATAATAATGCAATAAATGCAAAGAGACTCCCGGTTAATGCTCTTTTAATTCTGCAGAATTTATGTATTAGCTGTGAGTAATAAACATTTTTTTATAAAGGTGCCTGCCCTCAATTGATTTAACTGGAAAATCCCTTTTATAGCTAATTTTTTGTTGGTTTCCAAATTCCTTTTGGGAGTATGTTGTACTTGTTTAAGTATAAAGGGGAAAATAATTAATTAAATATCGACCTTTTTTTGTATTCTCAAACTTGTTATTTATTTTCGCATTAATTTCAACAATATTTCCGGTCAAATCTAGGCCTTGTTTTCTTCCGTGACCGGAGCAGCGGTGGTGGAGGTGGTGCTGCTGCTGGCTTCAGGTGCAGATCGTGCCTCCACCACATCGGAATCATCGCTTTCGGGAGCTGGGGAGGACTCGCCGGCCTGGGAGAAGGGCGGGAACTGCTGGTCCTGGGGATAGGTCTCCTGCTGCTGCTGCTGCTGCTGACCCTCGTTGTAGTCGATGGGCGTGGGCTCCAGCTCCGGCTGAGTGGCCACAGGAGCCTCCACCACCTCACCCTGCTGCTCGGCGATCTGCTGCACCTGCTGGGGGGCGGGGGCAAATGCCTGCTGGTGGGGGTAGTAGATGGGAGCGGGCAGCGAGGCAGCCACAGGAGCGGCGACGGGAACGGGAACATGGACGGGCAGAGACGGAAGAGGAGCTGGGGCAGCCACTGAGACCACTGGAGCCACACGGGCAGCCACCACCGGTTCGCGCTGGACCACCGCATTGAATCCGTTGATATCGTCGGCGGTGTAGGTCACTGTGCGCTTGAAGCCATCGGCATCCAGGACGGAGTAGGAGCCCACCACATTGCCGCCGTCACGGGTCTCCACCTGGCTCTTGATGTCCCCGGTGATGCTGTCGTGGACGCCGTAGGAGAAGTCGTAGCGCGGCGATGACTCCAACTCCACCTGCTTCAAAACGGGAGCAGCCACCACGGGAGCAGCGGCCAGAGTTTTCACCACAGGAGCAGCCACGGGCAGGGGAAGAGGAGTCCTCACAACCGGAGCGGGCAGGGCGTAGGATCTGGTGTACACGGGAGCAGCTGGCACCACCGTCTTGGCGAAGACGGGAGCAGCCTGATGGTAGACAGCCGCCTGGGCCACTGGAGCGGCATGGTAGACGGCGGCCGGAGCCTGATAGGTGGCATAGGCCGGGTGGTAACCGGCATAGGTGGCCGCGAATCCTCCACTACACGATGCAGCGGCGGCCAGAAGGGAGAAGACTGTCAGGAGCTGCAAGGGAAAAGGTTGTATTTATTTATTTATATTTTAGGAATTTATTTTTAGTGCTATTCTGGCAATGTTCTACTGAAACTGATTTTAATATAAATAAAAAATGTATATCCTTTTACTTTAAAATTGTCTATAAACGTTTGGACCATTTATGTAGATGAATGAAATGCGAAACACATTTAAACCAAAGCCGATTTCATTTCAAATGAAAATTGGTTTAAATCGAATATAGAAAGCATTCTGATTTGATTGTTATTATTATTTATGTGATTATGCAAATCGCAAGAAATAAAATCGAGCATATTTTAATTGAATTGGCTGCACATTTTTAGTGAATAAATATTTAATAGAATTGGAATTTTTGGGGGTTTTCAAAAAAAATGCCAGCTGCTTTATATACACAGCAAAAAATTGACAAAAGATCAGATTGATATGTGCATGTTAATTTAATATTTTTTAAAGATCAAGTTATTCCTATCATTTTGATATGAATAAAGATTATGTTTATATCTTATTTTACAATATTTGTTCAAAAAATACTATATTTGGTATTTTAAAACAGTATTTGTATAACTTTTATGAAATGATAAAATATTGATATTTTTTGATGATAATTTAACATTAATCATATCGGCTTTTTATTGATATGAAATGAGGTAGAAATGACCATATCTCATATCGAATTTTTTTTCTGTGTAGGTAGGTATATTTTTTGGGAAAGGATGTTGGCAGGGAAATAGCCTTTAAAGTTTCGAAAAAGAAATGCCTTTTAAATCGGTGTTGCGTTGCATCTAATTTAACCTAGAGTTCCACTTTATTACACTTACTTTGCCTGCCATTGTAGAATCACTTCCTTTGGACTGGGACTTCTTGAGGATTGAATGGAATGGCACGTGCCGCACAGGAAGCTCTGGACTGCGATTGGAGACTGACGACTATATATCCGCCCGACTCTGGCAAAGACGTCGACTTAATGATGTCGGCCACTCCCGGCGCAAGTCACTTTATATGGGGCGTCAGAATTAGCCTCCAGAAGTGGCGCCCTGAAAAAAGTCCAAGCAAAAATAAAAACCGAAGAGCAAACCGGTAACAAGTACAAAAGTATCTCCGTTGACAATTTGACAATTGTGGGCCAAAACTGGTTTCGGGTAATTTGTCTTTTTGTCCATGGTTTTGGTATTGCTATCGGTTTTGGTTGGGGTTTCGGTTTCGGTTTCGTTTTGGTTTTGGATTTCTGCTCCATTTTCGATGTCAAGTTCAGCGGATCAGCGGAGTGGGCGCTTCCTTGTAGGCCTACTATGGGTTGGTAATTAATTGCGATTTGAGCGCTGTTCAATTAACTTTTCAATTGTCAACTCAGCACCTTGCAGACACCCCCTTCTTGAAGTTCAGCACTTGACAATCATAGTGTTTTTCTTGGCGACTTGCGCCAATAGAGCGCTAAATTCGCTGCCAACGGATTGTCAGGTTGTCACCCACCCAACTCCTCCACCCCTCCACGTTCCACAAAAATATATAGGTGACTTGTCAGCACCTCTGGGCCCCCCAAACTTCAGCTTCAAAACCCCGGGCGTTTGTATGTCAGCGGCGTTTGCCTCATTGGCTGCATGATTTTCAGTTTTTCGGTTATTTCTCTCTTTTAGAAAATTTATTATTGCTCCATTTGGTGTTTACGTAGTGTCCACAGACATTGGCACAGTTTCACATTGTTTCGCACGCGAAATAAAAACACAAGTCTGGAATTTGCCCAATCGGATTACTAATTGCAGGCTCTTTTTTCAGTCATTGTGCTACGAAAAGGTTGAAAGGTTTAAACAGGAACTCACCGCTCGTTGGGTCACTGAAAATGGGTCTTAATTAATAATAATAACCAAGAATCGAAGGTTGAACGCCGAAAAGACTTTTCTTAGAAATTCCCAAAAAAAAAAAGTTGTCAACTCATTTGGGCGTTTCGAATCGATGTAATTAAGCGCCTTCAAGGAACCCGCCAACCCATTATAATCACTATAGTAGCATTATGCCTTTTTCTGTAATCAACGGACCGTCGAGAGATCGCCGTTCAATGACTTCCCCCCGGGAGGCAAGCTGAACTGAACTGAAACTGAAAGTGCGTGGAGCGTCCGTGAGCTTGCTGTGGGCCATAAACATCCGATTACAGCGTCCGAACACGTAGCCCAAAGCCATCAAGATGCGTAGGCAGACAAGAGACACATATCGTCGCAAAAGGGGTGGAGTCGGGGAATGGGGGATGTAGGCATATATCACATGCTTGAACTTGAAAAGTCTGCCACCGGAGAACGGCTCACTGGGGGCGAACAGAAGCCACCTGCCCACCTTAACCCTCTATCGCACCAAAGTGCCCCAGGACACGCCTCAAAAGAGCTTAGGTTTCGATTGAGTGAATCCCTGGCTTCACTTGTGCTCTTATTTGGAAATATGGAACATAGGTTGAAGGGAAAATACTGGGGAATAAAAGTTGTTCAGGACATTTTTTCGGCCAACTCTTACTTTACTTTTGTAAATGTATCTAGGATTTTTTTTGGGATAAAGATGCTGCTAAAGATATGTTTTCAATTAAACCGCTTTCATAAAATATTTCCCTAAAAATCATCTTCATAATAATTAAATATATAAGGAAAAATTAAATGAAGAAATAAACTTAAAAGTTTAAAAAATTATTTCCTTAAAAATCATCTTCATAATTATAAATATGTCAGCACAAATTAAATAGATATTATTGTTCAATTCAAAATTTAAAAAATTAAGTGGAATTATATTTTTCTAAAACTTATATATAAGTTTTATTATTTACAATTTAGATAAAAACTTTATTTAATTCAGGATAGATAAATAATAATTAAAAATGTAAGAAGTTTTTTATTTGTTCTATTAAAAATTTAAGAAAATTAAGAGAAATCTTAGCTTTCTAATTATTAACTAGTTAATAATTTTTACAATTAAAAATATAGCTTAATATTATTCAGGATAGCACATTTATTTAAGAGGGTATGCGCTCTCTTCCTCAACAATTATCTGTGCTTCACTTTTTAATTAATTTAGACAGGTGTGTCGGAGGGTTAATAGTAAACACTTCTGGCAACGACCCCTCTAATTGAGGAGGCACCGCGAGAGGCGGAAATTGCACATCAATGCCAGGTGGCGGAATGAAAACTGAGGGAAAACCGGGTGGGATGGTGGGTCAGGGACAGGCGAATCACTTGCCTATCGGCGTGGCAATTAAAATCCAATGTGCGGCTGGCCAGGATGTAAGGGGATCCATTAAGCCCGGCGAAAGGGAGCCTGGCGTTTGACATTCGACAAATACTTAACACTATTTGCCCGACTTAATAAAACCGCCTTCGTTGACTTTGCCACCGCAAAAGGATCCCCCATGGGGGAGGGGGTTGGGAGGGGGAAATCCTTGGTGTGGAAACGGGCACGGCAATGATTGATTGCACGTTAAAGCCGGAGAGCATCACATCATTTCCTTTTTACACTTGACAGGAAATGCATTTTTAGTTGGCGCTGGCGAAATGAGCATCGGTGTGTGCTGCCCGGAAAAAGAGAAGGAGGTGGTGTGATAAAGGATATAGGATGCAGCATAGGATGGGACATCATGGGATGCGGAGGAAACGGAAGATGTACGTATGCAAAACGAAATCAGAGTTAGTGGGAAAATGGGGAGGACTTGAAAACAGACAACCGAAAACAGACAACTGCAAATGCAAATGCAAAAGCCGAACCTGAAGCTCAGCCGAAGCACTCCATGGCCGTTTTCACAGACAATTTACACAAGAATCACACAAATACGAGTACGTAAACATTTTGTGCGAGTCTGAGCTTGGTCATTGAGCAAGCCATTCGCACGGAAAGGCCGTCCAGGTGCAAGCGTTTTCCCACCCGTATTTAAGCGCCAAGATTCGCAATTTTTTGGCACAGAGAAAAAAGTTAGTGTGCCGTATGCCCATCTTCCATATTGTCATTACAAATTTCTTAAATTTCTGTTTAACTATCAAAGATTTAAAGTCAATACTAGACAGGAAATCATATAATATTCTAGTATTTTAAAAAGTTTGTATCAATAAACACCTAGGTAGTTTTTTAGAAAAATATTTAAGATTTTTTAAATTTAAGTTTAACTTGAAGTCAAACTAGAAAGAAAATCTTACAATATTCTAGGATTTTAGAAAGTTTGATACAATAAATACCTAAAAATTAGCTAGATAGTTTATTAGGAAAAATGTTAGCATCCAAAGTATTTTACGTTTTACTTATCAAATTATTTTAAAACACATTTCTAAGAGTTTAATGAACTTTTATAAAATACGAGCAAATTTCGTTGTTGTTCCAAAAATAATATTATATCAATCAGAATCGGAATCCTTGCCACGAACTACTCTTTTCTATTGCTCAATTGACCAGGAACTCCATCCATATTGTACGCAAATTTGGCGTTCATATTTGCACTGGCCTATCGATCAACATTAGAGAACCCCGAGCGTATAATCACCTTTCCGCATTCTGTGTATGAAGTACGCACACATTGCGCACCGGGCGGATACGTAATTGCCGGCCGTCCAACCCGGCGGATAAGACAAACGACCCGGAGCAAATCGGTGGCGACCACGCCCTCTGCCCCCTCCCCCCCCCCCGCCATTAGCTATGACCACGCCTTTGTTTGACGCCAAGATGCCGACACTGACAACAAATGTCGCCCAGCCCCATTAATCCATCAAAATTGGCGTTGAAGCTAAAATCAAAATATGCGCCGGAGGCCACGGAAGGCGTGTTTATGGGGGCGAATAGAAGTGGGGGGGGGGGGGGTTGCTAACGAAAGCCGCAACAACAGGAAACTGATGTATGGACTGGAAATACCAGACTTGAAATACCAGAAAATTCGCACTATTTCTAATGGCACTCTTGACGGAATTCGATGCCCTAAGCTTCGTCGAAGGAAATTCATCACAGCTGTGCTTCTGCGTCGAAAGTATTGATGCAAATTTCGCCTGCCCCTTAAATCGCCGCCCTGTCTAATCCTAAATTTGATTGCCTTGGGGACCAAGCGAAACCCCTTCGCAGTCACTCACTCAATCGCTAAACGAAAAGGCGACCGCAATTTTCAGCGGGTGCGCAAATAAAGAAATTAATCAATTTAACGATACGATTACGGCAAATTCGCTGGCAAAGGCGTAGGGAATTTGGGGGAAATTATAATAAATTATTATAAAGGACAAAAAAGGTGCAAAATAGAAAGGAAGAAATTTATCTACAATTTATTTAATATTATTAAGTTAAAAAATATATTTAAGGGAAGAATTAACAAAAAACGGTAAATCCTTCTCGTTAAAGCCCTAAAGTTAAAGGTAATATCTTTCACTTTTCTCTCTCTAAAATTATATGTATACATAAAGTATACTTTATTTGTTCTGTAAATATAATTTATTCCCATGTATAAATGGAAAAACTTTTGTAATATTTCTCAAAATTTGTAATTAATAGTTTTTTGTAATGATCTGCAGTATTAATAATTTAAAAATATTAACCATTCTTTAAAAATGTCATTTATGTGAAATTATTCCTATATTAGGCACAACAATATTAGGTACAATTTTCTAATTGTCCAATTACGAATTAATGTTTACCCCCCTCTACGCCCATGGAAAGGAGTAGATCTCATTCAGCGAGTGCCGTCGACTGACGTGGCATTTGTCTGGGCAGAGGCGAAAAAAGAGCGACTCGAGTCTGCCGCACGCTTTCCGGTGATTTATTTCCATTGATTTTTTACTCGGCCCCAGCTCCTCCCCCTCGATTTCTTTGCTGGCTGAGAGGCTGAGAGGCTGACCGGGCTTAGAGATTATGCAATCACGGCAATCGCCCCGAAAAGAACCTCCCAAGCCAATCGCTTTGTGGCCCATTGACGATGGCTGAACAATGCGACGCCTACAACGACAACGCTGGCTAATTATAAAGTTGCTAAGCGGATTTGGCAGTTGCTCGAGAACCGAAACAACAAAAACAAAAAAAAACCCGGGCTGTGTGACAGCTTGTACAACCCGACTAAAGTAACTCCCCTGCAGATCCAATCTTCTGATTCCCCGCTGTCTTTATGCCAGCACAATCCATTCATTAAGTCGAAGTCAACTGCAAGATGCAAACTAATCAACATAAATTGCATTGCAACGAGCTGCGGGGAGTATGAGTCCCCGGCTAATTTGCCGACAGTGTCGTCTCCGCCTGCAAAAAGGACACTTTAAAGCTCAAAGGCAACTCAAGGGTTGGATTAGCTGCGTCTAATGTGCTTGAACCAAATTCAAATTCAATTCGAGCCATGTGAACGCTTTATACGAAATTAAACTAATAAACTCTTCAAACAAATAATGCCAGTTCTTGGCAGAGGGCACTGGAAAAAAAGGGGAAGGGGTTGAAAGTCAAAGATTCCAGGGACCGTAAAAAAGAGATATATTTTAGTCTTAAACGTCAAATATAACACCTATTTTACTCCTGTCAACAAATTTGGAAAAAAAAATAAACCTTTAATTGTTATTGTCTATAATGATCATTATAATAATAATTTTTTTGTAGTTAAATTGAATAGGTGAATACTCGTACATTGGGAATCTATATTCATCCAAAGATGTTTAACACAAAATTATTTTTTTATTTTAAAGTTTTTGTTTTAAAATAACTTGCAGTGACAATCCTTTATATTCTGTTTCTCATTAAAAAACAAAAATCCAAACTTTCATTATAAATTTTCATTAATAAATGGGAGTACACTTTCCTAAGCTAAAATATTTATAGCCAAGTAAACGATATTTGTTCAAGTGTGGGTACAATGTTTACGCACTCCCTCGCTTTTGTTATACCAATGTGCAGCTCTGCGAGGGAAAAAAGCGGGTCTCTAAGGCTGAGCCATATAGTTTATACCCCCCCTTCCCTTTTTTTCCATTTTCACTCCCTCGCTTAAATGTACTGCATGTGCGCTGTGATATTTGCCGCGCAGAATATTTTAATTAAAAGCAATTTCTACAATGTCAAACAACGTCAACGCACAGCGGAGCTCAGTGCATAAAGTGTTTTTCATAGCCATAAAGAACGGATACGGAGCGGAAGTCTCCTCCTGCGAGTCCTGCCGATCCTGAATCCTGAATCCTGCATCCTGCCGCCTGCCGCCGAGGCTAAAGTGTCAACAAGTTGATGATGTAGGTGTCGCTGGCATGTTGACTGCCAAAGGACCGAGGACTAAGGACCCAAGGACGAGGGCTGGGGTAACAAAGGGGATCCGGCGAGCGAGCGAGCGAGCGGAGACAAAGGCCAATCAATATGCAAAATAGTCAATATTTGAAGCGGCCAAAGGTGTCGACAGTGCCGACGCAGTGATTATCGCCCACACTCGACAATTGTCCTGGGCCCGGGTCCTCTAAACTGTCATTGTTTGACTATTTGCGCCATGCGATGGCTGATGCACCATGATGGGCTGTGATTTTCGGAGTGCAGAGTGTCGAATGCTGAATGTCGAGTGCCAAGTCCAAGGACCCTCTGCTCGGTACCTTTTTAGGCATAAACAAGGACCCGCCGGAGTCTGCACTTGGCGAGCCAACGACATTGTCTGAATCACTGACTCCTGGCGGCAGACACAAATGCAATCAATTTTTACTATGCAGAGAAAAGAAATTGTTTTGTAATTTAATAAATCAATTTTAAAAAAAATTCAAAAAATCAACTTTAAAAGTTAAATAGAATCAAGAAAATGTATTAAAAATTAATAAAAACAAAAGAAATAAAGATTTTTGGAGTACAAATAAATATCTAAAGTGGTTGTGATTAAATTTTAAATACTTCTTATATATTATAATATCTGTTATAAGTATTTTACTTATCTTTCATGTTCTCATAGATTTTAATAACAAAGTGAATATAAAAGTGACGAGTCCTTCAATGTACATTTCAAGCAATACATATTTTAGGGTTCAAGAATATTCTATCACGGGATTAGCTACTTTTTTCTCTCTCTGTGGGCCATTGTTGCTGGTGCAACTGCTGCTGTCGCTGCCAGACACTCAAAACAATCAGGACTCAAAAACAGCATGAGTGATGTGTCGTATGACGTCGCATGTCGGGGGTCTGTCTGCCCCCTGAAACCCCCTTTCCTTCGCTACCCGTTCTCCCGGGTGCTCAGGTTGCACTTTTTGCCGGCACTTAAGCGCCTTTAAATATGCAGCACAGCCAAGCGCAGACACACTCTCGGCCAAGTTTGTTGTTAGCCCAGATTGCTGATGCATAGTTTAAGCCTTCCTTCTGATCCTCCTCCTTTTCCCGAGAAGACGGCCTGTCAGCCGAATACGAAATACTGCCACATCCCACCGTTGATTGCTACTCGCACTTTAAAATGCCCCAGGACTTATGGTCGTGTTTTCCGAAAAACAAAACAATAAAACTTGCCATCGCCAACAACAGATAGCCAATTTCTATATGATAAGTGCAGAAATTCATTTGCTTATCTGGCAAGGAACTTTGGGCAACTAACCAGACTCCATTACTGCTCGCATTGAAACCATCTTTAAAACCGGATTTACTAAACAATATGGCAAAGACAGAGGCGTCGGTCGAAAAGGGGGTGCGTGTGTATGACCGACCACATACATTTTTTAAATGCTCCCCAAAGTATGCTGGTGAATTTATATTTTGTTTGCAAATTGTTTGCCAGTTTTGGGCTCTGAGTTTGAGGTGGTTTAAAGTTCCCAGAACTCCCATAGTTTCATGTAGCTCTCCAGTCCAGTTGTAGCCTTTATTGTTGCCGGCCGAAACAAAAGTTGTTATGTTTGCACTGGCAAAAGTGAAAACGAAAATTCATATGCATAATTTGTTGGAATTTGAATAATACACCAAATGCAGTATGCCTAACCGCATTGAATGAAAGTTTGCAATTAAATTAAAACCGAGTGTCGACAAACCAACTGGAAACACGTAACAAAGGCTTTTGACAATATAGAGCTGGATTCGATCCTAATTGGGAAGTTGATCCGGCAAATGTAGACAATTGATAGCTGAAGCTTTATGTAAGTTAGATTTCGAATTAGCCTTAAAGACAATATTATCAGACAATATTTAATAAACAAATAATTTATGATGATTTATTTATACTGGCAGTATAGTTTACCAAGCAAAAACTAAAATATAGAATTAATTTAATCATGAATAAGGAAATTTTATAATGGCAAGCCGAAGTCAATATACCCTTCCCTTTAAAATAATAATGTATTTGTTAATATTTTTAGCAAGGGTACTATCTATGTGTATCTATTTGAGTTTCTGTTTACATAACACTTTTTTGGGCAGTTGATCAATATATTTTTGTAATAAATAAAATCTAATTTTTTCCCCGTCTAGTTGGAATTCGGAAAAAGTGTTATTTACGCTCCCACTGCGAACCGATTCCATCATCCCCAAAGTGCTTTCAATCCGTTTTTTCCCTGCTTCCCCCGAAAGATGATTATTCATCAAATTAAAAGTGCGGCCAGCTAGTTGACCACCCTCATCATCGACTGCCGGCGCAATCCCCGAACAGGAATGCCATAAAATTCATAAATTACAAGCTTCGGCACGCCCACAATGCCACCGCAACTCGGGGATCGGGGAACTCTGGGAACTGGGAACTGGGAACCACACATGGTTTGTTGCTCATATGCTAATTGCAATGGACATGTTTTTGTTGCCCCAGAATGGAGCGATGGGGTTAGCGCGAACCGCAGAACAAAACGGCGCACAACACACTGGGCTCACAGTCGAGTTAATTTCATTGCTGAATTGCGACTCAAGGGCAATATTAACATGGAAATTATGAACACGCTGGGGCAATGAAAAGTGACAGCCGCCGAAAGACTACAAACTACTAAACCAAACTACCACTGCAGCCACTGCGGCGATATTCTACTCACAGCATAAACAGGCCACTAAAAACAAATTGTTGGTATATGGCACATATGTATGTATGATGGTATGATGCGGTCCATCTCCATCCCGTGTCCAGTGTCCAGTTGCCAGTGTCCAGTTGCCCCAAGCTTAGGCCCGGCACACAAAAACAAAGGAGCCCATTTCAATGGGGCCAGAACGTTTTTGGCCCGCTTCATGTGGGGTGGCAACATGTCGGAACATTTCGCCGCAGCGGTGCACTCTGCTCCTGCTCCTGCTCCTCATCCCGATCCCTCCCAGCCACTGCTCCCTGGGAGCAACCAAACCCATCCGTTGACAGGAGCTGACCTGAACCCGACTTGCCCTGCCTTCGAGTGGTGCCGCCACGTCAGCTAGTTTCGCCAAATAAAGTTACTACAAGTAGTTAAAAAACAATAAAATAGCTACTAAACTACCGGGAGTAAGCCAAAACAAGAAACTTGAAATAATTCCCTTCTAGGTAATTAAAAGTAGCCAAAACTTTTCACGCAGCTTGGACTTTGTCCAGAACAGACATTTAAATTTGGTTTTATGGCTTAAAATAAATATACTCATTTTGCAGTTAAGGAATAATTTATTGTTTGGGAGTCCGGAATTGTAAATACTTACTTTACTTCAGGTAATAAACTTAAAATCTTATCGTACTTACATTTATTATGATAAAAGACTAGACAATTATATCTAATTTGGTATTGAAGGAGTCGGGATTGTAAATACTTATTTTACTTCTGGTAATAAACTTGAAATCAAATAGGAACCGCTATAAATATTTCTGATTGTATATACGACTCTTAGGATCAAAGAACAGATAGTTATATGTGCTTTAATTTATCTTTGACTGATAAATAAAATAAATTAGAGGAAAATATTTAAGGAAAAGTGTTTAAAACAGAAATTAAAAAAAATTTAAAAAAAATAAATAAAAAAATAAATTAATTAATTAAAAAAAAAAAAAAATAAATAAATAAAGTAATAAATAAATAATAAAATTCCCTGTTTCCCCAATTAAAGGTAAATATTTAAGGAAAAGTGGTTGAAAGGCTTTTAAACAGAAATAAATAAAAAAAGGAAAAAAAAATAAATAAATAAATAAAAAAAAAATTAAAAAAATACAAAAAAAAAATAAAAATAAATAAATAAATAAATAATGAAATTCCCCGTTTATAAATTATGAGATCCTGCTAAAAACCCAACTCTGTTGGTCTCCTGCCATCCTTGTTGTCAACTGGTATCGCTTGAATTGCATATTTTGCGGCGCTTAAACAACGAACACAATGCCCCCAAGTTGAGGCCTCAGAACAGAAAACAAAGCCCCCCCCCCCCAAAAAAAAAATGGTGCAATTTTATATATTGCATGGCCCTATGATTTATGCCATCATCATAATAAATTCATGTGATTTATATGTCCTGCCTAAGGCGGCAGGGCCTTCCCAGTTTCAATGTTTAGCTGCGGTAACCGTACTGCATAGTTACATAGTTACTCGCCACCAGTTACCATCTATATCTACATCTATATCTATCCGTTCAAATTGCCTTTTCGCATTAATTGTAATCCAGAGGATGCTCTCTGTGTGTGTGTGCGTGTGCCTGGGAAATTCATAACTTTTGACAGTTTTGGGTTGGCATTCGGCTTGTCCATTTGACAGTTTTAAAGTTGGCAGAACATTACGCAGACTTTCGGGTACCGCCCCGGGGAGAAGTCTTTTCGCCTTTTGGGAAGTCGATGGGGGGAGGGGGGCCACCAGCAGTTTAGTGGCCGAAGGCGCGACTTTCCAGGGATTTCCCAGCTAGAATTGATTTCTCTTCAAGTTGCCACTAGCCAGGCGAAGGCAATAAACTCGGCTCAAACTTCGGCTGGCGTCTGAGAACTCGTGGCTTACATCAAATTGAAAAGCGGCCAAGACCCAAAAGTTTAGCAGCAAATTGGTTGTCAGGCTGCCTGCCGTCTGGCTGCCTGTCTGTCTATCCATCTTTGCATCTATCTATCTAGGATTTGGCATAGTACTACAGTGAATTTCCATCAGATGCGACGGCTGTTTCTGACGTGGCACTTATGAATATGCTAATCTGCAGACGGGATGCGTCAGGTGTGACGTCAGTTTCGCCAGTTTCGCCAGTCGACTAGTTCATTAAACTGGGCTTTTGGGCCAGGATGTGCAGCACTTAATTAGCCGGACCAAAGGCGCAGCCTGGCCGAAAAGTTTAATGAACTTGGACGATGGGGGCACAATAACTGAAATCAAAAGCACAAGGACCCGCACCCCCGGAGAGAAGAGAACCTAAGGAAGGACCCCGAGGACCTCGAGGCGTTGTCTGCACAAATTAGCCGGCAAAAGGCGCAAAAAGGATATGCGAAAGTGGTCAACAATTACACAAGGCCCGGCCGGAAATCAGGAAGTAGGAAGAGTGGACTTGGTAAAGAGGTCCTGCGACGGCGCCCCAAGAATAAGCGGCAAACGACCTCAATGAATGACATTTAATTATTTCATCAAGAAAGCAAATAGCCCGAGGGCCAAACAATCAACTTTTCCCCAGCATAAGGCACACTACCTCGCGTTGCCATTTTCCCTCCCATTTTTTTCTTGCTGCGAATTTTGGTAATAATGCTGGCCGGTTAGGAAAATACGCAAAAGATGCTGGTTAGGCCGAAGTTGATTGTTTGTGGGGGCTTTAAGAGAAGACTGGGAACTATCGAGATCGGAATAATAAATGAGTTAAACTGAAACTAAAATAATAAATATCATATAACGAGAAATATTCACTTTAGTATTAATCTATTTTTTACAAATATGTATCAACAACTTTTTAAAAAATAAAATTTTCCAGCTTATAAGTTAAATAAAGTACTTTTTATAATATAATAGACATTTTCTAGTACATTTGTTTAAATAAAAAAGGTTTATCTTTATTGGTTTTAAGTCTATTTTTAGTTAGATAAAAAGATGGCGAATAATACGATTTATTTAAAATATTTAATAGCTAACATCATCTAATTAGAACACAAAATAAATACACAGTTTTAAATTTAGTACTAACACAATATTTTTAAATTAAATTTTAAATTTTTTTATATATTTTAATTTAATATTAAATTAAAATTTTTTTAATATTTTTAATATTTTATTATCATAAGTACAATTAAAACATTTAAGGATTTTTAAATGTTAAACGTTAAAGAAAATCTATAATGGTAAACGTAAAAGGACTGCGAACGCATGCTAACCACAGTAACAACTACTTGAACACGAAAAACTTGAATTTGAAATTGGAAAGTTTCCCCCTTTTTCCAAAGATTTTTCTCACCTTGATCCTGGCAAGGCAACGCACACGCCCATCAATTAATCAGAGCTCGCAAACATTTCTAGTATGCCGAACGAGAACTTTGAAAGGGGGACACGACATGTATGTAGATCCGAGTAGAATGCAACCCCAATCGAGGGGCGACCGAGGACACTGGGCAAGGACACTCCTCTGGCTCCCCTGGCTACAACATTCGACGGGGTCGCAGCTCCACCGATGCTGGAACCCTTGGCATCCATCGTCTGCTGCTTCGGATGCCTGTGACAATTACGCAAATTGTTGTTGTCATTATGTAAACACTTGTTTATGTCAAATTTGACATTTGATAGCAGCGCACGCTGACCGACAAAGGGGAGTCGCCTCCCCGCCCACAGGACACTGGGCAAGGTCACCTTAGAGGAGGAGGGGTAGACATCGCGCAATATGTCAAACGGCAGGTGAGCCTGGACATGTCCATGTTCCACTTGATTAAGTAGGCGCTGAGTTCGACGAAATGCTTTTTAGATGGACCTCCTCTGAACCGGAAAGGTGAGGAGTAGAAGGAGAAGGAAGGATGCGGTTCATTGTCGAGTTGACACGACGGGTGGCACCGGGACACAAGGACAAGGACGAAGGACGAAGGCCGGGGGTCACAGGACGTGCCAAATTATTGACAGCAGCCGGGCGACGTTTCCGCTTCGAGTTGGTTTACAAGTGTGTACCTTGGTCCTTGTGCGCGTATGTATGTGTTGGTTGATTAATTAGAGCCAGCTGCTCCACAGGCGAGTGGCGAGTGTCCCCATGTCCTTTGGCAGCCGCCATAAGTCGAGGTTAGATGACCCGTAGCTGTGGCTAATTAACACCGAAATAGCAGAGCAACCATCGGCATGTCAAGCAGTGATGGACATTTGCAGACTAAGCAAGTGCCCAAAAAGAGATTGGATCAAATGTGATATATAACTTAAAGCCTAGAGAGCCATTATCATAAAAAGGTCCAAGAAATCATATTTATATTCTGGCCGCCTAAATGATAGTAAATTTATAAAACCAGTAAAAACTTTATAAATCTTAAATCCATACTTCTAAATCGCTATCCTTGGTTATCTCCTGACTTTTAAGGCCCTTAGGATAAACAATAATTTTCAAAAATATATTGTTTACAAATATTTTCATTTCTCTGGAATATTCATCGTAACCTAAACCTAACAAGATGCTGTTGAATTTGCTGAAAACATATCCCCCGACTGCCTGAAGCTGGCCTATTAACCTATTCTATGGAAATCTAAGCACCAGTCACGTCATCTTATTGTTCTGTTACCAAGTTAGACAGAAAATCCATTTATAACTACCCCGAATCGAATGCATAAATACATTTTAAGCAAACGTTCGAACAATGCCAAGTGGAAATGTCATCGTTTGCTCAGATTTTACGTCAGTGCTTAAACAATAAGAATTGATGCCCTCAACGGCATTTTCCTTTCCTTCTGTCCCTCCCCGAAAACCAAACCCCTCCCCTTGGGGTAGTTTTTCCCCAGAAGCTTTCATTCCCTCCATTGGCAATGGCCACTGTAAATCTCGCCATTCAACTGCTCACAATTTCCACAATGCAATTTCAATGCGTTTTATCGAATGCTTCTTGTCTGCCAAACGTCATACACATGTTGCCCCAAACCACCCCAAAACCCACCCCACTCAAATACCCAATATCCCTGTTTGTATGTGTCTGTATCGAGTTGTTGCCATTTTGTTGCATACTTTTGTGCACGCTCATCGGCAAATTGAATTTATGCGCTGCAGGCAATGGGAAAAACTCAACTCTGGAAAAAGAAGTGGACAGGGAGGAGCATTGATTTCGTCATGTCACGGGGACGGAGAGGGTTAAGGGGGCACAGAGGGAACATGGGTTAAGGGGACAATGCAGAGTGCACGGATTGTGCACACTGGATGCGCATAAAATCCTGTCGTTTTGGCACCACATCAACTGCTCCTCACACAAATTCCCATGCATATTACATTCGGAGGGGATTTGCACGGGAGGAAGGGGCTAATTCCTCTGGCATCCGCGGATTGCCCACCATCAAGTGATATGGAGTAAACCCCCAGTGAATCGATCAACAGCTAGACCTCCTGCACCCTCGCCTTTAATGGTGACAATCAGTGGGGATTCACTTAAGACTAACACAGTCGGGGATCAGGCCTCCTCCTCCTCCTCCTCCTCCACCTTCTTCGGCTGCGGCTTCGGCTTGCGTCTCGACTGGCCGCGAACACGGGCTGGCTTCTTGGTGGTCGTGGTCTTGGGCTTCGGGTTCTCCAGCTCGTCCAGTTCCTTGTCGGTCAGCCGATCCTTGTACCAGTCGGCACTGCAAAGGGAAGAGTGGTGGGTTAGTAATAGTCTTTGAGCGAATTTTCTAATTCTTAAAGGAAAATCAAGTTTAATAGTCTCGGAAATTTAAGAATTTTTATACATAAACTTGAAAGATGCCTATTTATCTATTTACCCTGACTTAACTCTAAATTAACTCTAGCTTATTAATATACTTATGCCTCCATACAAGTATTTATTTAATTTTTAGAATTTTAGATTTTTTTTTTTCAATATCTTACGCTTTTTTCTACAATAGTTCTTAATTGTTCAAATATAAATCCATTCTAAGAATTGCTTTTACCCAAAATTTTCTTGAACCTTTTGGTAGTTCTTATATTTTCATACATCATAGGAACTTTTTAAGTAATCTGTAATAATTTCTCACAACAAAAAAATTTGATAAAATTAACCAATATAATTGTCAAACGATCCCCAACTACAAAAATTGTCAATTCTACCAATTAAATAGTTACTTTTACAAAAACAAATACAAACAATTAGCAAAGTTACACACCCAAAGCAATAACAAAATACACGTAACTATTTTTTATAGTTAAGTAACTATCCGTATAGGTCAATTTTACCAATAAAATTTTTTTGTTTGTTAAAATTAGTCAATCGTAAGCCCAGAGAATTTATATATTGATCTTTGTTTTATAATTATGATGATCAAATGCATTCTTAATGTTTTCGAGACCCTTTATATCGAGTTAGGAACTTCCGAAATCCCCCGGAACTAGGGATATCTTACCAATCGGGCACCTTGCGGGCCCAGTCGCAGGTCTCCTTCTCCTCGTCGAACGCCTGGCCCAACTTGCAACCGTTTCGCCTGGGCAGATCTCCGTTGACGCAGACATAGAAGAACTGGCAGTCGTTCGGGTCGGCGTAGCGCGGATGCGTGACCGCGATGCTCTCGTTGACCTTGGGGCACTCGAAGTCAAAGACGTCCTCGGACTTGCACCCTGTGACGCCCACCTGATCGGGCCAGCCGCAGATGCCGGTCTTTGGATTGAAGACCAGGCCCGCCGGACAGGTGATCATGTTGAACTGGCCGTCCACGCAGAAGTAGAACTTGTCGCAGATGCCGGGCTTCTCGTGGCCAAAGTAGCCGTTCTTCCGGGGGCAGTGCAGCGATGGCTGCGGCGTTTCTGCGATGGAATAATTTATATTTTACAATTTAAAATCACAAAGTGATACTCCCTCTTTGCATCTTTACATTTACGTTTGCAGTCCAGTTTCACCGGTTTGCTTGCCCATAAAAACCCTTTTTGCATTACTCCCGGCCAGCACATTTATTCAGGTGCGTATGCACATACATTTTCGACTATATGCAACGTCATATGTCAACAGGAGACAAAGGTAATTGAAATTGCTAATGGGCCTGCACATTGTGTCCTAATTGCTTTGATGGGTGGCAAATAATTTATTTAAAAACTAAAACGTGCTGGAATATTTTATATTACGAAAAGCAAAAAAGGGAGAATAATTTCTTAAAGCGATGGCTTAAATCGTTTTAGTGCCAGCAATTCAGCAGCAGAGGCTAAAATGGGGGAGGAAGAACTTTAATAAAGTGTTCTGTCGGAAAGTTTTGAAGGATGCTACTCGCACACGTGGCACATGTCAGTAAAGTGGAGGAGATTTCGAGTTCCCGGCAACTTTAAAGCTGCGTGCGGGAAGCCAATTGCTAAGACCGGGGGCTTAAAATTTCGATGGCTCGGCTCCACCGTTAGGGAAATAATAAAATCACGAATAAAACAAGTCTACTGAGAGGCGAAAAATAAAAACAAAGCACCGCGAAGAAGTCGAGAAAGACCAAAGACCTATTGACGACAACAATTTGGGTTAACCGCCTCGCATGCCGTTTGCATAATAAATAAGTTAACGAAAAGCGCAGCCAAGAAGTAACGAGCAAATAAGTGCGGGCACGCAGCGCGTTTATGGGCTGATTTTCGGGGACCCAACAACAAAGGAGCTTTATATATATATACTCGTATACCAGGGATATATATAGCAGATATGGCCAGATACTCACGTAGCGCTGTCCGCTTCATGCAGTCAATGTTGTAGGGCAGATCGCACTTCTCCTCGATGGGCGTGTAGTCGTTGAAGACGAAGCCATCGGCACAAAGTCGCTCCGTGGGCACACCATCCCTGCAGGAGAGGATGTATGTATATTACTCATACGCCCCGTGGCCGCGAGTCAACTTTGGTCACTTACAGGCAGGCGTAGTACTTGTCGCACTGCTTGCTGTCCGGATAGAAGCCATTGGGCTCGGGGCACTCCTCGGTGGGCTCGTACTCCTTCTCCTTCTGCGACTGCTTGTTCTTCGGCACCATGGAGGCCTCCTGGACGGGATCGCGGTTGCGGGGCGGCAGGTGGCGCTGGGAGGGCGGATGGCCAGCACCCACGCGGAACTGGCTGTTGCTGCCGCGGAAGCCACCTCGCTGCTCCTGGGCAAGGGTGGCGCTCAGACCTGGTCGGGAGATAGCAAAGATATAGATATGGTTTATCAACACCACACAGAAATCTCCCCTTAAATACTACATTTTAATCTACTCGTTGACGGCAGCTTTCTGCAGGGGATATTTCATACAAAATATATTGCAAATTACTTTTATCAAGTCTAATATAAATCAAACTTTAGGTTCATTGTTCGGTGTTCATGCTCAATTGGTTTTTACTTTAATTTAATTCAATTGTTTTGCTATTAAATGGCAATAAAACACCAGCAGCAGCTTAACCAATCTTTTCCACTACCGTTTCAATCTTTGTTGCCATTAAATAACTAAACCATCAAATTAAATTTACCTAATCGAATGTAAAATATCGAATGCAACAATTATTCCCATGTTTCACTTGGCAGAGCTTGTTTGAAATAAATTTCTGTATTTATTTACAAGATTAGTTCTGCTAATCTAGTTGAAGATTTTAACAATAGTACTATTTTAATCGCTTGTCAAAGATGCAATTTATTTATTATTTTTGGCAGAAATATGGGAAATAAAATAATCGTCATAAATAGTTGAACACATGTTTTAGTAATTAAAACATTTTGAATATTTCCTTGCAAACTTGAATTTATTATTGGTTTAATAAGAGATAAGATATATGTATATTAATAAGATATATTTAGGGCCTATTTCTCGTGCGCATGTTAAAGTTAAAGTTCGCTTTAAACTCTAAATTCCCATATATACCCAATATACCCATTATTCTATACCCTGTTATTTCCGACTTGATAGCAGCTTTTCTACCAAATTTTTGGCGAGTGTATCTCGCACGTTTTTGTCTTTTGTTTTTTGCCCAACTTTTCCACTTTGTTTGCGAGAAACCCGTTTGCGGCGGCGACTCAATAAACAGCTACCGATATGTATATGAATTCGATTGCGACACAGGCCAGGCGGTCGAGCGACCTTAAAAGTGAAAGTGTCTCGGGGATTACAAACCCGGGTTTATGGCCGCAAACAGCTGATTTAAGCCGCATCAGCTGTGGCTCAAAATTCAGCCTTGAAAGCTGGGTTTCAATCAGCGGAAAGGCGAAACATTGCCACGCACTTCCTACAAGTTGCAACAACCTATGGTCGGAGTATCCGAAATCAGAGATCAGGCATCAGACTACAGACTTCGGGCAAATGCATGAAGCTCTCCTCAAGGTAAACCACTCCAATCAGGCATTGCAAAAATTGTAAAAAAATATATATGTATATTCAGTTGAAAGCAGGCGAGCGGAGAAACAAGAAAAGACCAAGAGATTTCAATTTTCGCAGCAGCCGCAGTGAACATCAACAATGCCAGCAAGTTGCTGATGCTGACGTCGCTCGGTTGACATTCGATTAAACGTTAATAAAGAAACAATTCCACAGAGCAATTAGTGCGTGAAGTGTCAGGCAACATTTAAGCCAGCAACTACACCGACTGCAGCAACAACATGTTGTCGCTGTCGTTGGTGTTGCTGCTGTTGCTGTTGCTGCTGTTGCTGTTGCAGCTGTCGCTTGTCATTGAAACATGTTTCGTACACGGCCGGGGACCTGGCGAAAAAAAAAACACAGCACAAACAAGAAGCTCGGAAAGAAAAAGTAGCTAAAGCTTCATAGTTCAGTTGGTAAATACTCTTGCTCTACAAAGTACTCAGAATATGGGAAAACGCCTTTTTAAGTGGAATAAGGAAAATTAAATCTCAGAAGCACTAGTTTAAGAAAAGCCATTGTACTAAGGACACTATAAAATCGCATTGTATTTTATGAATCTTTAATTGTTAAGTTAAGTTAAATAAGTTTTCTATTTATCGAATAAAAATAATGTGATAATAACAAGAATAGTAACAAAAAATATCAGGAATATCAAAAAATATCATAAATATCACGAAAAAACAAGAAAGGAAGCTAGCTTCGGCCAGCCGAAGCTTATATACCCTTGCAGATAATTCCTATTAATCACTAATTTTCCGATCGTTCCTATGGCAGCTATATGATATAGTTGTTCGATATTAATAAAATTAAAATCGAAATTCGAAAACATTTAAAAAGAGTCATATTCCAGAGTAGAAGAGAATACAATAAAAGTCAACGAAGCAAGAATTTATTTCCTATTATATTCCCATTAATTTTTCGATCGTTCCTATGGCAGCTATATGATATAGTCGTCCGATTTTGAAAAAAATTTATTCGAAATTCAGAATTACATAAAAAATGGCATTTCCAAAAGAAGGAGGCTCTAGGTTCAAAAACACCCAAGATATAATTTTTTTTACATTTTTTTACCCGATCATTCCTATGGGAGCTATATGATATAGTTGTCCGATCCGGCTCGTTCCGACTTATATACTACCTGCAATAGATATAAGACTTTTGGGAAAGTTTTAGCCCGATAGCTTTAAAACTGAGAGACTAGTTTGCGTAGAAACGGACAGACAGACGGACGGACAGACGGACAGACGGACAGACGGACATGGCTAGATCGACTCGTCTAGTGATGCTGATCAAGAATATATATACTTTATAGGGTCGGAAACGTCTCCTTCACTGCGTTGCAAACTTCTGACTGAAATCATAATACCCTCTGCAAGGGTATAAATATATCACTGGTAAATTAGTTTTTGAAAAACAACTGGACTAAACTTACTATAACATTTCATTGTACTTTTAGGATACTTTAAAAACTGCATTTTTACTTTTCCGAAATATTTAAATTTTTAAAATCCTATATTAGCTATTGTGGGCGTTAGAGGGGGCGTGGCACCTTCTTGAAATAAACTTGCGCTGCGTAGGAACTCCAAGAATCTTCATGCAAAATGCCAATCCTCTAGCTTTTATAGTTTCCGAGATCTCAGCGTTCATACGGACGGACAGACGGACAGACGGAGAGACGGACAGACGGACAGACAGACATGGCTAGATCGACTCGGCTAGTGATCCTGATCAAGAATATATATACTTTATGGGGTCGGAAACGCTTCCTTCTCCCTGTTTTTTGCACGAATACAATATACCCTTTTACTCTACGAGTAACGGGTATAATAAACTAGTTTTAGAACAAGTACGAGTATCTCATAGTATTTTTAAAGAACTTTAATTGCTAAAGTGAATATTCGTGACTTTTAGATCATGAGAATGATATTTCTTTCAATCAAACTAAAATATTTAATTCAAAGGACCATTTAATAATCTATATAACTTTTTTATGTCGGGATTTTAGATGCTAGCTTCTTCCAATATGATATATTTTTGGTTATTTTTCCGTTTTTTAAGTTATTATCAGAGTTATTGTTTTTACCCTAACTATTTGTAAGTATGTTTTTCTTTATATCGCTTTCCCTCAAGGGCATTTCCCCATCGGCCTGCCGCGAAAAGGTGTTGTCCCTTCATTTTTATGGGTCTCCTTTTTTCGGCTGCCGTGCCAAGCGGAGTGTGGCCTATGCGGTTTGAGTTTGGGCCGAGTTGTCGACTTGGTCGCTCTGACAGTCTGTCAACAAGTTTGCCATGGAGTTCCATGGAGTGAGAGTCGGAGTCGGCCGTTGTCAACAGACCCGGTTCAACCCGGTCCCGGACCGTTTGACTCGGTTCCCAGTCCGCCAGTCCGGTTAAACTAGATTAATTGACTGCCTAAACTTTTGTGCCCCGCTTCGGTTTCGGGTTTTTCGATTTTTGGATGTTTGGATGTATGGATTTTTTGGAGTTTTTGGATTTTCGATTCCAGTCACACACGTCGTGGGTGTCGAACTGTCATCTTGGGAAAGTGCGAGCTGAGAGCTGCGAGCTGGCGCGTTAAGTTCAATGAACATTAAATGGATTAAAAATAAACAGATTGTGGGGCACTTTTTCATGTCATTCACTGAACTGACGGCAGATTGATAATAGAAGAGTGTGTTAAATTGGATGTGAGATTTTGGGGAAAGGTGGAGAGGCTCCAGAAAGTGTCAACACGACGGCCGAGGCAAATAAATTATAAACTTTTCGCCCCAAACAAACAATCAAATTAAAACTTTTCCATTGTCTCAACGTGCTTGGCATCAGGAGAGTTTTCCCTCAATTAACTGGCAATTTAATTTATGCCATTCATATTTGTGTATGCCCCAAATTGCAATAGATTTAATTATGAGCTGCAGCAATATTTTTCATGGCCATTTTAATATTATTATTACTAAATTCGGTTTGCGCCCCCGCACGCAACAGTTGCCTATCAATTTATATTTTATTCCGGCGAGTTAACAATATGAATTTTTAATGTTCTGGGAGGCTGGGGTGTTGTTTCCAACGGAGACAAACAAATTTTTAATGAGCTTTCACACAATAAATGAGCAGAAAATTTGCCAGAAAATTAAATTGCCGAATTTTCAATTGGAATTGCAAACGTAATTCCAACCAAAACCGAAACCCGAAACCAAAGCCATGCAAATTGACAACAACAAGTGTGACAATGCCCACGATGAATGCAAGTGTATATCCCATCCTGCATAGGCTATATGCTATATGCTACATATGGCATTTACACGTGTTCCATGCCATCGAAATCGGACAACAGTTGACATGATGAGAGGGCCAAAACGGCCAACACTGCAGATATGCATAAACATGGGGGCAAATAATGTTAACAACAATATTTTTCAGCTTAGTTGCTGTGCTGCATTTGCATATCGCTGTTTGTCGCTATTCTGTTGGTATTTCCTTGGTTTGTCGGTTTGTTTTGCGTTGGTTTGCTGTTTGTTTTTGGGCGCGGCGAACAATTAGAGGCGATTGTTTGCACTGAGAGAGCCAAACATTAAAGTCACGGCCCATTATTCAAATAGAGTTTCGTATAGAGAGTAGAGTAGAGGGCATGGTATTGACGTATCATTAATTGGCAAATGCAATTAAGAGCTTTTTCCACACTTACCCACGGCCAAAGCCAAAGCAAATATGCTAATTTTCACAAACGCCATTTCGTTAGCCGACATAAACCTGCACGGACAGATGGATTATTTTAATATGGCAAATTAATATGCTTTCCGGCACTTTAAAGGCATTTAAGAGCAGTCCGTCGGCCATTTTGATTCACTCGGTATTCCACATCATCGTCATTACACCGGGAGAAATCGCCAGGAACTCACCAGGAACTGCGGTGCGCACGCGTCTACGTCTCGGACTAAACTGGGCGATCGGATCGCATGGGGAATGGGTTTTAACGCCCCGAAGACTCCATTGATTTGGCTGCTTTCGCTCTTTGCCTTGTGTTGTTAAGTTGTTGAAATTGCACTGAGGCGGCGGCGCATGCGCAGTTGGGAGAGAACCGGTCTGAGCTTTTCGAAAGCTCGAAACCCTGAATGTCATAGAGCATAAAAACCTCATTTGATGGGAATGGGAACCTCTTGAAATAAAAGTATATTACGGTATCTGTTACATGTTTCCTTACGCTTTTTAAATATTTACCTATATTTATTTTAGAATCGATAATATATATCATAATTATTTTTAACTGCTCTTAATATAACTTTAGATTTATAAACCATAATAATTTGTAAACAATTTGTATTAGCAACAATATTTTAGACAATCCTAACTTACAATAATATGATTTTCAATTCGTAAATTTGAAAACAAAATGTAATTTAAACAAATATTTTTTAGTAAAGAGAATCCTTTTTTTCCTTACATAAGAAGGACATTTTTAGGCCTGGATAAAGCAAAGGATGGGAAAACAAAGGCAGGAAATGTAAATGGCAACTTTTGCATAACATGGCCAGTGGAGTTCGGGGCTTCATGCAGAAAACCAACATCCTCGTTGCGAATAAGCTGCACAGAAAACATGACGATCGTCAGGGACGAGTTTTCATTTCAGAATGGAAAACGGGACAAACCAACGGGCAAATTAAAGGCCAACCGGATGGATCCATGATACCATACACTTTACCCCTGGAAAGTTATGTGTAACGAGCACATCGCCGCACGAACACTGATGGCAAATTTGTCAAAAAGGCGACAGGACGTGCTCCTCCGCTCCGCCAGGACATCGATGATTTGCATTTCTGAAATTAACCAAAAACAAGAAA
This sequence comes from Drosophila prostipennis, assembly GCA_037075205.1. Classification (NCBI taxonomy): domain Eukaryota; kingdom Metazoa; phylum Arthropoda; class Insecta; order Diptera; family Drosophilidae; genus Drosophila; species Drosophila prostipennis. Next base: position 217,641 of record JBAMCJ010002255.1, on the reverse strand, counting down.
GGAAGCTAGCTTCGGCCAGCCGAAGCTTATATACCCTTGCAGATAATTCATATTAATCACTAATTTTCCGATCGTTCCTATGGCAGGTATATGATATAGTAGTTCGATATTGATAAAATTAAAATAGAAATTAGAAACCATTTTAAAAGACTCATATTCCAGAGTAGAAGAGAATACAATAAAAGTCAACGAAGCAATAATTTATTTCCTATTATATTCCCATTAATTTTTCGATCGTTCCTATGGCAGCTATATGATATAGTCGTCCGATTTTAAAAAAATTTTATTCGAAATTCAGAATTAGATAAAAAATGGCATTTCCAAAAGTAGGAGGGTCTAGGTTCAAAAACACCCAAGATAAATTTTTTTTAAATTTTTTTCCCCGATTATTCCTATGGGAGCTATATGATATAGTTGTCCGATCCGGCTCGTTCCGACTTATATACTACCTGCAATAGATATAAGACTTTTGGGAAAGTTTTAGCCCGATAGCTTTAAAACTGAGAGACTAGTTTGCGTAGAAACAGACGGACAGACGGACAGACGGACAGACGGACAGACGGACAGACGGACGGACAGACGGACATGGCTAGATCGACTCGTCTAGTGATGCTGATCAAGAATATATATACTTTATGGGGTCGGAAACGTCTCCTTCACTGCGTTGCAAACTTCTGACTGAAATCATAATACCCTCTGCAAGGGTATAAATATGACAAAATGTCGGACACAAGTTGGCTCCTGGCCACAGCTCCTGGCCCCCGGAAAACTCGTATTCCTGCGAGCATTTGCTGCATCATTGTGCAGGAGGCCCGAGTGAAGAGCACATTTAACTTGTCAAGGCCTCTCGCTCCTCGGCTCCTCGGCTCCTTGGCTCCTTGAAGCCGACTTTTCCGGAGCTTGTTTTCCAGCTGCTTGCCTTTCATTTGCCTGTCATTTTGTGTGCAATAATTGTGACAAATTGTTCTCCTCTGTCAGGAGTTTCAAATTTTCCCAAGATTTCGGCCCAACTTATGGAAGCTTTGTATGCAAAGTAAATGGCATAATTAAGTGAAATGGCATACATGACGATACATTTAACAAATGTTGCGTGCAAATGCAAATCTGGGTGGCCGTTGCTACGAAAAATTGCCCCCCGTATTCTTTAATCCGGCGATAAGTCTGAGAAATAGCAGTCCCCATTTTTGGGGGGCTTTAAAAAATGGTTACAAATGGTAATAATGTCTTAAATAGCCCGCGGTGGTGGGTGGAAATGGGTGGCGATGAAAATTGTTTAGCACAATTTCGGGCGCATTAGCGGCGATTACACAAAGAATGTAGATTGCCGAATGCACAATGCAAGGCAACAATGGCATAACAATCAAGAGTCAAATTAAAACGTTGCGCTTGCAGAAATTCGCTTTTTGTTCTCAGGGTTTCAGGGCTTCGGTGCTTCACGCCCCACTGATACTGTCCGTATGCTGTCCGTATGCTGTCCTTTCAACGGATTAGTGCCGCAAAGTATGCGGTGGCAGTTCCCAAGTGCCCGTGCTCCTGACTGCTGACTGCGGTCGAAAACTTTACCAAAACCCAATCATAATTTCTTGCTGATAGTTGGCCCAAGTCCTTGTGCACGGACCATCTAGCAACCAAAAACCAGCTTGCACTTTTTATCTATCCATCCAAAGTCCCAACCCCCCCACACACACCACCCGCTTTATTATTATTTTCAATTCCCGTGAACCGCAGCGCCCTAAGCGCCACGTTATTGTCGTATAATTGAATATAATGGCCATGGAAATGGCGCTGCCAATGGGGGATCCGTCTCCGGGGGGCATCATTGTCCAGCTTGGTTCGAGGTTCGAGCTCCTCCTTCCGACGCCCAGCTCATTGTACTAGCCGGCGATTATCCGACAGCTGCTGCAGGGTCCGCAACAAAACATCCGCCCGGGGACCTGCATGTGATTGGGTTCCGACTTACCATAACCACCTTTGGGGGTTCTTTGGTGTCCAAAAAGAAAAAACTTAAAAATCGTACATGAACTGGTCTTAATCGCAAGATTGTGATTGATACACTTAATTTGGGGTGGATGGAAAATTTGTATTATAAATATGTCACCAGGCAATTTTTATTACAGTCAATTTCTCTGTAAAAATTCAACATTGGAGAGGACCCTTGTTTTCTACGAAAATATTAAAAACTTAATAGTCAGTATTCTGTATAAAAACAAAAAACTTAATCTACAGAACTAAAAAGAAATAAGCTCCCGAAGGCCGCGTTTCATTATCTCTTTCATTATTTCTTTGCAATAAAGCATTTTCACGTAGTGGACATTTTCTCAGCGCCAATACAAATATCCATTCATTCATTGAAAATAATTATCCAACTAAACTGTAGAATTGCTGAATTATTGAAAATTCAACAGAAAATTTTAGCAATTAGGGGAACGACCTATAAAGTTTCATGAAGTAGACTTTCTAATTTAATTTTAAAGTAAATAATGTGCACTGATGATAGTAAAATGTTGGTTAGTCGCCATGACATTTAGTAAAATAAGGTGAAAAGATGTAAAAAAAATCTTTTAAGATCTGTAAGAACGTACATCCTGTTAACATTATTACATTTATTAGTCAACAAATTTTTTAAATCTTAATTTTTTAACTAATTACCATTAAAATTTTTTTTAAATTTCAATCAGAACCGAATCAGTTACAAAAGTCCTCAGATTGCGCAGTTTATCAAAATGAAAAGCTGGCAGGCTGGGTGTCCTTAAATCGATCGCCGTAAAGTATGCAATGATTTATATCATAATCCTGTCACATGCTTTACCGATTCAATACACAAAGTGCTGCGGGCAGGGCGGCGACCAGACCGCTGAAATCGGGACCAGGACCTCGCTGGCATTGCGGCCCGCCCCCAAACATGTCCTCCCGTCTGCCCGCCGGCGTCATCTGCCTGTCAGCGAGTCGATTTTGGATTGTCAGTGCCATGCCACACGTGTCACGTGCGTCATTTGGCCGCCATTACATGGCCAGCAGCCCGCCAGCCCAGCTGTCTGTTGTTCTTCCACCCACAAAGAGCCTGCCCCTCGTGTTCAACTTTTCCACTTTTCCGCTTTTCGAAAAACCCCATCTCACCACCCCGTTTTTAATTAATGAGCAACAACGGCGGATAGCACGGGCCATCGGCAATCTGGCGACCGGGCGATAGCTGAAAATCTGAAACTAAGCCCCTGTTCGGCCGTGTTTGCTATTCATTTGCTGTCCGGGCGTTTTAGTTGGGCATCAGCATTTTTAATTGGGATTATACATAGTTTGGTTTACATAAGTAGTCGGCCGCGAATGGCGAATGACAAATTTCATACGATACCATACCATATAATATACCACTAAGCAGATCATCAGATAAATTCAATTCAAATAAATTCCAAATGGCAGATCGAAAACCATGGACTGGCATGTTTTCCTATCTGCCCTCTGGAACCATCATCTTCTCAAGTGGAAGGACGAGTCCTTAGGCGAAGTTTGACCATATCCCTATAGTCGTCGGATTTCCAAATGTGCTGGCGCTTTAGATCCTGTTGTCTGGCGGGCATGTAGGCGAAGAAGGTGTCCTTGATGGGGCCGCCCAGGTGGGAGTATCCTCGCAGGGCCAACCAGGTGAGACGCGACTGCTCCAGGGCCAGATCATTGAGCCTGTTGTTGTACTCGGTCTTCCGCTGGCCAACCAGACACATGAACTTCCTGTAGCTATCGTAGCGTATGGAACCTCCGCCGAAACCCGAAAGGGATTTCTTTAGCCTAAACATCTCGCGCTGGTTCAGCCGCTCCTCCTGAAAGACCCTGTCGAAGATCCGGTAGGAGGACTTTACCAAAGCCTGCATCTCCTCCCTGCTGAAGGTCTTGCCATAGCGATCGGCCACCCAATCAAGAAGCACGGGCATCTTGTGGGCATTGGAAAAGGTGGCCAGCACGAAGTGGGGATTAGTTCGCAGAACTTGCAGGGCTGCTTTTAAGAGGTTCTCTATTTGCAGCTTGTTGTCGGGATCGATCAGTTGATTTGGTCCCTTATCCTTGACAGGTTGATTTTCTCCCACTTCTGCTACATTTTTCCTGAATATGTCGACGGCGCAATTGCCAGCTGCTTTTAAAACCGGAGGAAGGAGTTTATCCCTCTGCAACTCCTTCAGCGACTTGGATTCCCCATTCCTTAAAGCTTCAATGCAAAGCTCTTCGATCACCGGTTGCTTGTCCTCCAGATCCAATAGATCGTCCTCCCAGGGCAAATGCTGATCAGGAGTCACCACGGGCACATCGAAAATCTTATGGAAGTCCAACTGAAAGCCATCGAAGGTCCTGTTGGTGAAAGTGTCCTCTTCAGGACACCGTATCGCAGATCTTTGCAAGCAACGCAATGTCCGACTGCAGGCGGGAATGAAATCCGCGAGGTTCTTAAAGTCGGTAGTAGGTAAATGCGGGTTTTCCTCGACGGTGCTCTTTGTCGATTTCCGAGGTTTCCTTTTTCGAATATGGGACGTCCTACTCCTTTTACGCTTAGGACTTATGTTCGTGTCCTTTTGCTCTTCCAAGGCACAGTCGACATTCAGTATTTCACAATCGCCAGCTCCACAGCGCTGAGATTCATTCTTTTGCAAAAGCATAACCTGAACCAAGTTATCCTGCGAAGGGGCCAAGAAATGCATCCTGGGCTTCTCCTCCAGACCCATCAATATGGACACATCAGCCCTCTTTTCTGTGGTTTTTGGGGTTAAGGGAGATCCGCAAGATCCGCCTTCTTTTCGAGAGGTTTTAACTAGAAGCAAAGGTGATTGTCCACCGACCTTGTTAGTTAAGCATTCGATGTTTTTTTCTATATCTTGTAATATGCGTTTTCGTCGAGCCTTTGATGAGGCTTTTGTAACATCCAGCTGAGATAAACAGCGCTGGAGGTCTGAGTGGTCTTTCTCCTCTCGTCGAATACCCACTGCCTTCTCCAAGAAGCGATGGGTTTCGCACTGAGGATCTCTTTCTTGCGACAAATACTTCTGTGGCTCCAAGGCTAATCTACCGAGCTCCTCTGAGAGCAGCTTGGTCACTAGCCTCTTAGCAGGATCAAATTGGTATTGAGCAAACCAACGAGTCCTCTCATTCGGGATCTGGTGCATCCGATCGCTGTACTGCGAGTACTCCGGAAAACGCAGCCTGCTCTCGGGTGCTTGGAACTTGGACTGCGGAATGAATTCACGAGGACGTACCTGGTTAGCAAAGTACGGCAGTACTTTATACCTTTGACCTGGACTTCGGGGCATCCCCAGCGAACTCTTTTGTGCAACAGTTTTCTTTTGGGAGTTGCTCTTCTTCGATTGAGTGGGCGGTGGCAGGAGGGCGTCCAAGGCTCTCAGGGTGGTCGGCATGTCCAGGTGGGCGATTCCCGACAACAGCAACTGTTCATTTACCGAATAGTATTCCGAATCCGTATCTGAATCCTCGCTGTCCTGTCGGCACTTCTGAGGGCTCTTGTAGGCCAACTGCCAGAGGAACCACAGGAAGGCCAGGTCGTTGCCCTGACTCATGGCCATGATGTCTTTGATCTGCGGGGATTCCACCAGTGGATAAAGGCCCAGTCGGAAGACGCAGCGGCGCACGCGGAAGGTAGATCCCTGTTCCATGTCATCGCGAAGGGCGTGGAGCAGCCCGTCACAGGCCTCCGTCTGCACGGGGGACATTCCACGGTACCAGCGCACACGATCGCTGTCGTGGAAGAAACCCAGTGCTTTGCCGGACATCTCAAAGCAACTTTTCTGACAGCCAAATTAATTTATTTTTATATACGTTTTCTAGACTGTTTACTTTAATTTTGGTTTTCGTTTTTTGATTGTCAGCCAAATAGTTTATACAAAAAGATTACAATAAATCATTATTTAAGAGCTCTTGAAAATCCCGAATTGCTCTCATTCAAAATTCATTCCCCAAAACCGTTCTCCCGAACTTCAAAGTATGTCAGGATCAACTAAATCTTAAATTCTTGATTTCGCCTTGATTTTAAGGGGGGAGATACATATTGAAAAAATAAAAATTCAATTTTTTTTTATTATTTAAATTGGTAGAATAAGTCTTTAAGAATGTGTCATGAAAGTTTCACGAAGAAATTCGAGCTATTTTGGAACTTATACCAGGATGACTGCACCCACCTTCCATGTGCGGTAGACATATTTGACTACTTTAAATGCGTTTTTCTCGAATCCATGTTTTCCTCAGCTGCGGATCGTGTATCTCAAAAAGTAATGCTTCGACCATCATGCTGCTACTACGGAAATGTTTGTAATAAAATTGCCCACTGTCTGAACCTACTTTATGTAGAAATTTTTACGTTAAAGTATTTTTTGTTAGGCAAAAGCAGCAACAAAAATATGGAAAAAATTGACTTTTGACTTTGAAAGAGAGCCACATCCAGAGTTTTTTTAATAGTCTGTGTAAGTTAGGTTCAGACAGTTTCTACATTATTTCTTAACAAAATAAACTTGGTTTCATAAAAATCGGATCTACACAGCGACCTGTGGACGATCCGCAGCTGGCCTACTTTTTTTCAATATACCCTGACAAGAAAATTTCCACGACCGCCATTTTGAATGATAAAAAAAAAATAAAAATTGGTTAAAATTATATTTGAACAATGTAATCAACATGCCAAGTTACGAACTCCCAGCACAATCCCTTATAGGTTAAAAAAATCATGAAAAACATGAAAAAATTTCAGTTCTATATGTATTTCCCCCCTTAAGAACATTTCTTTTTAAACAATTGAGAGCATGAGCTCTCAAATTGAAAGCACATTATTTTGGGTTTTTTTTTCTCAAACGTGCTATGTCATTTCCTCACCGACACCACTAATAGCCCTTAAAAATCTCAAAAGTTTTTTGTAGTTTTATCCCTGCCAACGTCCTCGTTGATTTATTCTCATTTTGTGAGATTCGCCAACTTGAGCTCCCAAGTTGGTGTTCAGGAATTGAAACAAATGTTAATTACTTCATGGAGTACAAACGACATCAAGGACTACAAACCAAATCAAAAGCCTTTTACATTTTAAAACGAAATTTAATTCAATTACGCAGCTAAACTGCCCAGCAGAATGTGATAACCGCAAACGCAGGTCCCTGAGATGGGGACTATCATCTCCATGGCATCGCCCAGAAATGCGATTGTGGGGGAAGGAGTTTAAGGGGAGGAAGGGCGGAGGGCGTGGTCTTGACTTGGCTAAGTAAGCGAGCGACTCTGGCATGCGGCTGGCTGATTGCATTTGTTGCTCCTCGGTTGTCGTTTGTAATTGTCTGTACTTAAAAACTCATCAGACAAAACGACAATGCGGCAATGGGAATGGAACTGGTCTGGTCTTTTGGTCTGGGCTCTTTGGTCCTGCGCGTGGAATCTGGGCAGGATAGTGCAGTTGAGGACAGTTTTATCAACTGCAGGACAAATATTGTTGCCTGCCCCCAGGCGCAATAAGGCGGACTAAACTCGAAACAGTTGCGTGCTGTTTCTGTTGTTTAGTTTTTGCCGCACCCCACAACACTCTATGCAAAACTCCATGTTTGCCTGGTTGTGCGACAACAAGTGGACCGAAGTGTGCTTAAAGTGGCAAAAATGACAGCCCCGATATCACTGGCCGCAAGCCCCTATATCAAAATGGCCCTTGATGGCACAACAGTTGGCAAGTATTTAATCAACACTAGACGGCGACGTTGGCCGCATTAAAAACGAGTTGGAAAAAGGCTCTCTGCCGGATTTCAGCTCGGTGGCAATTAGTTGCATTGTGGCAGGGAGTCCGAGTCCAGTTTGCATATAAATAAGGCGACAAAACTTTGCTAATGCGCCCGATGAAGTTAAGTTTCCCCCTCTCCATCCCGTTTTCCAACTGCCACATCTGCGGCGCACGAGACGCATTTTGCATTTTTAATGGCGGCTAAATCTATGCAATTATGAATTTAATGTGCACGATGGAGTGTGTTCGCTTCAAAGTGGCGTAAAATGAAGTAGGACCCCGCCATTCGCCCCCTGGCTACCTGTCACAAGTGTCCACAAGGGTCCTTAGATTTTCATGATGACCAAGGAATCGCCCAAGCTAAATATTTACACGCCAGTTAAGTCCCTTTGCCCGCAATTTTCAGTTCACCTAGAAGCCACACCATCAACATCATACACTCAAAAAAGGGAATTATAATAATAATATAATAATATTTATTTAATTATATTGATAACTATTTTTGTTAAAATATATTTCTTAAAATAAAAATAATTATTGTATATACTGTATTAATGGAAATACAAATAATATATAAAATAAAATAAAATAAAAGAATAAAAAGTTTTCAAATTTAATTATTATTGAATTATTTAATTATTATTATTATAATAATACAAAATAATAAATAAATAAACTTCAGATCTCCCTTTGAATATTTTCATCCACCTTTTATAATAAACCTCTTACTTTATTTGCAATAAAGGATTTGGATATGCTTTAAGGCATGGCAACTGGCTCTCCTTTTAGGGCGGAATCAATTTTTGTATTTTATTTGCGTGAACTAAAGGATAAAGGATGTACCGGCCACAAAGCGAACCGCACTGTGGGCAGAGGCTCAGGGGCGGGTGATTTTCCGGGGCAATCATACGAAAATTCACTGAGGATTGCGACTGTCAACGGACTGCCGAGCGCCTCGCCTCCTCCATGGGCATCCGACCATCCGGGAATGGCCATCCACCGTCGGCGGTCGGTGGACAGGACCAACTGCACGAGGACCAGACCGACTGCGACTAAGGACATCGCCTGAAACTATGCTTTGAACTTAATTAGCTGCACATTACGAATTTTTACTGCCAAAGTCGGTTACTGCAGTCGGCCGATGGCGTGGAAGTGGCCAGGTGGATGGGTGGTCGGTTGGTTGGTTTACTGGCTGGCTGGGCAGGTACTTACCACTTCCTTTGCCCATTTTACGGCAGGACTAATTTTTGTTTTCGACAACGTCGCCAGCAGTAAAGGCAAAGGGTTGGAGCAAAAAAGTAGCCGGAAAGGGAAGGAAAAAGGGGAATGCAGGTAGGAAATGTCATGGGCTGCGTCCTCGTCGGCAAAGGAAATGTTGTCGAGATTAAATGCACTGCAACGAGCATGGGGCAAAATTCAGGGGGAGGGGAGTCAACCATCCAACCGTCAGCGCGGACAGGTGGTCAAGGTGTGATTATGCAGCGACACCCCCATTTCGCCGTGCCCCGGAAAAAAGGCCATCTCGAAACCCACTCCCAATCCAGGCTCCTTTTTTTGCCCCCTTTGAGGCTTTGTCTTCGGTGTTGGCGGTGGCTTAATAAGCGCCATGAATTTATGCAGCTCACAAATTTTACCAGCTCGGCGTTTTCACCGCACTTTTTCTGCCCGGACTGTAATTACGCAAAAAAAAGAAGAAAATTATTTAAAATGATTAGCAAAAGTTGTGGGATACTTTAAGGGCGAGTTGGTTTGGACTGATACCCGATAGCCGGAATTAAACAATTAACCCAGAAAGCTTGTGCCCAGAAATTTAAGTTGATAATTACCGCATTTACCTGGCCACACACCCAGGTCTTAAATTTCCCCCCTTGAGCGATGGATAACCGAGCTAAACTGAACAGAACCCATCATAAAGCGATAAAGCGACTTTCACCAGGCGAAAGGATGTGAATGTAAGAGGGGAGTGAGGGGAGGGGAGTGAAAATATGTTTGCAAGCGATGAACTTCAAGTGGCTGTTAGTAAATATAAAACAGCAAGTGAACCGAACACCGGGCACTGAACACCAAACACAGAGAGTCCCGGGAATCCAAGCATCTTCGACCGGCTCTTGGGATGCTTCCAAAGCCAGAGTGGATAACACTGGACAGATAACAGCAAAGTGTGCACTTGAAGAAGTTTATTTAAAAGGGGTTTACAAATTAGGAAGAGATTGGAAAATCAACAGAAGCCTAAGTCAAATAATGACTCTTCTAAAATATCGTTTAGTTCACTAATACTAAGGATTATTAAAAATAAGGGTTTTAGTATTCTTTAAACTCAAATTAAATCAAAAGAGGCCTATGTGAACTCATTTAATAAAGGGTTTTACTTCAACTTTTAAAAATGATTAAATGTATTATTTTAATATTTGCCAAAAATAAATATAAAGGAGAAAAAGAAACTTAAATATTTTTTAAGACTTAAAAAAATAACTAAAATCCGATATTGTTGTATCGTAGTATCCCATAAAATATGTGATTTATTTAATTCAATTCTATTTGAAATGAATTGAATGATTTTCCAATTCATTTTGAATTGAATGAATGAATGAGCAATTTTTTATGAATTGTTTGAATTTGCCAGAATATTGTTTTTGTAAACAAATAGTCGAACATTTTTAAACAATCAATGTTAACTGCATAGTGTATAAAATTTAGGCAGCTGGAACCAGACCATTTCTCCTTCAAATGTGAATTCAATTAAACTAAAACTTCAACTTCATTCAATTCCTTTAAACTCCAAATTCAAATTAATTCATTTACATACAAGTTTTACAATAAAACAAAAAAATTCAAAAGAATTCATTGAATCAGTTCATGCAGGGCTCCATTATAAGCCAATTGGAACGATTTCTTGCTACCAATATTCTGCTATAATTTTTATAAGTGCAGCAATAGACACCAGACTCTACACTCTACACCGCACATCCTCCTATCAGCAGGCAGGGTCACAAAGTCGAGAAGCTCTTTGGCTGTGGCTCTGGCCCGGAGCAGTCCGACTCCCCGAGAATATTCCACAACTCATCATTGCCACGGCACGAGTACGAGTTGCGGAGTGCAGAGGAGAGGAGGAGAAGTGGAGCCTAGTGGAGCCCCAGGAGCCACAGGGAGTCGGAACACCTCTGGCACGTGCTGCCGCATCCCGATTCCGTCCGCAATTTCTGGGCGGAAACCGGCAAAGGAACGGAACGGAACCCGGAGTAACAAACAAAAAGTGCAGCCACAACAACTGCAAAAAAAGGCGGAATACTCGTCGCAAAGAAGCATAAAAGAATGGGGCTCACAGAGGAAAAAACTATTTGAAGTCGGTATATCCGTTTAGGAAGCCAACAACTTCCCCCGGCCAACAATAACTAGTGGTAAACACACCCCCCTCCCCACACACACACACTCGAAGTCGCAGGAAACAAGTTCCCCGTACTACCAAGTAGTTCCCCGTAAGGAGTAAACTTGTTTCGAGGCCGTACGCACGGCTTTTTGCCTTCCTCCTTCAAAGGACCCTTCTCGAGGAGCTTTTCATAGACGTTAAGCCCTTGTGCACTTGTCGTAACCCCCTCTTCCATCCCCAGCCGAGTCTTAAGTTTTCATAACAAATAAGAAGGACTCGATTCCTTGAGTAGTCGAAAAGTTAAGCCCGCTCAAAGGCTGCCAGCCAGATAAAATGCAAAGCTCTTGAGCGTTTGAAACTTAATAAAAATCCACCAGTAGTTCGCGAGTTCAATGTCAGACTTTCGGGATCGGAGCGAAGCGGGCCACATAATTTCTTAACACATCGCGAAAAAGGGCTTGGCACACAATAAATAATAAGGAGCACTATGAACGAGAAAACTTCGGTCTCGCATAATTTTTGAAGCAAAGTTTCGCAGCCAAAGGCGAATCCTTTTGGCCAGTGCAAGCGAAAAAACTGCTCTTTTCATTTTCTTCTGCCAAGATTTTTGATTAAAATATTCATGCATGGCGAAATCTCCATTCAAGGTGCTCTGCAAAGTTTTCGCTTTTAATTAATCCCCGTTTAAGTGGAAACTTTCGTAGGGGCCTTGTAGGGAAATTAACAATATGCTCTATAGATGGACACGCATTTGGTTGTTATACCCGTTACTCGTAGAGTAAAAGGGTATATTGTATTCGTGCAAAAGTATGTAACAGCTAGAAAGAAGCATTTCCGACCCTATAAAGTACGTATATTAATGATCAGGGCCACTAGCCGAGTCGATCTAGCCATGTCCGTCTGTCCGTCCGTATGAACGCTGAGATCTCGGAAACTATAAAAGCTAGAAGATTGGCATTTTGCAAGCAGATTCTAGGAGTTCCTACGATTTAAAAAATTTAAATATTTCGAAAAAGTAAAAATGCAGTTTTATTGTGTTCATCAATACCCATCGAAATGTAGAAGAAATTTTTTTAATCGAACCATTCGTTGAAAAGTTATGCCCGATCAAAGTTTTACATCTCCATCTCCCTCGCACTCCCTTTAGCTGAGTAACGGGTATCTGATAGTCGGGGCACCCGACTATAGCGTTTTCTCTTGTTTTGATTTATGTGGACTATCTGGATATGGGATCACGGGCACGTTTGTGGATTTTCCTTGGTATTCCGGGTGGGGTTCCAACATTCTAACATTTATTTCATTGTCGAATGCGCTGGCAGCAGCATTCAAAGCATTTCGCACCACATATTCCTTTTGACACCCACTTTAATATTTATGGCCATGGACGCAGCCGGAATCCCCCGGTTTCCGCAAACAGCAGTTTCTTCCCATGGTCTCTGCACTGTTTTGTTTCAAGCAATTTAACAGCTTTTGGGTAAAATAACAAGCCCGCCAACCAACACACACACATCACAACAAACAAACTCCGCACATTCCCGGAGCGGGCAGCAAAAAGTCAGGCCCAACAATGCGCCACTAGAAGCCCCTGACCATCCTCGGGATCGGAATCGGGATCCCCATCCCCGGGAGCCCCAAGCAACTAGAGGGGAGCTGCAGATGCAGGGAAAGGGGTCCTGCAACCAGGACTCAGGAACCAGGAGACAGACGTTGAGGGCCAAGGGGGAGCTGCATATTTTTGCAACACAAAATAAACCGCAACAGCCAGCAATTTGCGTCGGTTGTTAGTTTGGAGAGTTGCTTAAAATTTACATGGACAGCGCGCACACATGACTAGACAGCCGATCTATGGGCCATATAGACTACATGGGGATGCGGATGCGAATGCGGATAGGGTTGGGCATGCGAATGCGGATGCGGACATGCATATGCATGTGTGTGGCCACACAGGACAGTGCTGCGCCATAACTGAATAAAGTCCATTTTTAAACAATTACCTTTAGAAGTGCTTTTATGGCAGCGGAAGTAGCTGAAGTAGCTGAAAGACCGCAAAACATTTTCGCCGAAAAGAAAAGAAAGAATATATTGAGTCCCCTGGGATAAATGTTAAAGATTCTCTCGGGAATCCTGCGATTAACAGCCATTAAAGCACCCAGGCTGGATTTACATTCCACCTGGCTCTGTCCCATCCCGCAATCAATCAAATCCAATCTAGGCACACATTCCGTCACACACTGGAGCAATCAGGACCAGACCTTTGACTTCTGCCTTCCCGCCCAGATGCTCACTCAGTGCACTGAAGAAAATTAAACAGAATGGGGTAGGGACATAAATTAAAACCTGGAAACTAAAAATATTTCAACTTTCAAATAGATGAAGAATTTAATAATCTAAAAGATACGTTACATTAAGATTTGAAAAATGTTAAGGAATTTAAGTATTTTGTTCCTACTTCCTTGAGTTACAAGTTAATATGTAAAATTGTCATTGTAAGTAAACAAATCAATAAGTGATTAGATTTGTTAATAAAATCATAAAAAAAGGGATTTATAACCGATTTTTAAATGGTTTATTTAACGAAAACACACTTTTTTTCTTAGGGGGGCTGAAATCCTAATTTATGCGACCAAAACGATCGAAAATATTGTATCATTATTTTTGTGATCAACATTTTTGAAACAAAATAATTATTAATTTGTGATTTATATGTTTTACTCAAATAAATAATTATTAAAAAATTAAAAATTATTCTCATTATTCAGGCAAGTCTTTAGGATGATAATACTAGAATATTTTCAAATAAATTCTGTGACCGCAAATACTTGTCTTTTTCCCGTGTGAGCTTTGCCCGCAAATCAAGCACCAGTTTTTGTGTTGCACGGCAAACTTGCCTCCTTCCTCCTTTCCGTGGCATCAGAAGTCGAGTTTGTGAGTGGGCCACCACGGCGGATACGTGATGTGGCTCTGCAATAACAGGCAACTATAATAATTGTGACCGAAGGACAAAACGAGTTGTGTGAGTGGGAAGTGCTGGCTTTTATTTGTTGAGTGCTTTTCAAGGTTGTCGCCTCGCTTGGAGATCCCAGACAGCGCTTTCCACTTATGTAGGTAGCCGAAAATAAACCAGACAAAGTGCAGCACACAAAACCCAAGAGTTGCATGCAATAACCAGTTGCAAAATGAGAAACATTAAGCGGAAAATACGTTGTGATGCGACGGACCGACCTCAATGCCCCCAAGCGACGTTACGCATGCGTATCACAACAGCCACGCCCCCAGGGGAATGCCCGCCTCCCATCAGCCATCAGCCATCAGTTTGTACCGAAAACACTCCACCGACTTGAATTATGAAATGTGAAAATTGTGTTAAATAAGTAAACAGAGGATGCGTTTGTGCAACACCATGGCTGCTGAAAAATAGACACTCCCAAGTCACGTAGCCACGAACTGAATTTCATATTTCATGGCAGCCCAGCCGCCCAACCGCCCATCCGAGTGGAAAAAAAACCCATTTAGGCAGCGATAGCACTAGCACCCACATCCCCGAAATCCTTTTTCCATTCCCCCACCCCCTTTTTGGCCATCCATGCAGCAGTTGCAATATTTGATCTAAAATATGTATGCCCGGGCGGAAATTGTTTTTGTGTTAAATGGCGGAAGCGACGGCATTGTAATTAAAATTTGCTTAAAACTTAATGGCAAGTATTTAATGTACAGCTGGGCTTCTCAGGAATGCGGAATATCCAAGGATAGGATAGCTTCTGTAATTAAAGTCGAGGTGGGAGCCCACTGAAATTGCTGCCATGGGTGGTCGCCGATTGCGGATAATTATATATTTCATTACCTTTGATCTGGGAAAGGGGTGGAAAGTTAAAAAAAGAAAAAGAATGAACATCCTGGTACGCATTCAGCGTATGCTATGAATTTTCCCGGCAACTCCAGTTGCATGCAAAAATATTCTCCCCATTGGCCAGAAATCCCCACCACCCAGAGTTTTCCGCCCCTCCAGCTGCCCTTTGAACCCCGAACAAGCCCTGTTTTGCGTATGTATATGTGCATGTGTGCATGCCTCAAATAGTTGCACCACACATTAAATTTCCGGGACGGGCGTCCGTTCTTTAAATGCCGAAGGAAATGCAATAAACGCCAACTAAAAGCCACGCCAAAAAATTACAAAAATTACGCCTGGCGATGGCAAAGCAAAACGGAGCGAAAATGGTGGGGTGAAAATTCCATGGCAAAGAAAAATGCCGAAAATGAAATGACGCTAAAAGTATCGCAATAAAAACGCATTAAAATGCCTCGCCAGGGAGTAAATAATTTTGTTGCTCCAATCGCAGACATCGATGGCTTTTTGTAGTTTACAGGGTAAAAAAATAGTTTCTAAGGCGGGGTATAAAATTCTGTGTTTTACTTAAAACTGAAATTTCAATTAATATTCGATAACGAAATGTTGTTAACAAATCATAGTTAATTGGGAAAGCCACATAAATCTCCAAATCTTGAAAAACACTATATAAGGTGACTAAAAGTATGCTACAATATATTAAATAAATAACTAATTATTGTAGTATTCTTTTAGGCACCTTTTTAAAACTCTAAGGCCGTTTGTTAAATTTAAAGTAGGGTTAAAACCGTGAAATCGTATGGGAAATCAGAGTTTTAACCCTACTTTAAATTTAACAGGCGGACGAGAAAACGGCCCTTAAGATCTTAAAATAAAACATAATTTTGATTTCAAAGTTTTTTTTCTCTGTGAGTTTCATAGTCGAATATATTGAAATACAGTCGATGCTGAACAATTAGGCGCCGATTCGAAGGGGCTATAGTCTGTAGTCTGGGAATAATATTTTTATGGCCAGTGGCGCGCATAAATCCCGGACAGCCGGCTTGTAATTCAAAATGGACAGAGGAACGTGCAACTCGAACTTAGTAACTCCCTGGATGGCTGGATGGCTGGATAGCTGAATAGCGACTGGGGGCATAATTTATCGTCCTGCTTGATTTGAGTGCATAAATTCCCTGCCAAACGCCTTGGCCTCGAATCCCATCGAATCTGCTCCTCAAAAGCTGCTCAATGAGCCGAAGATGCAGAACATTTTGTAAGGCGATGCGCTTTTAATGTGTTTATTGACTTTGCCCAGGAAATGGGTTGGATAAATGGACGGGTTTCGGGTGGTGTTGATGCGATGGGCCGACTGGGGCTGGAAAAGCTGAGGGATTAGGCCAATCAATCAAATGCTATCGAGTTAATTAAACAAGACGCTGCCGAAGGAGCCGAGTATTTGGGTCAACTGCTCCTGAGTCGTCTGTGCATATTTATTGCAGTAAAAATCGAAATAAATTCCAGGTACGTTCTAATGGCAAGGTGAAGTGTGTTTGTCAATTATAAGTGTTAATATATATGTATATGTGCTCTGTAATCCCCCTTCCGAGAACTGTAATTGCATATGAAACATGAAATTTCACTTAGATTGGCATGCAACTAATCTCCTTTTCCAGGATGTGGCCGAGTATGCATGGTACATTTAACCGTATTTTGTGAATTGCTTCGAAGGACGCAGCAGTCCATTTAAGAGAAGCTCTTGCACTCGGACAACTATACAAAAAACACAATAATAGAATAACACTCTATTGAATCTGTAGGTACATTAAAAATGCAGCTGAAACTTAATTAAATTTCCCAACTCGGTGAGGGGCCAGAACACGTACAATCAGAGCCATCCGGCCACATAAACTTCAATTACAAATTACAGAGAATGCAAACAAAGACAAGTGAATAGCCAGTTTGAATAATTCCATTGTACAATGGAAGATTGCTATGAATAAAATTATTCAAGAAATATTTGTGTAACAGACACCTACCAACTCTTTTTTGGAATCAATTTGATTATTACAAACAATTTTGTAGTCAAAAAGGAACAGTTTGAATTTTATTATTATAATTCATTAATTATTATTATAATTATAACTTAATAAATGTGAAAATCTTTAATTGCTTGATTTAAGAAGATTTATTCAATGACCTTTACATTAATCCCTTAAGATCTTGAAACAATCTACAACTGTATAAAATAAAACAAAATATTTCAATTTAATTATTAAAAACGGAATAATGAGGGGATTCCCTAAACTGTTGAATTGCTGAATTGTTGAATTTTGGTCAGCTGTTAATCAGCTGTTCCATACAAAACCAAGTTTCAGAAATTTCAGCAATTCAACAACCTCGAGGCTGTTGAAAATTTTGTTGAATCGTTGAAAACCAGAGTTGTCACCTTTTTTGTTAAAAGTCATGGCAACTCTGTCACATTTAAGTATCATAAGTACGCCATATTTACTTTAAATTCAAGTTAGACAGCTTATTTATAGTTATTCTTACCTTGCTAACAATTTTAAACAGTAACTAACTATAAAAAATCAAATTTTAGGTGTTTAAAGTTCTATGACCATTTAGGGTCGTTCCCTTAATTGCTGAAATTTCCTGTTGAATTTTCAACAATTCAGCAATTCAACAGTTTAGGGATTACCTTCAATATAAGAAATACTGTAGGAAATAATGGTATTTAAAATTTTTCCAGGCATAAAAATAATAGATAAGTCTATGGTTAAGAATACAAGCAATAGATCGGACTAGAAATTATCATGAAATTCAATTTTTCGGCAGGGACAGAAAAAAATAGTTATTTTTGACCTCTTGTTTTATTCTTTTCCAAAAGACAACTTTAGACAACTTTGTAGTAGGCATTTAAAAATGAAAATCAAAAAAATAGTTTTTCTTTTGTTTCGACTCTGTCAGTCAGTTACTCAATTAAATTTTTTCCAATCACATATTATTCAATCAAATACAATTTTATTTAATATTACTAAAGGACGACAACCCTGTTCCACAACTGACATGAATCGCCGGAAAACATTTTAACGCCTGATTTTCGTAAAGTTGCTCGATCTGATTGCCGTCCGAAAAATCGAAATAGTTCGCTTTTGATGTTTCGCTTCTACAAGTTGTACTCGTTGTACATGAACAACATGACCAGCGGGCTCACGTGGCCGCGGGAGTGGTGCCTGTGCGAGAAGCTTCCCCGGGCGGTGCTCCACATCCCGGTGAATCGTCATCTGCTCTGCGAGGTGTGCGGATTGGCCAGACGCCCGCAGGCTGGACTCGTTTCCTCCAGCGACGAGGATGCGGATGTGGTAGGCAAATACCAGAGGAAAACCCCGGAGCAACGTCAAGCGGAGGAGCCCAAAAAGGGGCAGGTGTCTCGGGTGAAGGTGGCCATAAGGGCAAAGAAACCCAGGGAGAAGCGGTGCTGCCGCACGAGCTGCGTCAAGTGTGGTGGCCTAGCCAGAGCTGAAGCAGGGCAGGAAGGTACTGGTGGACCCGAAGAGGCGAAGAGCAAGTTGTATTCGGGCCGTCACGGCTTTTACTCGAAGCCAAGGGGGATGCCCCGTCGTCAGCAGGAGCCCACGGCCCCGCCCCCTTCGTCGCCTTCTCCACCATCATCGCCACGGGTAGCATCTCACCCACCACCTCCTCCCGCCTCGGGGTCACCACCTAGCCTGGTGGCCATGGCCCATGACGTTTTCAACCGGACAAACCACCTGCGCCAGAACTATAGCCACTTATTTGTCAGTAACTTTATCCCCCTGCAGAGTCCCATCACGGATACCTTTGGAGGAGCTATTTCCAAGAGGAGCAGATGCACCTCTCCGCCGCCACGCAGCCACAGGAGTCGTCCGTTGCCACCACTCTCCAAGGTGCTAGTCAACAACCAAGAGCCGCTGGACGGCCGGGAGAAGGGCGGAGGCTTGGGTCGGACCAAGTCCAAGGATTCACTGGATATTGCTAGCGAGCTGGCCAGTCAGTTCTGCCCCTTCGAGCAATACGAAGGTCCTTCGGAGGACGCTCTCGTCGAGAACAGTGCTCGCCAGCTACTCCATCGACCCAAGTCGCTGTTCATCGAGCCACGCCAGGATTTGCCCAACAATCGCATCGAGTCCTTGAATTTGGAGCTAAGCGCTGGACGTCAATCGAATGAGGCAACGGAAAATCTACCTGGGATCTTCTACATGACAAAATCAGTACGCGAAAATTTAATCAGGACCATCAATCAAATCGGATTCGATGGCAGTACTTCAAGTAACAAGAGTTCCCTAACCAACTTAAATTACCATCCGCCAATTCATCAGCAAACCGTCCAAGAAACTCTTGCAGAGAAATACGAACGTCTTTCAGCTGAGAGATCCTCCATCATGAGCTCTATCATGGATCAACTTTTCAGCGTTCAAGCCGAAAGCTCCGAGGAGGACATAATCGACCTGACTCCTGAGCTGGAGGAACTCGATCTGACTTCAAGCAACCTGTTGCCCGAAAATCCTGAAACAGGTTCCTTGCTAAGTGATGTATCAACTGAACAGACTGTATTTTCCTCAAATAAAACAAAGCCCTATCAAGATTACACCAAACTCTTCTCAAAAACACTGAGCAATTCTAGCTGGGAGCGGGAATTCCATAAAGTAGACGACTCTTCACCAAACACTTCTGGAAAGGAATTGAAGTCAATATCTTTAAAGTGTGGTCGCTGCGGAAACGATAAGCGAAACTCAGAAGAGGTTCTTAAAAAAAATGCAGGATGTAGTAGAATTCCCAGAAAGCTGAATCAAATCAACATAAGTAAAAAAGAAGGGATTGCAATTAAGAAAATAGAAGATCATAAGAAAGTTGCAGAGGTGGATAGAGTGAAAGGAGGTATCCTAAAGCAAGGAGCTCGAGAAGAAATCCCAGGTCGAAACAATTTAATAAGGCAAAGAATTTGTCAGGCATCACAGCCGTGTAAAATACATCAATGTGTTAAAAATTTACACAACATTTTTCAAAGTGAAAAGAATATAATGGAAGGTCCACCCGTAATAAATGTGCGACCACGGAATAACACTTCCAAGAAACAAGAGGAATACTTAAAGAAGAAGGACCAAATTACACCCAATGATACGAATTTGGTCAGGACGAGAATACCAGTAAATAGTTTCAAAGTATGTAGATATAAAGAACCTTCCATTACCTGGGGTGTGGCGAAAACCTTTGAGATAATTTCCCATATGTGCCGAGAGATCCCCAAAATGCAGGTTGCTACCTTTGCAAGCGAGTTAGTGAATACCGGTAAAGTTATTTTTAGCTATATCAGGGAAAGTTTCGTTACGGATCAGCCCCCCATTTCTCTCTATGAATTTCGCCTGCCCGACATTAATCCTAACGAACTGCAATCTTATCGAGATCAGAGTAAAAATACAGATAAGGAAAGTGGAAGCGAAACACCGATTGCCCATTTAGCAACTCCCACGATTTCAAGTCTATCTATAAGACAACCTAAAAAACACACAAAACCTTGTCTACCCGTTTGGCCAGCCCACCCAATAAAATACCGAAGTCGTAAGATCCATTATGAAGAACTTGAATTATCGTTCAACACGCAAACTTCTGAAGGTCCTAATAACAATTTGCTGCATCAAAAGAACAAAGTGATTCGAAAGGAGAAAATATGTACCAGTATTTATGATGCTCAAAACTTTTCACAGGGTGATTTTTTGTTTGACACAAGTCCGGAGAAAGACACCAAGTCGAAACCGATTAGATTAATAAAAGCTAATTTGAATGATAACAGTTCTTCCCAGTCAGATGTTTTTGAGTCTCAATCCGAAGACGTGAAATGGGGTACTACAGATAATGAATTAGAAACTTCAAGAAAGGGAACAAATATGAAAATAGAAAACGCAGCCTGTAAAACGTGCAATGACAATTCCTTAGATATTCAAACTACAACAAAAGAACATAAAGAAATTTCAACTAATCGTTTAGAACAGGAAAAGCCATTTAAATCATATGGTTCTTCGAAACTAAGCTACGACATAAGGAAACAAATAGACAAGTCGATGCAACAGAAGCTCAAAAAAATGATGAGTAAACCAATAAAGCTGCTTAATTCGACGGAGGCTGGGTCAGTTGTCAAATTTTTGGAACCATTTACAAATAGATTAGGAGTTTCCGAAGAAAATAATCAAAGCGCTTTACAAAAAAGTTTCAAACTAAGCCCAGAAAAGGGACAAACGCACAATCGTGAAAATTCAGAAGATGATTCTTTAAATTATATTAAGAAGGCGCCTACCGCAGAAACCTTAAAAGAGTTTGGTAATCCCGAAAATATAAAAACTAAACATTCCGTTAAGAATGCAGAGATTGACTGTATATCAAGTAAATCAAATCATATTTTAAGTTTTCCAAAGACTTGTCATTCTGAAAAGAAAGACCTATCCCAAAAGCCCCTTCGTCTTATAACAAACATGTCCTCGTCAAGTGACTTTGACTCCAAATGCCTACATATGGGGTGTAGGTTAGAAAATGACTCTGATGCTGCCTCGGAACCAATAATGACTTATAGGACTACTGAATATGAAGGACTGCCTGCTCTGAACTGGCAACTAATCTCTATGGGCTCAGCTAAGCCAAAAGGAACCGTTGATGATATATCAGAATTAACGAGGGAAGAAGAATATGCCTGTCCTGTTTACAAGTGCGGAAATCATCTAAAATTAACAACATTTGCATCCCATTTCGAGCAGTTTCATCGCCACAAGACTTCAGCAAATGCATTACCTCAGGAGTATTGTCATCGAGTAGTGGAGGGATTACCAAAGCAGTTCTTCTTTGATGGCGATCTACTCACCAAAGGCAATTCTTTTGTGTCGCTTCTTTTGTACAGCAGTTTAAAAAAGGAGTCGTAAGTTATTAGCATTTTTCTGCACAGTTTTCTCATAAATAATCCCCAAACAGTTCTCATAGATCATTTCTAATTCGAGAATATCCACTGGCCCTATTAGCTGCTCCGCAAAAGGTGAATCATAAGCCTCCAACTGGCATTTTCTTCTGGCTGGTGGGTTATCACCTGTGCGCAAGGCTTGTCGTCAAGCTCACAGTTTACGATCCCTTGGAACAAGTTGGTAAGAGTAGGACTATAAGGCCACGAGATTTATCCCAGAACCAAGACCCTCGGGGGCTCTTTTCCGATTGTAAGGATCATCTGCTGATTACAGTTCCGTTTAAGAAGCAAAGAAGGTTTCAAATAAGTGTGGTGATCGATGAAAAGACGGAGTAATTGTAATAAGTAATAAAATCTGCAAATTTGTTGTAATCAAAAAAACGGTTATCATTTTATGGTAAAACACGTCCTATCCTCTATCCTAATCGGTACCACCACGAAAGACAATTAAAAGACGCCTTGTAAGTTGTATATTTTTTAATAAAACGTTCGAGCAAGAACTAAAAAACGCTCAATTATCTCTCACATCAGATCAGAATTGCCTAGCTTTATTTATATAATAGTTAATTGCGTGTTACACTACTAATTTCTTTAAGTTGTTAGTTCTCTTTAATTACATGTAGAGTAAATATTTATGCACACAAAGATGCATGCGCTCACTTCTACGTACTCGCTATGATTATTATCAATTGCAATCGTTTCTTGCACTCGCCCAGTGCTCCACTGTAAACATTTACAAACGTAGGATTAGAAATAAGTAATATTTAGTTTGTTTAACGGCTTGAGAAACTACGCGGAAAAACAAGGTCCAACTGCAGCCTAGAATTTCAAAATTCTATGGTTCAACTTAATATTGCAATTAGGAAATTTTGTGTCTCATATCTGCACGCCTCTTTCCAAATATGTATTGAATGGAAAACTTCAAACTTAAATTCAACTTAAAGCGGATTAGGAAAACATCGATCAAAAATTACGACATCGATCGTATTCTTTTGAGGGACAATAATTCGCTGTACTTGGAATCGTGTATGTGCTGATGTACTTGATGTGTGATTCTTGTTCTATTTCTTATCAATTAGCTAGATGTGGATCATTAAATATTAATATATATTGTGGTTTCTTCATCTTAGTTGCCAGCAACGTTTTGCACTTCACTTGAACTGATTATCTCGTAATCTTTACTGGAGCTCTCCGAATCCGATCCCGAGTTGCGTGGCGTTCTGAAAACAGAAGAAATTCGAAATTACTGAAAATCAAGTGAATTCATCAAAAATAAGTGTGGGACAATCGAAAAATGTTAAATCAAATGTATGGGATGCAAAACTTACTCTGCGAAAACGTAGAATTTTAATTTTTATTTACATCGTAACCAATTTAACATCACCTGTGGAATACCCGGCATTTCACCAGGAACAAATTCACCATGGGCCATGAAAATGAGTATTCTAAGAACCATCTACCAATAAAATGAGCCACCACAGATCACGAAACAAATGTATTTACAAGTGACATGCTCCGTAAACGAAATAAAATTGTTATGAACGCAAACGAAAAATAGGATTAATGCATTTTAATCATACAATATTATTTATTAAGGAACAGAGAGATTTACAATTAAAAGCTAGAGTTAATTGTTGCTTTGTATGGAAAACATAACTTACAAGCCGACGGAAATAAAACAAATCATAAATACAAATTCGAGCAATAAAGCAGGAATCCTTGTCATTACTGAGCGGACCCTTCTTACCCATCTTTGGAATCCTTGGGCTGCGTTTGCGGCTCCTCTTCCTCCACATCGTCCTCTTCGTACTCATCGGCTCCCACCTTGCGGCGCTTGCGGATCTCCATATCGGTGTCGTGTTCCTTGATGAGCTCGATTTTCTCTGGCTCTAGTGTGGAGACCTCGGCATCTACATCACCATCGCCATCGCCGTCAGCATCCCCATCCGCATCTACAGCTGTGTCCTCGGCATCGCTGTCCTTCTCCTTTTTCTTGTCCTTGGATTTCGATTTCTTGTCGGTCTTGGCGGACGAGTTATTGGCGTCACTGTTATAGTTGCTCTGTTTGGACGGGAGAATGGACTTGTTAAGCTGACAAGAAGTGAGAAATCAGTGGGAAGCAAACCTCGTAAAGCGGCCAGAAGGAGGCGAAGAAGCCCACATCCTCGGTCAGATTGGGGAAGATCCAGAAGTGCAGCTTTCCGCCGGTTAGTCCCCACACGATGATGAACACGATGAGTCGCACAATGGTCAGGGCCAGGATGAAGACAAGGAAGCCGGCTGCCGCAACGGACAGGTAGTAGACACCCTTGCGCAGCAGTGGAGGCCACAGGGGGAACAGACAGATGCCCACGGCGCCCAGGAGCAGGATGAAGCCGAATATCCAGTAGTGAAGTGGAATTGGATCGTAGATCCACACGTAGGCCTCGGAGCCGTCCACAAAGATCTGCTCGGGATGCATGTCCAGTCGGATCTTGCGCTTCTTCTTCTCCTTTTTCTCCTTCTCCTTTTCGTTCCCGGAGGCTCCTCCGTCGCCCTGGCCATTTTCGCCCTCCGGATCGGTGTCCTTCTTGTCGTCCTTCGCCTTTTCCTTCTCCTTCTCCTGATTCTTCTCCTTGTCCGCCTTCTTATCGCCACCCGACTTGCCCCTGATCTCCTCCAGCGTGACGGGCACCTTCTTGGCGCGATGGAAGAACTTGTGCTCCAGCATCACGTCCAGAAACTCGATCACCTGCTCCCGGGTGGTGAAGAGCGGGCTGCTGCCCTCGGCGAATTTGGATTTCATCAGGGCATCGATGGCCTTGCTGGAGGTGAAGTACTCGACGATGTGGCTCAGGAACTTGGTCTTCTTCGTCTTGACGTTCTTCTTCAGCCACTTGGCCACGTTCTTCTCGTCCTTCGAGGGCTTGTCCACCTTCTGGGCACCCGGTTCGGTGTATTCCTAAAAGGATGAGAAGGAAAAAGTCGGATATTTGGGTCAGAAACTCACTTTCACGATCGATTGGTTCGACGGGGGGAGGGGGGAGCTACAGGCGAATATAGGCCACGACACCAATTTCGTATTCGTCACCCTCAAGCCGTTCGGATGGCTTCATTATACGTGGGATTTTTCTCTAAATACCGTGCCATCGTCGAAGATTTCCTGCTCCTCTTGCTCCTCCTCGTAATAATCCTCCTCGCCGCTCATTTTGCGTGTTAAATTCTTATGTCGAACTTAATAAACAGAAAAACCAATCGGAATCGGCAGAGTTTTTCTTGGTCGTGACGTGTTGCACTCGCTCCGAGAGTCTAGAAAGTATTGAATCTTGACTCTGGTCAAACGAGCTGGCGATCACCACAACAAACAACACACGCTTACAGCAGTACATAGATAGTACCAGGGGCGGATTTGGAGTACACCTTGGGGGGTTTAATTATTTTTTATGTGGATAGTAGACTTTATAAGTAATACAATCATTTTAAGGATATTTTCCAAATCTCTGTGGGGGGTTTGATCAGTTAACCCCCCCTGGTCACCCGCCTCTGACGCGTACTCAAACTTTCCCCAACAACAACAAGCAGAGCAGCTGATAAGTGGGCCTGCACCTGACATGTGCGGGTAATAAGAGAGAGAGCGAGAGGCAGAGAGAGCACGCGCGGAAGAGTGAGATCGGCTTACAAGACGGGCTTACAGGGTTGCCAGACTAGCGATAGTTTACAAGCTCAGCTGTTCAATTTGTGGACACAAGTTAATTGACTGGAAAGTGAGTATGTAAACCCAAAATCCAGGCCCAGCTAAATACGCAGTCAAGACATTTTCCACAACACACACATCTAAATTTAGACCATTGCAGGCGGGGGGTGTTTTACGGGGTTGTCCAAGGGAGAACACAACCAGCATTGAACTTGCCCCCCACAAATAATCGTGCATATGAATGGCCCGTCTGATCTTGCATATCAGCGTTTCGCATTTCGAGTTTCTTCTTTTTTTTTCTGCAAACTCACGTTTTTTTCTCGTTTTCTATCAAAACAAAAAACAAACACTTTCGGCATGCCAATTGGACTGTGGCACCCACACACGCTCACCCCTAATAAAGGCTGTTAAATTGAAAAGGGGCTGCACTTACATCCTTGCGGCGACGGGTTCGCTTCTTTTCCGACATATCTGCTCAAGTGGGACGAACTGCTGACTCGAAATTGAATGTTTCAGTAATTTTGATAATAATTCTGCCACACACGCACCACATAAACATCCACGGTGGAGATGGCCAAAAGTCGATGTTTATGCGATACTATCGATGTTTTTTAGCGACTCGGTAAATCCGATTATTTCCCGGTAAAAAGGCACTAACGCCAAAACCTCAAAAGCAAAAAGGAACTAGTAATTTTGAACTCCTTTTCACTAGTTCTTTTTCCAATTAGGGATTTAACGATCATTAGTTCTGATTTACACTATTTTTAAGAATTTGAGGGTATTTAATTAATTTACTCTAATAAATAACAACATAGAATATCCTATTTTTCCATTATTATACTCTGTACTTTAAATTAACTTATCCCTTATCACAAAAAGAGGTTAAAAATTCCAACTCCACATGGGGCAAAGTCCAGGAATTCAATCTTAGGCAATTTAAAAATCTTCTGCACACCTGTACTCATCCTAATCCATTCAATAGACTACATTTTCTAGAAATCAGCAATTTCCGCAATCAGTTTAGCCATTCTGATCGAATATTATCCAATTACATATTAAATTCACTTACATTTTTCGTCATTGATACATTATCTGGTTTATTTTAGACAAGTAAATATAATTCAAAAATAGTTTGATTGCAGTCACACTTATTACATTTTATCTCCAGTTATATTATGCTATGTAGAGCAAATGTTCAGATTTCAATGCAAACTCAAACAATTTAATTTCCTTACATCCTCTATTAAAATTATCTTTTTATTAATCTTTGTTTTACAACAAAATACAGACTAAATAATAAGTAAAATATATTATTTATTATATATTCTTATTATTATTATTAATAATGACCCTCGCCAAGGGGTCGATCAAAGTTTACGCTATTTTGTTTGCATCCGGTTGTTGTAGTTTTGTTTTTGTGTCGATTGTGGTGTGTTCTGTTCCGTTTTCCGTTTCAGTTTGTGTCTCGTTTGTTGTATCAGGATGGAAAACTATAACTAAACCAATCTCTCGTTACCGCCACGCCAAATATTTTGCAATTTACTCTGTATGATCGTTTAGCTTACTCTTTATTCTTAGAAGAAATGTGTAAAATGTATACATGAAAATATAAGATTGGAGTAAATGCACAAAAAAAGGGGAGGTCGGGTCGATACATTTGGGGGCCCATGCTCCTACATTCAGGATTGTGTTTCACAAGTATGCTTTGTACATTTTATTCGGATGCAGTATTCTATACATTTACAATTTATGTATGCACATACGTTAAATGATATTTGGGAGGAAACACCTTACATACATAAGATCGGAAACACGGCGCCCTGCCCTTCCTCCTCTCTGGGATTGCGTTTCACCCGTGAAAGAATACAATAAAACACGCTAAAGACGTATAATGCACATTCCTTAAAGTGATCCCGGAAGGCGTGTGTTCTTCAACCGCCTGGCTTTGAACACACTCCCCCAGCACACTTCATTGGCCGCCGAGGTCAGACCGGGTAGACCTGATATTATAGTGGTCGGCAATTAAACGCTTCGTATGTGGGGAGATGGGGAAAGATACGAAAGGTTAGGATGACGCTGCCCATGGCAAGGACATACAAACGTGGCTGCCCACAAGTCACAAGTATTCCTTGCCATCGAACGTCTCTGTCAGTTTGGGTTGGTGGGTGGGTAAGTGAGGGTTATGCGTTTCTGTTGTGTTCTTTTGTTTGTCAGTGTTGGTTCTGTTCTGTTCGGTGTACGCTTTAAACTAAATGATAAAATATAGTTTAAACGTTAGTCGTGTTAACTAATTGTTAAAATCTGGATCTTACGAATACGGCGCTCGAATCGTGTTCACTGTAGCCCAAGCGCTTGGTGTGCTTGAACACCTCGTTGGTGATGCTCGTGACGGGCATGGACTGGTCCAGGTTCTCCGCCATGTTTAGCACCAAGCGCAAGTCGCGTTGCATGTGGCTCAAAGGCTGTTGTGGATTGAAATCGCCCTTGGCCATTTCTGAAAGGAATACAGACAGAAGACAATTTTAAGATAATGTTTCTAACATTTTTTGGTTGTAAAACTATTGTACAAGAACTTTTCCTACAGGCTTTAAGTAAATTACTGTTGGAAATTCAATTTCAGTTAGTCTTACCTTTGCCTTTAGCTAGCAGCATCGGGGATTTCATCGAAGTCAAATCGAAAATGTCTATGATGTCGTTCAAAGAAATTGAAAAACGATCAGCTGCAAAGAAAAAATATAAAATATTCATTAATATAAATTAAAACACTAAACAACATCCAAATAGCAAACTTACCAAGTGCTAACGCCTCAGCTAATCCGACCAGACTCACTCCCAAAATGGTTTGCAAAATTAAGTTTACTTTACAGGCATTCCCGATATCTGCTAGATGTGAACAAACGACAAATTTAATATATTGTCCTGAGGCAAAACTCATTGTACTAGGCTGTACTTACTCCCCAAGAAGAACGTGTTCTTCGCGATGGTCTTGAAGCAAGAGTGGCACTCCTCGAACACCGAACGATCTCCGCCAGCGAGAATGATGAGCATGCCATCGGCCGCCTCCTGGCGCGAGCCGTGAATTTGTGCCTCCAGATAGCGACCGTTGCACTGCTTGATCCCCTCACCAATGTCCAACGAGGTGTCCGGATCAATGGTAGACATTTCCACGTAGGCCTTATTGTTTAGGTCCTTCAACTGCAGAACGCCGCAGTTGCCAAAAACGAGCTGCACGTGAACAAGAGGAGCATATTAATTAGGGGAATTGAATAAGAGTTTCAAGATTATTTCTAGCCGTTCAGATAACCCATATATTATTTTTCCATTCCTTTGTATTCAAATTTCTTTTAAATTTATACAGTACAAAACAAAGTCGCTATGAAGAGGGAACCTATTTGAACCACGTATAGAGAAAAAAGGGAAAACGTATGACAAAAATGTTTAATGCTAATGGAATTTAAATTTATTGTAGGAATAAAGATTTTTGAATTCGAGTTTACTCGGTAGTTTGTATTGTGCTTCGGAAATTTGTTTGTTTCATTTTGGCGGATCTCAATAAATTGCCATAGATAAATATATTTAAATGTATAATTAATTTATTTGAATTTCAATACTATTTGTATGGCTGATTTTTAAAATTGTGGATATACCTCTTCGTTGTTTCTTTTCCTATGAAGAGTTATTCAAAGATGCAAAAAAATAAATGACTAATTGTAATTTAATCATTTGCCCCAGAATCAATATATGTATTTAAGACTTACATCCTTGGCGCCTTTGGGATCCGACACACAGCAAAAGATAACGTCGGCTGCCTCCACCACATCCATGGGAGTGTCTTTGACCTCGGCACCGGCCTCCGCAAATGGCTGGCACTATAAAGGGCGAATATCATGAGATTCACAATTAAAATTACTGAAAAAGAACACCTACCTTGTCTATAGTGCGGTTCCATACCACAACCTTGTGGCCCGTGTATATCAAGTCCTTGACTATGGTCGATCCCATCATGCCAAGACCCAGGAATCCGAAGGTCTGCTCGGAGGGCACGATCTCGCGATCGGCCAGCGTGTTGGAGCGCGAGCTCATGTCGATAACTTGTGTCTCTGGCCGCGTGACCACCGGACGGTCGAGCAGAGCAATTGCATTCGGAGCCCGCTTGGCCGCCAGTGAGGCCAATAGTGCGTCAGTCTCGACCCGACGTCTGGCCGTGGGCGTTGAGCTGGCAGCATCCGCATCCTGCGCTGCCTCCCCGGAAGCAGCCCTCCTACCTCGCTTGGCGTTCGATGTCCCACTGGGCGTCTGTTGGGCGGAGGTCCGCCGTTTCTGTGCTGACTTTGTCGCCGATCCCTTGGTCGACTTGACCGACGCGGCGGCCACGGACTTGGCCTTGGGCGTCCGCTTGCCACCTGCCTTCGTTGTGGTTGCCGGCGTCGTCGCTGGTGATGCCGAGGAATCCGCATTGACTTCCCCATCCAAGCCCTCGCCCTCTTCGGGGCTGCCCACCACATGGGCCACCACTCCATTGTTGCCATCGGCAGCTGCCTCGTCTCCCGCATTCTCCTCGCTGTCCAGGCCATCCCGGATCTTGTCAAAATCGGCTTCGGTGGCATGGTTGGGCTCCCCACAGCTTTTGTTCACCTGTGCGTCCACCTCGGCGGGGTCGTCAATGTACTTCTCGATATCCGTCATGGCGTGGCGGAAAGCAGCTGGCTTGCTCACCTTGGCCAGTTCATCCTTCCATGGCCCTTCGAAGGGCTTGATGTTGTTCTCCTCGATCCAGGCACTATTAAATGTTACACATGTTATTTCTGCTCAGTTGTGATCCTCTATGATTTACTTACAAATTTCTAGATCCAAAGAAGAACACGCATTTGGTATTCGCCCTGCGCTGCTGGCTAAGCAGATCAAGAGGTGGATCGACAATCTATGGATAGTAATGGTAATTAGAACCCACTATATTATACCTTCAGATTTTGACCGAGTTTAAAGTTCACTTTTCAAATTTAAAATAATAGATCCTAATTTGAATCACACGATAAATAGTATTAAAAAGGAAATTAAGATTTTTTAGATATTATTTTGTTTCTAAGATTATGAAACTAGAAAATAACTTTAAATATTTTAATTTAGCTTTTCTTTAAATTTAAATCCAAATGTGTTGTAATTTCCATAAAAATAGTTCACAGACCAATATCCAATTGGCATCTCAAAAGATATACAATAAGGATAAGGTATAAGGTATAACTACATAATTTAAACTTCTATTCAAGCGTTACTTTCACGAACGTTGTTAATATCCGCTTCAACAAAAATTTCCAAAAATGAGTGCTAATTAGTATGTAGATCATTAAAAAACAGGTTTTTAGCTTAAAAAAATATTAAAACCTAAGATAATTCACCAAATGCGACAGAACACGCTTTCTAACAAAGATTGTAAAATATCTCAAAATGCTCATTAAATCTGAATTGAGAAAGATCACTACCCTGAAATATCCTATCTCACACGATTAACTATGGAAATGCTTATATTACGATTTATCTTGATAAAAATCTGGCTTTTAACACGGATATTAGATAAGAACTCTTTAAAATGTGAACTTTTCCATCAAGGGAGATATTTCCATCGGGAGATATCCTTGGCAACGCCTGTTCGCTTCTCCCCCTCCTCCGCCGCCCACACATGCTGGCTGTACACGATCGAAAAGCTATAGTTCGTGGCCCCCGATAGCGGGGTCTCCAAAAACAAAAAAAAACAGACAATTTCCAGGCCGCCGGCAGCAACAACAAGGCAAAAGCAAAGTGTGCAAGTGCGTGGCTGTGGGCAGCGCGGCGGCAGAGACGCCGGCAGCGTTGAATCGAAAAGTACAGTCGAAAACAAACACAACAACATGGGCAGGCAGAGGAGGCGGCAGCGACGCGACGTCGACGCGGCGTAAACATTCCGATCGCTGATTGCCGCTGCTACTGCTTACCATTCCCGGCCACGGAGTGAAGCCCTTCATTTTGGCCCTGGAATAGAGGAGAAAATGCTATTAGGAAACTCATTTTGGGGACAGGGAAAAATCATATTGGCCGCGGGGAAAAAAAATGAAAAAAGGGCGCGCGCGCGAAAAAAGCGCCAACGCAGTGACGTCGACGTCGCCAGGCGGACTTTACACATGTAACTCCAAAAGCGCTCCACTTTCGAGGGATCTCCGTGGATAATGCTCTGCGTGGCGGTCGAAAAGCAGCGCTAATTGCCTTTTTTATGCACACTTCACTGCTCTTTTTTTGGAGCGCCAACCGTGCGCGATTGAGGTTATGTGTTTGCTTTGGTTTTCTTCTTCTCGCAGGGGCTTCTTGGAGCTCCGGAGGCACCCGAGATCCCGGTGGATCCCTCGTCCTTCCGCTTACCATATCAGATCCTTGGGTTTGTAAATAAATTTCTCCGCCGTATCGCCGCCCGAGAGCGACAGTTTTTTGTTCTTCGACATTATGTTGTCCAGGCGTATGTTGAACTTGGTTATTTTGCTGGCTTGGGCGGACGGAGCACACGAACTAGTATATGTACTCAAGGAAGTACAATAAGCACAAGTCTCGGCGTCTGGGTTCGTTGAATTTCAGAGATTTTTACTAGCAGGCCACCCGTATTTTTCTTTTTTTTTCGCTTTGTGTGTGTGATGCGCTGCCGAACCGATAGTATTTGCTCGGTGAATACGATAGCTGGCGGGCGCCATTTTGGCTGGCTATCGGCTAGTGTTGCAAAGCGACGGCATTGTCACGTCACACAAAAGGGCTGCCAACCTGGCAGGAATTCTAGTTTCAATACGAATCTAGTTCCTATTTGCATTAAGGGTTATTTATTAGTTTCAAATTATATTCCAAATGTAAATTAGTTTATTTAGCTATTGCTATTTTATTGAATATTTGTAAAGAAACCTAGATAAAGATGAAATGAAAAATGAACTAGTTCCTTTTGGTGCACAATTTATATCTACAAGAATTTAACATAATTGCCACGAATTTTTATACTTTTCAAGTAATGGTTTTAATAAAAATGTAATTATATCGGGATATTATATTGGGAGGACGGTTTAAAAACCGTTAACCCTTAATTATGTTTTATGGACAGCCCTATATGCAAAACGGATCATTCTTAAAAAAATGTACATAAATATTTAGAATTATTCATATATTTATTTTTAAATTATTTTTATTTTATAAAATTTTGTATATTTATAATGTGTGTGACCTATTAATCTTTGTGTTTCTGAGCTAAAAAACCAAAAAGGCTCGCAAAGACCTTTCACTTAACCGCAAGTATAAAGTGCCGCTCTAAGCCGCAAAATAAATTACCACACGTCCACCCCCAACTCCAATTTTCCCTGATACTCAACACTCAACCATATAATCCTCACAAATATGAAACAATCAAATAAAAAAGGAATAAAAGGCAAATGCTGCAGGGGTTGCGGGGGACATGCGACAACCCTGCTCGGTCAAACTTTTATGGGCGACCTGGTGCCTGGCAAACAAAGGGGAAAAAGGAAAAATTGTAACCGTTAAAGGGGTAAAAAGTTGCATTTTCGTTAGGAAAGAAACCGTACTATTGGGCTGAATAACGGCTGGCGTTTTGTTTTGCAATTAGCAGGCGCGGGATGGGCGAAAAGGATTTATCGGGACCAGATTGCCATCAATTATTTGGGAAAATATGTTTTGCTAATTTACGTTGTTGGCACATGGGTACATGTATGTATATGTGAATAAAAATAGTTGATTATTAAGAACTTTTAGAGTATATTCATATGTAGGTTGCAATCTAAATAGTCTAAAACGTCGTGACCGTTTTCGATCAGAGTTTCTTTAAATTTGAAAAATTACTGGTCAGTAAATCAGGGATGATATCGATCTTCTTGGTACCTGCAAAGTTTGCTACTTCGATACATTTCCAAGCAATTCCTCTTTTTCGCGCTTCTTTTCATTTTCTTATAGCTAATGTACATACAAATTCAGGTTGAATTCTTTAATTTGAAAGATATAATTAATGTCTAATGGTTTGCAGTCAAGTAAGTAAAGAAATAAATACACGAAGAACATTGTACATAAATATATTATGGTTTTTTATTTCTAGCCAAAGGAGGCTCAAATTTCCAGTTCTTCATCGAGTTTGTTTACGCCAATCCAATTGCGCTGACACTTTAAAAAGGGCCCTTCTTTGTTTACCAGTGAGTATGTATACATACATATTTTTGTGAGAGTCTGTTTGAGAATTGGAAGTACTTTGCCTATTGGAAGTCAGTCGGTTTATCACTTCTAACTTGGACTGTCGATGCAAAATAATATCAAAATAACTAATCTTAAACTATTGATTCCAGTGCTGAAGTAATTCCTCTTGCAAAAGTAAGTTAATCAAAATGGAAGTATTTAGTATTCGACCTTCCAAACTTGATGTTATTATATATTATATGTTTATATTATTATTATTCATATTTATTTATTATTATTATTATTATTTTTTATTATTATTATTTATTTATTATTATTATATATATATTTTTTTCATTAATACGATAACATTTTCTATTATATTTTCAGTCTTCAAGTTTTGTTAGACGGGACTAATTCCATTCCTGGTTCAAGTGAGTATACCCAATATATATATTATTTACTGCATTTCAAAAGGTTTATTCGATCGGTTCCTGATGATCCGATTTACATATTCAATGCCCTGCATTACTATGTGTTTTTTTTATCATGACCATCCTTTTTTTGAGCTATAATTTAGGGTTGTTCGAGATTCTTATCGTCGACTAATCCGCGATTTACTCGAGCACATGTTAAATTAACTGAAATAATGTATAGCGATTGCCTTGCATTTATATAAATAAATCGGCTTAGAACATCTCGGGCATTTAAAGTGTTGATAAAACAACAACTTGGAGCACGCGCCACTGCCGATTGTGGAGCACCACTTGCCACTTGCCTCACCCAAAGGATGTGGATGTGGACGGGGGAGGAGCCACTGCAGCAGGATCTAGTGCAGCGCAAACAAACAGCAAATAGGCACAAGGACCTCCTTACTTGCGGCTTAGCCAGTTGCTTTGTTTTGCCATTTGGAAGCTGCAGTTGCCGCATTTGCTTTCGCTTTTCCCCAACTTAAATTAGCTAATTTACTCCCTACTAAATCACAATCCGAATCCACAAATTTAATCCTGCGGCTGGTTTCACAATTTTTGGCTCGCTTTGGGCAAAGTTTCTGACGCGTGGAAATCGCAGCGATTTTCACATGAGTGCACAGGGAAATCGTAGCGCGACTTTAAGCTCAAGTTTATTTAAACAGGCGATTTTAAGATAGAATTTAATACATACTTACTTTCATATGTAAATGCTAAACACATTAAATTGAGTTTCTAATATAGGAATATTTTTTTTCGGTTTAAATATAGGAAAAATGGAACCACAACAGGGTCCTGGCCAAGGAAAACCCTTAATGGAACTAGTGGCTAGTAGTTTATCCCCCCAAAACGCCGAGAAGCTCGCTGTTAATTCCACGGAGCCCAAACATTTATCCTCGAAAAATATGGAGCCATTAAACGCAACGCTAACGACCGGTACTAAGAGATCGCCCCTAACCCATCCGGCGATTCAGCACCAAAAGTTGGATGTGTTACTCCAGAATCGTAACCCCTACATCATACCGGAAACCGGAAAAGTCCTGAGCAAGATTCAAAGCATCAGCGACAATTCCGTGCAAACAGCCCTCGTTACTGGGTTAAAGCAGAATTATAAGGAAATAACTGAAAAAATGAACCTATTAGCAATTAATAGTGAACCGGAAATGAAATTCGTAGGAACGGAAAATCTTTCAAGTTGTTTCTCAGAACTAAAGCCATCAGCAAATACGCAAAAATCTGAGCCACAAAACCATGGATGTGTTTCTCTCCCACCGAAATCACTTGTACCAAAGGATTCGGAATCACTATCACTATCAATCACTGACCATCTTCATCCATCATCTTCAGTAAACACCACAACTTGCTCAGATAAGAGTGAATTATCTAAGCTATCAAAAACTTTTTCGCCCGTACCTTCACATGAAAATTCAAATGAACAATTGAATACTCGATCAGTAACCTTTTCCATGGATAAATTGGATCAGATATTTAATGACATGCTTGGCAAGACATCCGTTGGCAGCTTGATGTCGAGAAGTGGAAATTACAAATCGAATCCAAGTACTTCAGCATCAACAAGGAATTTAGGGAAGAAAGCTGAGTCCCCCCTAAATATCCCAGTTAATAAGTTGAATGGTTCTTTAGCCCATTTAGTGCTGGCACATAGCCTCGAGCCAGTGAATCCTGTAAGCAGTTATAGGGAGTTACATTTGTGCAAGGAAATCCAGATGACCATGAATGACATGAACTTTCACTCGCCACTCCCCACGCAAATGTATGCTTGGCCGCATCTCGAGCAGGGCGGATCCCTAGTACTGGTGAATGGCTCTGGAACGGGTCGCTCTTGGAGTTATCTTCCCGTACTCTGCTCCTCGGTAGTGCGTTCCTTGCAAAGTTCTGCAACCACTCTTGAGGATCGGATGGCTCCAGGTCCTCTGGCATTGCTGGTAGTGGATTCGGTAGAGAATGCCTTAAAATTGACTTCACATTGCGACTTTCTGATGAGGGACTACAACACCGAGCTCCCGCAGGTGGTCAATACACATGCCCATTCCACAACCGATGTTTATCTGATGCTGCTCAACTCGTGTGGTGTTTTGGTCACCACGTTGGCGCATTTGTTGGACGTATTGGACAATGGATTAACCCTAGTGGATCCGACTAGACTGAAATTCCTAATCTTCGATGACTTCGATCGCATGCGCTTGGGGAATCCACGGCTCCTGGACGAAGTACTACAGAAAGTTTATGCCATGGGTTGTTTAACCATGCAGTTGGTCCTGGTAGCTCAGGAATGGCATGCGGAGAGATTCAAGAAACTCATAAGGCGAACTATAAAACCACTTGTCCTCTTCGGTGATTTTTTCGAGGCTGCTTTGTACGGAGGTCTCAAAATGAAAATTATTCTTCAAAACTCCACCCTGAAGAACAGACAGCTTCTCGATATCCTGGCGGCGCAGGAAGGTCCGAGGAAGCGCACAATGATATACTGCAAAAGTCATACAGAGCTGGAGAATCTGAAAATGTTTCTAACCGAAGCCGGACATGAATGTGTTGGCATTTTAAGAGCACAAAATCAGGTGAGTTCTTTTAAAGAATAATATAATTGTTAGTAACTTAAATATTAACTCGAAAAAACGCTTTCAGGAACCACACGAGCTGATGCTGGTCAGCGATAACCTGCTGCCGGAACAGCTGCTTGTGAGGAACATCGAGCTGCTCATCCACTTTAGTCTTCCGGAGTCCTGGCTCAGATTTGCCGCTCGATTCTATACCATGGCAGGCAACATTCGTAATTTATTTACAACACCTCCGGGAATCGAGCGACCACCCTTGGTCACCTATTTAATGCTGGACGAGAGGAACTCCAACGAGTGGCCCCGCACCATGAAATTCCTTCACGATCATGGCATCGCCACGAACGAATTGAACTCCCAATTTATGTCCCTCAGCCAGCAGACAATGGATGAGAGTATTCCCTACTGTCCATACCTACTGAGCAGCGTTGATTGCAATCGGAGGCAGTGTAATAGGCGACATCACTACACTAAGTCTGATCTTCCTCAGCCTGGAAATCCACTTCAGCAAACCGGGACGGTAATTCGCTGCAAGTTGTACAAAGCCTACAACCCCGTTCACATGGCCGTCTGGCCCATGAAGTATAAGTCCAAGGACTCGAGCAGCTGGATGGAAGTGCCATATCCTTCCAATCCAACGACATTATTGCTCAGAATGAGCATGGGAGTGCCGCAGGAGGTACATAAAACATATAATCTAAACGATGTTTGCTTTGTTTTCTATGAGGAAACCTGGAGGAGGGTGAGGATTGTGGACATCCCCTCCGGACCTCAGGTCACTGTGCAATTCATGGATCATGGCAGTGAGATAGTGCAGGTTAAGCCAAGTGAGTTGCGACAGTGTCCGGAGAAGTTTAGATCCCTACCAGCTCTGACCATGGATATTCGTTTGTCTGGATTGGTTCCAGCTGGAGAAGGAGGCAAGTGGTCGGCAGATGCCATTCAATGGGTCCAGCAAAGCTTTGGTGCCGTTGACGGACGGGTAATGCAGATATCCGTTGACTTCGCCATTCTGGATGTGGTCTATGTCAAGGAAGTTTCTTTAATTGAGGAGTGCCCAACAATGCTAACGAGTGTATACAAAATCTTTTTGCGTAAGGAACTGCTTCGTCAAGGATTCGCCAAAATAGACTGCTCAAGGATCCCAGAATTAAGAGTTCTGCTCGAGCAGCAAAAACAGAATATGAAAGAGCTGGAAGCCAATAAGGAAAACATTGGTTTTGGAAAGAAGAATACCGAATTGGAGGATCTTACAATTGATCTTACTTCTCCAAGGAAGAAATGCACAGAGATGGTGGATGAAAATGACTTAGTAAACACAGGAAAAGCTGGGAACAAAAAGAAACTACCCTCAGATCAAATAGAAGGTAGAGTTGACGAAGTATCCAAAGAAAATACTTGTAAAGATGGAGTTCAGGGCGATGACAAAAAATCAGGAGAGGAAAAACGAATTCAAATCGAGCCACCAATCGACAGTTCTACAGCATTATTAAACACCCTGATTAACGAGTTAAACACTACGAGTCCTTCAAAGAAACAAGACACCCAACAATTTATACACAACCTTGTGCACGCAGAAGATAACCAGGAAATCCCCTACAGGAAGTCCTGTTTAGGAGAGTTAAAACTGGACAAAACACTTGCAGTTGCTCCCCAAGAGCCTTCGAAGGAACAAGTATTGCAGTCCTTGAACTGCGCTTCAAAATCTGGAGAGGTAGTGCATCCCAGAGTTAGATGGTACCAGACCCAAACCCATATTGAGCTAATCATTGAACAGCAGGTGCCAGAGTATAAGCTCATTCTAGAAGGGAATACTTTGATTTATAATGTGACGACAACTACACCTTCTCAACGATGCATTCTGAATCTGCTGGGTGAGGTTAGGATCGAGACGGAGAAGCAACATGGCTACAACCTACATGCCAAGTTGGCCAAGGTTGGTTTATTGATCAATTGGCCAACTCTTTTAAGCTCGCTCTATGCCCAACAACATTCCCACTGGCTGATCTACGATACTGAACGTGCTCAAGGACCTCCACTGTCAATGGGTCTGGCCCTTTGGGATGGGTATTTGACTTACGGGAATAGAAATAACTACTCCGATCCCGAGGAAGATGAATTCAATTCTGCTCCGGAGCTCTTCAGAGAGCCGGGAGTGGAATATTGCGACTTGGACTCTACTTTATATGAAGATTTTTAGGGTTGCCACACATATTTTCATTATCCCTTCAGCTATTCAACTAGAATTTCTATCATATGTTTTTGTTAATATTAAAAAAAAAGTTGCTCTAAAAAATGGTTTATGTTTCAAATGTCTCATAAAAATATTGCATTATGGTGTAGTTTTTTTTAGTGCATATCCCAGGGCTGGGTTGGAAAATTATCGAGCAAATAGTGGCAATTGTTACGATATCGTAAGCACGTAATTTACTATTCTGTTGTATTTTTATTAAGATAAGTTTATAAGAAATATATGTTACCAAATAACTTAAGAACTCCCCAAAAGCATTGAACTTGCATTGCTTTAACTGACTTTGCTCAGTGCATTTGCTGCGTTACTCAACACTGAAACGAAGGATTACAATACTGGACCGTCTTGCCCTCGTTGCTATCTTGATCTAGTTTATTTGTCTTTCTATGTTTTGTTTCGATCGAGGGATGTCATCGCGAAAGGAGAAGCGAGATTCCCGCTACTGGAGCAAACAGGCAGCCACTTTGCCCGACTACTTAACTCCGGATCAGCAGGAACAGGATCTGGAGCAGCTGCAGCATCGGGCGTCGATCCTGTGGTCGCCGCAACTGCTGGAGAGCGACGAAAAGGATGTGCGCGAATACCTGGACCGCGCTGCCAGCCGCTACAACATCGAGGAGGAGCAGGCCCTGTTCATCCTGCGACGCCACGGATTCGACCTGCCCTTGGCCCGTCGGCGTCTGCAGAAGTTTGAGACAGCTCGAGGATGTCGCTATCATCGCTGGAAGGCCCAGGATCTCGTCCGACTCTCGAAGGCCTTCGATCGATTCGGCGCCGACTTCGCCAAGGTCCGGGAGCAGTTACCCCACTTTCCTTTGGCAGAACTACGGCTGTATTTTTACTTCATGTACTCGAAGGTTAAGGATCCAGAGGACCAACGAATCATACATTGAATGTGCCCCACAAACTGATTTTGATCATATAGAAGATTTTATGTTCCTTGTTGCTAACAGTCCAATCTAGCATAAGCTCTTTATCTTTAACTTCTCATAAAACATCTTGAATGTTAGTTATTGTTAGATTAAATAACAAGTAAGATCCCCGGCATCCAAAGTTCCACTAATGACAAACCGAAATGTACTACCAGCATGGTGATTGAAACGATACCTGAATGCCTTGAATATTAATT
This sequence comes from Drosophila prostipennis, assembly GCA_037075205.1. NCBI lineage: Eukaryota > Metazoa > Arthropoda > Insecta > Diptera > Drosophilidae > Drosophila > Drosophila prostipennis. The sequence goes on along the minus strand of JBAMCJ010002255.1, from coordinate 177,448 downwards.
ACACTTTAACCAATTCAGATAATTTTTATGGAGCATGAATATCTCACTTTTTTTGTTAATCTAATACTATAAACGTTGTTTAAAATAATAAGTCTCTGCGTTGAATGAACATGTCTTTATTTTGATACACCATATATTTGCAGTATTACTTTAGGCTTACATCTATGGATTACCAAGCGTGTTTATCACTAAGTAAATATAACTAATTTAATACATATGCATATACGTTGGTATCGACTTCTGAGCCTTAGGTCCTAACATTTACAGGAATAGCTTAGATATGCCTAGTAATACGTCTATGTGGACTATATACAAATTAAAAGCTAAAAGTAAACAAAAATCTTTGAAAATCCATTGAAAATGGAAGGTGTATAAATGAACTTTGAAACAAATGGTCTGGAAATATAATGTAATAAATGGTCTAAGTAAATGCAGATAAATTTCTTTCAGTCTAGTTTTTGGTTTATAAAAAGCAAAGATAACTTGAAACTTGAAAATAAAGATTTCTCATTAAAGAGTTCTTAAAAAATGAAATTGAAACATAAATGTTTGCAATCGGAAGATGTGGACAAAACAATAAGGAGTATTTTAAAGGAGGCAACAGCTTAGGTAAATGCTGTCTGTATCTTTCAGTCTAGATCACCTACATCCGTTTAGTCTAGTAAGCATTTGCCTTTATTACTTCCTTAAGACTAAATCTTCTGTGCTCGATCGCATCGTTGTCTGCTAGGTGTGAGTTCCTCGTCGCGTTGGCTCCGAATAATACAATGTGGCTATGCTGCGTCTATCTAAACTAGGACTAAGCTAGACTATGGGCTGAGACTTGCGTACAGTTCCTTTGGATGCGATGCCCGACTACGACTAAAACAAACTGCTCTGCTTGGCTAGGCTGCAGCGGTGCAGGGTCATGGTGCCTCCGGGCTGGAGGGCGAGGGCGTGAATCCCTGGCGGGGGCGTGGTCACCGGACCCCATGACAGCCGCTTTCAGTTGGGCCTCAGCGGCAGCATTCCGTAATGTTGCTGCTGCTGCTGTTGCTGTTGCATCATCATCTGTTGCTGTTGCTGCTGCTGTTGTTGCTGCTGTTGCTGCTGCTGGGTGGCCACCGCTGGTCCCTGCGAGGTTGTGTAGGTCACGGCACAGGCTGCCGGCTGGGATACCACCACTGGAGCACTCACCTTTCGCTCCGACTGGGTGCGAATGGGTTGCGGGTGGGCTGCATTTGGCTGAGGGGGCGGGGCATACATCAGCATGGGCGGCGGCGGAGGCGATGGCTCCACGCTGGGATGACGAGCGGGAGGAGTGACGGCCGAGCCATGATACGATCCGTACGAGCTGTCGTCCGATTGAGCCGACTGTCCGCGATTCCTGGGTCCCGTCACGCCGTACAGCTGCTGTGGATCCCGTCGGTCGTACTTGTGACTGCCGTCCATGGGCGTGGGATTCGTCCGGGTGCCGTAGACGGGCTGGAAGCCCTGCGGTTGCTGCTGCGGATCGACCATCATTTGCGGCGGAGGCTGCAGCTGTTGCGGCTGCATATTGGGCTGTTGCTGCTGCTGCTGCTGCTGGAGTTGCTGTTGCTGGATCGGCTGTTGCTGTCCTCTCATCGAACCCCTCATTCCGTAGATGCTCTCGCTGCGCTGCTGCATCTGATTCTGGACATTCTGGTTCTGCAGGTGGGAGGATTGCGGAGCAGGAGCCACCTGTTGCTGTTGCTGCTGCTGTTGTTGCTGCTGTTGCTGTTGCTGCTGCTGGGTGCGCATGGGATAGAGACTCTGGGCGGGGACCAGAGGACCTGGACGCGGCACAATGTCTCTGTTAATGGCCGTGTTGCTCTTGGCGTAGACGGATTGCGAGCGATTCAGGTTGCTCCTGGTGAGAGTGGGCGAGCGGCAGTAGAGGGAGCGGGTTCCACCGTACAGTGGCTCCTGCTGCTGCTCGTACTTCGAGGAGAGCGGCGGGGCGGTGTACAGGTTCTGGCAGTAGTTGCCCTGTCCATTGGCATTGGCCACCACGCCGGTCATCTGGCCCATATTTGCGGCCTGATGCTGGCCACTTCCGACCGCCTGCTGACCTCCGCCGGCGTTGCCATTGCCGTTGGACTGACCGCCGCGCGGATAGGTGCCCTGCGACTGCTGGTACTTGCTGGGCTTCTCCATGTCCATGTCGTAGTTCAGCTCGTCCTCCGAGTGAATCGAGCTGGAGTCGTTGTCGATGCTGCCCTTGGCGTGGCGCAGGCTGCGGCGCGAGTTGAAGATGTACTCGTAGACCAGGCCAGAGGCCATGCCGCCCACCAGGGGACCGAACCAGTAGACCCAGTGGTTGTCCCATTTGTTCAGCACAAACGAGGGACCCAGGGAGCGGGCTGGATTCAGGTAGGGCATCTGCAAGGAACAAGGATTGGTTAGTTGACTGTGTTGCAAAATGGAAACGGGAAAGGCATTTCAGGGGCTGCATAAGTCAGCAGTTAAGCTTTAGCTTGTTGAAGTACTCTTCTTCTGTGATTTTATATCAAAGGATACTTGGGGAAAAAGTTGAGAAACTATGCAAAAGGCATTTTATGTCAGAGGATAAATTGTTTAAGCAGTTTTAAAGAGTGTGTCTCTCATGTTGATAGGTTGTTGGTAATACACAGAAAAAAATTGACAAATGATCACATTGATATGTGCTGCTCAATTTTATATTTTTTAAAGATTTTGTTTTTCATATCATTTTGAAACAATGCAAAAGGCATTTTATGTCAGAGGCTAGTTGAGGATAAATTGTTTAAAAAGTTTTAAAGAAGGTGACTTTTATGTTGATAGGTTGTTGATAATACACAGAAAAAAATTGAAAAAAGATCAGATTGATATGTGCTGGTCAATTTTATATTTTTTAAAGATCAAGTTAGTCATATCATTTTGATATGAATAATAATTATGTATATATTTTTTATACCCGTTACTCGTAGAGTAAAAGGGTATATTGTATTCGTGCAAAAGTATGTAACAGGGAGAAGGAAGCGTTTCCGACCCTATAAAGTATATATATTCTTGGTCAGGGTCACTAGCCGAGTCGATATAGCCATGTCCGTCTGTCCGTCTGTCCGTCTGTCCGTCTGTCCGTCTGTCCGTCTGTCCGTCTGTCTGTCCGTATGAACGCTGAGATCTCGGAAACTATAAAAGCTAGAGGATTGGCATTTGGCATGAAGATTCTTGGAGTTCCTACGCAGCGCAAGTTTATTTCAAGAAGGTGCCACGCCCCCTGTAACGCCCACTATAGCTTATATACGATTTTAAAAATTTTAATATTTCGGAAATGTAAAAATGCAGTTTTGTTGTGTTTATCAATACCTATCGAAATGTAGAAGAAATTTTTTAAATCGGACCATTCGTTAAAAAGTTATTGCTGATCAAAGTTTATATCTCCCTCGCACTCCCTTTAGCCGAGTGACGGGTATTAGATAGTCGGGACACAAACCCGACTATAGCGTTCTCTCTTGTTTTTATTATCATTTGTTCAAAAAATACGATTTTTGGTATTTTATATGATATTAAAAAATATGAAGTTGATATGATTGAATTATAAAATTGACATAAATCATATCGGCTTTTTATTGATATGAAATAAGGTAGAATTGACCTATTTCATATCGAATTTTTGTTCTGTGTTAATCAGATATAATTTGTAGTGGTTGACTAGTAAATTCCTCGAAAAATGTCTCTAAACCCTTAATGACCCTAAGAACTGCAAATCGATGCGGCGTAACTCAATCCGCAGTCGATATAAACTTGACTTTAATCGGTTCCCCTCGAGAGCTTAGCCAAGTCATCGCATCTCCTTTGAATCCCCGCCACAAAACCGTCCGTTATGCCAACAATGCAGCTCAAGTCCTGGGAGTCCGTGTGCTAAATTAATTATCTCCTCCAACCCCGCTGGACCCTCCACCGTCCAGCATCCCACGATTAAAGTCTCTCTACCTGGGAACCCAGTTTATCTCGTCCGCTGTTGTCATGCTGCGATTTTGCACCATCAAAATGACAGAGTCAAAGTCGGCAGGTGCGTTATTTCGGTCTCAGTTGTTTGTTTTCGGCTGCGTTTCGGTTTCAGTTTCGTTTTTGGCGGGTTCTGGTTTTCAGATTTTCGTATTTCTGATTTCTGCCCAAGAATGCCGGGCCTTGGAATTCAACTCAGGTGAAGCGAAGTCAACTCAACTTACCGACACAAAGCAGCAGGCGCTGTAGGCACAGCCAATCGAGGCGGCCGAGTTGCCCATGAACCTCTTCATGGGATCCGTGGATACGAAATAGCACAGAACCACCAGAAAGGTGAGGATGAATTCCACGCCGAACCGTTCCCAGGCAGCCAGAGCAGCGCTCTGCGAGATGGCGGCCTGCAGATTTCCCTGGTATCCTGGCACAGTTACGCTGTAAAATGAAATGAGCAGAGAAATGAGTAAATTTAATGGTGACAATAAACTTTACTTAAAGGTCAGGAAGCATTTATAAGGCATCCGCTAAAAGAGTTTAGGATTATAAGAATAAATAATATTCGATGGCACATTTTTATTTTTATTTAATTGGGGGTTTTTACCTTTATTTTACTACCCTGACAACCCCTTTAATCTGCTCTCACACTTGAACTGCCTCAACATCATTTAGATTGTCAGAGTTTCAATTACCCGAGTTGCCAAATGAGTTTGAAGCTTTGCGATTTATGGGCAAACTCAACTGCCGAATAATTTGTTTCCTGATTCGAATGCAAAGTTCGTCGGGAGCCTCATATATTGCGATGCTCAGGAATTTGATTGTTGTCACAGGCAAGATAACATTTTGCATGGCGTTTTGCGGAGCTGGGTAAATATTTTCCTAGCTCTACCGCATACTATACTTTGCCTTTACCTGTGGCAGAGAACCACTCAAACACCTAACCGCCCACTTTGAAAATCCGGAAATAAATGCTTTCGGAATGCACTTAAAAGTACTTGGGCAAATAGAAAGCCTGGCAATGGGAAATTGCTCCGAGATCCGGCTGCCGTCGGTCGGGATTGGGGATTGAGGTGAGAAGTGGGGCTTAGTGGGCATTAGGAGGCACTAATCCCCGGCACAATGAGTTCCACAGCTGCCACTGAACGTTGATTAAAGTTTGATCGCTTTGGAAAAACAGTTTCCCCCTTGGGGCGGACTTGAAAGTAACCCTTGTTTGCTCATAAATCTATAAAGTGCTAATTTCACAGGACCAAAAACCACTAGTCCACACGGATAAACAAACACTCCGTTCGGGGAGGAAGCAACTAAGTAGCCGGAAATGGCAGAATGTTGGGCGGCTTTCAGCAGTTCTTCCTGTGCAAATTGTTTTTGCGGAATAAAAAATGCCAAAAGAAACTTGGAGCTGCGAACAGGAATCGTTATCCTTATCCACATCCACATTCTCATCCTTATCCCCAAGTGGAGGCCACCGCGTTTCCGGGTGAAAGGCAAACTGCGGATTGCCATGTGCCATTTGCAACGCTCTCGGTTTGGTTTGCCTTTCGGTCTTGTCTGGCTTGTGGTTGCCTTTCTGACTCCCTGGGATGTTGGGCATGGGAATTCAGGCTTCCCAATGAGACCCCCAAATTAAATTATGCCACAAAATCACTAAATGCATTGCTGTATTGCACTTGATTTAAAGCGAACTAAATTTTATGGCAAAATATCTACCAAGTTTTATTTATTTAATCCTACAACTTTCACAATAAATATTGATCCCAATTTGAAAAGTATATATAGGTTCATCAAATACAAAAGTTCACTTGTTGACCCCGTTTCCCAGGTGTTGTTTGAATGTCGGCGACATAACTGTATAACTGGACCACCTGTGCAGGATTTAAATGGGGAATGGGCAGCAGGATGCAGGGGCCAAGTGAAGGCGACCGGAAACACTGGCAGGATGCTATTTCCAAGCCAAGTGCGATAAGCCAGGCGGAGAGTAGCAAATAATAATGGGGGAACGGCAGGCACTGCCGAACGGATTCGGATTCAGTAATTGAATTGCCCATGTGACACGAATTGATTACGATTTCGATTTCTAAAAACCATCCCTCTTCATCGGCAGGAAGTGCATTTCCATGCTAGATCCAAATCAACTGGCACACAAGGAGAATAAATGATAAAGTTAAGAAATTTTAAAGTGAAATCAACAGGTTCTAGAACTTGGCTAAAGACTAGAGAAATCTGAGTCTTAGAAATTCATTCAATATGGTAATATACGGAAATTATAGATCAATGATTGATTGAATATGAGAGAAGGAATGAGATATTTCAATTATAATTATTTTTGTAGGATTTGTAATAACTTGAATGAAAAAGATTTTATGAAAACTATATTATAATTAATGTTAAAGTTGTATAATATGTTGTTTTAATTATTAGAAGGCAGTTATAATCACTAATCCACTTATGGTTTAATAAAAAGAGGGATGTTAAACAAAGGAATTTTATATTTAATCCGATGTCCCATGTGAAAACTGACTATCATTGGATGCTAAAAGAGTATACTATCTTCTCATTAATACACTATTTCCCTAAGTGTTCGCCTTGATCTCTCTTTTTGCTCTCCAGTTCAGTCCGTTTCGTTTCAGTTGGCTGTTCAAAATTTAAATTTGTCCGGTTCAAAATCCTGTTTTCTGTTTTCTTCGTGTATCCTCGGCAACAGTAATTTCTGTTGTTTTGGGCAGCGGCAGGTGTGCGCTGTGCACTTTTTCCAGCTGCTCTTCGAATGACCAACCAGATCGCAGGAGCGGCTTCTCCGGCGACACGTGTTTGATTCCAAGTTCCCTTTCCGCACCACGCATCCTGCGCAGGCGCAGAGCCCCGAAGCCCCTAAACCGGGACAAAAAAAACCAGAAACCCATCCAGAGTCCGAGGGAAATGTTAATTATGTTTTTCTGCTTTCTGGTTTCTTTGCTTTTCTTTGCAGTCCTCGGTCTTTGGCGGCCTCTACCTGATTTTTATCTTTCGACATTTTCAAAGGCTACTCGCATTTTTGGAACGTGCTCGGCGTGCGTTCTTCGAACCAAAAAAAAGAAGAAACAACAAATTTGAGAACGGGAAGAAATCATTGAAATGCGAGGAGCAGCTAAAGGCTATTCAAATATTTTTGAGCCGGATATCGATACTTGAGCTAAAACCCCGCGTTATTCCCCCTCCCCCGCTCCCTCCGAGTACCGCAATGTTTTTTCAAGCGTTCGCCGTTCTTTATGAAAGATAATGAAGTTCTTCTGACTGGGTTTTATCTGCTCGGCTCGGTGGCATTTGCTGCTACTTGGCCACATGTGGCATATGCGTCGCAATTAGGGTAAGTGCCAAGTGACATGTGACAACGGAAAAGCCAGGAAGAGCAGCTGAAGTGGCAGGTTCTTGGGGAGTGGGTGGATTTGAATTGCCCCTGGCAAAGGCAGAAGATTTTTAAAATGTGGTTTATCACACATCGTTTGCCCCGCACAAATACTATAAACGAAACCTTGGAAAAATATCTAGAAAATTCCCAAATTCATTATAATGTTTATTATGATAATCCTTGTAGATCATTAATTTAAGGATATCTTGGAAATCCCATTAGTTTTATTTGATATCCCGAAGCTCAACCAAATCACAGACAAAATTAAGTTTAACGCCCCTCATAAAATCACAACGATTTCTCCGAAATCTCGCAGCCCAGGCTATATAGCGACTTATATAAGTCGAATCTAAACCAATTAATCAGCACACAGGCAGCTGAAGTCCAATTCTTCTTGCTTTTTTTTTAGTCTTCTCTCAGGGAAACATATGTTCCGACTAAAAGACAACCCGACCCTAAGAAATCCATATCAGGGGAGTACAAAAAACGAAAAACCCGAACCTGATCGCAGTGGCAGCAGCTGAAACATGTTTCTTCGTCCCCTTTCTCCAACTCCCGATTATGTACCGATTCTCCCGCACGGATCTGGGATCTCTGTGTAGAAAGTAAAGATGCCAACGCACTTAAAAAGAGCCTTCTCGGAGGGTCGAAACAGATGTCGAGCAGACACAATCGGGAAGAGGCATTAACATTAACATTGCTCTTGCTCTTGCTCCTGCTCCGAAAAGGAGTTCAACGCTCAACAAAAAACTGGAGCGACATTTGAAAAATGGTGCGCAGGCGCAGAGATACTCGTATTTCCCCTCGTCTTGCGATTTCAGGATGCTACAAAAGGAAAAACCCTGACAGATACATAGATCCTTCGGCCGCCCGGGTCCTTTATCTAGGCATGACAAAGAAATCTTTCGCTTTCGAAGCGGGAAATCACTGCGCAAACATCGGAGGATAGGGGCAGATGTTTATCCTGCGGATAGAATCCTAGCTACCTGCGTCCTTTTTTTTTCTCCAGCAGGTGATTGTGTTTTTCTGTGCATCTGTGCGTTGATGGCCTAGGTTACCTGCACATTCCTTTCATAGAATTTCCCTACGCATTTCTACGCATTTCACGCTTCCTGTCGAGAGTCCTTGTTGTACAGTCATCGCTTGGCAGTGCGTTTCATCTGTCTCTATCGGACTTATCCTGTTGTCCTGCCACCCTGTCGCTGTCTATCAGCTCCTTCCGCCTTGATTTACGACCTGGCCAGGCACTTTGAGCAGCCTGCTGGATTTAATTTGAGACTCCTCAGCTTGCTTTTTGGGCAAATCCACACGCAGATGCAGGATGCAGTGTGTCCTTCGCATAATGCAGTAATTGCTGTGGTCAGGCGTACCAAAAACAGATACAGATTTAAGTGCAGAAAATTTAAAATGAATTCCTGTTCAATTGACTGTCCTCAACAAAATCATTTTGATGTGCATAATACATTACTTCGTCTATCAAATGTTACATAATTTAAGAAAGGCTTTTGTTTAATCTGCATTCGTTTGGAAATATTATTGAGTTAAAACTTACCCATAAAGGAGTGCGGCTCCGGCGATTCCTCCGCCACATTGGGCGGTTATATACATGGCCGCCCTGATGGGAGATATAGATCGCACCACGCAGAGGGCCAGGGTGACGGCGGGATTGATGTGGGCGCCTAGGGGGAAGAAATGGGGGGAAAATAGCTTTACAGTATCTGAATCATTCAATTTCTGGCGGCCACCCAAATGGGGTGAACCGTTAAATATCACTTTGACACTTCTTCGGAAGGCATTGCCTGTGGAACCAAAGATAACATCATAACTTAATGCTCAACCAATTGGCTGTGAAAAAAAGCAGGGGAGTTGCGGCCAAATCAACAACACATGTTGGTCTGGAAGGACGAGGTGTCTTCCCCCCTAATTTTACTTGGGTCCTACTCTTTTTCCCTTTTTTTTGTGCAGACGTTTAATTGCCTTGAATGTCAACGCAAATGAACAAATACATAAATACCAGAATAAATGCAAGAGAAAAAGGGAGAATATGGGGGGAACTGGGAGCTTGGGGCGATAAGATGTACGTTGGAGTAGGTGGAGCCGAACCGAGTGCATTGCCTTCTCGAAAATACAGCAAACAAAGAGTGGGGTTCGTGTTCCGGTTCTTGAAAACGGCAGTTTCCCACGCAAGTCCAAGGGCTACGTTCCCTTCCCGAAAAAAAATGAAGAAACACTTGTCGCCCTGTTCTGTTGATGTTTCCCTATCTATCTGTTGTTTATTGTGTGTCTCCTTTGACTTACCCGAGATGTGGAGGAAGCACTGCGTCAGCGTGGCCATCGCCAGTCCGGAGGCCAGAGCCGTGGCCAGGAGCACGGACGACACACTGGCTCCCACTCCGACTCCCGCGGCAGCTCCGCAGACGATGAACACGTACATGAACGAGGCCAGACACTCGCTGATGATGGATCTGTGGAGGAGGATGAGAAGTTTGGGTTAGCATGGTTCCGCCACTGGGTTTGGATCGCATGTGGAGTGCGTACAGTATATATTGGTTAAGTGAGGTGTGCGAAATTCAGAAATATATTATAATTAATTGGGTTTTTAGTACACAGCATGCATTTGATTGATGATGAAATAATACAATACACTGGGGTTCTGAATTTCTATATTTATAGCCCTATTACACTTGACTCACTGCCCAAATTTATTTAAAATGCTCATGACAAGCTATATAGTATATGTTTAAAAGTTTATAAAATGTTATTATTTCAAGAACGTTTTTTTCCATAGCTATATCAGAATTTGAAAAGTAATTACAGTTAGTTAATCGAAATTTAAGTGAGTGTCATAGGGCCATTAAGAATAGGATTTCTTAATATACACCACGATTGGGGAAAAAGTAACCTTAAAACTAATTAAAAATCCATAATATAATACCACATAGACACAAAAAGAAACTCTGGATAACATTTATAAAAACCCCAAAAAACACAATTAAGTTCAAATTTAAAAGACTATTCAAATCGAAAATAAATTTAAATGGTTTTATGAAAATATTTATGAAATGAAAACAAGTAATTTTAGCTGATATTCACTGTACTGCACAAATCAAGTTGCATACAAAGCTCTTTATTGTTGCCCCCAAGCCTTGCAGTGACAATTAAGCAGGGGAGGGGTGGAGTGTCAGAAGGGGAGGCTCTGGAGCGAAAGGAGGGGGATGGGGATGAGCAGCTGCAATGCCGCTGATTCCAGTGGATTCCCGCTGGACGTGACGCCACTCGGATTCGCATTAAACTCAAAAAGCGGAGTCCGCTGCACGATAACGAAAAATCAAACAAACCGAGGGGCACGATGGATTACCATAAATTCATAAATTCAGCCATTTGACTTAGCTTTCGTGCTACTCCGCTGCCCTCTTTAATTGGAACTATGTATATGTACTCCTCTTTTCCATTAATGCACGTTTTCTTTTATTTTTTACTGGTCAGTCAGTCAGTCAGTTGGGGGGGAATTGAAGACAAAGTGTCGCGCAGCTTAGTTGGAATTCTTGCGCTCGACATGCCTGAAAAGCATTGCTCCCGGCTAAGATTTAATTACTCCATCAGCTCGCGATGAAATGTTAATTATTTGCCAGTTCCCTGAGCAAAGGACCTGCTATGAGCCACAAAGTGCTCGAAACTTTGCCCGTGTTTAGTTTGGCGATTATCTTGATGATGTCGCCGGGAGAACACTTGGATTTCAATTACTTAGAGTTCACACAAAGCCAGATGACATCCAACAATTGCCATCTAAAGTTGAGCAAATTGAAAGCAAGTGCAGATAATGGCTAGGAAAACAAAAGGTTCGAAGTAGATTTACACCCGGAAAAATACGTTTTCTTAAATCGTTAATAATTAGAATAAAGTGTAGTTAAAAGGTGGCTTAGATTGTGTAGAACTTTCTTTTCCCACTTTAAATAACAGATAACATGTTTTTAAAATTGTCCAAAATTATAAAAAAAAATTTTTTTTTTTGTCAAATCTTTTTTATACACTTTTTCTTCTTTCAAAAACTAAGGTAGAAGATTAGAAATATCATTCCTAAATCCAAAATTTTAGTCTTATCGTTGGTTCTTAATTTTAGTATGAAATTCTTGCTTTTTTTAAGAGTGCAGCATTGACTCACCTCCAAAACTCCAGCGTGCGAATCTCGGCCTGCATGCTGCGCTTGGGAGCCTGCAGGGTGCTGGATAACCGATTGTTGACCCCGTGGCCTCCGCCATGCGAGTCCTTGCGCATCGCCTCCAGGCGCTCAAAGAGCGTCACGATGTGATAGTCTATGTTGTGCTCCAGGGGCACGGTGTGCAGGCTTTCGTCGGCCATTTCGAATGCGAACTATGTGCACGATTTGTTTATATATCTTCTAATTAAGCCGATGAAGTGAGCTGAACACGCGACAAGAAGCGGAGAATTCGGTGGGCTCAGTTAGACACACATTTCGCCAAAACACTGCAAATTGCACTCAATTTATGTCAATTGACGAGTTTTTGAACTTTCAACCGACCGATCCGTTGTGATTCGACTTCGACTTCGACTTGGACCCGAAAACACGTCCGTATTCAAGCGCGAGTGGTGAACGAATAACCGAAGCGAGTCAGGTTGGCTCGTCCACAGCCCTCAGGAACAAGTTGAAGTTGCAACTCACCACCACCACCCTGCGGCGGCAGCGACTCAGCTGCCCACTCCACCGACGCAGTGGTGGATAAGCAGGCCCTGCACTGAAAAAACTGACTGTGGTATGTATAATTTAGGGGTTCGAAAATAATCTTTCTTGAATTTCAAAAAAGTCTGGAAAAGAGAGTTTAATCAACAACGTTTAATATTATTTAGCGTTAAAAATTGTAAAAAATGTAATAACGATTACACAAATTTTATTCTTTTAACATTTAATTTTTATTAAAATTCGAACAAGTTTGTTTTTATCATTGCTTCAATTTTATTTATCATATTAAATTCTACATATATAATTTGGTCTAATAAATTAAAAATATTTTTTCACTGCATTGGAACGGTATGGAAACGGAACAGAAGGTCCTTTCAACCTGTTGTTGGTGTTACTACTGTGGTTTGTGGTGGTTTTGGTTTGCATCCACCACCCATTCGGCAATATAATCAAAATCATAAGTTTGTAAGTTAATTGCGCAGCACTGATCGATCACACAGATTCCAGATTCCCTGGTCTGGAACTCCAGACCGAAGATGATGATGATGATTTACGATTACCATAATAATGATGGGGAACTCAGGCAGCTGGTCCTGGGAGCTGCTTTCATTGAAAGTATTTCCCTTTTTCGACACATTAATGAAATGTAAAATAATCTGGCTCAATGGGCAAAAACATTGATTAGAATGGGTTGGGTATGTGGTTACCTCAAAGTATTAACATGAACCTGATGTCGGTCCCATGACCAGCACACTTGAGAACACTTGAGAAAAATGGATGGTAGTTTACAGTTTGAAAAATGAATTGCAAATTTAATAAACTATAAAATATAGCTCTTGATTTATAATTCAAAGCTTTAAATATCTGAAATTTAAGGTTTTTACAACTCTCACTTTTTTGTAGCATATTTAAGTTAATGACCATTTTTTTCGGGTGCATCCCCGGGTCAGAAACTCCAAAGGGAGCAGCCGAAAAGCCCATACTCGGTTCACATTTTACGCATCACTAAAAACTATAATTATGAGGCCTAACCACTTGATACCCTCACCTGTCAATTGTCAAGCTGTCCCCGTGTGAGTGACTTTTCAGGCTCAATGAGCTGTGAAAGTTAAGAAATTATGCTCGGCACTCGGGGGGCAGAGTGAAATCAATCACGCAGACTTCGTTGGCCAGCCTACAAATGCCCAAGTACCCGAGTAAAAAGGGCTAAGGGAAACTAAAGGAGGAAAATCGGGCGCAGAAATTTCGACACTGTTTGCATTTTTTGTGTTTTCTGCAAACTCCGCAAAAAGGGGGTCGGGCAGGGGCGTTGGAAGGACGTTGCCTTATATGGCACGACGGAGAACGAACCACGATGATGATAATGGTGATGATGATGCGAAGGAGACGGAGACGACAAAAGGCTGGTTCTGGCCTCTGAGCGTGGGAATTATTTTGCACACTCTCTGTGTGTTTCTTTGTTTTTGGCTTTTTTATTCGCTCGTTTTACGTCGAGGTCGCACGGGGTCGTTCCTTTGGCCGGTCGAAGGTAATAATAAGATGTTTTGTTTCAATCACATCGTCGCTTGATCATCCTCATCATCATCATCACCATCATCATTGTCGCAGTTTCTTCTGCTCGTGTGGATTCAAGCTTTTCCCCCTCTTTCAGTCATGGGAGTAGTCAAAACGAATTTGGTAGTCTATGAAAAGAAAATAGATAAGAAATTGTGATTTAATCATACCAATAATTTTAAAACATTCACTTGATACCAAATTTGAAAAAAAGATATACTCAAAAATATTTACTTTCAAAATTTGCAATTGGTTTGCAAAAAATATTCCCCTTTCACTACGCCCATGTCTGCACTTATCGAGTCGTGGGAGAAAGACAGCAAGAGTAACCGAATACGCTCATCTCATTTGGAGATATGCTTGGGATGTTCTTCTTGATGGTCCTTACTCTTTTTGTGGGAGAGCAAAAGGAATTAAAGATGGAGCATGAGCTTTTATCCTTTCTGTTCTTTTCCTTTGCTTACTTTAAGGTGAGCATTATAATGCCGTGTAGTTGATATACCTAGTACTCGTAAAGCACAGGGGTATATTCTATTTGTTGAAATTCAGGGAAAACATTAATATAAAATACTCATCAAAAATTTCCAAAAAAGTATATTGAGCTCCAAGGAAATTTAATACAAATTATAATTTGTATAATTATTTTAAAATGGAGATGTTCCTACTTAGTAATTTATAGTCTAGTAACTTTTTTAGGTGCTGTTAAAAGTTCCTACGTATTCCTTTCGTAATTGTTTTTTCAGTACACAGCTAAAAATAAAAAAAAAAATCTTAAACAATATGTCGCATTCTGATAATAAAGTTGTAATGTGAACAATAATCAAAAAATTTAATAGAGTCAATAAAGGATCATATAAAATATAAACTATAAGAACATTAGGATTAAAGATAGAGACTGAACATGGTAGTATTGACTCTTCCAGTGCAATAATTTTTTCGTTGGCTAAGAATGCTAAGATAGCTAAAGGAATCTTTGTGAATTCGCTTCAGTGCAGGTTGCAGCAGTTGAAAATGGATATGGAGATGGTGTCACGATGCCTCGCCCGCTGGGGCTCCATACCGTACAAAAAAGGGAAAGGGGCCTGTGAAAAGTCTGCCGCTTTTCGGGAAGCTGTCGAGGAGGCAATCAGAATGCCGTATCCCCGGAGAGCGTGCCCTGATATCATTATTAGAGATATGCCAGCCGAACCGATGAACTGTTGCCCGATCCATTCCCTATATGCGGAGCTGATTTATGGGTGCCCTGCAACTTCTTTGGCTGGCAAACGAAGCCGTGACTTATGAGTGGATAAAGCGTGAGTACCTGTCCGAGTCTCTCCTCCCAGCCCTCCAATCTCCTCAGGTAACCGGCCTTGCCCAGATGGATCGCCGATTCTGCGGGTTATTTTGCCAAAACTAAACAAGGTCAACATTTTTCTGTGGTTTCCCTGTTGTGTGGGAAAAAACCGCTGGCTGAGAAGAGGAGGCGTTGTGCAAGAAATCGGAGGCGGGCATCCTAAGTAGAACAGATTTTAAAATTAGTCCGAAAACTTTAGAGCTTCGATATTCCTTTGATATATTTGCTTTAGGTTAAGTCTTTGAGATTTCATTAAAGTGATATCTAAATGTGATATCACAATGTACACCAGACCTGTATGACTAGACAGTTTTGCTAATACCCCTAAACCCTTTGACCTGCGACAATGAAAAAAACACTGGAATCTAATTCACATGATGCTGTGAACATCAGCATATGCAAATGCAGTGAAAAACACGATTTCTGGGCTGTCTAAGGGCGAAAAAGTCCCGAATCGGTGTTTGGTGCTCGGTGTTCAGTGCTCGACACGTGCCCCACTTGCAACCCTTTCCCATTGTCGGTCGTCGCACTAATGATGCGGCATTATTTTGCATATGGACGTGAACATGGACATGGACAGGGGAAGGGTTAAGGTCGAAACTGTCCCCTAATGAACTGAAACATGCGCGACTGTTACAGTTACGATAATTTATGCATGTGATACAACCATTGACTCGTTTCGGAGGATTCGGATTCGTATTCGCATTCGGATTGTATCTGCTGTCAGTTACTTTGTTGCTGCAGCGGAGTGATGGCTATGATCTGGCATAGCAATTAAGCCGAAAAAGGGTTAGACAACGGCTTTTTCTGATTGCGGTCGGAGTGGTGGTCGAGTCCTGCACTTGCAGCCTTTGGTTTTCCTGGTCATCCGACACAGGTGCGAAAGTTTCAGGAATTGTGGTTTCGGCAAAGTGAAAGCCAGAAAGCGGGAAGGCAGTGCACTCGAAGAAAAATCGAATGCAAATAAGTACACACATGCGCATGTAAATTTTTGTTTATGCAATACGCATATCGTTTTTACATGAAATACTTTTTTCGAGCATATCAAATTTACATAGCATATCAAGTTAAAATTGATATTACATAATGTAAAAACGATCTACGTTTAATTTCGTTTTTTTTTTGGGTGTAGTTATTTATGGCCAAAGAAAACAATCATTTAAATAATATATTGTTGAATTAAAACCGAATTAATAAAATAACTTGGCTCGTGCAATACTTCATACAAATTAAAACGTAAATAAATCAACATGAATTATTTCCAAAACTGTTATTAACCATAAATCAAAGTTTTTCGCAATTAATAACAGAAAAATGAGTATAATAAATAAGAAAAAATACTTATGAAATTTATTTATGAATCTTTGGGAGATTAAATATATTCCAAATACCTAAAATTAAACCCTAAACTAAAAACCTTGTCAAAGCGTAAGTTTCTTTTAATTTTAATCGATTAAATCCCCTCGCCATCACCCACATGTTCGAATTTCGTTCTTCTTTACATGGTTGAAAAATAACCGCCTAACGTTAAAAACTCTAAAATGGTCCCTTATCATTAGAAGCACAGATTCGATTGTTTGTCCAGAAGAGCAATCCATAAAAATGTCTGCAGTATTCGCACAAAGCTACAAACTCAATCGCAATCAATAGAGCGCCTTGAACAAATCGATTTTCGGTTATTAGCCGTCACACAGTCATTAAAAATTTTGACAGATTTTGACAATTTATTGACGTTGCCAGTGGCGTGCCGAAAAACACGCGGCAAACGTAAACAATCAAAAATTTACAGTATCGAAAGAAAAAAAAAACGGATCGATGCCAGGCGTTTGACCTGTACAAATTGCAAAAAGTGGACAAATGTTTGTCCCCCACCCATCGGCAATTTTCAAGTACTCCCCCAACTCCCTGGATTTTGGACCAACCCCCGGGGCGCGCGATAATTTGATTAATTGAAAGTCAGACGACCTTTTTTTCCGCGGTCTCCGGGAAGGGGTTGTTCTGAATTCTCTGAGCTCTGATTTCCGAATTCAGGAGTTCGGAGGAGGGTGCTTTTTGCGGTCGGTGGCGTGAGTAAACGATCTCGGGTCGTTTCAAGTAGCTCTATTGTATTCACATTAGCGGACTTATCCAACCCCCGACTCGGTTTTGAATCGAGTATATCTATTTCCTATCTGACCGTTTTTTATGCACGCTTTTTTGGGTAAAATTTAAATATCGCATTACACACAGACACTTGATTTTAAAGCCCACCCGACCGACCGAACGACCGCATTTAAATGTTTCACTTGTGTTTCGGGTGGGTCAGGTTGTGGATTTGGACTCCCTGGACAATTTCCTAACATGTGTTTTTCATTGAAAAATTTAAATCTGTTGTCTGCACTTGATTATGCGATAAACTGGGCTGTGTGGTTTCGTTGGGACTCTTGGTTTCACTCGCTTTTGGACAGTTGCGTAATTGTTTTTCGCTTGAAGGGCTTCTCAGTTGGCCGAGAGAACAAGGGTTAAGGAGTTCCTTGGGTTGGCTGAAAGATTCTTTGAAAGCAGGACCGGACATTATCTGCCAGGCACTTGAACATATTTCAGCTTTTTAACAGCCTTTTAGTGTAACTCCTGACAAAGCACAAGGGCTTCAAGCATACAAGTTTAATTTAACAAAGAAGAAATTTATGTTAAAATGTAGTACAAGTATTTGAGATAAACTGAGCGTAGAATAGTATAAATGTAAGGAATATACCAACAATTTGAACAACAAAAACACGAATAGAACATTATAAAATAAATATTTATTACATCTTTTAAAGCTATTCATATACATGATTTATTGAAAATCCTTTCTCTAAATATTTGTTTTTAGTTAATTTGTATTTACATTGACTTGAATCTTATTATACATATGTATAGCTTTTAATTCGTATATATTAAATGGTTTTAAATAAATCATATTAATTTTTTAAATAACTTTAAAATAAATTTTAGTTTTAGCTTGATGTGATAATTAAACCACAGTTAAACCTCTCACATCAATTTCTAACGCAAATTGCTTAATTTATTGTCAAATCAATAACTCAAACCAGACTTCCCTTCCCCCATCTAAATATTTAGCAAATTTGAGGCAAACCACTCCAGAAGGACACTCATTATGGTTGTTATGTTATTGTTAAAAGCCACGCCCACTGCCCCCAAAATGATAATTGATTTTGGAGCGGAGCCCAAAGGGTTTCGGGCCACAGACATACATATATAGTTGAATGTTGTCATTCGTGCTGGTGGCACACACACGAAGGGCCCCAAAACACGTGGCCAGGATAAAGGACATTCAACTCTCACGAGGAGAACAATTTCGAGTCGCTTTAAGTGCTCACTTCACAGCTCCGGCTGTGTCTATGCAATTTTCAATTTCACGCCAGCCACTTCGGCCACTTTCCCACCTCATTTGCATATTTTCCGCCAATTATTGTTGGCATATGCGAAAATTTCCCTGCCATTGTAATTCTAATTCGATTTTGATATTTCGCGCCCATTGCAATTTGCAATTTGCCTTTTTTACGATTTGTTTTGCCAGGATCGTGTGCCGCCTCTATTGATCTCATAATCGAACCAAGTGGGCTAAAAAAGCAACTTCCTCTGAGGGTCCCTTCATTTGCATGTCACTTTTTTTTATGGCGTGCCAATTTTTGATCGATGATGCGTGAAAATATGGGATGTCAGAGGGACGAGAGGACGAGCCCTCCTATTTGCATATTTGATTAATTTGTTTGGTTTTTTGGGTGGTTTTTTATGGAAAAATAATAAGCATTTTATTGTGTGCTCTAGAATTAGGGAGAGGGGAATCAGTGTACTTCTATAGTTCATCAAATTGCGGGGACTTGGATTAGAAAGATACAAAATTGATGGGGCGTAACACATCTTTTGTTTTCATACAGGGATGAAATAAAGCTGAAGAATGCGCCAAATGTTGGAAAAAATCCAAAAACAAATTTTATTTATATATTTTTTATACACACCCGTAATGGTGCAAAAAGTTTAGGGTAAATCAGAGTTGGAACTCTCGTTTATTGACTTTTTCTGGACTAATCTAGTTTTTTGGTCCAAGGTTAAATTTTTAATCTTCTCGAAACCAACTCAGAAAAACCAAAAGCAAATTAAATACAAATTTTGGTGATACGAAATTTCTATACCCTAAATTCCAAGTATAAATGGGAATCAGTAATAAATTATTCCCTATGGGGAATAGATTCGCAAAACTTAACAAACAAAATAAATTAATGTAGAACATATGACATTAGTTTGTTTTAGACACAAATTCTCGCTTATATTGTTTGTGAGTAGCAAGTATCCAGCAGTCAACCATGTCGTTTATTTATTTTTTAAAATGTATTTTTGTGACTTCTTGAAGAACACAAAAAAAAACATTCAACGGAACTTGAGCTTATCGCCAAAACTTTGCGGCTCTTCGAAAGAATCAGTTCATTCGGATCATTCGACCACAGAGGTTCACATATCCTTAAATATTTTTGTAAGCAAACTGTTTTTGCAAAGTAGAATAAAATTATAAATACGTCTCCTTTGCATATAGATATGGACGCCCCCCATTTTGCCGAGGAAACTGAAAACCAGGCGAAATTGAAGAGGTTCAAGGAGCTCGGACCTCCATGCAGACCGGGATTTGAAGACTTCCTATCTGGAAATCCAGCTGGAACGAATGGAGAAAACTTCCAAAAGCTATAAAGCTTAAATCGGAGGACAGGGTGCAAGTCTAAAATAGAGTAGTAGTTAAAAAAGATTGGTCCTACTGATGCTACTACCTGGCGTTAAAAGGGCGGTCATCTAGAGTCCTACCAAAACGAAGAGGATTTTTAATGAAGCTCCTCTTCGTTTTGGATAACCACCCTTTTCACGACATGTGGTTGCAGCAGTAGGTCCAACTTGCATAGGCCTTTGAAAATAGTTTGAAAAATACTTTTTTTGACAGAGACAATATTTCATATATTATTTTTATATTGTAAAATAACTTTTTTACATTTTTAATTGAATTTGGATACAAAATTGTATAATTTGTAGGTATCAGTTAATGCTTGATACATAATAAAATTGTTAAATCATTTTAAAATTAAAACTAGACCAAACACATACATATATCTTTGTTATATTCATGATTTTAAATTTAAAAGCGAAAATATAAAAAACTATCTAAAAAATATTTAGGATCTTTAGAATTTGTACTATTTTGTTTTTTTTATCTATCATATTAATAGAGATTTGCTTTTTTCCCAAGCACATTTTCTATTCTAATAAAGTCGAATAACCTGACCAAACAAAGAAGCTCAATTCATTATTATTCGAATAGATTAGGTACAAACTATGGAATTCGTTTAATAACTGATTATAATAGTGAGAGTGATTGGTAAGTGATTTTCATACGAATTTAATCGATTGGACATCAGCCGCAACAGCAGCTTATTCTACGCCTCTTTCAAATGTAAATCGGCATCGTAGTTAGTCGTCCTGCTCCTGATTTTGTGTCGTCCCTCAGTCGACAAGTTTTCCCTTCGGACTGGCAGGCACTAATCCAATTGCTGTACGGATCATTAAGCACTGATTGCGTTTATGGTGCAGACGGAACCTCGGGCCTCTAGGTATACAGATGGGAATACGTTCGGATCCAGAGCAAGGACACTTTGCCTGCAGTAGTCGCACCATATGCAGATTAACCCACACAAAATAAGGGGGATGTGATGGCCTGACATCAATTATGCGGGAAATTCAACGATTTGGATTTAGCAGCAAATCGATTTTGCGATAAAAAGAAGAGGAAACTTAAGTGCATTTGTGCGGACGAAAGTGTTAAATGAAATTCCCATCTTTGCCATAACAGTATTAGTCTCAGCCAGCACAGCTTTACACAGAGAAAACTAGTTTTACAAAAGTAGAAAGATATACTGTAACAGTTAAAAATGTTTTATCTTTTAAAATTTGAGTATACTTCATTCCGGCATATACCTAAAAAATATATAAATAAACTTTCCTATTTGTTTCATACAAAATTTCATATTTAACCTAAAATCTGAAAAATATCCCTATTTCAGAAACGATCATGAACGTTTCTTTTAATTAAAAATAAAAAAAAGTAATTTGAAAGTTAAAAAAAAATTTTTCAAAACCGAACAAATTTTAATATTTCAGATTTTACTTCGATTTTTACTCTAATACCCAACGGTTCCTCCCGTTTTTCCATTTTATTGAAAATATGTAAAAAATGAAGGGGAAAAGCCCTGGTAAAATGGTTATTTTTTCTGTGTATTTTACCTTTCTGACTAGCATCCTCCATTCAAATAAACCGCAAAGTAAATCTGCATTTGATTTGTCACCCGGCGCACATGTTGCAAAAAAGTTTTGCCGGCAACTGTCGCCACGAAAGGTGACATACACAAAAATAGAAAAACAATTGCCAATTACGGACGAGCAGGTTCCTCGTTCTTCCTTCCTTGTTTACCGGATCAGCACCCAAAACCACCGGGAACCCAAAAAACCCACCCCGGTAGCCATAACCACCAGCATGGTCCGCAAACAACGGTCGAAACAAAGAAAAACGGAAAGAGAAACAATCAAAAAGCGGGAAACTCAACAGAAAAAAACTGAGGGGTGGCAATGGGCAGCGGGAAAAACTATGTGGAAAATCACTTTTGCGCTCATAAATTTCAATAATAAAAATTTGAATGCAGTTGACACGACACCGAAACAAGCATCCTCGCCCTCTTTTGCGACAGAAGAGCAGCAAACAAGGTTAAGTGAAATAAAAATCAGTGAAGTGCATAAACAAGGTTCAAGGTGCGGGTCGCATTCGGATTGGGATTGGGATTTGTATCTGAATCTGGATCTGGAGCTGAGTATGGATGCTGCTGCACCACCCGATAATTGAATTGGCTTGTCGCATTTGGTTGAGGAAGCGCAACCCTTTTTTTTACCACCGAAAGGAGTTATGGTTTTGCATATGTACATATGTGTTTATGAACATGGTCATATTTGGGTTATAGATGGATGAGGTCTGCCCTTATTACTAACATATGGAATACGATTTTTAGGGTGGCGGCCTCAATTAATATTTGCGGTTCAAGTGCAGAGGCGATAATCTTGAGGTCAGTTCCACAATTTTAATATTTAGGGAACATTAAGTGGTTACTTTTAGATTTATAATATTTCAGTATGTAGCATTTTAAGTACTGCATATTATAAAGTAATCTTTTTGGATATTTTTCCATACTAGAACGAAATGTACGAAATTAATCATATACTTTTGTCATTTTTTAAATTTTTGTTGTTTTTTCCAAGTTTTCTTTAAGGAATCCCAAAATAAGTACAAGATAGAAAATTATGTTCAAAATCTAGTATTTAAGTGCTTATAAATGTTATTTTATAAACACTGAATATGTCGTTTATACTTCATCCCAGTTGAACTTAAGAAGCTGTGGCTAATTGTATACCAAGAATTACTTTGCATTCGCATTCATTTTAAATCATTGCAGTTATAATCTAAAGTTCACTAATACGTAATTTTCGAGGAACGCTTGATTGTCTATTTATTTTCCAAGGGATTATAGTTAGTCACCAATATAGTGAAAGCGGAAACCTTGAAATAGATAACAAAATCATCATAAAATCATAACAAAATTCACGCAAGGGCAAAACAATTCTTGGAACAAAATAAACTAGCTGAGTTCACATTTTAAAAACGTTTACTAGTGCATTTTAAAAGGAAAGCTTTAACTGTGTAATATCAGAGCGGGTATAAATAGAGATCCCACAGTGCATCAAATATCAGTTTCGACTTCAAGAACCCAAGCTACAACATGAATCCTGCAATTTTCTTCAGGTAGGTCCTAGTAAGCCCTTTCGAAAAAGGACCTTCATTCTAATAATTTATTCCTAGTTGCCTATTGGTTCTCGCAGGATGTCTTCTTGGAGGAGGAAATGCCCAAAGCGACGATGAATTCACGACTGAAAAACAACGCTTTCTTCATGTGTATGGCGATTCTTCGGTTGATGGAGCCACTAGATATAATAATGTCGTCGATCTAATCAAGTTCTATGAGACCTACTCATCTCGCCTCTCTTTGACACCTAATTTCAAATTTAGTGCCGAAAATCTCTTGAGGTGGTATAAGAAGGAAAAGAAGCACTGTGCCGGTTTTCGTTTTTATCCTGACTCGATCTATCCGATGCCGGCAGCAAACGATTGCTCGTTGTCTGTGGTGAAGCGTCGCATTGTGGTGCTGGCCGAGGAAATTGCCTCGGAGGCAATCAAACCTCCTACAGCATCTTAAAGCTCAACAGGGATAAACTACCCCGAACATAGCTATTTGGTGTTAATTAAATAATATTTATAAGCAAATAAATACATTATTTTTAACATCATATTATACTTTTTTTACCAAAATTACTTTCACTTTTCACTAGAGAATCCCCGGTGATCCGCCCAGCAACCTGCGGTTCAAATGCAGTAGCAAAAATGAATTGGTTACTCTCTGAATGTGTGTTGACTAAAGCTGCACTCAAAAAATGTTTCGCCCTGAATTTTAGAAATTTGCTTCTTAAAGTAAAACAAATTTTCTACTGGCAAACAAAATTTTCTTCAAATTAATCAAAATGTACTAAATATAAATAAATTTGCATGAAATATAGAAAAAACAAGAGAGAACGCTATAGTCGGGTTGGTGTCCCGACTATCTAATACCCGTCACTCGGCTAAAGGGAGTGCGAGGGAGATGGAGATATAAACTTTGATCAGGCTTAACTTTTTAACGAATAGTCCGATTTAAAAAATTTCTTCTGCATTTCGATAGGTATAACTAAACGCAACAAAATTGCATTTAAACTTCTCAGAAATATTTGAAAATGTGGGCGCCAGACACATTTTAGTATGGTTTGTGGGCGACTATGGGCGATTGTGGGCGTTAGAGGGGGCGTGGCGGTCGCCTGAAATAAACTTGCGCTGCGTAGGAAGGCCAAGAATATGTGTTGGTAATCCCAATCTTCTAGCTTTTGTAGTTTCCGAGATCTCAGCGTTCATCCGGACGGACAGACGGACAGACGGACATGGCTAGATCGACTCGGCTAGTGATCCTGATCAAGAATATGTATACTTTATAGGGTCGGAAAAGCTTCCTTCTAGCTGTTACATACTTTTGCACGAATACAATATACCCTTTTACTCTACGAGTAACGGGTATAAAAACCGCAGTGAAGCAAATTTCTAAAATTCAGGGCGAAACATTTTTTGAGCGTGGAATATTTTTCTATATAGAATTATTTTTATTATATACCCTTTGGAATTCGACGCCAAAGTTGAAAATCCCAAAATTTTAAAGATTTCTCTGATGGAAAAACAATTCAGAGAATTAAATCTTAAATGGAACTCATTTTAACTATTTATTGAATCTGTTGTTCATTGTATGCTTTAATTTCGGTTTAAAGCAGTTTCATGAGGATATTTTATTGGATTTCTTATACCAATAAAACCGTTTTTTTATGTTATTATCTACTCCTAAATGTTGACAAATTTTGAATAAGTCATGGCAACCTCTAGAACTAAGAAATTAAAAACGTTCACTGAACATACATAGAGAAACTTACATGTTTACTCGCATTCTATAGGATGCCTTGACTTATTTGAAATTTGACAACATTTAGGAGCAGATGATTAAATCAAAAATGCGGTTTTATTCGTTTAATAAATAAAATAAAATGTCCTCATGAAAACGCTTTAAACCGAAATTAAAGCTTACAATGAACAATAGATTTAAGGAATAATTAAAATTAGTTTCATTTAAGATTTCATTCTCAGATTTCTTTTTTCATCAGAGAAATCTTGAACATTTTGGGATTTTCAACTTTGGCGTCGAATTCCAAAGACATGGGCAATGGTTCACGATTAGGACTATTTTTTAGTAGTGCCGTGATGTATTGAGAGTAGGTCCTAGCGAAAATAAAAAGGTAAGTCCAATTTTATGGGCCACGTAATTCAAAATGTCGGCAAACATCGGTTTTTTGTATTCTTAGGTATACCGCGGAACCTGTAGGTGATGGAAAATAATTTTTTATTAGACGTTTACTCAGGAGCACCCAAATATCATGGAAAACTTGAAATGGTTCGTGGAAATTTTTGGCTGTGTACCTGTGTTATTTATGATCATCTTTTTGAATACATGCGACCAAATAATCCCTTTGGATTTTTTCTCATATGCTCAGTAAAAAAAATCCACTTCAGGAAAAATAGGAAAATTAAATTTAAATTGTATTGTGTGGTTAATTTTGAAGACCTAACTTTATTAGTCTAAGGATGCTACCATTAAATCAGCTTAAACATTTGATGAGCTGTTACTGTTTAAACCCATAGTCGGATCATAGAACATCAGTCCCCCATATTTTTATCAGATTAAAAATTGAGTTCAGTCACGAAATTTCTGCTTTTTTTGGCAGGGCCTATCTTTTTTGTAAGCTAACCTTTGAAATCACTGATTGAGAAAGCGCCATGATAAGTATAAGATAGAATACTATGTTCAAAATAATGTATTTAAGTGCTTATGAATGTTTTTCAATAAACACCAAACAGATATGTAGTTTCGGGAGCGTTTTACTTCAACCCAAATCAGTTTTAAGATGCTGCGGGAAGTTCCCTTTTCAAATGAACTTACTAGGACCTACCTGAAGAAAATTGCAGGATTCATGTTGTAGCTGAAGCTCTTGATTTCGAAACTGATATTTACTGCACGGTGGTATCTCTAATTATTCCCGATCTTACAGCAAGCAGCTAAGCCTAAAACGTGAATTCAGCTAATTAATTTTATACCAAGAATTGCTTTGCATTCGCATTCATTTTTTAATCAGTGCAGTTAAGCCCTGATAATCTTAAGTTTGCTGTAACGTAAGTTTTCGGAGAACTCTTAATTCTAGGTACCTATATTTAGTTTCCATAGTCAGCATAGTGTTAATTTTGTTTTCTTTGATTCCGCTTTGTCTTTCTTGTTTGAGGACAAATTTCTAGAAGCAGCGTTTTGGACCCAAGCTATACACATATGTATATCTTGATCAGGATTACCAACTAATATAGTAACTTTATATAGTTGTTTGTCCTCGACCAATTCGTTAGTTAAAACGAAACCCTGTAAGACATTTAAAAACAAATAAACAAATAACTTATTCGAAATAAGGGCTTATCAACGGCTAACCGCAATCGTTACAAAATGTTTGCGATTGCAAAACAATTCTTCGAATACACTTAATTTGGTGAGTGTACATTTTAGAAACACTTACTAGTGTATAACTGCTCAATGATAGAGAAGGTATAAAAAGGGATTCCGCAGTAAATCAAAAATCAGTTTCCTAATCAAGAGCTTAAGCATCAACATGAATCCTTCAATTATATTCTGGTAAGTCATAGTAATCCCTTGCAAAAGTATTAATAATAACACTAGTTTACAAAAAAAAATCGACGTCACCCTACTTGAAGATAACCTTAATTTTCTGGTAAAGAACATCTCCCTGATTAAGAAATGGGCACTTATAATTTTTTTTATGATGCCAATTTTTTTTTAAGTGTAAAAAACGTTTTTGGCCCTTTTTTATTTTCTATCTTCTGTTCTGGTAAACCGATTTTGATCATCTTAGACTTATTTTACAGGTAATAGAATGACCTTTAACTTTCTTATTCACAGCATTGAGTTCCAGTCATTAGTTTAGAAGCTACACCGCGTCAAAGTCTAAAAAAAGGGAAAAAATTCAATTTGGATAGGCATAAATCCGATCATTAAAAATACACGCCTAAAAACCGAAATTAGTTTTATAGTTTATTCTTAGAGATTGGACTTTAAGCAAAATAATAAGACCATCAGCTCAAAAATCAACCATGCGTTCCATTTTATATAGATTTTTCAAGCTGGGTAAAAAGGATATTACAGTCCTGTTAAAGCCATGTTAAGGCCCTGTTGTCTCAGTTAACAGCTGTAAACGGCGAAAAAATCACCGTTGTCCCAAACTCAAAATATTCATATAAAGTGCATTTGCTGGTGGATTCTAATGATCATTAGCTTGTTTTTTTTGTCAAAGAACAATCTACCAGAAGAAGTTATAAAACTAATTTCGGTTTTTAGGCGTGTATTTTTAATGATCGGATTTATGCCTGTCCAAGTTGAATTTTTTCCCTTTTTTTAGACTTTGACGTGGTGTAGCTTCTAAACTAATGACTGGAACTCAATGCTGTGAATAAGAAAGTTAAAGGTCATTCTATTACCTGTAAAATAAGTCTAAGATGATCAAAATCGGTTTACCAGAACAGAAGATAGAAAATAAAAAAGGGCCAAAAACGTTTTTTACACTTAAAAAAAAAATGACATCATAAAAAAAATTATAAGTGCCCATTTCTTAATCAGGGAGATGTTCTTTACCAGAAAATTAAGGTTGTCTTCAAGTAGGGCGACGTCGATTTTTTTTTGTAAACTAGTGTAATCATAAACATTTTTTCCTAGTTTCCTATTGGTTCTCGCAGGATGTCTTCTTGGAAGCGGATATCCCCAAGGCGACGCTGAAGGCACTACTGAAAAACAATCTCTATCGGTGGATTTATATAAACCAAGAAATTGCTGGTGGCCATCCGACGACAAAGGAAACCCGCTCTTTCCTAACAATAAAAGTGGAGTTAATTAAATACCAATTATACAAATAAATTACTGAACATTCTAAGAGATCTTGTGCACTTTTTGGGACTCTTGATTTCGCTTTCTGAACTTTCTGAGACTCGATAAAGAAACCTAGGCTCCCCATACTATAAAAAAGAAAATTAAAGCAAAAGAGAACGCTATAGTCGGGTGCCACGACTATCAGATACCCGTTACTCAGCTAAATGGAGTGCGAGGGAGATGGAGATAAAACTTTGATCAGGCATAACTTTTAAACGAATTTTAAACGATTTAAAAAATTTCTTCTACATTTCGATAGGTATTGATAAACACAACAAAACTGCATTTTTACTTTTCCGAAATATTTAAATTTTTATAATCGTATATTAGCTTTTGTGGCGTGCCACGCCCCCACCTTTTTGAAATAAACTTGCGCTGCGTAGGAACTCCTAGAATCTGTATGCAAAATGCCAATCTTCTAGCTTATATAGTTTCCGAAATCTCAGCGTTCATACGGACAGACAGACGGACGGACAGACAAGGCTAGATCGACTCGGCTAGTGATCCTGATCAAGAATATATATACTTTATGGGGTCGGAAACGCTTCCTTCTAGCTGTTACATACTTTTGCACGAATACAATATACCCTTTTACTCTACGAGTAACGGGTATAAAAATTAAATTCCCATTGTGATCGAAATGACTAGAAACTATAAGTTTCTTGTAAAATTCTATGATTAAATGTTCTTAAGAAAAACTCTCTCTCTCTCTACATTCAAATAAATTCTGGTCGACTTTTCGGTGCAACGACATAGAAAGGGTGGAAATTGGAATTCAAAACACCGCGCCAACCAGCCGGCCTATCGATAGTTGAACACGATATCGATAAAAATCACACCGAGCGCGACAATAACAACAAAGAGCACGGATATTCACGTTTAAGAAAAAACTAATATTTTATTCTGGTTCTTGATGTTATGGACAGAACGATCGGGTCTAAAGGCGGTTTACTTCTTGGCCTTCTTGGGGTCTCCCTTGGCGGCGTCCTCGCTCTCGGCGGCCTCCTTGGCGCGCTTGGCGCGAATACCGACCAAACGGGCATCAGTGCGAGCCTGTAAACATGGCAAATTATGAGGATCAAGGGCCAAAAAGGATCCCAGGGCCATCGGCTTACCTTGCGCAGCGTGGCGAAGGCCTTGAACTTCTTCTCCTCCTTGGTCACATCACGGAACTCGACCACGGCGGGCTGCTCATTGGTGATGGGCATGATGCGTCCCTTCAGCTGGGTAGCCAGCTTGCACTCCTCCACGGAGGACTCGCCCTTGCGGATCTTCTTCTCGTTGATGGGGAACAGGATCAGCTTGCTGCGGTACTCCTTGAGGCGCTGGATGTTGCGCTGGCGGGACTCCAGGGATTTGTTCTTGCGCCTCTTGTCGACGGAGATGCCGATGGTCTTGGCGAAGCTGGCGCCAATGCCGGCACCCTAGGTAAACAAAGATTAAGGTCAGTTAGCCTGTGGTGTTGGGGTAATCCTCTAGAGAATACACACCTTCAGCTCCTCCAGGGTGAAACCACGGCCGGCACGCAGCTTGGTGTGGTAGCGGATGGTGGGGCAACGGACCACGGGGCGCAGGGCACCGCTGGCGGGGCGGGGGAAGACGGCCTTGGCCTTCTTGACGCGGTTCTCGTGCCTGCGGACCTTGCGGGCCGGCTGGTTGAACCAGGTCTTCACATGCCGCTGCCACCACTTGTGGTAGTGCTGATTCGGAATCATATTGTTACCCTTACCCATCTTGGCGGTTTAGATTGGCTGCAAGCACACGTTAGAAATGAAAACATTAATGTCAATATGTATGGGTCGCAGATGCGGTATAACCAAGCTGCAGCCCCACGTGGCTGCGTCATTTTGCTTGTTTTATCCACAATTCAGAGCACTTTCAATGGTCTACGGGTGGCCGGAGAAGCCCCCCGGTGTCCTGTACACTTGGCACACTCGATGGCCACATTTCCATTGCGTTTATCTTTTATTTTCCCCAAATCTCGAGACGCTCACGAAATTTACACACCTTTTCTTCCCAACAACGAATTAAAAAGGAAATCGCAACCAACTTCACGTCGTTGGCCAGGCGAAAATTTCCCTCGAGAAATTCCCTAACGCGAGCGAGAAATTTCCCCAGCTATCGATTGGTGATGCAATCAGTGTAGCGAGAATTCTCAAAAAATCGCATTTTTTACGCCAGCCAGACGTGTTAAAAATAAAAAACGCTGACGCGCATATTTTAAGGGTTCGTAAAAATAATTAAAACCCGTTTCTAGTGCATTTATGGCATTTATTAACGTTTAATTGCCGTATCGATTGACTGTCGTGTCGCGTGGCAACTCTGAACTGTACTTTTGATAGAGATAAAAAACTATTGACTATTGAACCGTCTATCTATAATCGAGAAATTGCGCGCTAATTTCCCGCATTGGCCAGCAATCGTCGTCGAATCTAAATCAAAATAAAAACAAAGAAGTCCCCGTCGAGAAACCAGGATGAGCGAAGAGGTATCCGCGTCGCCGGTGGCCATTGGCGAGCTCAAGTACGAGGATGTGTCGCAGCTGAACTTCTCCAAACTGTACTCGCCGAAGATGAAGAGCGTCTACTGGCGCTACTTTGGATTCCCCTCCAACGACAACAACGAGGTGATCACCAAGCAGAACGTGGTCTGCATCAAGTGCCACAAGGTGCTGACCAACCACGGCAACACCACCAACCTGCGGGCGCATCTCCAGCACCGGCACAAGGATCTGTTCAAGGACCTGTGCCAGGAGCACGACATCCATGTGCCGCCGCGCAAGACGCCGCGCAACGTCACCCATCCGCCGCTCTCCAAGCGCAACGTCTCCTCGCGCCGCGTCAAGCTGGAGTTCATCAATAACCGCAATCACGACAACGCCTCCGATGAGGAACTGGACGAGGCGGCCGTGGCCACGGCGGCCATGCAGGCGGAGGAGGACGCCTCGCAGACCATGCTGTACGAGACCATGGTGCCGTTCACCTACGACGAGTCCGAGAATCTGGTCGAGGAGGAGGAGCGCCTGGTCATGGAGCCGAAGTACGGTCGCAAACGGAAGGTGGCCACTCCCTCGAGCGCCCTGATGCACGGGCGGCCCATCAAGCACGAGGATGGCGGCTACACCGCCGTGGCCAACATCGCCAATCTGTCGGAGGCACTCACGGACATCGTTATCAAGGATTTACGGAACGTGGACTTCCTCTACGACGCCGGCTTCAGCGACTTTGTGCGCCAGGCCATGGGCAGCGCGGCTCCCATGCCCGAGCCACACAAGATCGAGTCCCTGATCAACGAGATGCACGCCTCCAAGTTCCTGGAGATCGGCGAGATGACGCGCGAGTTCACCTCCGAGAAGCCCTTCTCCCTGGCCTTCGAGCAGTGGATAAATGTGGAGCAGCGCCGCTTCATCAGCATCTACCATCACTATCTGGACGAGGAGACACAGTCGGCCAGGAGCATGCTGTACGCCACTGTCGAGTACACAGACTACATCATCTTTGACGATCTGCTGACGGACTTCTACTTGGCCAACTGCACACTGGCCATCATAAACTATGATGAGGACGAGGACTTGCTGCACACCTATCTGCGAGATAAGAGTAAGTGCATCACCAGGGTCGCATACTCATTTACTTACTAATATAACGTTTGTTTTCCAGATATCCCCATTGCACTGTGCTATGTTTCGGTTATTGACAAATGCCTGCGCCGCGTCTTCGAGCTCGAAGAGGTGGCCACGCTAATAGAGCAGGTGAAAGACCTCATGCAGCGCCATTCGTCGGAGATTGCCTCCAAGGTGGCTGAGGGGCCCTTGCCCACGTACAACGAGCACTTCCCCTGGACACTGTACGAGATGCTCAAGTTCTTCGCCGAGTCCATCTCCTGGTCCGAGGACATGGATCAGCTGGTGATGTCGGCCAAGACAGTGACGGAGGCACTAAGTGCTCTGGTGGTAAGCTATAAAGCTAGCTGAAATCTTCAAACACCTTTCTTATTGGCTTACATATTTCAGATTGCTTTGGACACACTGCGAGGCGAGGATATCCCCTTGTCCAGTATGCTCTCGCCAATCACCTCTAAGATTCTCATCAAGAAGCTGGGCATTGCCGAGCAGGACGATCCACTAATGATGAATGTGAAGCGCACAATCTCCGCCGTGCTACAAGCCCACATTATATCCAATGACAATCTGACCGCTGCCGCATTGTTGGACCCGCGCTTCCACCGCCTGACCACCATTGACAACCTGGAGAGAACCGTTCGTATGCTGACCCTTCAGTATAACAAGAACTTTGGAACGGTGGGCGATGGGGAGTCCAACGAAGTGGCGGCCACCTCCAGCGTTGTGGCCGTCAAATCAGAGCCTAGAGCAGGAGGCAGCAACGCAGCCAGAAAGTCGAGTAAGTTAACAAACTAAGATGGTTTATTATAAAGCCATGGACTAACAAAAAACTCCCCATAGAATTGGAACTGCTCTTCGACATTGCCGAGATCCCTAGTCCTCCAAAGAGGGATGCCGACAGCAACGTAGAAACGGATCTTAAGCGGTATCGCAACGAAGTGGTGGTTCAGCTGGATGAGTCGCCCATCGAGTGGTGGCTCAAGATGGGCCACATATACGGAACCCTGCGCGACTTGTCCTCCCTGTACCACAGTGTGCCCGGCGTGGTGAGCCTCAGCTTTAAGAAGGCGCTTCGAGACCAAATCTACGACTTTAACAAGCGCTTCATGCTCACCGGTAGTCTTATCGACGCGATTCTCTTTCTACACCATCACAACAATTAGTCTGCACCCGCAGTTTCCTGTTTTTTATATAATGCAATTACACTTTAAATACTTTAATCTTAATCCGATCTTGTGTATGTTTATGAACATGACTAACAGGGGCAGGGCACATGGCCTGATCGCAATTCCGCCGCACTGTAAACCAAAAGACAGCCTTGGCCGGACACAGAAGATCTATAGGTATCAACGTATATATGTTAAGAGAATATTCTGACAGCATAGATCCCAATGAGAAACCCTTAGCCTAGGAATATTTGTTAAATAAATCGATAACCAAACAACAAAATTCGGTTTTTCAACTAATTTATTTATCATAAATATTTTTTAAAACCCCTTTACTACTTCGAATTCCCCAGAAAGTAATAAATGCTACTTTAAAATGACTCAAAAGTCTTATTAATTGTATATGTATGTAAAATTTAAAAATTAGATAGAAAGCAAAATAAAAAGCGTTTAACCGGGGTTTTTACTTGAATCATTTTTTGATATGTGAAAGGGGAAACGAGTCTATAATTGAAATATTTTGTAATTTTGTATGATTTTTTAATCATTGAAATACGCGTTGTTTTAATAATAACCGAATCAAATTGAATTGTGCTTTTAAAAAAGGTCCCATAGCTAAGAATTTGATTTGCTTTGTCAGGGAGATTATTTTGGTTAGTGATTAGAATAAAAGATAACTGAGATTGGGAAACCTAATGTGATGAGGATGCCATTGCTAGGGGGAAGTTTTGGAAAAGTTTAGGACATTTTTGACCCATTTTCCATTTTTGGAGTTGTTGATTTAGTGAATACATTTAAATCAAACAAGAGAGAACGCTATAGTCGGGTTGGTGTCCCGACTATCTCATACCCGTCACTCGGCTAAAGGGAGTGCGAGTGAGATGGATATATAAAATTTGATCAGGCATAACTTTTTAACGAATGGTCCGATTTAAAAAATTTCTTCTAACTAAACACAACAGAATTGCATTTATACTTATCCAAAATCTTAAAAATGTGGGCGCCAGACACATTTTAGTATCGTTTGTGGGCGATTATGGGTGATTGTGGGCGTTAGAGGAAGCGTGGCGCTCGGCTGAAATAAACTTGCGCTGCGTAGGAAGCCCAAGAATATGTGTTGGTAATCCCAACTTTCTAGCTTTTGTAGTTTCCGAGATCACAGCGTTCATACAGACAGAC
Organism: Drosophila prostipennis; assembly: GCA_037075205.1. Taxonomy (NCBI): domain Eukaryota; kingdom Metazoa; phylum Arthropoda; class Insecta; order Diptera; family Drosophilidae; genus Drosophila; species Drosophila prostipennis. Next base: position 143,807 of record JBAMCJ010002255.1, on the reverse strand, counting down.
AGACAGACATGGCTAGATCGACTCTGCTAGTGATCCCTATCAAGAATATATATACTTTATGGGGTCGGAAACGCTTCCTTCTAGCTGTTACATACTTTTTCACGAATACAATGTACCCTTTTACTCTACGAGTAACGGGTATAAAAATATGTTTAAAAAGCGGTATACAAAAAATGATTTAGGGTGTTCAATTGCGTTGCAAAAGTGTTAACTTTGTAAGTTTGCCAGACGAGAATTGTGAACGCCCTATATTTTAAGAAATCGTTGCAGGAAATTGACTTTCAATAGAAAGCAAACTTTTAAATTTTTGTATTGTTTAAAGTATTTGTTTAAAAATGTAGAGCTGTGAATGAAAAGAAGGCTTTGTAATTTTCTGTCATTAAAAAAAAACCCAACTTTTCAGTATATTTTTAGTTTTTTAGCTTAGATTCCTACCCATTATTAACCCCCTATTTTTACACAAGTACAACAGATTTTTACATAGGCTGGGGTGTTGTAGGCCTTGAAAACTACTTTTTATGGAAATTATTGTTGGAACTGCTTATACTTTTTCACTTTTCAAACGTTTGCAACGCAATTGAACACCCTAATTGTTTTAAAAATAATAATACATTTTTTTATGTGTATGGTTCTCATTTATTTTTCAACCTTGTGGCAACGCCCAAAAGTTCGCGCCCTCACAAAAGATTCAAAACCATACTAAAAAAAATCACATTTTTTCATAAACCAACAAAAACAAATACGCTATTTGTAATAAATATACAACCAATATAAATAAATTAAAAAAACGCTCTGGTCTTTGTTTAATTCTTTATTATTTAATTGTTTTTGAAAAATAGATTGTAAATAAATCAGCTTAATAAACACCAACCACCGACTAACATTTAAATACGAAAATAAATACATTGAGTTATAACCAAACTTAACAGCATAAGCAGTGAATGGGCAGTGGAGGAACTCCTCCGGATGGGCCTTCCCTCACTTACGACACAAGTCGTGCATTCGCATCATTGCCTGCGAGACTTCAGCCGAATTGTCCGACTGCATGGGCGGAATCATCGTTAACGTCTTCCACCAGGATGTTGGGCATCTGCCGACCGCCTCCGCCTCCTTGCCGTCCTCCGTCCAGCGAGTGTAGGTTGCTTTCCTGAAAACCAGAGGTATGAAAATCACCTCGTGCATCATGCATCCACGCTACTCACTCTGGGGCTCTCGAGAAGCAATTCCTGAGCCATCGGATCGCCGGACGCCGTCTGCCTGGATCGGAGCAATCTCTGGAAAGCATTCGGAACGCTGAACTGCTGCGACGAGGCGCTGGTTGTGGTGAACGTGTCATTGCTACCACGGCTGGATGCCGTCTCCGATCCCGGCGTGAAACCGACTCCGGGCTCGGCACGTTCGTGCTCCAGGAACGCTTTGGTGGTGCCGCCGAGCGTCGCCAGCGGATTCTGGAAATGCAGGTTAATATTGAGATCCTTGTGGCCGCGTTTCCGGTACTCATAGTACATGTACCCGAGTCCGGCGACCAACGATCCGGCGGCCAGTACGAGGAGCGCCATGAGCCAATGGTTGCCCGCGTGCTCCTGCTCCCGTCCCAGCTCCAGGCTGTTGGCCGATCCCGCCAAGACCACCTCGTTGAAGGATCCATGGGGACACCGTTCGCCCTCGGCAGCCACTCGGTTGGCGCACATGCACTCGTATCCGTAGTTCGCCTGCAGGCACAGCCCATGGCAGTGGGCATGCTCGCAGGGATGCGTCGCCTTCTGGGGCTGCCGGGACTTGCCGGTCACCACAATGTCCTGGGCGTTCAGCACGTTTAGGGGAATATTGTGGCACATCCGGGATCCGTAGAGGGTGCACTGCACCGCTTCAACGGAGCCCAGGTTCACGATGAACACATTATTTTCGTACAAACTTATCCCCGATGGTTGCATCAAAGCGTTGGTCTTCTGCAGCATTATCTCCGGTCTGCGTTGTGGTCCCGAATTCGGCGTATAGCTAATCCTCTCCAGCGTGCGTGAGTGCAGGTCCACGTAGTACAACAACTGCTGATGGGGATCGGTGGTCAGGGCTATCATGAAGCTCTCGCTCTTCTGCAGCATCATATCTTTGTGACTGCCATCCAGCCTGGCCATGTGGATCTCCGAGCCTGTCCGGCCATAGCCCTTGGTGCGTATGGCTATGTAGAAGATCCAGGCGTTGTAGCCATCCACTGCCAGGTGCTTAAGGTGCTTGGGGCTCTTGACACGCACTATCCTGCCGCACATGCGCGCCTCGAAGCTGCACGCGTGGATCTCCTGTGCTCCGCTTAGCACATACACGTTCCCGGTGGCCCAATCAAGGGAGAGTTTGGTGGGTGTCGGCAGACCCAAGGCCCGCACTACCATCTTCTTGCCCAGATCGATCTGATAGAGAGTGCCCTCATCCTCGGAGGAAAAATAGCCCATTTGCTGGTGCGTGTCCACATCGAAGCCGGTGATCCGCGAATCATTCGCCGACCAGGCCACTCCGAGCATCACGGGATGTTCGCTCATGTTGCGCACTTCGTTGAAGGTGCTGAAGAGCAGAGTGGCGCCATTGGACTGGAGGCTCTTGCAACTGATTCGATCCTGGCGCAGCATGAAGTCCGCATGGCACTGGCACTGATAGCCGCCCAGCGTATTCTCGCACAGCTGGGCGCATGGCTGCTGCTCCTGGCACTCGTCAATGTCCGAGCAACTCTTGTGGTCCGCGTCCAGGCGATAGCCATCGAAGCAGGAGCACACGGCGCCGGCGGGCGACGCTCGGCACTTGTGCTGGCAGAACGGGCGTCCAGATTCCGTTGTGCAGGCCGTGGCGCACTTGGGACCCTCGTCGTGTCCGTTGGAACAGTCGGCGAACTTGTTGCACACCCGCGACATGTCCACACACTCGCCATCCTGGCAGTCAAACAGATGTGGCCTGCAGGGCTGATGCACAGTGGTCCAGGGGTGAATCTGGCTCTGGTTGTGGTTACTCCGCTCCTGGTCGCAGCTCAACTCGTCGCTGCCGTCGCCACAGTCCTTTTGGCCATCGCAGCGGAACTCCTGGCGGATGCACTGCCGTCCGGAGCGGCACTTGAACTCGTAGATGCTGCATACATCGCCGCAATCGGACTCATCCTCGCCACGGGGACACTCGGTGGTGCCATTGCACCGCACACCGGATGGTAGACAGATCTTCAGATTGCTCTTGCACTGGTACTGGTCCTCCGGACAGGATATGTTCACCTTAGATCTATTCAGATCGCAGTTCAGTTCGTCCGATTTATCGACGCAGTCGTTGTGGCCATCGCACACCAGACTACTCTGTAGGCACTGTCCCAATTGGCAGCGGTGCATGTCCGGCGGACAGCTCCTGTGGGCACACTTGTCGTGCTCATCCGATCCGTCGCTGCAGTCGATCCGTCCGTCGCACTCCCAGCTGCCTGCGATGCAGGAACCGCTGCCGCACTGGAACATGCCCGGTTCGCATCGCGCGGCAGTGTCGCACATGGCCTCGTCGGAATTGTCGCCGCAGTCATTGGTTCCATCGCAGACCAGGCTCGAGTCCACGCACTTTCCGTTGTCGCAGGCGTGCTGGTGGACATGGCACTTCCTAGTCTTGTCTGTGAAGAGAAAGAGAAAGGGGATTAGTGGGAGTCTGGATTTAGGTGGCACTCGCTTACCGAACTTCTCGCATTGCTGCTCATCCGACTGGTCCCGGCAATCCTTGCGATCGTCGCAGCGTCGCTCCTTGTCGACGCACTGCTCCCCATTGTGGCAGGCGAACTGCCTGTGGGAGCACTGAACCTTCGGCTTGCTTCGGTGCTGCTCGTCGCAGTCCATCTCATCCGAGTTGTCCACACAGTCCTTCCGTCCGTTGCAGCGATGGTTCAGGGTGAAGCACTCGCCGCTGTGGCAGCGGAACTCGCAGTCCAGGGCCTCCACGCAGCTACGGTTGCCCGCATTTTGGTAAACGAATCCGGCCGGGCACAAGCAGATCGAGTGGTAGGGTCCCTCGCCCACGCAGATGTGCGAGCAGCCGCCGTTCTGCTGCTGGCAGGGATGCGATTCCCGGCCGACGGGCGAACTGGCTGCCAGCGGGATTCTACTGGGTGCGGCGATGGGTACGAACGGCAGAATGGCGTCGGGATCACTGCTTCCCATGATGTCGATCATCTTTCGCGGCCCCATGTTGCTCTTGTGCGTCCAGAAGATGCGCGGCGAACCCATCTCGCTCCAGAACAGATCCTGGTGCACCAGGGCCAGGCTATAGGGACGCCTCAGCTTGCCCCGGAAGGTTTGGCTCTGCGGCTGCCTGTAGTCCGAATAGCTAATCCTGCCCAGGTCGCTGTCTGACCAGAAGAGCGTTTTGGTCTCATAATCGGCGGCCAATCTGATGTCACCATCGCCCAGATCGTCCTCGAATACGTGGACCTGCTCGCCCTTGCCGCTCAGCGGTATCCTGTCGATGTGCCTGTGGCGCCGAGCCTTGAGCACCACATACATATAGCCCTCCGAGGGCATCACGCTGAGTCCAATGGGAGACTCCTGACCGGGGAAGAAGCGAATGAGGGCACGTTGGCGCGTCTGCAGGGAGAGCAGCTCAATCACGCCCCGCTCCACGTCCGCCCAGTAGAGATTCCGGCTGAGATGGTCGAAGGCCAGGGCACTCACATTGCCCAGATTGGAGCTAACCAGCACGCTGGTCTCGTGCTGCTCTGGCTGATACTCCAGGATCAAATGCTGGTCATTGTCCGCTATGATGAGGGTGCCGTTGATGCTGTTGTAGACCATTTCGTTTATGACGCACGGCAGGGTGTACGTCTTGCTCACCTGATGCCGTCCGAAGGCGGTGTGCTCCAGCTCCAGGAGCACCTGGCTCAGGCCCACATACAGCCGCTGGCGCTTCTCCATCAGCATGCAGCGCTGCAGATCCGGCGCCAGTCGCATTCCATCCGGGCAGGCGCAGCTATGACCGCCCGCCTCGGGTTCGGCCAGAAGGCAAAGGTGCGAGCATCTGGCGTTCTCACAGCCGTGGGTGGAGTTCGGCTGCTTGGCGGGATGGTAGATGTGCACAGCGTATATGGTGCGGTCCTTGGCCAGTATGCGATGATCCTTGCCGGAGAACTTGTGGCAGGCATGCACGCTCTTCGTGGCCCAATCCGACCAGTACAGCTGATCCTCGAATATGGCCAGGCCATAGGGATGCTTCAGCATACCGTCCAGCACCGTACGCCGGCCAGTGCCGTCGGGTCGCACCGTTTGCACACTGCCCAACTTGGCATCCACCCAGTAGATCCTCTGCTGGTGCATATCCAGCGCAATGCCATTGGGCCAGTGGATATTGTCGCTCACAATGGGCCGCGATCGGCTGCCGTCCATGGAGGCGCGGCCTATCATGGGCTTGTCACCCCAATCCGTCCAGAACATCAGACCCCGCTGTGGCCAGACGGCCAGGGATCGCGGCTGGTGGACATCCTGGGTGATCAGTACGACACAGTTGAGGCCATCGTTCGAGCACACGGCTATGTGGCGCATGATGTTGTCCGAGAAGTAGATGTTCTGCGTTAGCCAGTCCACGGCCAGGTCTTCCGGTGCATCCAGGCCGGAGGTCAGCAGGATCTCAGCTTGCGAACCGTCGACGTTTGCCCTCACAATGCTCTCGGCCTCGTTCTGGATGTTGGTCCAATAGATATGGCTGCCATCGTAGGCCACGCCAATGACCTTGCTGAGATTCCCGGCCAATGGGTAGATATGGTTTCGTACATTGTCCTCGTGCAGGTGCATTCCCATAATGGTCATTTGGGTGGTGTACAGCAGAAGGGGCCGCTGATCGGTGGAGACGTGAACGATGGCGCGACAGGTGCGATTATCGCTGGCCAGCAGGTAGCCCGCATCGCAGACGCATCGATAGCCACCCGAGGTGTTCTCGCATCCCTGGCTGCACAGATCATCTCGCTCCTGGCACTCGTCAATGTCCTCGCACTTGTCCTCGAACTTGGCCTGCCGGAATCCCGCCGGACAGTGGCACTCGGCCCCGCCGGAGGGCATCATGTGGCACATGGCTCCCGGCGGGCACTTCTTCATCTCGCAGTCCGGCTTGGAATGGCACAGCTCAGACTCGTCGCTTCCGTCGGAACAGTCGCTGTGGCCATCGCACACGTCGCTTAGGGGCAGGCAAATTTCGCGATTCCGGCACAGGAATTTGCCCATCTGGGGTTGACACAGGTTCGCTAAATGAAAGAGGAGCTTGGTAAGTTATACGATAATAAATGGGAAATCCAATAAAGACTGTGACCCACCGCATCCTCTTTCATCGCTTCCATCGCCGCAATCGTCGACGCCATCGCAGACCCAGTTCTTCCGCCGCAGGCATCGTCCGTTGGCGCAGAGGTGGCCCACGGAGGAGCATGTGGCCTTCGCCTGTTCGCATCCGGCCACCTCGTCCGACCTGTCGGCGCAGTCCGTTCGGCCGTCGCACATAAAGTCAGCCGGAATGCAAGTGCGGTCTTGCTGGCACATGAACTCGAACTCGCTGCAGTTGCGCATACGCCGGGGGATGTCCCACAATCGGAAACCCAATCCTGGGTGGGACGGGCAGTTGAGCTCGTCCTCGCCGCCGGGACAGTTGTCGATGCCGTTGCACATTAGTTCCGCTGCCAGGCAGGCTCCGTGTGGCTGGGCACACGGGAACCAATGTGGCGGTCGGCACAGTCGGTAGTCTGGATAAGATCATGTAAAGAAAAAAACATGAAAATACGGATATTCAAGGCATTGCAATCCTTAAAAAACTAAAAATACAAATGAAATTGATATTCAAGGCATAAAAGTCCTTAAAAAATTAAAAATACAATTGAAATTTGTCGGCATAATAAATCAAAATTGGTTGGTTAGGAGTTTCACATTTTTTTGGGTACATTCTAAATACATTATTTATTTAGATAAATAAGATTTTAGAGTCAAATAGGTCCTAAATGTAAAAAAAAAGGTTTTTGTTGTGTATTAGATTTTATGGTGCAACCATAACCTAAAAATGCAGAAAGTATAGTCTAATGATCTTATGGTTCCATTTTCATACGGTTTTAAAAAAAAATCTCTTTTGAAATCTGGAATAAGGAATATATTGGATCCAAAGACCAGGAGGTTATAATGCAGGAACATGTGCAAAGCTTCGTTGTATACCCTGTATGAACCGGCCAAGTGCTCACCGCAGTCCAATTCATCCGAGCCGTCCTTGCAGTCTCCGCGTCCGTCGCACATCTTCGCCTGTAAGATGCAGCCGCCGTCTCTGCACTGGAATTGTCCCGCATCGCACCGCGTGTCCGCTGATCCCGGCGTGGCGGCAGCAGCAGCACCGCAAAGGCCAAGCAGGAGTAGGAGCACCGGGATGGCCATGTGGCGTGCAAAAGCTCGCCGGGATGCGAGTCCATTCTCTGTTTGGTCCTTTTGCCGTAACTTATCCCTTGCGGAACTGGAACTGGTACTGGAATGGCAAGCACGTGTCCGCGAGGTTGGGTTGAATCCTCGCCGGCTGGTGGTCATCTTCCGGCTCTCCGCCCGGATCCTTCTCTGGCTGGGAGGCACCTGGTGCTCGGCCTGGCACATTCAAAACACAAAACACGCAATTCTATCGACAATTAAGACTCAAGACGGTGAAAATTAAAACAGGAACAGGAAAGTGCGGCTAGCAACTGGGAAAGCCGAAAGCGAATTGAACGAGGGAACCGTTGCGTTCCAACGAATCGGTTCAATTCGGCGGGACCGGGAAAAGCACCGTTATTCCAGTGAGACCGGAGGCGCTTGGCGGAAAAATACAAAAAAAACATCGGATATGATTTTGGACTGGAATATAAATATTTAGCGTGGAATTGGATTTGTATTGTCGTTATCTTTATTTTCTCTTATGCGCTCTGTCTCTCTTAAGTTTTTATTGCACTTCACGTTATTTCCTTACGATTTGAATTTCACATTTTTGACGCTCTGGCCAGTGTTACCAGTCTCCAAGTTCTGCATTTCAAATAATGATTTGTTCGCACTGAACCCAAAAGTTATCATCGATGTTTCTCCACCTCTAATAAACGTAGGCACCGCAACTTGGATTGGCACAAAAGAAGGAGAGGGGCAACAAAGCAGCGATTTAATTGCACTAGGACCTGACCCAGTGGCTCGAGGCACTTGCTCTGCTAGCAGAGGATCTCTGAAAATGCGCCGCCAGCGTGGTTGCGACCGCCGACTCCTGTAATCTTCTGAGCGACAACTTCTGGCGGCGAGGAGCGAATCGGATTGGAGCGGAGCGGAGGAAAGCGGAAAGCCAAGTGAAAACAGAATATCGGGGCGGCGGCGGCGGCGGCAACGTCAACGAATCAACGAACTTTGGAAATCCAGCAATCCGGTGACCAAAAGCAATCGACATCCCAAACGGGACTCCAGAGGACAGGATGTGCGGCCTGGACGTGAGACGCTTCTTCGAGGAGTGGCGCATCTGGATACGCCCGCTGCTCATCGTCACCTATGTCATCTTCGCCATCATCGTGGTGCCGCTGCTCATCGTGAACTCCGTGAAGGATGGCTTCCAGCGCAACGACCAGCTCATCCTAATCGGCGGCCTATTCGTGCTGTCCGCCGTGCCCGTGTCCATATGGCATATCATCCAACACGTCATCCATTTCACCAAGCCCATACTGCAGAAGCACATTATCCGCATATTGTGGATGGTGCCCATCTACGCCCTGAACGCGGTAAGTGGGTCACCGCCGTCAGAATTGGAGACCACAAGAAACCTAATACCCAATACGCTCTGTTCACCTGCAGTGGATCGGCCTCTTCTTTCCGAAGCACTCCATCTACGTGGACTCGCTGCGCGAATGCTACGAGGCGTACGTGATCTACAACTTCATGGTGTACCTGCTCAACTACTTGAATCTCGGCATGGACCTGGAGGCGACCATGGAGTACAAGCCGCAGGTGCCGCACTTCTTTCCCCTTTGCTGTATGCGTCCGTGGGTGATGGGCCGTGAGTTCATCCACAACTGCAAGCACGGCATCCTCCAGTACACGGTGGTGCGACCCATCACCACCTTCATCTCCGTGTGAGTGTCCCCCGTCTGGTTCTATCCGCACCCAACTCTAATCGGTATTCCCTTAGCATCTGCGAGCTGTGCGACGTCTATGGCGAGGGCAAGTTTGCCGGCAACGTGGCCTTCCCGTACATCGTGGTCGTGAACAACATCTCCCAGTTTGTGGCCATGTACTGCCTGGTTCTATTCTACCGTGCCAACAAGGAGGACCTGAAACCCATGAAGCCCATCCCCAAGTTTCTCTGCATCAAGGCCGTGGTGTTCTTCTCGTTTTTGTAAGCTCTGAACTGAAGGCTCTTAAGGTGCAGCGTTCTTAAGCATATATTATTCCATCCATAGCCAAGGAGTGCTGCTCAATGTGCTGGTATATTATAACATAATCAAAGACATCTTCGGCTCGGATGCGGGCGACACGAATCTGGCCTCCCTGCTTCAGGTGAGGGATTTATTGAAAACATATTATTAAGTTTATTATACTATCTAGAGGTATATTATATTTTTAAGGCCTAAAAGATAATGAATAGACATCGGATTATCTGCAAAAACATATTTTGAAAAATGATCTGTACTAAGTTCGCTTGAATTCGCATATTACTGTTTTCCATATAATCCGATGTCTAATAATGAAGCTGAAGACTAAGCTCATGACTAAGAGCGATTACTAAGTCACACTTTCTCTTATCCAAATTCACAAATCAAATGTAAACAAATATGCAAAACAATCTTGCAACTTAAGTGAAAGTTTTTGGCAACGAAATTTAAATAATGTCATAATCGCCCACCAGAACTTCCTCATCTGCATCGAGATGTTCATCGCCGCCGTGGCCCACATCTACAGCTTCCCGCACCACCCGTTCCACATCAACTCGCCGCAGTACTGGAACAACCCGAACCACAGCTGGTGTCGCGCCTTCCTGTCCATGATGGACATCTCGGACATGCAGGAGGACGTCACCGAGCATCTGGGCGTCGTGGGCAGCTCGCTGAGCCGTCGCTTCCAGGGACGCAGCACCTACCAGCCGCTGGCCCGCAGTCCCCGTCGCTCCAGCAGTGAGTCCGAGTATCTGATCAGCAAGCGGCAGGATCAGCAGCTGTCGGGCAACTCGTCGCAATCAGGTAACATGTATGGTGCAACATCCAGTCGCCTGATCGTGCCTGTGTATGATGGCAAGCTGAACACACTGCCCGAAGGCCAACCCACTCACTCCCAATCTCGATTTCCTTTAGCAGGCGTGGCCGACGAGGGCAACAGTAGCAATAGCAACAACTACCAACAACAACAACTACACTTGCCGGGCGCGACGGACTCTCAGCCGTCGACTCGTCAGCGCGACATGCTGCATCTTCGCGAGCGCGAACGGGATCCGGGTGCGGGTGCTGGCGTGGGTGGCAGCTTCCTGCGCCTGCCGCCCGGTGCCGGAGCCGCCTCGGCGGCAGCGCCGATACCCGAGTCCAACGACGACTATGCCCTGCTGTTGGGTGCGGGCGCAGGCAGGTGACACCGCTACCAACAGTACCACTACCAGCACCATCAGCACCCGCACATTGACGACGCCTTCGAGGATGAGGATGGCGTGGACGTGAGCCACCAGCTGAATGCCTCGTCGCTCAGCGCCTCGCTGTCCGTTTCGTTTGGCATGTCGAGCAGCCTAAAGTTCAGTGCCACTGGCAGCAACCAGTCGGCGTCCGAGTGGTCAAACTCAACGGGCGGGGATGATGACGCTGACGATGACGTGGACGTGGACGGAGAAGATGGGGCGGATGGAGATGACGGTGCTGGCGAGCAGCCCGTTGTCGTTGTCGCCTCCACGACGCGGAGACGCCGCGATCGCGAGTACATCACCTAGACCCGCAGACCTTAAAACCTTTTTCAGTTATGTTTATGCCATGGCTATATTTATTGTTTCCCTTTATCTTGATTTGTGCTAGGCTTAGAATACTCATGAAACGAACCCTTTCTAGCGGCCCATTAAATGGGGCATTTGAATTGTGGCCTTAGTTTTCAGCGCGTAAGCAACCTATTTTACATCGCCATTACTGTAATCGTTTTTCCCGATAGCGCACACAAGCAGATCCACACATCCCCCAGCCCAAAGAATCATCATTAGACATGTGCGAAATGGGGCCAGATATTTTGAATGTACTTTTTATGTGCTGATTTTGTAGACCGACCTTCCCGAAACGATATTTTTACTCTATACATCCCCGCTAGGCGGCCCCGCATAGTTAGGTCTCGAACTTTTGTGTGGCGAAGTAGTTAATTAGAAACATGCCTGAACCGATTGTGAATTTTGTGACTGCCGCCGGTCGGAAAAGGGCGTGACTTGTATTTAAATAGAAATTCTTATTGTAAAACTAATATACACAATTATAATATAACATTGGAAAATATTTGCAACCGCCTTTTATGATTTTATCTGCTGAAATTTGTATTATTTATATGCTACTGCACCGCTATCTACATACTAACATTGCTTTTCATTCCATTTTCGACACATTTCTAAGCCTTATCGTTTAATATATTTTCGGTTTTGTTGACGCAAGTCGTACATGTGATAAGAAGTTTTTCAAATTTGCTGTATCATTAATTCCCCACTTGCATTCCCAGTTTTTTGTTTAGAATAGAATCGTTTGTCTATAGTTTTGCCTTCTGTTTTATCTTACACTTCCACGTAAAGATAAAATGCCAAATGATATTCAGACGTGCTGATATGAGATAATATAATGATGACAAGGCCATTTTATTTGTAACATTTATTGAAATATTTGTTTAAGCACTTCGATTCCTATGTCTTTTCATAATACTTGCTTTTTACATTTGAACAAAGATACCAAACGAAACAGAAAACTCTAAATTAAAATTGACGAAAACGGAGACGGAGACGATGTCTGACATATACATACAGAGTAGACCGAAGTACATATAAGGGCATTCACGGAATTCACGTTACGAACATAAATCAAATCGAATACTAAACGCTGATAATAGAAAGAAAACAAGTAAACCGAATATCAATCAACATCAATTAAAAACAAATTCAGTCCAGTGATTACTTCTCGTGCTGCGTGCGCATAATTGTAACGACTCCCAGTAAATTTCAAGGGGGCATGCTCCCGAAACGGAAGGCATCCCGATTGCTTTCAGCATACATATACACGCAGCAGCCCCGATCAATTGTTGTAGTTCTGCCTGCCGCCCAGCTCGAGGAGGTACCGATCCGGATGGTCCATCCAGTCGGCGGCTGTGAGCTTCACGGTCCGCTGTCGCTCGGCCTCCTTGATCTGCCACTTCTTGATGTCCAATTGCACTTCGCGTGATGTCTTGTCGCCGCAGCCCCAGACCTGCGGAGGAGATCGAAGAAGGAAAAGAGGAGCAACGTGTAGTTCTTGTTGTTGGTTGACTGTTGTTGGATGAGGAGAATCGTAGACTTAGTTATATTGCATCGCTAGAGCACACCTGGCCTGCAAGGGGCACTGGTGTGCTGTTTTTAACAGCTTAGACTGGAGATTATGCCGTTTATATACGATATACGTCTATGAATTTTACACTACATACCATATATGCATATACACATATATAAATATACCCTGTTGAATAAGGCTTATTGTACATGAATGCGATTAAAGTGCAGAGAAATATTCAAAGTGTTGGTCGACAGCCGATTCTGGTCTAAATGATTGACTAGCTTGTTTTCACTTTTTTAATAGTGGACTTAAATAAACTTGAAAAGACACTTCTTTACAAACTGCTCTGTTTTCATTACCCTTCTGAAAAAATCTGGTGCTAACTGAATTAATCAAACTAATCAAACTTCCTAGATAACTTATCTTGGTCATTGTGATTTGTCGCAATCGAAACCGCTTAGTTTTCTGATAAATTTTGATTTTATCACGACTGATTTGATTCTTCATAAAACTAATGGTAAGAAAAACAGGGAGCTACATTGGGTTTTTCATACTTAGTATGCATTATAAGCGAGCAAATCCTTTTACCTCTATTGACATGAGTCCTGCGGCCAGGCCCTTGCAGTCCACATTCTCGAAATGCTCATCGACTGCTATAATGGGCTTGCGCGGATCGGCGCCGGCACGTAATCCTTTCGGATAGCCGCGTATGCTGGTGTTAAGGTACAGAATGTTGGGCTTCTTCTCCAGTATCACAAACCTTTAAGGAATACCATTAATAAGGACTCGAAAACTCCAACATTTCGCTACCCACTTGGGCAGCAGCTGGATAACACAGCTGCCCTCGCCGCCCACAAACAGATGGGTTTCCTTCCACTCACTGGGCGAGGCCACGCAATATGTCTGCTCGTCCTTGGTGTGCAGCAGGACGAGCGTGGGTCCCCGGTAGCCGAGGACGTGGTGCAGAAACCGATTGGCGCCCACGCCGTGTTCGTTGGAGTCGTACAGCAGCGTCCAGTGCGACGGCATCATCGACAGCTTCTCCTTGAAGATCTGTACGGCTGTTGAGGCGCTGACATTGTTGTTGCCCTTGCTGGCCGGTGGAGCCACGGTCTGCGGCTTGGAGTAGAGCGGCGGCAGAGCTCCGGCCAGCAGCCAGGCCTGTGAGAGTGGCATCAGCGAGTCCAGGTCCCGTCCGCCTCCGCCACTGTGGTCCGTGGTGTCTGTGAAGGGATTGCGCTGCTCCAGCACCGGAGTCTGCAACTCAATGCCGCAGGACTGGTTCTGCAGCTCCAGGCCGCGATAGGCGGTGGACAGGGTGTGCACGCAGTACTTGTGCACCAGCAGGACCAGTCGCATCAGGTTCTGCTCGAACCAGCGGCACACGTAGCCCAGGCTCATACTGTCGTGGCACAGGAAAATGGACTTGGTCACCGATCCGAACGTGCGGTTGATGGCCGAGCACAGCACGGCGTTGCCCGAGTGCTGCATGGCAATGGTGTAGCAGATGTGCAGGAGCCGAGTCACGCCCGTCTTGTCGATCAGGTCCGGATTGTCCTCCTGAGCGTACATCTTGATGTAGCACTCCAGCGTCTTGGCGTCGTCCATGATGCCCAGGAAGCGTTCGCACTGCTGCCGGAAGGCGACGGCGCCCAGATGCCTCGTGGTGGCCTTGGAGTTGGAGTGCATCAGGTTGAACAGCCGCTGGCCCAGGTCGGTGTACTGCGGAAAGACTTGTGACTGGCAAAAGAAGAGGTAGGTGTTATTGTTTTATGAGTGTTCTGCTCGGTGTTATCAGCTAATTACTCACCACAAAGACATCTGCCACAATGCCATTAATGCCCAGCTTGGCCGACGTCTGCTCCCTGAGGATCTCGGCCAGCTTCTCGACTGGCACCAGCTGGGTGAGGTACTTCTCGGTGACGTCCGCCCCGGAGGCGGACCTGGTCATCGAGCCCTGCGCCTGCTGCACCTTCAGGTTGTTGTGGCTGCCGCCCACGTCAGAGCCCCCGTTGTGGGAGTTGTGGGTGGAATCTTGGCTGCCCTTGTGCTGCTGCCTGTGCAGCTTCCCGCCCTCCAGGGGCGGCTCACTGGCGTCCGACTCGCCCTTGGAACTCGTGTTGCCCATGTTTCGATGAAGATTCCGCGGAGCCCACTTCGACGCAATTAATTATCGGCCAGTGGAAACGTACGGGTAAAGGGCATAAAAAAGGCCAAGCGCAGGTTTGCACTGGAAACGGAAACCAATCTGATTGGCAAGGCGCAACAGGTGCAGGAACGTTTTGGGCCAGAGAAACAACTGCGCCGCGTCGCGAAACCTGTTATGAAACACACAAATACAGCGCTAACAAATCAGGTAAATATATTTACATAATTAAACGAAAATTAAGCTTTGAAACGAGAAAATAAAAACAAACCAAGCAAGTGTGACCGTGCGGCAGTTGCAAAATAATGCCGATTCGAGTGTGGCTTCAGCAGAGCACAGAAAACAGCAAAAGCAATTGGTAGACGGTATAATAGACTAAATTATACCCTTTACTTTCCTAAAATGCTTGAGTCATCATATTCTCCACCTTTAATAAATATTTAGAATGATTCTATTAATTAAAATAATAAAACAATATACTATTGTAAAGTTAGTTACAAAACAAAACTCGATTAAAATAAATTACGATCAATTTTAAATTTTATGAAATGGTTTTTATTTATTTTTTTAATTGTCTTAAAAAAAAACCTTTTAAAATTGAATTTACATATATGGTTTAATAAGTAAATGTTACACATTTTGGGCGCAACAAATATGCCTTTCTAGTCTGCAATTACAGGGTACAAAAGGTAAATAAAACAGATTCACAACAAATGGTGGCGCCAGCTAGCACCCTCCAAAATAACGCAAATTCCGACGAAGATGAGGGCGTGCGGTCGGCGCCCACTTCCATGCTGGTCCTGGACGCCAAGCGGAAGAGCGCCTTCCTGCCGTACCGCCCCCAGTCCACGGTGCTGACCAACCTGCAGCGCGGCAACACGGAGGCCACCTTTTGTCCCGTCGAGGTTTCGCTCTCCTTCCACGAACGCGCCGGCCAGGGCGAGATCACCGAGGAGCAGGTGGCAGCCGAACGGGCACGCCAGCAGGACATCGACCACAAGGACGGTCATGGATTCACTGCCCTGCATTGGGCCTCCTCCTACGGGCAACTGGTTTCCGTGCAGCTGCTCGTCGCTGCGGGCGCCAATGTGAACACCATGGCCCCCGATCTAGTCAGTCCTCTTCTCCTCGCCGCAGCCGGCGGCCACAACGAGATCGTTCGATTCCTGCTGGACCACGGCGCGGATTCGGGCCACATGGACATCGTTGGGAGTACGGCGCTCATGTACGCAGCGGCCGGCAATCATCCGCACACCTGCAACGAGCTGCTGGCCAGAGACCTGGATCTGAGTGCCACCAACGAGGACGGGGACACGGCATACTCACTGGCCGTGGAGCATGGTGCTCATCTGGCCCAGGCACTTCTGGAACAGTACATGACGGCCATAATCACGGCGGGAGCGTTTGGTAGTATTTAAGTAGTAGATTTAAGTTGTTTATTGTGTTTTCTCGTAATATTTTCTATCTGTTTTTAAATTTGTATTAAAAAAACGGATAAAATGTTAATCGAAGATTAATGTTTTGTTAATTAAATGTTTAAAGTACGGACTTAAAACAATTTAAAAATACCCACGTATCCATTTAAAATGCATTCATTAGAAAAAATCATATTTTAAAACTCAAACATTTTATTCTTGCTCTTGCGTGTCTGTTGTTCTTTGCTAAGGCTGCGTTCCTGGGCTTGCAGTGTGGCTAGTTCCTGTTTGTGGTTCTGCAGCTGCACTTGTAGTCGTTTCTGGAGCTGTGCATCTCCGGAATTCCGATCCAGGGACTGTTTCACCTTGGCCATGTCCCTCTGCTTCCGTCGGATTTCGTCAGCCACTCGCACTGTTTCCACATTAAGAGTTTTCGTCGAATGCTGCTGTAGTTCGTTGGACTTGGCCTTCTTGGCCACCTGATCGCCCTGCTGACTGTTCTCCCCGGGGCCCAGGACACTGGCGTTTAGAAATGTGAAAACATCCGTACGTTGCGTCTCCCGGACGTAGGCCTTCTCATCCGCTTTCCGCTGACGACGCTGGGCTCGCTTCAGCTTTCGTTCCACGCTGAAGTAGTCCTTGTCCCCGTTGGCGGCTTCGCGGAGTTCCATGCAGGCGTCTAAGGATCGCCCCTGGGGAAGTATCTGAGCGCTTACGGGGGTAACAATGCCTCTGCCATCCGAGCCAAGTCCCGTGCCATGGATGTAGCCCATTTTCTCCATGAGTTTTGAGCCGATGCCCTGTGGAAATCGTATTCAGAGTAAATTAAATGCTTTGCTAACTGACTACTCTACTTACCCGTGTGAACTCCTCCCAGGCGCCCAGTCGCTCGGTCGGTTTGAAGGTAAACAAACTCAACTCGACCATCCGAGCTCGCCTAGCCTCCTCCAGATCATCCATGTCCGAGTCGGCCTCATCACTGCTGTCGTCATTCGCGCTGGAGTGGCTGTCGTCGCTGGAGAGCTCGTCATCCTCATCCTGGTCGGTGGTCAGCGGAAACAGCTCTTCGAACTTGAAGTCACGTTCCCGCTCCTTGTGATCCTGGCCATCTAAACGCACGCGGCAAACCTGCTCTACGAAATTAACACAAAGGACACGTCCCCGGTGCCACAGGCGATCCGGCAGCAGGGCAAACACAGGGCGGCTGCGGGCCAGTTTGTGGAAATCGGGTGGATGGTACTTTCTTATGGAGCTACCGGGGACCAGGGCGCCATGGGAAAAGCGGCACCTCGCCTCGTCAAAACGGCACTCTCCCTCGAGGTAATAGGAACAAGGCAGCATTTCTCGATGCGTAGGATTCGTAAAGAGCACCCTTAGACGAGCGTCCAAAACGCCTTCGCTGTTGATGACCACCTCGTCGTCCACGCCGCAGATGAGGGCATTGTGGTAGCAGGTGCCCCAACTGTGCTCGTGGGGAGCGGAGCATTTCTCGCCCACCATGGCCGAGTACTTGGCCCGTAGATCCGCCAGCTGCCGCTCCTCATCCGCCGCCGTTTGAGTGGTGGACACCGCCTCCTCCAGTTCGTTGAGTTCACTTCTGAGCCGCTGCAGCTCGTCGTCCAGGTGGTCCACCTGCTGAGGTACTTCATCGGTGGTTGGCTGTTCATCCTCTGTCTCCCGTGTGAGTGCCAGTAGCTCCAACAGATTCGTCTTTAGGGCCAAAAGTTCCTGGCGTTGCGGCCCATCTGTGGCATTTTCCAATGCCTGCTCCACAACGAGCAACTGTTTGGGGCAACATATTTGTCATATAGGAAGTTGGAACCAAATAGGATCACCTTTGCTCACTTGTGCTTCGTATTCATCCATAATTAATTTAATTTATTAATTAAAGCATGATGCGGCTTCGAAATGGGTTGTTTTCTGTTCTGCAGATTTTATTTTTTTTTTTTTTTTTTTTTTTGTGGTTTAAGTTTCCACGACACCCTTGAATGCCGTGGGATTATTTGGCCACCCTCGTGAACGTGGAAATTGCCAAGTTGTATGGTTTAAGAAATTTGGTTTAAGGGCTGTTAGTTATAGGTTTACTTTAATTTCTTCTAGAAAATTAATTATGTGTTGGTAAGCGTCTATGTTTTCGTGTTTTAGGAACTGGTATACGTCTTGGTATTTTTCCAGGGATGGAAAGCGATGTCTGGCAGTGTTGTATTTGGAACAGCTGAAAATGATGTGTGAAGCGTTGTCGAAAACATCGCAACTGTCACATCTGTTGTTATTTACTACGTGCATTTTGTGAAGCGTATAATTGTCAAATGCGTTGCCGCTGAGTAATCTATTAATTATTTTAATACTGTTTGGTTTTAGCTTGGAGCCTTGGTTGGTGAACCATGGTTTGTTTAGTGTTGTAGGGAAGAGTTCGCAGTAACCCCGCTGTTTTTCAGCAGCAAAGTTGGCGTAGTCCTTCTCCCAGTCGTCCTGTATTAACCGGTGAATTTCGGCGGTGGCATCTTTTATACTCCATCCTAGTGCTGTGAAAGTTCCTTGGGAGGGGGCATTCTTGGCGGCCTGGTCCACGATCTCATTTTGCGGAATTCCGGTGTGACTGGGTATGTGGTGAATTTCTACAAGACTCAGTTTCTCATTATTGGCAATTTTCTTTTTAATATTGT
The DNA here is from genome assembly GCA_037075205.1 of Drosophila prostipennis. Lineage (NCBI taxonomy): Eukaryota > Metazoa > Arthropoda > Insecta > Diptera > Drosophilidae > Drosophila > Drosophila prostipennis. The sequence goes on along the minus strand of JBAMCJ010002255.1, from coordinate 125,096 downwards.
AGGTTAGAAAGTTTTCGTGTCTGGCCTTTTGTAAAGCTATCGCGCTATTCCTGCTGTCGGTCAGGATGGCTACTCGAGGTATGCCCACCGAGATGACATGGTTGACCGCTTTGTCTATAGCTAGCAGTTCGGCTGACAGAGAGGACAGAATCTTGTTCGTGTAACAACTTTCTAAATGTTTGGAACTGTCTATTAAAAAGGCTGCGCTTGAATGATTTTGAGTAACGGATCCGTCTGTGAAGACAATCTCAAAGCCCCTGCTTCTAAGGTCTACCATTTTTTCCCTAAATATTTGCATAATGCTTGTTAAATCTATATCACTTTTAGTTTTGGCTGTTCCCTTAAAGAAGTCTAAATCTACCCTTATTTTGCTAGTGCGGATTGGCTCCGGATCACAGATTTTGACCTGGTCTATTATGTGTTTATAGTCCTTGTACGACTTTGAGTAGCTGGTGTTCAGATCGCTATTGGAGAGTAGGATTTCTTTGGCTGGTAACTCGTGTGCAAAGACCTTGATCAGCTCTTTAGCTGTTTGAAATCGAATCCTGTACTCCGGTGGAAGCTCAGCCGCCATGTGGTATATGATGGGGACTGGAGTGCATTTAATGAGACCTAGTACACGCCTAAGGTTAAGATTGGTATGCGTTTTAATTTTGTCTGTGGCTGTTTTGGACAATTTGCTAAATGACGAGCATGCATACTCCAGCTTACTTCTCACAAACGCTTTATGTAAGAGAAGACCTTTACTAGGGTTAATTCCAAAGGTGCAACCACTGAGCAACTTTAAGAAGGCACAAGTTTTGTTTGCTGAAGAGACCGCACGCTCGATATGGGCGCAAGGTGAGTTATTTGCGGCTACGATTCTTCCTAAATACTTGATCTGTTCTACGTCCCTAATTGGTGTGCCATTGTGCAGAACTTCAAGCGGTTGCCTACGCAAATTAAAGTGAATTACATTTGATTTGGCAGGGTTGAAGGATAGATTTAAGTCACTGCATTCAATTTCAAATTCTGAGATCTTTTCTAACAGCTTATCTCTGGCTCCTGCGAAGGTGGAATCAAAGCATACCAGAAAGAAATCATCCGCATACTGGAACAGCTCACAGTTTTGGTCGTTCAGGGTGTGCAGTTCAGCCGTGTACAGGTTGAAAAGAGTTGGGCTAAGGCAACTACCCTGAGAGACCCCCCTGTTGAGCTCCAGACGACATCCGCCCTTGACCAAAATTCGCTTTCGAAGAAAGTCAGTTACCCAAGTGATTTGATGGAGGTTGAAGCCGAGACTTGTGAGTCTGTTTTCCAGGATGCCTATGTCCACGCAGTCAAAAGCCTTTTGGAGGTCAAGGCACGCTGCTACCACCTGAAAGCCCTCAGCCTTTAGAGATTGAATTTTGTTTATAAGGTCATTTATGCATAGTGTTGTGGACCTGTATTTACGAAAAGCATAAGATCTATCAGGTAGCAGCCTGTTTGCCGAAATGTGTTGGTCAAATTGAAGTTTTATGAGCCCCTCTAATACCTTGAATAGGACGCTTAATAAACATATAGGTCTGTAATTGGCTAATTTGGTTGCGTCTGAGTTTCTCTTTGGGATTGGCACTACTTTTATTTCTCTCCAGCATTCTGGGATTTGGCCGGAAAGCCATATAGAATTTAAGAGATTGAACAATTCCGTTTTCTTTGCCTGAGATAGTGCTTGTATCATTCGATACGAAATTTTATCCAGTCCTTTTGCAGAGTCTGGTTTTCTGGAGGCCAAAAATTCTGAAAAGTCTGCGATTTCAAAGGAATTTCGAGTGTAGAGCTGCGAAGTATCTGGATCCCTGATAGGACCGCTTGTAACTTCTCTGGTGGACGGGGTATCTTGGATAATTTGCAGAAATTGCTCATCTTCTTCTTCTGACCATGAGTTGCCCGTTCGTTTTATCTGCTTGTATTTTTTCAAATTTTTGATACTTTTCCAGATGGATGGACTTTCTGAAATTTCCTCTACAAAGGCTTGGAAGTTAGACCTTCTCTTGTTTCGGATATAGTCTTGGAGGGTCTTTTCTGCAATAAGTGTTTTACGGGCGTCTTCGAATTTTTTGGTAAGGTAAAACTTCTGCCTAGCAGCATTTCTAAGCCGATATAACTTTTCCCCTTCTTGGCACCACCATTTTTTCGGTTCGTATTTGTTTCTTTCAGTGATTTTGATTGTATTTGCCTTGGTAATGGCTTCTAATGAATAGTTAATAGTTTCTAGGCTGGTAAAGTTAACTCCTTCAAAGGCAATAGCCACTTTATTGTCTAGTATTTTGTATGAGTTTGTGTTTGTACTTATGTTGTTAATAATAATTTCTATCGGAAAATGGTTGCTGTTGGTAATTTTGCATCTGGAGGAACTCCATGAAATGTCAAGATCTCTCGTGTTAGAAAACGTGAGGTCGAGGACTGAGAATTGTGCAGGGCTGACTGAGAAAGTTGGGGAGCCGTCGTTAAGGCATACAAAGCCTGCGTCTAGAGCAGCTCGTTCGACTGTGTGGCCCTTTTGATCGCTACTTGTGCTACCCCATGTTGTTGACTTCGAGTTAAAGTCTCCACCGATTATGGTCGGGTTATTTAGAGATGCAGCGTAGTTAAATAGATTTCTAATGCCCTGTTTTAGATTTTGAACTGTGGTTGAGGGGGGGATATATAAACCAAAGATGTTAATATTTTTCTTAAGATTTAGTGTCTGTATTCCTAAATTTTCTATATTATCTACAGATTTTAGAATTCTAAACTTTATGTTGCATCGTATATAAACACCAACTCCACCATAGCCATCCTCCCTGGGTTTTCCAAAAAAATGGTACTCTGGAATACTGCAGTCGCTGTTATCCTTAACCCAGATTTCAGAAAGAACCGCTATGTCGATATTGTTGTTTATGAGATGCATGCTTAAGAGATGTTTGTTGTTTAAGTTATTCAAGCTTTGTATGTTTAGTTGTAGAATTTTCATTGTGATGGTATCGGCTGAGAGAGAGATTCAATGGTGTTCGAAATCTGTTGTGCATCTATATCTGCGTTACTTTGGTTTATAAAGTCCCTAATCTCCCTAGAAAGTGTAATATTGACTCGTTTGTTGCGGAATTATTGTTGCTAATGGTAATGAATTCTGTGATTTTTTCCCCAGTGTGTTTAATTTGTCTATGGCTAGATTCTGGTGCGTTTGTGAGATATTATATGAGCTATTACCCTGCCTTTTGTTTCCCTTCGCTATGTTGGCATATGAATTAATGGAATGAATCGATTTTGCTGATTCCGCTGAGCTGTTAAGTGTACTATTTGCTTGTTGGCTTTCCCAACACGGTGAGGGAAAGGACCGATGGTCCTCTAACACCGGAGCCTCCCTAGAGAAAAGAGATGGATACTTTTTACGCACCTCCTGGATGGTTAAGTTTTCCAAGACCTTTGTTTTTTGAATAGCATACGCTTTTTTCCTGGCCGGACATGTGTGGGAGGTAGCTACGTGTCCCTGTTTGCAATTGGCGCATTCTATTTTGGAACATATAACTTCTACTCCGTGTTCTAGCCCGCATTTAAAGCACTTGTTTTTTCCTTTGCAGTGCTTGGCAGTGTGACCAAACCTAAAACATCGGTAACATTGTGTAAAGTAAATGTACGGCTGCACTTCCACCTTAGCATATAAAAACTTAATCTCTTTTGGGAGTAGTTGTCCTTTGAAATTAATTATTACTCTTCCTGTTGGCACAAGTTCCTTCTTGTTATTTTTATCTTTTCTCATAACTCTGTTTATATCTACAATGGGAATGTCTGATTTTATGTTATGTGTTATTTCTTCTATCGAAAGGTGCATAGGAATGTTAAATATGATGCCGGCTTTACTAATGAAGTGCTTAAAAATTAAAGCGATATACCCTTCCTCTGCTAAATTGGCGTTATTGGCCAACTCATTTGCCCTATCAGCCGAGCTGCACGTGACTTTGCAGCGTCCATAGCCAACCTTGGCGACTTCCTCAATCCCGCCAAAATTCAGCTTGCTCAGGCATGCAGATAGCTGGAATTGGTTGATTGCCTTTCTTTCGGCTGAATCGCTTATTTTGTCTATGCAGACAATGAAAGGTCCCTTATCTTCACAATCATATTTATTTTGCGTATTATTATTGAAATTCTTTTCACTCACAGTCTTTTGATTCGGTTTCACTTGCATTTTACCGTTGGTTGGTTGTTTGGGTGTTTCCTTCTTCTTCTCCTCCTTTATTTTCTGTTCCTTTATTCCTTTGCTTCTTGTCGAGATAGTTGATGCTGCGTAAGTTTTTGGTTTCGGGATTGTACCACTCGGTGGCAGCTTTCCCTTTCCGTTTAAACTCATTTCTGGACCTTCCACGAAAACTGCTGTTTCCAGGAATCCCAGAAGTTCTGAGAAATTTTACACGATCGGGGTTTTGGCGGCAAAAATGGCTTCCAATGACAGTAGTACCGTACAACCTTCTCGTCTGACGGCTGAACGCGGAATGCATTTCTCGCCCACCATGGCCGAGTACTTGGCCCGTAGATCCGCCAGCTGCCGCTCCTCATCCGCCGCCGTTTGAGTGGTGGACACCGCCTCCTCCAGTTCGTTGAGTTCACTTCTGAGCCGCTGCAGCTCGTCGTCCAGGTGGTCCACCTGCTGAGGTACTTCATCGGTGGTTGGCTGTTCATCCTCTGTCTCCCGTGTGAGTGCCAGTAGCTCCAACAGATTCGTCTTTAGGGCCAAAAGTTCCTGGCGTTGCGGCCCATCTGTGGCATTTTCCAATGCCTGCTCCACAACGAGCAACTGTTTGGGGCAACATATTTGTCATATAGGAAGTTGGAACCAAATAGGATCACCTTTGCTCACTTGTGCTTCGTATTCATCCATAATTAATTTAATTTATTAATTAAAGCATGATGCGGCTTCGAAATGGGTTGTTTTCTGTTCTGCAGATTTTAAAAAAAGATGCAAGAAGAAAGTACAAAGCACAGTGGAGGTCAAGGAGGTGGTCCTCCTTTTTATTAATTTGTATAATAAATACACAAAACAAGGGTAAAAGCTAAAATTTGCAGGAATCAGTAAAAATATAAAGAGTTTAATATATCAGATTGTAAAAGAAAATAAAAAAATACTTGTAAATAATGGAATGTATTATACATATTAATAGTTGCCCTATAATCCTGACCGCAACTGTGCGTGCTGCGAAACATCTGGCAGCACCATCAGCTGATTGCCTGAGACTTTCGCAACACTGGCAAAACGCCGGTAAACTCGTGTGGCCTCCAGTTGTTTTGATTTTTCGGTTACATATTATTAACTGTTAATTATTATTAATTAATATGCAGTTTTCCCTGAATTATACAACAAGGAGCCTGGTTCCCCGGCTGCACCGTTTCACCAGCAAGATTGCCGTGGACGTTGAGCCAGCTGTGATCTCTGGCCTGGAACAGGCCACCCTGAAACCCAGGAAACATCCCGGCGTAGTAAGGCCCAACCATGTGGAGCTGCCCAAGCAACTAAATGATACCCTAAAGCGCATCGTGGGCGATCATCCCGTGAAGAAACTCATCCACGACGGCCAGCAGCTCAACGCCTACATCAAATCCCGCCATCCGCCGCCCACGCAGGAGGAGATCGAGAACAAGAAGCGGATCATCATCGAGGAGGTCAACTCGAAGATGTCTCTGGATCGCCTGGCCACGCTGGGCGAGGAGGAGGCGGAGCGCTGGAAGCGCAAGCGGGAGCTGGAGATTAACAAGCGGCTGGGCCAGCGCGTCTACGCCTGGAAGCGGATCGAGTACGGCCCGTACGAGTCCCTGGTCTACGCCATAGCTCGCGGTGCCCAGGAGTATGCCGTGATGAAGCGAGTGCTCACGGAGCTGGCCCAGCGGGATGAGCAGTTCCGGCCGCGCAGCTTCTTTGACTTCGGTTCCGGCATCGGCACTGGCATGTGGGTGGCCAGCGAACTTTGGCGCGACCACATCTTCGAGTACTACAACGTGGACAGGTCCAGGGAGATGAACGAGATCTCTGAGCTCATTCTGCGCGATGGCCACGAGAATAAGCAGATCGCCCTGCGCAATGTGTTCTATCGACAGTTCCTGCCCGCCATAGAAACCAATTACGATCTGGTCATCATATCCCACACACTTTTTGAGTTGGTGGACAAGGAGCAGCGAGAGGACGTTTTGCGGAATCTGTGGCGGAAGTGCGATGGCTACATGGTCATAGTGGAGGAGGGAACACGTCGGGGCAGCGAGCTGGTGAACGAGGCCAGGCGATTTTTGTTGGAGCAGGATCAAGAAGGTCACACTGTGGCTCCGGTAAGCTTACGAATTAGTCAAAAACATAGCTGGTATTAAATTATGTTCTTGCCTTTAGTGTCCTCATGATGTACTCTGTCCCCGCTTTCGAGATCTGGCTGATCGCACGCCCTGCAATTTCCCCGTCTCATATGCTCCTCTGCGTTTGGGCAGCGACTCCTTGGCGGACCGTCACACCTCCCTCTACAGCTATGCCATCCTGAAGAAGGGTTCCCAGTCCGATAGCTCCAGCTCGTGGCCGCGGATTGTGCGTCCCACCTTGGTGAGGTCAAAGCATGCCATCTGCCGAGTCTGCACGAAAGAGGGCAATCTTCAAGAGGTTATCTTTACAAAGTCAAAGCACGGAAAGTGAGTATTACACGCCTGTTGCTTCCTAAAGATCTCCAAGTAATTGTATCTGGGTTTTCTTTGCAGATCTGCTTATTCTTGTGCGAAAGTCAGTCGCTGGGGCGATCGCTTGCCAATGTCGCTGGGACAACCTGAGGTCAATCCCGGCTCCACAGATTCCTCCACCGCATAACAACCTGTCTTAAGCTAAGCTGTTAAATCAATATGTTAGGCATAAAGTCACGCCCTGGAGCTAATTGATACTAAAAACTGGCATCCAATTAGCCGATTTAATTATGTGCAAACAAATCGTTGCGGGCGGAGCTGAAATTAATTAAATAGTTGCATTTAAATTAACCATACAATCCAAATGGCAGGGCCGCATGCTCATTGATACTAAATTTTGTCCAACGGCCAACACACCCTCACCTAGTTTTTAATGTTTGGCAAGACAAAAGGCGGATGCGGCGACTGCGGATGGGTTGGCCCCGCCGTTTTGGATCAGCCTGTTATGTAATGTGACCGGTATATAGGAATCGTCGCCTGGCCAATGGTCAGCGAAGTCAGAACGCCCCGTGTGTTATTGTATTTGTCGAGGGACATTCGTAACTACTTTGGTGGCCATATAAGCTTCGTTATTTCTTTATAGGAAATAATTAAAAGATATTTACAATTTGAATGTAATATGTTTAAATTTAATTTATTAATATCATTTTGTTATATTTTAAATATTGAATTACATACTTTTACAGATGAAAGTGACTCAATATTTCAATTAGTGATAATAGATTTCTCAACCGAAATGTCTGGACTATCCCACTTTGGCTGACATTTAGTTATGCGAGTTGCTAAGTCCTAATGGGAGACGCGCCCTTTTAACGACCGCGGATCATCCCCGCAGCCATTCATCGGTTCTTCAAGTCCTGTGCGGCCAAAAGGGCATAACGTGGTTGGAAAAGGGCAACATGTGTGGCGCGAAAAGTGGCACTCCGGTTGGAAGGGGAGTGGGTGCGGAAGGACTACTTCCCTGTACATAGGGTTTTAGGGATTGGCTTCGGAACAAGGTGTGTTATAGAGCAACGGACCGTGGATACATAACGATGGATTACAAACATAGGAGGCGAAGGACTTGGCATCGCTCGGTACTATCCTGTGGGACCTTTCTGATTAAGGCTTACACTTTCATATTACATTTAATTTATTTTCTAATGTTTTAAGGAGTAAATAGTTTACATAGAAATGTGGGTGCTATTTTTTTAAGACCTTTTAAACCTATTTGTATTATAGCTTTTGAGATTCTGATTTCTTCGACAGTTTTGAAGTAGGGATAATACTTTCAACAATTTTTAAACTGTTTTATTCTGATTCAGAATAAATACTATTTTTAAGATTCATAAATGAAAAGGATATAACTATTCTTTAAACTGCTGATATACATATGAACTGGAGTCCTATCCTTGTTATATTATTCTTGAGTTTTAGTTTATTTATAGTTATAATGTTGGGAGGATAACAAATTCTTTTTCACCCGCACTCTGCTTTTGTTACCCAAATTTAATTAGGAAATGCATTTGCCAAGTCATTAACCCATTTATAGGTGCGTACAAATGGCAGGATATACATATGACAGGATCCCGAGAAGTCTCAATGTGGCGAGCAAAGTCCAAGCCCCGTTTCTGGGCGAGTACACGTCATGGCGACCCTGGGGCATCTCCATTGCCATTTCCAGTCCCAGTTCCATCTGGGCTCTATGTAATCACTCCGGCTGATACTAGGTGGGGTCGCCGGTCGCTCGTTAAAAAGGCGCGTTCGCCGATGGTGTCAGCTGTCGCTCCGCTTCCATTTGGCTATTTGTATTAGTAAGGTGCGTCCCACGACAACAACAACGACTGCGACTAAATAATGGTGGAGTTTAGAAAGCATGCGCCGCTGTTGCAAGTATGGCTAGTGGATAGTGGCTGGTGACCCACCCACCCATTCAGCCAGTCAGTCTGACAATCCAGTCGGCCAACCCCAACCGAGGCACTCAGCCAACCAGGCAGCCCGGCATTGTCAGCGCTTCCTTTTGTTCCCAACTGCTCGGGGGTCTCGGGTTCTAACACGCTTTTACATAGCTAAATAGTTAGATAGATAGGTCGCCCGGGTCCGGGTTGATCACAAGTGGCTACCTACCAACTGGCGCTGGCTTCTGGCCATCAGTTCGAATCCGAGCGTGGCCAGGAAAAGTTGCGGTCGCGGTTCCAGTGCCACTCATAGAGATCTAGTGATGGTGTGACTTGGTGATTCATTTATCCTGGCTGAACCTAATTCCATTGGGCGGCATATTTCATTCGCGCCTGTATCTTGCTGAACCGTTACCATTTTGGCCTTCGATCCGGTTGAGCAAAATTTCAGGTGTGTGAGAAATTTGTTAAGCACTCATCGAGGGATTCGGAAATTCTTATATTAATTCTAAGGAGGAATCTATTTCTGGTAAGCATTCAGATGGATCTCACAATATTCTATACAAGTCGAGGAATTCAAAGACCTTTTATCTTCAAGAGTAGTTTAAAGTCTCAAAAATAGGAAGCTTTGAAGTACGGAGTTATGAAAGTTATTTATAGGATAATTTGAAAACCTTAAATGGTTGGATGGTCAGAACCTAGGCGAGATTGTATACTAAACTATTTAAATTTGTGTTTAGTCACTTATTTTTATAGCATAGGGTACTTATCGTAGGTACCAATCACAATATTATCGTTTCACAATTTTAGAAAAGACTGATAAGAACAGGAGCAAAAATTGTGAAATATCAAATATTTAGGTGTATTGGATCCAATGTATTGGATCCATTAAAAAAAGTTGAAAAGTTTAATCAATTAATGGGACAACTACCAATTAGAATAAGATTACTAAAAAATTGCTGCCTCAAAATTAACAAATAGTCGAAGAATCACGCCATTAGTCATAACAATTCAATTAAAAATCATCGAAACTGTGGAAATAAACCAATTCCGACGGGCCTGAGATTTTGTCAAAGATCATTATTAATCGCTACACGGCACACGCGTTACCCACGGTTATCAGGCGCTTCAAAGATTTATGGCACCAAAACTGGAAATATCGCCCACGACAAGAGCTTTAAAGAAGCCCCGACAATTTGGACTTTGTCTGCTTAGAATACATTCTTGTGTACAAGTCATAATAGCTACAAATACATGGGCTGTGCGTGATAAGTGGAATCGTATAGAAATCCTCAGAACTGGATGGGTTTTGGGGTTTGTGGGTGCAATGATACCAGCAAAAAATTCAACTAGATTAGCTAGAACAAGGAAACTAAGCGATCGCCTTGATTTATTCGCAGGAGTGATGAGTGATCCCATGCGTCTTATTTACGATTTCCTATAGCCTTTATATGGCGAGAACGATCGTAAATTGTAATCTTATCGTTCGCTTGGTGTTCGCGTCGTGCAGATTGTACTTGTAGTCAATATTTAAACTTATCAAACACTTATGTAAATTGTTATTTATAGTATTGGATCGAACTTCTCCAGTCATCGAGTACTTGCCACTTAATTAATCCCCGGAACCAGCTTAGACCGAAGTTCAAGCCCAACCAGCTGCCGATCACCAGTGGCACTTGATAAAGCCGTGACGTTTTGTAAGTCTGTACACTTTGCTCTGTTCTCCATTATTAGCTTGGGAACATACAGCACTTACTATATCAATCGGCTTTTGTTTAGCTCGACTCGAAAACGGTCAAAGTCCGCCAGAGGATTGAATCATAGAGTCGGTACGGGGTTCGTTTGATGGGGCAATTAATACGATAATAACTAAATAAGCACTTATCAATGGAGTTAAGTAACTAGGGGAACGAGAAGTGGGACAAAGTCGAGAGGAATGAACATAATCTGAATAAATAGAAAGTGAAAACACAATGATTATATCCGAATTCATGGTGAATCGGCTTAAAAAGGCAATCGGGTAATAAAATTATAATAATTACATATTTGAAAGTACAGATAAATTTAAGCGAAGTTTTAAGAATAAATCTACAGATTTTTCATTGCAGTTAAACTCTTTTCAAAATTGGTTTTATGGTAATCGAATTCTATTTCTGAAGTATTTACCTTTACTGGCCCTACCCTTACTATAAAGTCAAATTAAATTTAAAATCATCAGAAAAGAAAAAGAGTTCCGATTACCTTGCTACGAGAATGTTAATTAACCGCAGGGACCAATGAACAGCGGACAAGGAAGCTAATCGGTGAAGTAACTCTGATTCACGAGCGAGCACAAAGAGCCCTAATAAGTAGAGTCGGCACATTGCAAATATATAGGCATTGTAAACTGGCCCGATAATGCTGTCCGTGGCTAGAGCTCGCTATTGTTCCACTGTATATTCACGTTGCCATTGGCACAGAATAAAGCCCAAATGAAGAAAGCGACGGCGACGCGGGAATGTTTATTACGTATTACGTATACGACAATTATGGAGTGTCGAAGAAATTCGATATGTGGACTTGTGACCCGAGCACGATCCGTTGTCAACCGGGGCAATCGGGCCGGGAGATCGTGTTGCCAAAAACCCAAACCCAAACACAAACCCAAACACAAACCCAAACCCAAAACTCAATCAGCTGCCGCAGGTGAGTATCTGTGTGTGCTGCAGGTGCGCCGGTGTGCGTGAGCGGTTCTTATCAGCGAAGGAAAACGACAATATAACAACGCCAAAACACTAATAACCAATGCGAAATATACGCCAGCAGAGAGACTGCCGAACGATCTTCGGAGCAGTGCTGGGAGTTCAGCTATTTTTAATAAAAAAAAAGATTTTTTAAAAATAAATTGTTTAATAAATCTTTAAATTTTTACTTCTTTAAAGATCGTGCACCAAGATATAGAACAGGAAAAGGATACCATAGTGCCTAATAATATAAGTACCTTATTTAGTTTGATTTTAAAATATTATTTTACTAAAAATGTTTCAGTACTCAAATCAAAATACAGTTTAAATGGTAAGCAGACATAAAAAACTTAACCTGTCTTTTAAAACATGTTTAATTATAGAAATTCTTAGCTTTGTGAACTGTGATCTATAATCAATAAATAATAGAATTCACTGTTGTAACATCACCTAACCATATCTGTAATATTAACGAAAAGATCTTTGAAATAAAAAAAATAATTAATCTATTTATCTTACAGATACTACATACATAGCTTTCAGTTTTAAAAGAATCTCATTATTGTCAAATAACCAGTTTTGTGATCATAATTAATATGTTTAAATAATAAAATGTGCCAAGTAATAGTATTCCTAAGACATAAAAAACTTGTTAAGTTATTCCCCGCTGGAGACTGAAAAACTGCCACCACTGAGCGCCTTTGATAAAGCCTGCGTTCAACACACACCCACACCCACTTGGGCGCTGAGATACAACACACACCAGCTGAGACGGCCGATCGTGTTCTTTGTGGCCAGTGAGTCGTCAGCTGGGCCGACGAAGCGACTCTCCGACTTCTGGGGGAATGGGAACGGGAACGGGAACTGCTACTGCCATATAGCCATACAGCATTGTAGCACAGCTAGCTGGGATCACTGTTTGTTTACTGACCGCCAGTCGCGCACGTCGCTTCGAAGACGCTTGTTACTCGGTTGTGCGGATCGCGAATTTAGTCGCTGGAAGGTAGTTCTCCTTGTAATCCCTACCAAAGTGTGATAGTCCTGACTCTTAAAAGGGTAAGGACTCCCCTGAGTGGAGAACGCGATCAAGTGTAATCTAAAGGATAATACAAAAATATAAACTACAACATTTTAAATAAACACTATTCGAGACTTTAATTCCTAAAAAAAACTACAATTTGTGATTAATATTAGTTTTTTATAAACTAAGTACTGGTTTAAAATAATCTGAGTGACAAAATAAAAGACAACATATATTTAGGAGATTTGTAATAAAGTTATTTGAACACAAATGGAACAAATCAAAAATAAATGTTAATAAAAATTGTGGGAACCATATTTAATTGGTGATTTAGGCCTTAAAACACACCCAAAAAAATTTTAAATGTGAATTTCAAATCGATTTAATGATTAGTAAGGCAGGCGTTGTAAAATGTATAGACGTTTGTGAAGAACGAAATTTATGGGCCAACACCTTATCAGTGAATCTAGATATAAACGCCAGTCTTTGTTAACAAATGAGCAAACGCATAAAACTGATTTGAACCGCATAAAGGCAAGTGTTAAATGAATAAATGATTCATCTACCATGGAATAGATACAAGTGATGGGTGTCTCTTGGCGTCTGTAGACCTGGTAACTTCTGGGTCACTTTCGCTGAGACGATCACCACCTGTAAAACTGCTTAATCCGCTTTTCGAGATGCGGACTTGCAGTCTGTGAAGTAATTTAAATCGATTAGGTGACAGTTAGTGCTGTCACAGAATGCGGCAATCGCATTCGAAATCAATACGACAATAAGCAGGTTCCAAAGATGGGAGGCGGGTGTCGTTACTGAATTATCACATTATCAGAGTACAAACACGAATCTGTTCCCAGCGATCGGGATGGCGCTGCTCCCGTTTCTCCCCTGATCGAACAGCTGCTGTTTTCGCCTCCATCTCCTCCAGCTGCAGCTCAGAAAATCAGACGGAGAAGGGGATCCGTGAACCGGTTTGTTCGGCCAGCGAAGCGAGAGGTATACAAGGTATACAAAATACAAAACAATGTTTCAGGGCAGCATCAGTACATAAGTACAGTATATACGATCCAAGTCCCCGAAAGTCGCAGGCAAACACCAAATGTAGAGCCCAGATCGAAACAAAGGAATCCAAGAAAAAAACAGCTAGTCCGGCAAAACGTGACCATAGAGCTCTGGTATCAATCAATATTGAAATACAGGCCCATCAACGTCACCCTCCGCTAGGGCCGCTCCCTTCGTAACCCCGATCCCCCCGGGAATCCGGGGCATTGACATAGGTAATTGTGTGTTGGCAGCCCTGATAACCGATTTAAGTGCAGGGTTCAAGTGCAGTTCTCACTACCGAAGCCCCTACCTTTCCCAACTACGTACTGAATAGGAAAAACAAAATCGGAAATGTCCCATCCAGGGAATTTGCCCAGATCGCGATAAGACAGCATGGCTATATTATATAGTAATTCGTCACAGCTACGACAGTAAATGGAATGATCTTTTGGAATCGGAATACCTATGGTATTTTCCAAAAATCTGACCTCTTTTATTATAAAAGATTTATTTCTTCAATCAAATGTGATATGTAATCATTGAAATATAGAATCTCACTTTCATAATCTTTAACCAACCCATCTTTATAGCTAGAGCTTCGTCACAACGGCTATTCCATGGGGACAATGCTTTTGTTTTGATCAGTTCGGATCGGCGGATCAATAGCAGATGCGCATACGACAACACATCCACGATTGCCATTTCATTTCCACTCAATTGTGCCGTTTTATTGTTTGCCCGCCGCCTCCGCCTCAACGGCTGTACCTTGATCTTTTCGCAAATCTGTGCATTAAATGTACTCGCATTTAATTGTCTCTTGCGGCAGTGCGAAATGTGGAGTAAAGTAAACTGCGTGCTACATTTCGCTTATGTAAACTCGCATTTAATTGGGACGACTGCAGATAATTGAAATGTTTCATCGTTTCATCACCACCCATCCAAATTGACAGCTCTTTAGGGATTAGTTACTATAAGGGCTCTACTATATAAATATACAATCTCAGCCTGCGATCGGGAATAGCCAATCCGAATGATGAGGTTACTATAGATGACAAAGGTTGATCGATCAAAGTGCGAATTGAGCTGCATTGGAACCCGTTTTAATGGCCCAAGCTAAACATTTTCTATAGGCCAGCAGCAGGTTGCACATAAGATTACCAGATTTAGTCACGCACCTTGCATAATCCACCGAATCCATCAATCCGAAGACAAGCATCCCACAAACACTCTTCCACTTTCAACCGGTTTAATATTTCATCTTTTATGATTGGAATAATTGAGATACCTTACTAAACATTAAATCGATCTAGTGAATAGATAAACAAGCCTCCTGAGTGCATAACTTGTTTAACAACAAAGTGATAGATAGGTATTGTAATGAAATGCACCTCCTAACTTAGTGGTTTCATAAAGTACATATTTGTATGTTTTTTCTAAGCTTATTAGAAACAGGTATAATGATATATTTGCCTAACTTATTTGGTTCCTCCTTTCAGTTGATAGTTTACCCCTAGAGTCCTAGAATGGCGACATCGCGGGAGCAGTTCTTGTTCGGCAGCGACAACGGAGTGGCCGGCCTCGGTCTGGGCATCGAGATCGGGGAGGTGACCTCGGGTCGCGTCTACAACACCACCACAGTGCCAGTGGGCAACTCCGGAGGCTGGCGACATGCCCAGTCGAGTGTCACGCCCCCACCCATCCCCACTCCGCCCCAGGTGACCTATAGCAATGGGTCCTCGTCCACGGCCAGCAAGCAGCCGCCATTGGAGCCCGTGGAGGAGGAGGAGGTGCACTTCGACACCGACGCCCTGAACAACCTACCTGCTCGCGAGCCCGTGGATATGGAGTTCAAGGAGCTGTCCCTCACCGTGAAATTGGGCTTCAACCGAGGTGAGCTACCAAGAGCAAAGGAAGGCGTCATTTACGATCCACCTTGATCGCCTGATCTAAGATATGGCTCGATAAGATTGCCAGCGGAAACCTTAAAATAAGCTAGGAGCTATGACCATATTCGGTTTTTATGTGGTTTACGATCAGCGGCTACTCTTTGAGGAGAATTCTCAGGGACCGAACTTATAGAGTTCATATCCTATAGATATGGTCAACAATCTATATAGTATTCTAGAATATTACGTTAGAAATATATATAGTATTCTTGAATATTACGTTAGAAACCAGTTTTATTCATGAATTAAAACAAGTTCAGACACATGGCTTTCAATTGACTTATATAAGTGAGTGTGTTTTAGGTAAATTATAAATACACATATATGTTTGTTCCTCAAGGTTATTGCTTTCGGCAATGCTTCACATACCAATCAGCCATAAACACTTGCTTGCTAGTTCTTTTACCAACTTGGCTTTCCATTGATTAGATAAGCGGCGATCGCCCCGATCACACCCCCTTCCCGGTTGTATATATTCCGGCGGTGCGTGCCCATCATGGCCAGTTAGTCATTCATAAATTCCCTTTCCGCAGGGTCTAAACAATGAAAAGCAATGAATTCTTTAGGGGGAAATGAATAGAGTATTTGTGATTCGATTTAATTGTTTCGGACAAGGCTTACCTGCTAATTTCAAAGTTCAGAAGGAAGCGAATAGCATTTGATATCGACATTGGTTTGCCCCTGGTAACTTGATTAGGAATCATGCTGATGACCATACTACTTTCCGTCCCGTGGCGGTAATTGTACTAAAATAAAGATAATATGTGTGGTCAACTCTTTAATAGATTGATATCATGCCATTCCTATCAAAATGTTTAAGGGGGCACAAAGGTCGTTTTATTTAAATGTATCTAAAAAGCGAATCTAAATCTCTCTTTTGAAATAGATTTCATGTACAATCTATAAATGGTTCAAGTACTAATAAGATAAGAATAATGAGCGGATATCTATCTAAATCTTTATAAATTGAAACATGTAAACTTAACTGACTTTCCATTACCAACGTTTCATAGTTTTGTAAAATTAATTTTAACGACCGAAAGTTAGGTTTACTTACTCATAAATATACTCCAAAGCTTAATCCTTATATTTCTCCGAGTTTTGTGGTTATAAGGTCATTCACTCGAGCAGATTATTTTCTGTAAAAATTATATTTTAATGGGCTGCAATACAAGGGTTACTTTTTTTATAGTGTCGTTACCTTACTAGTCGTTTAATTGAGCAAAGAAATTATCGTTCGGTGCACGTGTGGATACGGGTTGTCCATTGGTTCTCTGAACCTTGATACCAACGACCGTATAAAAAGCAGCGTAATATCCACTTAAGTGTTATGATCGTTTATGATAGCGTTAAGTAATTTCGCAATTTTTTAGGATCCAAGGAAATCTTGCACAATGTATGCGGAAAGTTCCCCGGCAGCCAGCTCATCGCCATTATGGGCCCTTCGGGTGCAGGAAAGTCCACTTTGCTGGATGCCCTTTCCGGTTTCAAAACCACAGGAGTGGATGGCTCCATCTTGCTCAATGGTCGACGACGTGATTTGCGTGAGTATATCAAGGCTTTTTATTTACAAAACTATTATAAGTGGGTTTTTAATGCTAATCACTCCTCACACAGCCTCCTTCCGCCGCATGTCCTGCTATATCACGCAGGATGATCGCCTGCAGCCTCTGCTGACAGTGAACGAGAATATGCATATAGCCGCCGATCTAAAGCTGGGTCAGACCGTCAGCTACGAAGAGAAGGAGAGCAGGGTGAGTCAGGGGGAGATCTTTAATTGTGAGTCAGTGTTATAGATCCGAAACTCCCTTCTTAGATCGAGGATATCCTGCTGCTCCTGGGCCTCTACGACCACGATCAGACCCTCACAATGCGCCTGTCCGGTGGTCAGAAGACGAGGCTATCCATTGCCATGGAGTTGATCAATAATCCCACTGTGATGTTCCTGGACGAGCCCACAACGTAAGAGCAAACATCTAAATTTTCCAGTCTCGACAAGTGTACATTTCGTTCCTCTTTCCCAGCGGCTTGGACAGTAGCTCGTGCACAAAGGTCCTGGAGCTGCTCAAGAAATTGACTGGCCAAGGTCGCACGATTATCTGCACCATCCATCAGCCCACTGCCAAGCTGTTCCAGATCTTCGATCAGGTCTACGTCCTGTCGGCCGGAAACTGCGTCTACCAGGGCAGCACCCAGAAACTGGTGCCATTCCTGACGTCGGTGGACCTGCCCTGTCCCATGTACCACAACCCAGCGGATTACAGTGAGTCCAGCTAGATATAACCTCTTGAGGAGGTTACTAATGAGATCCTTTTTATTTCAGTTATCGAGTTGGCCTGCGGAGAATACGGCTACGACAAGGTCGACACCCTAAAGGTTGCCACCGAGAACGGAAGCTGCCTCACTTGGTTCGACAATCCCAAGGCTGTTTTGCGCTCCGAGGTCCTGATGAGAAAGTATCCCATACCAAAGAAAACCAAGAGCCGGTCGCTGGAGGACACCAGCTTTTCGAACCAGTGCTCCGTGCTTTTGCGGCGGGGTTTCATCAAGGCGAAACGAGACACAACCATGACGCACTTGAGGATCGGGGTAAACATTGCGGTGGCCGCCTTGTTCGGAGCCATGTACGATCACACGGGACGCGAGGGATCTCGAGTGCTGGACAACTACAATTTGCTGTTCGCCATACTGATGCACCATTCCATGACCACGATGATGTTGACTGTTCTGACTTGTAAGTTTACAAATGTTCTCGTTGGTTATACAGAATTTATCATTGATATTACCTTCAACCAGTCCCCATGGACATCTCGATTACGATCAAGGAGCATTTCAACCGCTGGTACTCGCTCAAAGCCTACTACACTGCCATGACTCTGGTAGACCTGCCCATATCTGTGAGTATCCGTTTTGAATTCGCCCTGGGGATCCATAGCCAATTCGAGCTTTCCCTTTACAGATTATTAGTTGCTTCCTCTTCACGGTGATCGTTTACTTATGGAGTTATCAGCCCATGGAGTGGGTCCGCTTCTGGATGTTCTTCGCCATCAGCTTACTGACCGTCTTCGTGGGCCACAGCTTTGGTTTGATGATTGGTGCCTGGTTCGATGTCGTCAACGGCACTTTCCTGGCTCCAGTGCTGACCATTCCCATGATGATGTTCGCCGGCTTTGGAGTCACCCTGCGGGATCTGCCAAGCTACTTAAGATGGGGCAGCCATATATCATACCTAAGATATGGGTTAGAGGGCTTCATATCCGCCATATATGGTCTGGATCGAGGTGTCCTCGCCTGCGAGGAAGCGCCTTACTGCCATTACAGGTAGATCTCTTCACGTAGTTTTAATGTTCAACATTTTTAACCATGGTTCGCTTTCAGGTATCCAAAGAAATTCCTAGAGGAAATCACCATGAGAGGTGATCAGTTCTGGAACGACGTCATCGCGCTGGGTTCCATGATTCTTATTTTCCGACTGGTGTCCTACGTTGTGCTCAAGGCCAAGATCAAGTCGATCCGATAAGGCCGCTGGGAAAGTAACACACCTTTAGCCCATTCCTTGTATTATACATTAATTGTTGAACATTATGTTTAGTGCTATTAATATTTAAAAAATATGTACAAGTACATAAAACACTGTTAAATAAAGCTACGATTTGTAACTAGCCTATATCACAAAGTTTAGTTGCTCAGGCCTTGGGCAACCTCGGTTTCTACTCGTCCATCTGCTGCTGGCTTAAGGAGCTGGTGTAGTTCATTCGCATTTGTGGCCATTTCTGTGGAGTTCAGCTGAAATCATATTTTCAGTTAAATTCTGTTTATATTATCGAATGTTCGAAAAGTTCTTACCACGACTACCTTCTGGCCAAGGGATTCCAGCAGCCTCTTCTTGAGGCGCATTAAAGAAGTGGGTTTCTTGCTGAACCTAAGGGTCTGTTCTGCGGTGAGTAGTTCCACGAAGTACACACTCTCCTGGTTGCCCATTGTCTGCACTCGCAAGCTTGGCAGGTTGATTCCAACGATGGGACACACCAAATCCACGCCTTCCACTTCAGCGTCCTCACTTAGCTCCTGGGCATATTTCGTCAAGTCTGGGCGATCCCTCAGCAAGTAAGCTGGTGCACGATCGAACTCTTTGAAGGCTTGTTCTGTTTTAAGTTTCCCGATTGACGGCTGCTCGATGGCCACAGCAGATCGCAGGACATTCAAACGACTATCCACCTTGGGCTGGGCTCGCTGGCGTCGTTGGGCAGCTTTTAGTTCCTCGGCTGCGTTAATCAGATCCTTTGAGTAGTGTCCCAAGGTGCAGAGAGAGAGGCAGGTATCAACAAGGTTGTCCGGGAAATAGTCGTACTCCCCATGGTCCAATTTGCGAAGGGCAGCCAGCTCGAGTTGGCGGACTTGCTGTGGAGATAATTCACAATTCAGTTGGGCGCTAGCCCACAGGAATGTGGCCAAGTCCTTGGCGCGCAGGTCTCCAGGTTTCAACAAAGTCATAAGTCGCTCTACGATGATCGTTAGGCACTCCTGCTTATCCCAGAGCTGTTCGGCAAAGAAGGCAAAGATGTGGGCCAATCCTCGGGGCTCAATGAGGGCTATCTTCGCGGGATCCAGGCAGATATCCTGCAGGTGCTGACACACTCGCTTGTTCTTCACTCGCTGCAACCGCAAGGCCTTCACGAAGGAGACCAACAAGGCGTCGCTTCCGGCAGTGAGTTGCAGATTCAATACGGCATTTACGAGGCATGATTCATAGGAGCTTCTCGCCTCGCCCGTAACCAAAGTGGAGGTTTTGTAGGCCGCATTGCTGATCACAGCGAGATCCAGTTCACTCAAGGTGGGCAAATGGTTGGCTAACTGCTCCTCCAGGAGCCGCTGGAAGTCATCAGATGCCTTAGCCTGCTTCTTCTGCAGTCCCAGATAGAAGCACACCTGGACGAACCGCTCCTTGTTGTCCCGGAAGTCCTCTTGGACCAAGCGCTGCATGGCCGCCTGATAGAAGTCCGTTCGCTTCAACCAGCCGGGAATGAGAAACAGAAAGGAGTACAGCGTCTCCAGCACTGTACTGGTGTCCATCTTGGCCAGCTGATTGGCAGCATGGTTATCCAACGCATTTATGGCGGCCACATACATGGGAACAGCGGCATTGGAGCGATAGCTGGAGGCCTGGATGATCAGGGCTGGCAGTTGGGCGGGATCTGTCTTTTGCACGGTGCGCTGGAAGTACCGGTCGTCCGTGATGGGGAAGAAGTCGGCGTACCGGACCGTCGTCTTGGGCAGCACGTGTTCCCGATCCCTGTGCCGCTCCAAAGCGATGTGCTTGGCGAAGCGGGTGATCAGGGTGCCGGTCTCCTCGGCGGTGGTCCGCATCACATCCCTGGGCGTGAAGGAGGCGTAGCCTCTGATGGGACTGCCCAAGTTGGTCACCCCGGCAAAGCGGCGGAGCAGGGCGTACATCTCGGATGCACTTGTTCTGAATTTATGTAATGAATTTACAAAACAACGTGCACATCCAAACCGCAAAACATACGTTAGAGCTGCGTTCGTTCTCCAGCACTGCCAAATTTCCCTTGTAAATATCCCAAGTAGCTAAAAGGGAAATAATTTTGTGACCTCTTTTTTTGGGTATTTAAAAAGTTTTAAAACCTTGAAAATACAAAAGAAAATTCGAGAGAAATTGCCCGATGTTATTAATACAAATGAAGTTAATATAAAAATGGCGGGAAAAGGCCAAATCAGCATCTCTTTTGGCGAGTTTTCGACACTGGCCAGACACCTGTTTCGGTAATTAAGTAGCAATAACATGAAGAAAGCTGCTGGATTTGTTATTTTTCGCCGTATTTGCGGGGAAATTCAATACCTCCTGCTGAAGGCCTCCTACGGCTCCTTCCACTGGAGTTCGCCCAAGGGCCATGTGGATCCCGGCGAGGACGACTACACCACAGCTCTGCGGGAAACCAAAGAGGAAGCCGGGCAAGTGCTGCACCATATTCGATCCATAACATCCTTAATATCTGAAGTGTACCCACAGTTACGACGAGAAGGATCTCATCATCTACAAGGAGACGCCGCTGACACTCAACTACGTGGTGCAGGGGAAGCCCAAGATTGTGATCTACTGGCTGGCGGAGCTGCGGAATCCCTGCCAGGAACCCATTCTATCCGAAGAGCACACCGACCTCAAGTGGCTGCCCAAGGACGCGGCCAAGGAGTGCGTGGGCTTCAAGGACAACCAAGACATGATCGACAAGTTCCACCAAATGATTTTAGATCAAAACAAACCGGAATAGATTGTAAACAAATAATGGTAGCGTTGTAGCGTTGCGCAACACTGAAATGTAAATAAATACCAGGGAAAATACCAAAGCAAATACCCGTGAAAATACCAAAATTATGTCAGCCTGCGGGCGTTGCGCACACTGTTTTCAAGGCATCTGTGAAAATTGCTCGAATCGAACTGAAATTTTCAATCGCTTCCCATTGATTTGTTGTGCCTGCCGATTGGAGCACTCCGCCTAGCCTTAATCTGAACAATCCACACACAGCAGTGCCATGGGCTCCCGTTCACGCACCCCCAGTCCGTCGGGCAAGCGACGCCACCACAAGAGCAAGCACAAAAAACGCAGTAAGTCCCACCACGACCACGAGCGGCCCAGCACCAGGACGTCGGATAGAGACAAATCCTCGGAGGTGAACAACCACGGGCGCCACCGCGAGCGGGACAGGGACCGCGAGCGGGACAGACACCGCAGCGACCGGCACTCAGAGCGCGACTACCGCCACTCGCCCACGATCCTCAAGTCCCGGAAGCGCTCCACCTCGTCGAGCAGCGACAGCCAGTACTCCGAGCAGGAGTCGCAGCGCAGCAAACAGAAGCGCAGCCGCTTCAAGAAGCTGGACGAGGTAAGTGGTTGGACGACCACACGGAGCCCTGCATGAGAATGCCTAGAAGCTGAACATCCAAGTTTCCCAATTTCCCAGTCGTAATCTACTATGTTTCATACTATTTTCCTTAAAAAACTTAATCACGCTCCAAAATGCTATACTCTTTTCAAAAAATCCTAAAGAATTCACGTCCAATTTTGTTTAAAAGATTTTTGTTTATTTTGAATACCTAAAAATGTTAAATAGAAGATTAATTGAATGAAATGCCTTTTGAGTTCCTTTAACCATCCGGCTACCCATGCAGGGCTATTTCTCCAACCTCATATAAGAAGTGAAGTAAACGTTTCCCATCCATTGCAGCAAAACCAGCTGCAGGTCGAACGCCTGGCCGAGATGGAGCGGCAGCGGCGGGCTAAGGAGGTCGAACAGAAGACCATCGAGGAGGAGGCCGCCAAGCGCATCGAGATGCTGGTGAAGAAGCGCGTCGAGGAGGAGCTGGAGAAGCGGCGCGACGAGATCGAGCAGGAGGTCAACAGACGCGTCGAGACCGCCAAGGCCGAGATGGAGCGCGAAATGATGCTGGAGCTGGAGCGGCGGCGCGAGCAGATACGCGAAGAAGAACGCCGGCGCGAGGTAGGTGCTCGTATTCAGATTCCGCTGGACGACTGCTGCTATCACTGTCAGAAAAACGTACACAATGCCACATCTACCGTACACTCGAACAAACCCAAAACAGCAGTTCAAACAGTCGTCTCCACCGCGTCACGCGAAATCGATCCGGCGGCGCTCTCAGCCACGGCTCACTGGGCGTTGTTCGTCCACCGTCATCCCATGTCCCATCACCATCCCCGTACTAGATTGCTTGCATAACCCCTGGCCAAGGGCGCCCACTAACCGGCTACATCACTAACCAGTCACGCCTTTTCAGAGCCCCCACATGCTGGCCACCAGCCCAGCCACCCAGTGAGCCGGGATGAGAACGCCACGGCTGATTTCGCCCCTTTCTTCTTGCCAATAATTTTGTAATTTTTATTTTTCCTACCAAAAAAGCCAAAATGACGACATTGCCAAGTGTCGCATGTGTCACAGTTTTGATGCCCATTATTGCAGACCTCTTGCATACTCTTAGCTTCATCTTTTGTTCGTTCCTACCCACATACTGTATCATTTTAATTTTGGTATTGGTTCTTGTAACTCGTTGTTGTTGTTATTGCGCGCAAACTCCGCTTCAGTAGGCCCGTGCAACGAACGTGCTGCTCTTGTCCCGTACGCAAGTGGGTGTTTTGTGACCCGATCCCGCAAAACACTCGCTTGCACTCCTCGTTGAGCCGCCAAGCCGGAAGTTGAGCAAGCCCGCTGCCCAGGGTTTGGTCCATGGACGCACTTCCTCCACACCCCCCGAAAAAAAAAACAAAAACAGAATCGAACCGAAGTGGTGTCCCTCAGTTAGTCCGGGTAGTTAGGCTGTCTAGTTGTGGGGCGGGCCGACTGAGTTTAGTCCCAACTGTACGCTGCATGCAAAGCAAACCAATGCCAATAGATGACGGGTGAGTTTCCTACGCCAGCGATGTGATAAGCCAGCAGCCGTAAGGATGACAGGCGCGACAGCCACTTGACTTGTGATCGGCGAAAGGACGCCAAAGAGACCCAAAGACTCAGCCCAAGTGTTTAGCCCCATAGAACTCTGTCTGTAAGATTTTTAAAGCCGGATACGCATTGGATTCTTGACCGTACCGATTGCCAATTACTTGTGTTTGAGCTTTTTGTTTTTGCGAGCAATTTATATACGTCTGGAATAGCGAAAAAACTCCACAAATCATAAACCCAAATCGAAAAATCTGCAAAAAACCTATAAATTAACACAAATTTAGCCTTTGTACTGGAATAATGACCTATTTAAATAGTAAGTAGCAACAATAAAAAAATCAAATGAAGACCAACCATTTAGCAAATACTAGTACATTTGTTTATGTTGTGTGCTCCTTTATTGTAATAAACTAAAAGAACAACCTACTTTAAACATTCTTATTAGACACTACTAAATGTTTTACTTTCTACCGAATATTTCTTTGTAACTTATTGTTAAACATAAAACTAGATTCTAACTGCCTTTGCAGCTCATCAAGCAAAAACTGCAACCACAAACGTGCGTCGAATTCGTCGCACAGTTTGCATCGCTGATGTCAAGAGACTGTTTATTTTTATCTTAGCTCTAAGCTTCCGGCCAAAGAGTCGATTTTCTGTTAATCGTCCTTTTGTTTGGGTTTTATAGGAGGATGAAAAACAGAAACGCGAAGAGCTCGAAGAAATTTTGGCCGAAAACAATCGCAAAATCGAAGAGGCGCAAAGAAAACTGGTGAGTTTACTTTGAAAACTATTTTCTGGAGTGATTATAATGACTCTTAACTTATCATAGGCCGAAGAACGGTTAGCAATAATTGAGGAGCAGCGCCTTATGGACGAGGAGCGGCAACGCATGCGCAAGGAGCAGGAGAAGCGC
Organism: Drosophila prostipennis; assembly: GCA_037075205.1. Classification (NCBI taxonomy): domain Eukaryota; kingdom Metazoa; phylum Arthropoda; class Insecta; order Diptera; family Drosophilidae; genus Drosophila; species Drosophila prostipennis. The sequence goes on along the minus strand of JBAMCJ010002255.1, from coordinate 100,395 downwards.
GTTAAGGAGGAGCAGAAGGTCATATTAGGCAAAAACAATTCCAGGCCCAAGCTATCGTTCTCCCTAAAACCGGGAGCATTATGAGAGGCGTAGCCATCAGTCCGGTGACCGTCGCACCTTTTCTTGTTAACAGCTTTTGCTTTTTTTTTACCTCAGCGGCTTTTTGCCTGCCCCAAAGATCATCCACTCGTTTTCATTGTTGTAATTGTGTTCTATATTATTTTATTATTTTAAGGACGAGCGATGCTGTTCGGGGCAGGCAAAGCGAAGCCAATAGATTCAACGTTTTCAAAATTGCCAATTACTGAACATATACGGCTCTATATAGTACAATACGCTAGCGATTTACTTAACCTTTTCTACATCAAGAATTCATATGTGAGACAAATGATTATGTGTAGTGCGTCGTATTGTTGTCACAGCTGAACAATTAACAGAAAACCAAAAAGATGTCAGTGAAATACATATGTAATCTATTTGCAATTTTTTGATATTTCAAGAAAACATATAACGCAACTGAAATCAATAATAAAAACTTTAGAAATGCCAAAAAGTACAATATAATTTGTCACTCAATGTGTGGATCATACCGAAAGAATTAAACACCATTCGCTTAGCATATTTGACAGAATTGCCAAAACATACGTGCACTTTTTAGCTCTGTCGTGGTATCGGACACGATCTAGGCTGGTGTACATGTCGCTAAGTAGACACAACTTATTATTTATAGAGACTACTTAAATTTATATGTCTTGTTGGCTGATTGGGTTGGGCGACGCTGGACAGCGAACGACAGCCGGCACGCCCGCGCGGAGTATGGAAATGGAGCCTGGCATCAGGTGGACGGGCCAGGAGGGAGGAGCCGATCTGTCCAAGTGCGTGAGCAGGCGGCAGCTATGCCAAATTGGTCCACGACCACTCAGAGTCAGAGTCAAACCACTCGCACCGCAATCGTAATGTGGTTCTAAATGAATGTGGCGCAAGATACGAGTACGCATACGCATGAGGCACTCCACCCCATCCAATTCCACCTGACCCCCACCCCAGCACTTGGCCAGCTTATTACTTCATATCGAATTTGGCAACGAGTTTGGAGCCTTTGTCGCATTGATTTGTGTGCGGAGCACATGCGTGAAAGGCGAAGGCGACGGCTCCGCCACCTGACCAGCCCAGATCCAGATTCAGATTCAGATCGAGATCCAGAGCCACAGCCATAGCAGCGATCTTGGGCGGCACACGGGCGGATGTTGCAATTTGATTAATTAATTAAGTGGAAAATCGGCAAAGCTCTTAGCTACATTTCTCGCTTTTTGCCGATCAGCCGATCTGCGAATGTCAACGTGCAATTTGTTTGATGTGACGGCGATAATGCGATTCCCCTGCTCCTATGGCCATTCAATAAGTCAGACAACTTGGCAGGTAGCTAATTTGAGGTACCATTCATGAAGAAGTTGAGACAAAACTAATCTAAGGATTCATGGAGGAACAGCTCATTAAATATCTCTGAACGATTTAATGTCTTACGAGTAGATAACATTTCAGATAGTTCAGCCTAATATTTATATTAAGGGTTCGAAAAATTCAATACATGTTAAGGAATTAGGGAATCTTCTAAAATAGATAAGATACTATATTAAATTATAAATTTACCAATGAGGAACTGCTAATTAAATGTCTCTTAACGATGAAATACATCACATAATTTTTCAGAGAGTTTAGTCTAATACTTATATTAAGGAACCAACAAATTTGATACATGTTAAGCAATATTAAATAAGAAATTACCAACTTATCTAACTTTAATACCATTTATAGGAAAGGTTTAGAACTAGACAATAAAATAGTTAGATAGCTATTTAAAAATTTTGAGAAGGTGGCTTAAGTCTGATTTACCATCCCATTCAAATTTTTAATATAAAATTAAAAAAATTTAGGATTTCTTTCTTCATTTACAATAAATCATTTTATCAAATGAAATTGAAATACGGATTACAAATGACAACCAATCAATAATAATTATTCGTATTCTCACTCTATTTAAGTACCTCCCTTAACTTTCACTTGGTTCAAGGTTTGGGTAAACATAGACCCATAGGAACCGCTTGACAAACCAGAAACAAGAGCTTACAGTGGCTACATTGTTGCCCAAAGTGGAGCAGTGTAAATGTTTTATTACCAGAGTACACGAATTGCCGAAAAAATGAAATAAAAATATAATAACAATTTTGCATTAGCCATAACGGATTCCGGTTCGCTGGGCGATCGGAGATCGGTTTTTGGGGAGTGCAGTGCTTGCTTTCGGTGTGGGTTATGTGGGTTATGTGGAGTGTGCGGTGCGTGAGCTTGGAGCGTGGCACCCATCAAGAGATTGGAGCTGGTGGGGCCGGGCCAGAGAGCAGTGCTTTGACTATAAAAGTTGCGATCGCGACACCTGGAGACATAGTTCAGTGCAGGAGCCGCAGCAGCCACCAAGTCAGCAAATCCACCAAATCCCAAGCCAAGTCCAAGCCAAAATGTTCGCTGTAAGTGAAAAGGATATTAGGATATACATACATAGCTCAATAGCTCCTAAATTGGATATAAAATCGTAAATTTTTGATATTTCAAAAAGAATATTCATGATGAAGAAAATCTGTTTGTAAAATAAACAAGAAATATTTTTTCTAACCCCCAATGAACTGTTTCAGCTCGTTTCACTTTTCATCCTGGGCGTTGGAGCCGTCGCCGCCATCGAGCTGCCCCTCGGCTCCATTTACCACTCACCCGCGGCCATTGTGAAGCCCCTGCTGAAGACCATCGAGGTGGAGGCACCGGCCCACTACGACTTCGCCTACTCGGTGCACGACGAGCACACCGGCGACATCAAGAGCCAGACGGAGTCCCGCAAGGGCGACCAGGTCCAGGGCCAGTACACGCTGGTCGACGCCGATGGATATCTGCGCACCGTGGACTACACCTCGGACGCCCACAACGGCTTCAATGCGGTGGTGCGTCGCGATCCCCTCGGCCACAAGGTGATCAAGGCCGCGCCCGTTGCCAAGCTCCTGGCCCCCGCCCCCTTGCCGCTGGCCTACGCGGCCCCCAAGCTGCTGGCCCCCGCCAAACTGCCCCTCGGCCTTTACCACTAAGCTCTGGCCAGGATTGATCGAGAGAGATAGCAAACACTGACTTCATCGCATCGACGACGACCCATCCGCACCAGCATCTGTATCTGTATCTGTATCTGAACTATTGCTCAACTACCCAGACACCTCGTATATCATATCAACCTTCCTCTGTACCCATCTTCCTTTCCTTTCCTCTTCTCTGAAATCTCTACTAAGACTCTTCGACACCCGGCCATCGAAAGCGCCATAACACGATGGCCGGCGAGTCCCTATCTTATCTGTGTAATACTATGTGTAAATAGAAGGCAATAAATGCATTTTTAGAAAACATAATTTAACCTGTATGTGGTTTTAAATTGATCATGGAAAAAACCAGGAACCTTTTAAAAACATAATTTTAAGAAAAGAAGAAGTCCTTGAACCTTTTTTCGGTTTTCTTATTAGTTAAAGATATATAACAACGGCATTTTAATCTGAGCAATATACGAGAAATTTTGATACCCTTCTGGATGAATGCTGAGATCTCGGAAACTATAAAAACTAGAAAGTTAAGATTAAACACACATATTCTTGGGCTTCCTACGCAGCGCAAGTTTGTTTCAGCCGAGCGCCACGCCCACTCTAACGCCCACCTTACAAAATTTGTAAAATGGTAAATGCCATTTTGTTGTGTTTATTAATACCTATCAAAATTAAGAGACAATTTTTTAAATCGGACAACTCTTTAAAAAGTTATGAGCAAAAATTGAAAAATCACCTAGATGGCGCTGAGGACTGCGTATCTCCATCTCTCTCGCACTCCCTTTAGCTGAGTAACGGGTATCTAATAGTCAAAATAATCCACTATAGCGTTCTCTCTTGTTACAGAATAGAATGGTAGATACATTTTATGTATAATCAACTTTTGTTAACAGTCGTCCAAGTGAACTGTAGTAATCCTCTTTCTTCCTTACAATTAAACAAACTCCCTAGATCCATAATCCACTACAATATAACGTGAACAGCCTTTAGATTTATTCTATGAATACACATCTTTCTATCATGGTTGCCTATAACTAAGTTAGCCAAATCGTATCCGGTCAGTTGGGTAAGTCCTTTATCACTTCCTCTGGGAAGGCATCTCAATAGCGAGATATCGGTTCCCGACGAACTTGAGCATTGAAACCCAGCAGCGGATCGGCGGTGTAGTCCACAATGCGACGGTGGCCATCGGGTTCTATGAGGGAGTAGCGACCCGTCACGTATTCGCCACGTCGGTGCTCGAACTGATCCTTGACGTCGCCAGTATGGCTGTCGTGGACCGAGTAGTGGAACTCGTACTGGGCAGGACTGGCAATCAGTTCGTCGGGATGGCTGGCAATAATCCCGGCCTGAACAGCGACGAGGGCGCTCAGGATCAGGCAGAAGGCGATGCTGGAATGCTGCAAGACGATTTTATAACATATTGGTATGGGGATATAGGTATAATACCCTTACTTACCAAGACATTCATGACGAACAAGTTGAGGGTGCAATTGGAGCGATGGAGAGCACTCGACTGATGACTAAGAGCTGGATTCAGACCTCTTTTATAAGCCGCCGTTTGGCCCATTGTCGCAGTGGCCAACTTACGAAGGGCTGAAACCGAATATCAAACCTTATGCAACCCATATACAAACACCTCGCCCATAGGGGGAAATGAAACCAAATCCCTGCACTTGCCTCCAACTGTTGCAATCGATTCAAAACTCACTCGGATTATATTATCGTATAGTAGCTTACAGTACAACTTACACTCGAGACTCAAGTTCGTAGAGGGTACTTTACACAATAGTTTAGCTTAGTGGTATCACAGCAATAACATTATATCGAGACTAGACTAGCTCTACACGCCGATCCGATGATTCCATGGCTCCGTGGCTTGGTGAGTTGGACTTGGATTCAACAGGCACTTAAATTAACTCCATTCTGTTTCAGGTACAACGGCATTTCGCAAGTCGATCTCCTCAGAACTTATTCTCCAGCAGCGATCCTGTGAAGTGAGAAAGAAGGAATACTAAAATCAAGATCCGGAATTTTGGAATAGTGTTTTCGAATTTACACTACCATTCGAAATTGGGTGATTGCTAAGTAACTACATTTTGTGGAGTGCTCTCGACTTCTACGCTTGCTGATGACCACCCAAAACCAAGTTACCGTTTTCGGCCACCATCCAAGCCGTTAGCTTCTCGTCCTCCGTCTTGTTGGATTCATCCCAGGGAAAACTGGACGCCACCGCGTGTTTCTCCTTTTGAGTGTTTGGAGCTCTGAAATAATGTGGGTCAATCATTCGATATTTGTCAGACAAATGGTTTATCTTAATACGAGATATATCTCTTGTTTAAGGTTAAAACCAATAACTCCTTACAATATGGAATTAAAATGGTATTTACGTTAAAAATTGCAGATTCAATCCTCAACAAGATATATCTTCGTCATAAGTCATAAATTGGTGTCTCAGCTATATAGTAGTGTGTTCAGTACAGAAAAGAAATATTTTTGATAATGATAGACTAAATTCAGATCTATTCTACTAGAAAATTGTCTAGAGAGAGACAGGCAAATAAAAAGTGCTCGACTACAGAAGGGGAAATTCCGGCTAAAAGAACCAGTACTTCCCCCAAATACGATGATGATATGATATAGTGTTTTCTAAGAGTCTCTACTGCTACTATAACGTATTTACAGCTCAATGGCGAATGTTGGTTTTTACCTTATGGGCCAAAAGCGACATTCTTCATCAATTGAGGGGGAGGACGAGGAGGAGTTATCACTTGGGGCACCCACACAAAGTGTTCAATGTTCAATGACAAGCAAATGAAAACACACAAAACGATGACAGGACAGACAGAGAGAGAGAGAGAGAGAGAGAGAGAGGAGAGAGAGGAGAGAGAGACAGAGTACAATGTAGAGAGAGACAGGATGCAGGGGTCATGATGATCATGAGGATGCAAGGAAGCACGGTCAAGGTCGTTTACATTTACAGGGCATGCAGGCCAGCGGCGGGTAACCAACCCCACCCACTTACAGCGAGTCCGCGTGGCTGCCGTTGTTCACCTCCAGACTGCTCTGGGTGGCCTTCTTCCGCAGCCCCGGCCTGGGCAGGAAGCTCTCCCCGAAGAGATCCCGCTCCCGGGGCCCACCGGTCCCAGTCTTCGACGTCTTCCCGCTCTTCGCCTGCTGCGTGGGCGGCACCGTGTGCGGATACTTCCCGTCGCTGTCCGAGTCCATGGACAGCTGCCCGAACAGGTCCTCCAGCAGGATGTTGGCCTTGGCATTGCGCTGACGCTTGGCGGAGGTTTTCAGCTTGGAACTGCGTGGGGGAGAGACGGAGAGACACACGGTGAGGTGGTTGGGGCACAGGCACACTGGATCAGTTGGGTGCAGTGCAGCAACGAGACAGAGTGCGGAGAAAAAGTACTATGATCTTATTCCAAAACCTACTTTATCTCAAAAAGGCTTTAGACACTCAGAAAATTTAGCAGAAAATAATTATTTAAATGTAATTATACCCGTTACTCGTAGAGTAATTATACCCGTTACTCGTAGAGTAAAAGGGTATATTGTATTCGTGCAAAAGTATGTAACAGCTAGAAGGAAGCGTTTCTGACCCCATAAAGTATATATATTCTTGATCAAGATCACTAGCCGAGTCGATCTAGCCATGTCTGTCTGTCCGTCTGTCCGTCCGTATGAACGCTGAGATCTCGGGAACTATAAAAGCTAGAGGATTGGTATTTGGCATGAAGATTCTTGGAGTTCCTACGCAGCGCAAGTTTATTTCAAGAAGGTGCCACGCCCCCTCTAACGCCCACAATAGCTCATATACGATTTAAAAAATTTAAATATTTCGGAAAAGTAAAAATGCAGTTTTGTTGTGCTAATCAATACCTATCGAAATGTAGAAGAAATTTTTTAAATCGGACCATTCGTTAAAAAGTTATGGCTCATCAAAGTTTATATATCCATCTCCCTCGCACTCCCTTTAGCCGAGTGACGGGTATTAGATAGTCGGGACACCAACCCGACTATAGCGTTATCTCTTGTTTAAATATAATTTTGAAGAAAGTCTCTTATCTTTAAAGCTCTTTACTTCCAAAAATTTAATAGTTGAAATCAATATCTGCATATTCAAAAAAATCAAGTAATGAAATAATATTGTTAAACATTTTACTTTATAAAAAAAATAATTTCATGTTAAAATGAATGATTAAAATCTTTAAACTAAGTATAATTGTTAAATGTAATATTTCCATATTTGAAATTTTGAAATATATTTTCCTAAACCTTTTGGGAGTTCAACTGCAGAAGATAAACAACTTTTTTTGATAAATCTTTGCAAATTAAGATATTAAAATTAAAAAGAGTGATAAAGAGTGATAATTCTTGAAGACGAGACTCTTTTTTTAAGATCATTTTTAAAAAAGTGTTACATAAAGATAAGGCTTCGATGAAAAACAAGGACGATTTTAAGGGTGCGCACAGTTCTCTTTTCTTCCCCCAACTCACCCGAGTATCAGGTCCAAATCGTCGGACTTGAGAGCACCCATCTTGGCCTCCTGGGCCGCGGCTCGCGATCTTCCCGAGAGTCGCATGGGCATGGGAGCTCCTGCCTCCGGCTGGAGTTGCATTTGCATTTGCGGCTGCCGCACAATGAGGCTGGGCGGAGCCTGGCTGGCACTGACCTTGGAGAATACGTTGTACACCTTGGCCTCGGGGCCCAGAAGCGAGGGCCTGGCCACCGGCACATAGTAGCCGCCGTTGGAGGCGCCCACGCCCACCACGAGCTTGGCATTGTTCTTGGCATTCATGTTGGCCGTGTCGTAGCTCAGGTGGCTTCCATTCACGTAGATGGCGCCGGCATTCCGGGACATGGTCGAGCTGAAAGATACGTTCGGATGGTGCTGCTGCGAACCCGCTGCCGGCAGTCCAAAGAGCTGGGAGATGTTGCGATTCAAGTAGATGTCGTTTATCGACTCTCCTCCTCCATTCTGGAGCTGTGGCACCTGGACTCCCCCATCAACAGTGGCTCCTCCTCCCAGACTCGAGGAATCTGCCTGGGAGCCAGCGCCCAACTCGTTGCTGGTGAGGAAGCTCAGCTTCGTTTGGTACTTTCTGGCCATCCCGCCGTTCTTGGTCGTCAGGTTGTTGTTGCTGTTCTTGCCCAGATTGGAGTGGTTGCTGTTGTTGTTGTTGTTGTTGGTCTGGTGGAGCAACTCGGTGACCGCCTGCAGCTTCTCCTGCACCGGAAGCACGTTGTTGGAGACGGTTTGAACGCCATTGGAGGCCGCGTACTTGGAGCTGAGCCGCACATTCGCCTTGGTGGCCGCCGTGGGCGAGATCCGCTTGAGGGCGTGGAAATAGGGGTACTTGAGGCTCTGCTGGGCCGTCGGACGCTTGTCGGGATCGTAGGCCAGCAGATCCTCCAGCAGATCCAATCCGTTTTGGCTGCAGCGGCTGACGACGCTGCTCAGTGGCACTTTGATGCAGTCCGGGTAGCGGAAGTGGATCATGCTCGCCAGCCGATATCCATCCGGCCAGTCACCCTGTGGGAGAAACTGGGGATTAGTAAGATCCAAGGGGGAATTTAGACCTGATTTTCCTCACCTTCTCTGGTGTGCCCAGCACAGAGCAAATCTTGAAGAGCTGATCCACCTCGCTGCTGCCCGGGAAGAGCGGCCGAAAGGTGTAAAGCTCGGCCATGATGCAGCCCATGGCCCAGAGGTCGATGGTGCTGCCGTAGTTGGTGGAGTGCAGGAGCACCTCGGGTGCGCGGTACCAACGCGTGGAGACGTAGTCCGTGAACGGAGGCCGCGACCGGATCTCCCTGGCCAGCCCGAAGTCGGCTATCTTGATGAGCTCCGGGCCGGAGCAGAGCAGGTTCTCCGGCTTGAGGTCGCGATGGAAAAAGCCGTGGCGATGCATGAAGGCCAGGCCAGTCAGAACCTACAGCAGGGATTTGGTAGAGAGTTTTTAAGGGAAAACAAGAGAGAACGCTATAGTCGGGTGCCCCGACTATCAGATACCCGTTACTCAGCTAAAGGGAGTGCGAGGGAGATGGAGATATAAAACTTTGATCAGGCATAACTTTTTAACGTATGGTCCGATTTAAAAAATGTTTCCTACATTTCGATAGGTATAACTAAACTAAACATAACTGCATTTATACTTCTCCAAAATCTTTAAAAATGTGGGCGCCAGACACATTTTAGTATCGTTTGTGGGCGATTATGGGCGATTGTTGGCGTTAGAGGGGGCGTGGCGCTCGGCTGAAATAAACTTTCGCTGCGTAGGAAGCCCAATAATATGTGTTGGTAATCCCAACTTTCTAGCTTTTATAGTTTCCGAGATCTCAGCGTTCATACGGACAGACAGACAGACGGACATGGCTAGATCGACTCGGCTAGTGACCCTGATCAAGAATATATACACTTCATAGGGTGAGAAATTCTTCCTTCTAGCTGTTACATACTTTTGCACGAATACAATATACCCTTTGCTCTTCGAGTAATGGGTATAAATATCTTAAGATTTCAGCTCACCTGGAAGAGAATGCTCTTCAGCTCCGGCTCGGGAAGATGCGTGTCCCGGTCCTTGATCATCTGGTAGAGGTTCTCCTTCATGTACTCGAACACAAAGTACAGGGTGTCGTTCTCCCGAATCACCTCCTTCAGCTTGACAATGTTCGGATGCGACAGCTTCTTCAGCGACTGCAAGGGATGGTATTTACTCAGATCCGATAGAGAGTATAGTTAGCTGAACCCACCTTGACCTCGCGCAGATTCATTGCCTCCTCCCAGGAGTAGTACTTGCGCTTCATGCGCTTGATGGCCACCTTCTCGCCGGTGTCCTTGCGCTGTCCCAGGACCACGGTGCCGTAGGTTCCATCGCCCAGTTGGGTCAGCGTGATATAGCGGTTCATGCTTAGGCAGATGGGGGCAGCTCTTCACACATTCTCCGGATGAAGCTACATGTACGGAAAGTCAAAGGTATACCTCATAAGTACGAGTCACAGGCCACTTAAGGAGGGGTCTTCAATAACTTATGAGTACCGCCCACGTGTGCGGACTTCAAGGGAATGACAATCACAGCTGAATTAAATGACTTGCACCAAACAAGGAATCGAATCGAATCAACTTGGGCTTTTCGTGAGTCTCCATTTTCGGATGCCAGCCCAGTTAATTGAAATCAATATATCGATCTCGGGCAGCCGGCTAAGAACTTGACCAAATTTATTTAACCCAAAAACGAATTCCCCATCAGGGTCATCGGTGGCATGAAGTAAAAGGGAAGGACAGAACCTCCGGACATGACTTATGATTGTCCTGACAAGTTCGTTAACTAGCAACGATTCAGTTAAGGATTCCATTGTATTAAATAGCAATTAATTTGTTGTAATGTGAATAAATGTAAGGTAATATAAAATGAATTGACAATTTTAACTAAATCTTAGATCATTATACCATCTTATCTAATACTATTCAATTGTCTGACACATTTAAACCACAGAATTCTTAAAAGTGTAAGGGGCATAATTGGATATGCAATTTCTTTGTAGCTAAATGAAATGTGATAGGAATGGAATTTTCCGTAAAGCCTTGCTAATCGTTGCAAAATTGATTTTACGCGTACGTATTAATAAAAGTAAACAGATTAAAAATGTTCTCCATTACCAAAAAGATGGCCCTGAAGATTGTACTACTGTTTGTTTTAACTTACATCGGGGGAAGATACTCTTTTGGTCTAGGAGGTCCCTAATAAAATATTAATGAGCTGAAGAAGTATACCTATTGTCTTTAATATTCTTGAATAGATTAGCTCTCTACGTACAAGAAGTTTATAAAAAGGAAATAATTGGAGATGCATTTAAAATGCAATGTGACAGGGAGGAAATTTTTCCTAACGCGTTTATAATCAGTGCAAAAATTGATTTAACTCTGCTTGTTTGTATTTATACAAGTAAACAGAATACATTATTCATCCATTCCCAAAACGATGGCTCTGAAGATTGTACTACTAATTCTTGTTTCGGTATCCTCGGCTGGAAGATTCTCTTTTGGGCTAGGTGCTCCTTAATAAAACATTAAAACATAATTTTCTTGAACAGAGAGCTAACTTTTGATATTTCGAATATAAGAAACACTTTTCTCCCTCCCTCCCAAATTAAATGTCACTTAAATGTAGCTAACCTTAACCTTGTTTGCAAACATTTCTTAAGGAAGAGCCTAATATAATATAGTTATATTGGACTGTTCAAGTCGAAACATATTTCCTAGGCTTTGGAATTTTAACAGAATAATAGTACGTTTTTCATTAATTTTCTCTTTGTTTTCTAAGCAAGTCGTGTTCTATGAACCCCAAAATGATTGTCTTTTTCAACCCCTTCTAAAATTGAGTGAAGGGGTTCTTTATTGGTTTCTGAGTTATTAAGAATTCACTCCTTATCCGAAATATGTAAGTGTTAGCTGGACATAATCAGAAATCAATAAGTATCTCAATTTTCCTGGTGCAAATATAGAACAAGGATTTTGATCTTTAATATATTTTCAGTAACCCAAATGCTAGGAACTGGTAACTGTATTTTGCACTCAAGTCGTTTTAGTCATGTGTCGTAATGGGTTTGTGGTCACTTTGCGAATTTAGTTCCTTGGGCGATAATTTATTCATAGTATACGAACCGTTCCCTCCTTCAATATCCCATTTGGGTGTAGTTCTATATATGTATACGGATTGTTTTGGTTTGCAATTTCGGGGGAGAAGGCGGTGTCGGGGCAACTGGAACCACGTTTCGACCAGGCTTTTTCTTGAGTCCTGCGCCGCAGCCTTGAACCACTCACATTTGACTCACTTAAACTCTAGGCACGCACATCCGACGCCCGATTAGCCGATTACTATATGCTATATGCACTGCTATATCCGATAAGCAACTATGCGACTTTTCGCACCATGTACAAACAAATAAACAAACTAAAATGTTCGGGGTCACTTTATCGATTGAAGCCCCTGGGGGTTGACAAAAAAGTCTCCTTACGGTCTTCGCCTCCTTATTTTTATCTAGCCCCAGATGGTGAAGAAGAAGTAGCTTTCCCATCACTCGTACCTTAGACGCAATTGCATTTGAAACCGAATTGGCTTGATTTAATGTGTTAGTCCGAATTAAATGCGATTTATGGCTGCTCCCGAAGCGGATATCCTTTGTGAACAGTAGTAGTTTATTTGATAAGCAAACACCAACCACTGACGGTTGCGATATCCACAACAACGCGACGACCCAAGCAACCGCAGCCCTAAGTAGACCACCCTTCGGATCCGGGAGAGAAACCCCAAAGCTAGAGAGAGCCGAAGGTCCGCCAGCCGGCTGAATGGGTCTCCGGTTTCACGTCCACTTGTTCCCGAAGTTCTCAGTTCTCCGAGGGTGGAATACGAACGATGGTTGCTAGGCAGGGCCATGTTTTTCGGGTTGCCCCTGGCAACCTAGAGTCCATTTGGGACCACGAGGATTTGTCATATATATAGTCCTTTAAATCCTTTGAGTACCAACCGTCATGGACGAGCCGGTCAGCAGTCAGCCAGGTGAGAGTGCCGCCGAGGAGGAGGAGGAGGAGCCCCCGAGGGGCTTCCTGGAGGAGATCAACTGCCCGGAACCGGGCATCATAGATCGCAGCATGATCGAAACCGCCTATTTGGAGGAGGGCCAGAAGGGCGAGGAGAGACGACTCCACCAACAGGAACCAGTGGTCTATGATCGCATTTGCACCATGCGACTGGAATTCAAGAGTGAGTGATTACTAAAAATACAAAAGAAAAGGTTATCTCATCCACTAGACCTTTCTCTCAGACATCCTTAGGATTGACCACCTCTGGATGATGCCGAATCTCACTAAGCTCTGCTTGAACTGCAACAAGATCGAAGTCATTGAGCATCTCGAAATGCTAACAGCTCTCAAGGATCTGAATCTCAGCTTTAACTACATCACTCGGATTGAGAACCTGGAGAACCTGGTCAACCTAGAGAAACTCTCACTGTTTAGCAATCGCATACGGAAAATCGAGAACATACAAACTTTGGAAAAACTGGTTATTCTCAGCATTGGCAATAATCTCATCGACACGGTGGAAGGGGTTAGGTTTTGATTTAATATGATATAATGTGTTAATATTATTAAAAACATTTTTATGTAGACACCTGGAAGTGACACTTTATTTGTTTGGAACTAAAATTTAGGAAACCTATTAAGTATAGAAATTATCATAACATTTTTGTTCAAAAATTCCAGATCGAACGCTTACGGTTTGTGAGCACCCTGAAAGTACTCAATTTAGAGGGTAATCCCATTGCTAGACTGCCGGACTTCCCGCTGTCCCTCTACGTGACCGCCATCCTGCCCCAGTTGAACTACTACGAATACGTTTTCATCAAGTCGGAGACGCGGGAGGAGGCCCAGAAACGATTCTAGTGAGTGGCCAACCCATTGCGGCATCATTCTAAACCCTAATCAATCATTTCCTTCCCTCAAAGTCGCGAGTTGCGCGAAATCGAGGACAAACAGGAGCGGGAGATCCAGGGCCTGGAAACAGAGGCTCGTGAGATGGCCGAGGCTGACCGGCTGGCCTCCAGTTTTGTGGAGCATCTGGATGGCCAGCAGCTGTACGATTCCCTGTGGCGAGACGATGAGGACGGGCGCATCTTGATGCTGGTGGGATCGCAGGCTCAGGAGCTCTGCGAGGAGTATTCCAAGGATGTGCACGAGCTCACCCAGCAGATCTATCGCCTGGGCCTGGAGCGATTCGGGGAGCGTGACGAGGAGATTCGCGACTTTAAGGCCAATCTGCATGAGGGTCAGGAGGAGCTGCAGTCCCAGGGACAAAGGCAGATCGAGGAGTTCCTCCAATACAAGGAGCGAACCTTCGAGGAGATGCGTCTGAAGTGGAGGGAACTGGATCAACGGGACGAAGAGCTGGAGGAGGTGCAAAACCAGTTGGATACGCTCAGTGGCCACTTCGAGGATGCCCTGAACGAGATGTGGGAAAGTCTGATGGCTCAGGAACTCCATCTGCACGAGGCCGTCGAGGTGAACTAAGGGCGATGACCCTTTAACACATCTAATACTCTTTTCCGATCGTTAGGACTCCACTCTTAACTTCGATCGCAAGATCTCCGAACTCATGGCCAGCTTCGTGGAGCAGGCTCAGGTGATCTTCCAGCAGCTGCGCGATCTCTGCAGCCACTTTGCCCACAACATGACGGAGATCGTGACCCAGTTCATCTCCACCAAGCTCTTACGCAACGAACTGAATACCATTCCCGAAGAGCTTAGGAAGTGTGTGGACGATCGCGAGGCAGTCCTTCAGCTGGTGGAGGGCATGAGGACTGCCCATTCCGCGCGGGTGGATGAGCGAGAGGATCGCATGGCTCAGCGGAGCAGGGAGTTTATAGATGACATGATCGGGAAGCTCAACAAGTACATACGTTCAATAGAGACTTTCTAAATGGATCTATTATATCTATTATATCTATTATATCTCTTTATAGCAAAGAAGTAGACCGCCATCGTGCCAAAATCCTGGAGATCAATGCATTTATGGAAATGATGACAGCTGCGTTGGCCAACCTGCCAGGCGAATTGCACAAGGACTGCACCTCCTCGGATTAACAATTTTAATACACATATATAAAACCATATATAATAAATGCAATTTGATCACCAGCTATGGAATCCCTCTATTTCCTCTTTTTGAGACCCTCGAGATGGGCGCACAGTCCCTCCTGGAAGAGTGGAGTGGTGACATAGTCGACGCACTCCTTCAGATCCCCCAGTCGATCCTTGAGCAGCTCCCGCACATCCGGCTCGCGGCACATTCGCTTGGTGAGGCTCCTGGCCACCGGATTGGCCTTGTCGAAGGTGCCTATGAAGGCGGCGCACTTGGCGATCGCCTCCTCCTTGCTGCAAGCGACCTCGTCGACGAGGCCCACCTCCAGGGCCTCCTGGGTGGCGAAGAGCTTACCTTGGTTGAGGGCCCGCTCGACAATCCGGCGGGGCAGGACGCTCTGGTACGAGTTCATCATCCACTTGGAGATGACGAAGCTGAAACGGGTGGCGTGGATTCCTATGAAGAGATTGGGCAGCATGACCCGGTATTCGCAGGCAGTGGCCAGGACGCAGCCGGCGGCAGGAGCATGGCCCTAAAAGTTAAGATTATCTATAAATTTAATCTATTTATAATGATATTGTATACCCAAAGTTTGACCTACGTTGATAGCTGCTGCTGTGGGCAGGCCACACAGATGCAGGGCTAGCCACAAATCTTGAAACCTGGTCCAGAATAGCCGCAGACGCTCCACTTCCGGATTCAGCAGCTCGTTGAGATCAAGGCCAGCGGAGAAGACCTTGTCATTGCTCTGGAAAAATCATATACAAAATACAGATTTCTAAATATTTCGGGGAATCCCAACCCACCGATGTCAGGATCAGGCCGCGACTCTTGTTGCTCTCGATCTGATTGATGGAGTCGATGAGGTCGTGCATCAGGTCCATGGTCAAAGTGTTTACCGGCGGTAGGTTCATCGATAGGGTGGCGATTCCACTCCTATCATCCACCTCTATGGTCGTCAGCTTTGAGTTCGCCCCATTGGATAGGGATCGCAGGTCTTGCCACCCGCTGAGGATGGGCTTCATCCGCTTGACTCCATCTACCAGCCTGTTACGCAACATTACGACGACTTTGGATTTGGAGCAGCAATCACGCACTGAGCGGCAGGCAGGAATTTAAACAAATTAACCTGTTTATCATATATAAAGTCGAGTTGCGAACCGAATAAAACAAACACTCAAGTCGAAACGATCAGCTGGTTGGCGCTTTCCAGGCGAAGTTTATACGGCGCCAGAAAATCGAGATCAACAAGTGGTCTTCGAGGGTACCTATATAGGGTACTTGAGCAAAACAACAGTATAGTTACTATAGTTTTTGGTAACTTGAATTCATTCCATTCCTCGAATATTTAAAATAATAAAGAATATAAAGTTTTATGATTTCTAAACGCTTGTGCAAATATTAGACCACAAAGTTTATTTTCGTAATTATTAACACTCGGATAATTATAGTATCTTCGTGATCAGACATTTAAGCAAAAACTCGGGATTAAACTAAAATGCGAAGTTTCAAAAAGATTTATTTAAATGTTTATTTAATGTTGATGTGTAAATATGATAATTATGATTTTAAATCAAATTAAATGGTGTTCATCGTATCGATTTAATCGATTTACACTACTAACTTAAATGCAGGACTCTGTTCTGGTCGGAAGTTTACTTCAAAACCTTTTGGTTTATTACTTCTTGCCCTTCTTCTTCAGATTTTCGAGATAATCGCCCATAACCTTCTGAATCTCCGGTCGAGAAGCAAGGGCTACGAAATCAGACACATCTTTTTCACGTATCTTTTCAAACTCCTTGATATTTTCCGCACGGAATTGGAGCTTGGTCAGTCCACGGGCCAGAGGATTGACCTTGGCAAAGCTGCCGATGAAGGCGGCGCATTTTTCCAGGGCCTCTTCCTTGGAGTTGGCGATCTCATCGACCAGTCCCTCCTCGAAGGCTTCCTGGGTGGTAAACAGGCGACCCTGGGTGAGAGCGCGCTCTGCCACCCTCTGGGGCAGCACGTTGAGGAATCCCGACATCAGCCACTTGGGGGCGATGATCCCCAGTTGGGTTTCGTTCAGTCCGATCAGGCAGTTGGGCACCATCACCCGATACTCGCAGGCGGTGGCCAGGAGGCATCCTCCAGCGGGGGCGTGACCCTGAAAGATCGATATAGTACCTATATATCATTTAATATAATATGAAATACTCACATTGATGGCTGCTGCCGTGGGCAAACTGGTTCCATAGAGGGCAATCCACGCGTTCTGCAGCTCAGTCCAAACGATTCGGAGTCGCTCCTTATCCGTGTTATACATTTCCAGGATGTCCAGGCCAGCTGAAAACACTTTGGAACTAGCCTGCGGATAATCGAAAAATAGTTTATATAATTCAATAATTGAGTAGACACACTTACGGAGGTCAAAATAAGGCCCCGACTTTTGTTGTTCTCGATTTCGCTTATGGAACTCTGCAGGTCCAACAGCAATTGGACATTTTGGCTATTCACCGGAGGCCGGTTCATTGTGAGGGTGGCTATTCCGGTCTTATCGTTGACCTCCACTGTGGTCAACTTGGTGGCAGTGGACATCAGCCTTCTTGGACCCCCGCGGGCCACAAGTCTTAGGAGATTAGAGTGCAGCATCGTTATTTGATATCTATAGAAGATGACCTTTGTTCAGGTGTAAGGTTTAAAGCTATAAATAAATTGTATTATTATTATCTTGTTATTTAAAATATGATATCAAATTTTACCACATATTTATGTATATATAATTACCTTGACGTTAATTTCACCAAGTTTATTTTCAAAACTCTTATCTCAGCTGCTAAAGAACTACTGATCCTCGATGGAAAATTTCCAGCCCACTGTTATCAGCTATCGAGCTGACCGGCATGGAATTATCGAATATAATCAAATTCAAACACTGATAGGACGGCAATTTGTGTTCTATTTGCACTTTTTGGCGAACGAATGTATCCTATTTACATAGGATATAAGTGGTTACTTAAAGCACGTTGATCAAAATAAAGATATTTATAAGGTTTGAAATAAATAAACCTTGTAAACAAATTTTCCCAGTCATTGTTTGTTAAAAACAAATCTGATTTGATTATTGTTATCTTATTTGCACTCATGAATCGTAGCAAAAAAAAATTAATATTTCAAGTCATAACAAAAAGAAGAGATCTTATACACTAATTTAAAAATTTGGCAATTATTTTGATTCAAAAATTCTTTATTACTATTTAAAAATGTATAAAATCATTTGATTATTGCTTCTTGGCCTTCTTCTTCAGACCCTCGAGATAAATGCCCAGACCCTTCTGCACGGCTGGTTGATTGACAAAGAACAGGAACTTCTCCAGATCGTCCTTCCGCTCGTTCTCCAACTGCGCCAGATCGGCAGCCCGGAACTGCTGCTTGGTCAGGGACCTAGCCAGCGGATTGACCTTGGCAAAGGTGCCAATGAAGGCGGTGCACTTCTCAATGGCCTCCTCCTTGCTGTTGGCAGTCTCATCGATGAGGCCCACCTTCAGGGCTTCCTCCGTGGTGAACATGCGTCCCTGGTTGAGGGCTCGCTCCGCCTCTCGTTGTGGCAGAACACTCAAAAAGGAAGCCATGAACCACTTGGGTGCCACAATCCCCAGTTGTGTTTCATTCAGGCCGATTGTGAACTTTGGCAACATGACGCGGTACTCGCAGGAAGTCGCTAGCAGGCATCCGCCAGCGGGTGAGTGTCCCTAAGGATATGAGGAAAGTGTTTTAGAAGGGGATTTCTAAGGGCTTTCAAAGAACTCACGTTGATGGCCGCAGCTGTGGGCACACTGCTGCCATAAAGGGCCAGCCACGTCTCCTGCAGTTGCGTCCAGAAGGCGCGAATCCTGTCTTTATCTGGCTTGTACATCTCCAGGATATCCAAGCCAGCTGAGAATATTGTGGAGCTGGACTAAGGGTGAATTATGTAATTAATATACTGAGTACACAGCTATTAAGATCTTACTTACCGAAGTCAGAATGAGACCACGGCTCTTGTTGCCTTCGATCTCATCAATAGAGCTCTTTAGGTCCTGTAGCAGTTCCAAATTGAGTCCGTTTACTGGTGGCCGGTTCATTGTGAGGGTGGCGATTCCGGTCTTGTCGTTGACCTCCACGGTGGTCAGCTTCGTGCCGGTGGACATCAGCCGGTTGGAGCCACTACGGGCCACCAGACTCAGGACTTTCGATCGGAGCATTATGATCTGAAATGCGAAATAGACGTAAACAACTGGGAGTGACCTTTGGACAGATGCCGGTTTCTAATTTCGTAGGCTGCGTAATCTTCCAGCTACTAGAATGTAGGTTCGGATTTACTTTAATTACCAAAAAGTAAACTAAAATAACTTAAAACCTATGAAGTTTGTGTACTCACCTTTTAATATTATTTAAACGGAGCAATTATAACAATCTGCTGAAGAACCTGTTGCGCTATCGATAGTCGGCGATGATTAGGGGGCCAAAATGGGCAATCGGCTAACGACGAATTTGTCACTACCCTTTCTTTTAAGAAATAAATTATTAAATGTATTGTTTTGGGAAATATGTAGATTTTAACAATACAATTAAAATAGTTTTGGGAAAATGTTAAATAGCTTTATTTATTTATGAAAACCAAAAATAACAATAATAAAGATTTCTTTAAAAAAAAATTGCAGAGTTGCTATTGTATACATATTCCAGCTTCAGCAAAAAAAGTTAAATATCTATGAATCAGCTCAACAAAATGAAAACGTAAATTTTGATACTTGCTTTATTGCATTATAAATTTTGTAAAAGAAATTTAATTTAAATAGTGCGCCATCGATAGACAATAGCTCAGTTATCGCCCATCTACTGCCACTGACAGCCGAACTGCAACCCTGCGTTTCTGACGTTTACACGTCACAATTCGTCGGTGCCGAAAGCGACTCGCGTTCTTGCATTCGTGTACACTCCACCTCAGTCTTCGCTACTTTCTCTACGAAAATCCAACCGAAAATGGGCTCCGGCAAGCAACAGAAGGTCCAGTCCTCGGGCTTCACCAAGGAGGAGGAGCTGCTGCTGCAGGACTTCAGCCGCAACGTGAGCACCAAGTCGTCGGCGCTCTTCTACGGCAATGCCTTCATCGTGTCGGCGGTTCCAATCTGTGAGTAAAGTGACACGTTGTATGTTTTGGGGCACTTGGTGAATGAGAGTGGCGTTCGATTGCAGGGCTCTTCTGGCGCATCCACAACATGGACCTGTGGCCCAGCTCCATCCTGTTCGTCCTGGTGACGGCGGCCAGCACCTACCTGATGGCCACCGCCTACAAGAACATCAAGTTCCAGCTGAAGCACAAGATCGCCGGACGTCGCGAGGAGGCTGTGACCCGCGAGGTCAACCGCCAGGTGGGCGACGACAAGAAGGTGACGCGCAAGGAGAAGGACGAGCGCATCCTGTGGAAGAAGAACGAGGTGGCCGACTACGAGGCCACCACCTTCTCCATCTTCTACAACAACGCCATCTACCTGGCCGTGATCATCTTCATCAGCTTCTTCATCCTGAAGAACTCGACGCCGTTCATCAACTACATCTTCTCGGTGGGCATCGCCAGCGGCGCCCTGGCGCTCTTCTCCACCAGCGCCCAGTCGAACTAAGCGAGAACCAGCCGCCATGTCATCCCATGTTCATGTACTCGTAATGTAAGGCCCTTCAAGAGATTTCCTGGGGACAGCGGGCTGGTGTCCCACTTCATCCTCCAGCCCCATTCCCATTGGCGTTTCCAGCAGTGCGAGCATAGAAATTTTTTAGTATAAACACCAACTTTGTTGTCTTTCTTGTAGAAAGCTGATCAACTTCCATTCGCAGATGATTTAATAAATTGTAAAGTTAAAATAATTTCTTTATTACTATCGAGGGAGTTTAAAAACGGAATTTTCATCACTAATTTAAGTGTAAATGCAGGGCGAGTTCCAGTTGAGTTGTGAACTTAGACAGCCTCGAGGAGAAGAGCGATTCCCTGACCACCACCGATGCAAGCGGAGCCAATGCCGTACTTCAGCTTCTTGCGCCTGGGAAAAAGATTCAGAATACATATCAAGATTTAAAAGGTAGTAGTGCCTTTAAAACTTACTGCAACTCGTGCACCAGGTGACCAGTGATGCGGGAGCCACTGGCTCCCAGAGGATGACCCAGAGCAATGGCGCCTCCATTCACGTTCAGCTTGGAGGGGTCCAGTTTCAGGGCATCGGCGCAGGCCAATGTCTGGGCGGCAAAGGCTTCGTTAATCTGTAAGCAAAGGGATTAAGTTCCGCTTTTATATTTAAACTATAACTGGCTTACCTCAATCAGGTCAATATCCTCCAGTTTCAGGCCGGAAACCTTGAGGACATTCTGAATGGCGGGCACAGGTCCAATGCCCATGATCTCGGGCTTCACGCCCACAAAGGAGAAGGCCACCAGACGGGCCAGGGGCTTCAGGTTGTACTCCTTGAGGGCCTCCTCCGAGGCCACGATCACAGCGGAGGCTCCATCGCAGATTCCGGAGGCGGTTCCGGCCGTCACAATGCCGTTCTTCTTGAAGAGCGAGGGCAACTTGTTCAGACCCTCTATGGTGGTTTTGGGGCGAGGATGCTCGTCCACCACAAAGTCCACCTCCTTGCCCTTGACCTTCAGTTTGATGGGAGTGATCTCGGCATCGAAGGCGCCCTCCTTCTGGCCCTTCTCCCAGTTCTTCTGCGAGAGCAGGGAGAACTCGTCCACGCGCTCCCTGGTAATCTTGTACTGATCGGCCAGGTTCTCGGCGGTCAGCGCCATGGGCAGCTTGCAATAGGTATCAGTGAGTCCAGCCCACAGGGCGTCCTCCAGGTTGTAGTTGGCGCCCAGGGTGGTGCCGAAGCGGACGTTGCGGGCGATAAAGGGGCTCTGGGACATGTTCTCCACGCCGCCGGTCAGGGCCACCTTCGCGCCACCAACCAGGATGTCCTGGGCTCCGTTGACGATCGACTGGAAGCCGGAACCGCAAAGTCGGTTTATTCCGAGGGCGGGTTTCTCGATGGGCACGCCGCAGTTGAGACCCACATGTCGTGGCACGTAGATGCCATCGGTGGAGGAGGACTGCGATAAGAAAGATGATCAATTTACTTACAAATTGGATTTATTTAATAAGGTAGAATTTAAAAATAATTTAAGGTATTGGTTAATTATAAAATCCAATTTTCTTTAAATTATACCTACACTTTGTTTTAATTTGTAATCTTATATGGTAAAATCGCATAATTGGTATATACTATGTACAAATACTTGTAGCTAGATAAGAAAATAATAAATTTTGTATTTATACATTTTTTTAAATTTTAAATTTATGTAATTAAACCTGCTCTCTGAAGGATCTTAAGGACATAGACATATCCTACTTACCGCAATCACATTTCCTACGATGACGGTATCCACCTGCTCTCCCTTAAGACCGGCAGCATCCAGAGCTGCCTTTGCCGCGGTGGTTTGCAACTGGGTTTGGTTGATTCCCTTCAAGGATCCACCGAAGGTTCCAAAGGCCGTTCGCTTGGCGGCCACAATATAGATACCTTATAGAGAAAAGACATACCAACATATGTAGAACATATATAATGTGCGTAGGCAAAGAGTGATAGCACAAATTTAGCAATAAACGAAAGCGGATTTTTGTTTTCCATTCAACAGGTCCAAAGTACAACCGGCTGAGTGCGGGGGGGATAGCATCAGATAAGACATCAACAAGTCCAAAGTTCAGATCCCTTTAGCAAGATCATCTCGCAGCTAACCGGGAAGAATACTGGGTTATCCAGAAGGATGCGCAAAATTACCTTTAGTTGCTGCAGACATTTTCTGATTTTTTCACTCTTAGTAAAAATAAAAAATAATGTATTTCAAGAAAAACCGACTACCGCAATGCAATAACTCTCGACGACTTCTGGTCGCGACTCGCCGGGTGACATTTGTATTATTGGATGAAAGCACAAAAGCTCTTCCGCGCTCTCTGAAAAAGACCAGCCCTCAATCCTCAGCTGTATAATACACTGCTCCAAAATATTATTTTTTAGTAGTACACAATCTATCAATTTCAACAGTTATGAAATTCAAGATGGAAAGCCCACAATTTTATTTTGTCGGGTCTTATTATTTGGTACAAAATATCGAAATCGATTTTTTAAATTTGTTAAAACAAAATTATATAAAAACTTATTTATGAAAATTTATGTCGATTTTTCCAATACATATGTCGATATAATTTCCTTTTAATACAATAAGTTTAAGGAAACTTAGAGATACAAATGTGGAGCTAAACTATTGATGATGTTTCCCTAAGCATCACCTTAAGCTTCAGTGAATTCCCTTCAGAAAATACTTCGTAAATGCTGCATTTTTAATTAGACTTTATGCTTGGAAATTAGGGCAGAGTGTGGGTGGAATACAAATCTCATCGAGGGCAATGGGTATCGGGTTATAATGGAGACGGGCTTACTTAAGTTCTGTATTTATTATAAAGTAGTGTGCAATCTCTCTATGTCTAGGGTGAGTTGGAGATGTCCATGTTGTCCGACTTCTCGACGCTCACCGATTTGCGTGACTTTGAATCGGCGCTGGAGCGCGAGCTCTTCACCTCCAGGTCCTCGGAGATGGATTTCAGTTTGCGAGTTTCGGGAGTGCGTGAGCGGTCGCGCCGCCGCGACGACTTGGAGGAAACGATGGCCGGGTCCTTGCTGCGACTAGAACGTGACTTGCTGCTGCTGGTCGCTGGCGGCGGTGAGGGGGAGCTGCGCTTGCTCCTAGACCGTGGTGAGCGCGACGAGCGCTTCTCGCTACGGTGTGACTTCTTGCTGCGCTCACGGGAACGGGAACGCTTGCCGTTTCCACTGCCTGTTCCTCCTCCTGCTCCGGCGCCGTGGGAGCGGGAGCTACGTGACCGCGAGGTGCTGCGGCGATGGCGGGACCTGGAGCGCTTTCCTCGCGATCTTGAGGAGCGAGAGTGCTTGCCGCCGCGGGAGCGAGATCTCCTGGAGCGAGAGGTGCTGCGACGGTGCCGGGATCTAGAGCGCTTGCTGCGGGAACGGGAAGAGTGCTTGCCCCGCGACCGAGAGCGACGGGAACGGGACACGCTGCGACGCTCCCTGGATCCGGAACGCCTCGAACGCCGCCTCGATGTGGAGCGGTGCGAGCGAGAGCGACTAGTTCGACGATCCCGGGAACGGGAGCGTGATCTGGATCTGCGCCGCTTGTCCTTGGCCAGCATACCAATCACCGGGTCAATGGCGGCCGAGATCATACTTTGCGCCTCCTTCACAATCGTCATGGCCTCCTCAATCTCGGCCTGGGCTGCCTCATTGGACTTGGCCTCCGGCTTGGTTATGGAGTAGGTGGAGTGGTAGACGCTCAGGTGGCCGCCCTTGAACTCCTGGCCCTGCATGCGTAGGGCGTGGATAATGCTGGTCTGCTCGCAGAACTCGATCATGCAGTACGTCTTGTTGTCCTTCTCGGCCCAGCGGGCGTACTTCACCTCGCCGGCTCGTTGAAAGCAGTCCATCAGGTCGTCCAGGCGCCACTCGTTCTTCACGTCGCACACGATGATGGTGCGCCGAATCTCCTCGATCTTGCGGCCATCGTAGAAGGAGGGCAGGGCCGGGTACTCCGGCAGGTTGAACTCCACCAGTTTGGGGTCGTACGTCTTGATCACCTGCTGCGGCAGCTGGCCCTCGATGCGATTGATGACCTCCGGCGGCAGCTTGGAGTCCGGCTTCTGGAGTCCCGGCACAATGGTGCCGTTCTTGAGCATCTCCAGGGCCCGGTACTCCTCGGGAATGGCCAGCACCGGGATGACGATCAGGGCGCGGTCGATGAACACCGTGTTGGTCAGGTGCTGGGCCACCGGCACACTGGTCGTCTCGGTGTACTTCACATAGCAGATCCGCGACTGCACCGGACAGGAGACGTCCCGGATGGTCGGGTACAGGCGGATCTCCTCGATTTTGCCGATGTTGCCGAACAGCGTCTGCATTTGGTCCTTGGTGGCCTGCGGCGCTATGTTGGTCACCTGGATCACACGCGGGGTGTTGCCGCCAGCCATGTTTGCCAGTTTCTCGGTTCGCCCTCGGCTCGGCAAGCGGTTTATTTGCAATAAAAGTGTTTTCAAGAGCAAGCGAAAAAACGCGAGGGTTGCAAATAGACCTGGCTATCGCTTAGAGCTGGCAAACTATCGATAGCACTATCGATAATATAGATGGTTAGCAGCCATCGATGTTTTGAAAACTATCACGATATTTTCGCCGCCATATATCCAGCTTTGGCAAAGTTGGCCAAAAAGGCGTTGTGTGTCCCTGTCCCTGTCAACAAAGTCTGAGAGGATTTCTTTAAAGGCGGGCCAAATAATTTCCGAGCGCAGGTCATGTCTCAAAGCAAACGTAGTTGACAAGCTGCTTTTCATCAATAAAAATTGGTGGATTAGCGCATTTAACGTTTAAATTTAAGGTTGATCTCAAGTCTAGCGGCTGGATTGCAACGTTTTTATGTTTTTTGAATATTTTTTATTTTAATTCTAAAATTATTAAGTTTGACAAAAGAAGAAATAAATGAAAAAATAAATAAATAAATTTGCATCTAGCTATTTTTTCAGCTTTTTTAAAATAAATTTTCCATTACTGGAAAAATGTACAAAAGAAATGACAACCAAAATAATTTGAACTATTTCAAATTAGTAAATTACTAACCATATAATCATATTTGAAATGGATAGGCATTAAAATCGTACCCTAATTTATTGTCAAATATTAAAACAAACTTTAAATCGACAGGATAGACGACCCAAAAACCATCTCCAGCGCGGTAAAAAAATATTTAAACTAGTGGCAAAGTGTGACCGCTCTTGCGCGGCCGAGTCGGGTTTTTTGGGCAATCCAAAACGGCCCACTAGCATGCACCAACTCACAAATACCACCTCACGATCGTAGAACTTGCAAACAAAATAAATTCGCGAATAAAGGACTGACAGATTGCCAGGAAGCGATGTCGGACAGCCCAGTGGCCGCCTCCGCGACCGCCGCCTCGTCCTCGCCGGTCAAGTCGACCCTCAGCGACCTGAGGCAATTCCGCATCAACAAGAGTGCCGCGGGTCCTTCGAAAACTGGTACTTCTGGGCTAAAAGTTGGAGTCACAGACCCGTTGACCAACTTCGTCATTTCAGAGCGCGTGCCCGGCAAGAAGCGCATCCAGGTGATGGCCGACAGCGACAGCGATGGCAACGACTCCCAGACGCCCAAGAAAACCAAGCTGGAGTTGACCGTGAAGGAGAAGGAGGAGCGCTACATGGCGGCCGCCAAGATCTCGCCCCAGTTCGACACAATGGTACGTTTCCGAATTCCGACCCAGATCCGGTGTTCTAGAGGGGGCATGGCGGGGAAGCACGCGTCTATGCGTCTGTGTTCGCGGAACATGGCGATTCGGTTCGGGCCCGGCGTTGCGAACAGCTGTCGTTCGCCAGGGGCGTCGCAGAAGGGGGGTGAGAACAGCAGTAGCCCTCGTGTATAACACTTCCTGACTTACCTGCTGTTGCCCTCACCTTTTCAAAACGATACGATTTCATTTAAGTTTAAACCATTTTGGAGAGATCTGTTTAATTTGTATTAAGTATACAATTTTTTTTGACCTACATTTTTAAGAAAATCATGGTTTTAATTATTATTCTATTTTTGGTAAGGTATTTTTTTTATAAAAGAAAAGTTGTATACCATTTATTTTGTGTTTTAAGGAACATACACATTTTAAATTAATTATTTGATACTAATTTCAGTGTTTCCGGTTTTTAGATTAAAGATAAACCTTACAATATTTTTTTGTTATCAGATATGACATACATAATTTGTATTAAATTAAAAAAATTAGATCTAGTATAATTATTTTACATTTTAAACTTTAATTTAATTTATTTCCCTTAATCTATAGTTATATTTTAATATACCCACACTAAACGAATTCCCAAATTCCATAGGCTATCCAAGAGTCCCTCTCCCGCACCAACTGGGATGTGGCCGCCTCTGTGCGTTATCTGAGGGAGAACTGCAAGCCCAAGGGCCAGAACGGCCCGCTGGTCAAGCCCAAGCTGAAGCCCAGCTCGAACGGGACCAGCGGAACTTCACAAGGCCACTTCTCGGATAACGACCATTCGGACGATGAGGATGTGAAGCAGTCCAAGGATCAGGTGTACGACAGCGATGACAGCGACACCGAGATGTCTACGAAGATGACGGGGCAGCGCAAAAAGGTGTTCCAGTTCATGAACGAGGCCACACTCATCGAGCTGCAGTCGGTTAAGACGCTGTCCGAGAAGAAGGCTCTGGCCATCATAGAAGTGCGACCTTTTGGTGATTGGGCTGGGCTTCGCAAAAAGCTGGAGAGCATTAGGATGTCGGGCGATCTTCTCAACTACGCCCAGGAGCTGATCAACAAACAGAACACGGTGGCCACCATTCTCAGCAAGTGCAACAACATGGTTTCGCGTCTGGAGAAGGCAATTTCCAATGGTGCTGGCATTGTGGAGCAGCCTAAGCTCCTCAGCAGCGGGTGAGTCCTAAGCAGAATATTTCCATTTTCACTTTATAACTAATTATCTTTTTCCCCATGCAGTCTGCAGTTGGCTGACTATCAGATCATTGGCCTTAATTGGCTAACGGTGATGCACAAACAGGAAATGAATGGCATTTTGGCGGACGAAATGGGTCTGGGCAAGACAATTCAGGTGATTGCATTTCTGGCTTACCTAAAGGAGAATGGTCTCAGCCAGGCGGCCCATTTGATTGTGGTTCCTTCGTCCACGCTGGACAATTGGGAGGCGGAGATCTCCAGGTGGTGCCCCAAACTGGTGGTCGAGAAGTATCACGGCTCGCAGGACGAGCGACGGAGAATGCGGGGGCGCTTTGCCAAGGACGGCTTCACTGGCTTCGATGTTCTTCTGACAACGTGAGTAATCAAAAGGGCGTAGGAAAATATATATCTAAACTTCTGGTTATTTGCTGACAGATATCACATTGTTGGATCCACGCCGGAGGAGAGGAAGATGTTCCGGGTTTGCAAGTTGGACTATGTCATCTTCGACGAAGCGCACATGCTAAAGAACATGACCACGCAACGCTATGCCAACCTTATAACCATCAATGCTAGGATGCGCATCCTGCTGACCGGAACTCCGCTGCAGAACAATCTGCTGGAGCTGATATCTCTGCTGTGCTTCGTGATGCCCAAGTTCTTTGCCAAGAGCATCGAGGACATAAAGTCGTTGTTCGTTAAGGTGAGAGAGGAAAGCTATAACGCAAACATAAAATTAACCACACTTTCTTTGCAGAAGGGAAAATCCGATGGCGATCAAGAGGAGGTTTCACAGTTCCAGGAAACACAGATCCAGAGAGCCAAGCGCATCATGAAGCCGTTTGTTCTCAGGCGCCTTAAAAAAGATGTCCTCAAGAACCTGCCCAAGAAGCTAAGTCTGGTGGTAAGTCAGCCAGACGCAATCCACTGATTATATAGTATTAATTCACTATTTTTGCGCAGGAAAAAGTATCCATGAGCACCCAACAAAAGCACTACTATCACGAACTGGTCGAGTATTATTCCAACAACAAGGGCGAGGTGTGCAGCAGCAGTGAAAGAGCAGGCATAGCGATCATGATGGAGATGCGGCGCATTGCCAACCATCCGCTGCTGATGCGTCACTACTTCACCGACGCGAACCTGCGCGGATTCTCAAAGCGCCTGGCCAGTGCCAGTTCCTACAAAAAGACCAACGAGCAGTACATCTTCGAAGAGCTGGCTGTCATGTCTGACTTCCAGGTCTATCAGATGTGCCACAAGCATGTAAGT
This sequence comes from Drosophila prostipennis, assembly GCA_037075205.1. NCBI lineage: Eukaryota > Metazoa > Arthropoda > Insecta > Diptera > Drosophilidae > Drosophila > Drosophila prostipennis. Next base: position 71,749 of record JBAMCJ010002255.1, on the reverse strand, counting down.
GTCTGCAATAGCGTATTTTTAATTAGTTCACTAAACTGTTTCTCTAGGAATTTTACGACGTTAAAATACCCGATGAGTTGATCTGCGATTCCGGGAAATTCCGGTACCTGGACACGCTGCTTCCAAAGCTGAAGGAAGAGGGACACCGTGTGCTGCTCTTCAGCCAGTTCACTATGATGCTGGACATTGTGGAAGAGTATCTGCGGATACGAAAGTTCGGTTTCTGCCGCCTGGACGGTGCGACTGCCGTAAATGTCCGCCAGGACTTGATCACCGACTTCAATGGCGACGACAGCATCTTCGTGTTTCTGCTCTCCACCAAAGCCGGAGGCGTGGGCATCAACCTGACGGCGGCCGACACATGCATCATTCACGATATCGACTTCAATCCGTACAACGATAAGCAGGCCGAGGATCGGTGCCATCGCATGGGCCAGCAGCGTCCGGTGACCATTTACCGTCTGATTTCCGAGAGCACCATTGAGGAGGGCATCCTGATGGCCGCCGAAGAGAAGCTAAAACTGGAAAAGGACATTACGTCCAACGAGAAGGGGGAGGTGCACGAGCAGCGCTGCGTGGTCAAGCTGCTGACCACGGCCCTTGGATTGGATAAGGACCAGGAGGAGCAGCTGAACAACTCACTGAACAGCTCTGTAGTCTCGCCCGCCAAGTAGGCATCATCCTCGTTGTCGTCGTTCTCTTCCTTGTCCCACCATCCGTATTTATTCTGCGCCAGCATTGGATCAACATTGGATCAAATTGTGTTAAATTCCTTTGAGTAGTTTTACCAATCAATATTGTATTTATATATTTTACGTAAACTTGTGTGCAAGGAACGTGAGATCTGGCGGAAGGTTAGCCGTAAGTGCATCATAATTTGAGTTAGTAATTCTTCACCGATAAGACGAAAACAGTTTTTCACTAGCAACAACAACATTTCCACGATAAACCAAGGCAGACAAGTTTATTTTCTTGTTTTATTGATTTGTCATCTTGCATAGTTTTCCTTTCTGTAAGCGTTTATGTATCGAATTGAAACTATTGTTATAAGGATAAAGAACATTTGTGTACGAAAGCGATCTTGACGTGTGTTTCCACTCTATTCATTGATTCGGGAAGCTCGACAACCCTCGGCGGATCGCTCTCGCATTTTCCCCACGAGCCCCAGAGAATCTCGGTGGCGAGAGCGCACAACTGTTTTGAAGAGCTTTCGGCAACGATCGCGGCTGGCGATTCATCAAGTCTTTAGTCTTCAACTGATCGCTCGCGCCGATGATTTAATTTTTAAGTTAAAGCCTGCGCCCAGTGTAGCAGCCAGCCGCGTTACTCACATCCATACATACGTGCGAATATACATGCCTACATAATACGGCGTACATCGATAAATAGATATACCCCGCAGATATAGTGTCTCGATCGACAGCAACGAACCCATGAAAACCTAAAGTAAAGCCAGAACCTAATCTCTAAATTAAATATATCCAATCCCGGAGTCCGGTCCCCAATCCCATACACTTTGTTCTAACGATGTTGCCATTATGTGATTCATACACAAGTACATAAGTTTGCTCCCCGAATTCTTTCTTGAATTCTATTTAAAAATAGACAAAACTGTTTGCGAGCGGAAATCATATTGCCGCGGCGGCCACTAAAATGCTAAATAAATCAGGCCAATAATATGAGAAAGAGTTTTTTTCGCCCCCTGCCATCCGATGTTATTGTTTTTGACTGGCGGAAACGGAAGCAACGCCAACTGCATATAGCTTTATAGATGTATCCACATAGTGCTGCGATACAGTCATCACTCGCAGCGCTGTCATATACTATAAATATAGATGCGGCGGCACATGTGAGCGATTTTTGGCAATTGCCAAAGAATACGGCGCACAAGTCGGGCGAAAACAAACAGCGCGTGCAGGCTAAACATGAAATAAATATTTGAAAATATAAATAAGAATTAATAATCCCCCCTTGGGCGCATGTATGCGTGTAGTGACCGAGCGTATGTGTGAACGTGTGAGTAATCCGAACAATAACTATACTATAATAGCGAGCGATCTGCATTAAAAGAGAGAAAAATCACACAAAAAGAAAACGAACGAACATAACAACGCGAACAAAAACAAAAACAAAACGGAATTGGGTAATACTATACATTAGCGGGCTCACCCCCAAAATTCGCGAAAAAATTATCCTCGATGGACCGCGATTTCTTAAGAATTTACGTGCAAAAAGAACTTGGCGGTCGGCCATGGTTCTCTTGTAATTAAATTTCAAAGTTCTCGGGTTTGCTATAAAAAACAAGGGTGCTTTTCTCATATTTTCAATCAAAGTAATTAAGTTTTAATGAGTTCCTATAAAATTAATTAATTGTTCAAATGAGTTCCTATAAAATTATTTAATTGCTTAAATGAGTTCCTATAAAAAAAGTGTAGACTTTTGTCACATTTTTTTAATTGTATTTTTTGTCTAATGAAAAAACTTATGCAAATAATCATGTTATGAGTGGAGCGTGGACTATAAAGGACATGATTGAGATTTTAGTGACGGCCAGGAACGATCACATCCATCCAAGGTCCCCCACCATTTTAATGCATTAATTAAACCTCAAACAATTTGTATCTTTATATTTATTTAAATAGTTTCAATGAACACTTTTCCGCACCACCATTGAGGTAAAGTTCCAGGCGCGTTTTTTTATAGTGGTGTCCCCGTTAGGCCTAGTCCACGCTTCAGATCCGAATATAACAAAGAGTCTCCTAATTAACAGCTGAGTTGTTGTCGAAGGTGTCCTAAAAATATATATGCGAAATTTTATGATGTATGTTAAATTTGAAATGAAAGCATCGTGCAAGTACAAATTAAAAAAAAAAATGGAACGAGTCACAAGTAAAATTTGGCATGAAATTAAAAAAAAATCGCGGCGATTTTTTTTTAATTTCATGCCAAATTTTACTTGTGACTCGTTCCATTTTTTTTTTAATTTGTACTTGCACGATGCTTTCATTTCAAATTTAACATACATCATAAAATTTCGCATATATATTTTTAGGACACCTTCGACAACAACTCAGCTGTTAATTAGGAGACTCTTTGTTATATTCGGATCTGAAGCGTGGACTAGGCCTAACGGGGACACCACTATAAAAAACGCAAGACTGGCACGTCATGTTGAACAATATGAATCAATAAACAAAATTTTTTGATAAAAATTTGAATATTGGGGGCAGACAACTCGATTTTTATAGCAAGTATGAGAAAAGCACCCTTGTTTTTTATAGCAAACCCAGGAACTTTAAAATTCAATTACAAGAGAACCATGGCCGACCGCCAAGTTCTTTTTGCACGTAAATTCTTAAGAAATCGCGGTCCATCGAGGATAATTTTTTCGCGAATTTCGGGGGTGAGCCCGCTAATGTATAGTATTACCCGGAATTGTAATAATTGACGAGACGAGCCCATAACGAGCCGAGAACAAGCAGCACAAAGCGACAAACCAAAAATAGACGATACCCACGGTGCGTATACTTAACGATCCACCCGCTCACTCGACTCATCCAGTCCAGCCCTCTCGCTCGCACAGCAGCCGGAGGAGCAACAACACTGCAATCAATTGTGATCACTGTGCGTGTGCGTAGTGTCTGTGTGTCTTTGCACTTGCAGCTGTATCTGTAAGTGTATCTGTATCTGTAGCTGGAAGCCCGCCATCCAAAACCATCTAGTGTTCCTGCATATTCGGAATATTGGGGCGTGGAGGGTCGCTTGGAAATATTAATTACTTTTGACACTGCTTATGGCTCGAATTGGCGCATGCCAAGCATGATTAAACGAGACACGAAAGAGCGTATCTACGAAGTAGATAAATATCTTTATACGAACAACTAAGCTGCAGCACCAACCAACAATCGAATCGACGAATAGCAACGCACAAACGGACCCATCTATATACTTTATAGAGAGAGATAAACAAAAGCTCAAGCAGCAGCAGCAACGAAACAATTTGGAAGAAACATTTTTGCACTAAAAGGTGAGTATCCAATCCACCGCTGATTCATATCCAGGCCCAGCTTATTCTGTCTGCTAATCTGGGAATAGAGTGCCTACAAATTAACGAGGCAAGTTCACACTCACAGTCGAACTAGCCTATGTAGGATTTTCGTTTATCTTTTAACCTCTGAGTTTTGAGTGGAAAACCAGACGTACTTGTAGTATTATCACTTTTCTGAACCAGAAGTCAAGATATAAATAGGTAATTTCGTTGATGTGTTAAAAAATACTCATGGTCATTATATATTACCCAGATCATGATGTAAGTTTGTTTGGCACGCACAAATATTAAGTTAGAAATGAAAAATATACATTGGCATATCTCTATATCAAAGTTTTTCACTTGATAGTTTGTTGGGCTACACTTTTGGAAGGCGTACTGTACTTCGCTGTGTGTATCTTTCGCCGAGACTCACTCCGGACTCCTTGTGGGCCGCAGAATAAGAATTACTCGGGGCTGATGTCATGCTCGGAGACGAAGTGCTCTAGCCAAAGACCCCAAACCAGATGCAACTCCTACGCTCGCTCGAAGAGATCAAGTAGTTTGAGCCCCCTTGAATCTTGGTAAACAGTTTTTGTGTATCTTTACTTGATGTATGAGTAGGTGAACACGTTATGGGCTGGGCTCTGGGCAGAAGCTTTGGATTCTCACGATTAATTTACTTTTGCCTTTCAGACCCGCAATCTGAATCTGCAAAAAGGGAACTATTCCCTCACATCGTATTAAGAAGAGAACTCAAACTCGACAAAGGAAGTAAGGAAGAGGAAGAAAGAAAGGAAACCAACTATTGTGATATGTACAAATTTACTCAAATACTGAAGCCACATATTTAGACGTTTATTCCGCGGAATCCCAGTTGTAAACCGATTAACCGGAGGATAATCTACCAAAGAAAAGGCTTTCATCTTCAATTAAGTTTAGCTAAATAGAGCAGAAGCAGTACTCGAAACTAGAGAGATGGCCGAGAAAGTGGAACTGGCACAGGCCAGCCTGAATGGCCAACAGAATGATCCGCGAAAGGTGCGCAAGTCACCTGAGTTTCAGCCCGGCGTTATCTCCCGGGAACGCAGCTTTGTGCGCACCTCGAATCAGCAGGTGAGTTTCCCCCATATCCCCGTATCGATGTCGAAAAGTAACCATATTTACGTTTGCGGTTTCAGAATATCAACAAACGCAGAAGTCTGGCTTTCAACGTGCCTGGCAATCAGACCGGACAGATGAGAGGCAAACCCGCCATGGATATTTACAGACCGCCAAGTGAGTTGTTTTAGTCATTCTGTATAGATTCTCCTCTTCGCTTGGGTGCTCAGCGGGTGTTCGGTGCTATACAAGTCATAGAATTCGATCACACAATTATCAGGATTACTGAATTTAAATTAGAATTAAATCTGTATAGAATTGGATCACATCAATCAGAACTATCAGTTGTAGATGAATGCATTTAAACCTGGAAGGTAGTGCCATTCATTAAATAATATATAAAAAAGTAGCTACTTAAAAGTATAGTAATATTTTTCCCTGAACATAGTCATTTCTTGAAACAGGCATACCTTTATTCCCAAAATGAAATCCAGTATATTTAGTTTAATTTCTGATCCAATCTCATTTAAGTAGTTAGTTTGGGTTGCTCTGTTATTCTCGCTTCAAGCTTATGAGTTGCAACGATTACTTACTGAGACCTCGTTTTTCTTTTGATTCTTTTCATATCTTTGTCTCATACCCTGCACATTCCGCCCCATCCACACAATGTTGTCCTGCCCCCCACCTCATCACATACACCCTTGGGCATCACGACCCCCCAAAAACTTAATTGCCTCTGTCCCAGATGTGCGCGGAGACCTGGCTGCTCCAGCCGGTGGTGGCGGTGGTGGTGGTGATGGTACTAGTGGTGTGGCCGGTGGTGTCGCCAACACGCTGAACGTCAATGCCCAGGAGTTCACAATGGCAGGCAGCTGCGTGGCACCGGCCGAGGCACTCAGCAATCGGTAAAGCAAAGTCTTTTAATGCCATTGTTTACCCCTCTTCCCGTCTCCTTGCAGAGCTAAACTACAGTCTACAACATTCTTCCAGTTCGTCGCTGATCTTCCCGCCCACCAATGGACCCGGAGTGGCTCCGGTTTTGGGTCAGTATGGCAACGTGAATCGCCGCCAGGCCGGACTCTCCCTTGGCAGCATGCCGGGCCTGAAGGCCAACCACCATCGCTCGATCTTGGTGACGCATCCAATCGGTGCCAGTCACCTCGGCGGTCAGCTGCCGCTCATGAACTCGCCCTCCAGTGGCAATATACTGCACGTAAGCATCCAATTTATAATCCAAATTCAAGAATTACTGTGTTAACAGAATCTTTTAACTTAAAAGATAGTTGCTATAATAGCAATTTATAATTGAACAACATTAAAAATTGTTTTTCATAATATTCGATTTTTTTCTTCAAATATATCTGTTACATCTTCCAATTTCAGACAACAAATCGTGTCAAGTTTGCTCCCGAGCCCAGGGGTCACAAAGTGGCCACCCATAATCAGTTTGGTCAGCTCAACAACAACAACAACTATGGTCAGCCTTACCAGGCGAATCTTAATGGAATCGATCCGTACATGAATGGTAATGCATTGCAACGCTCAAAGTCCTTATCGTCGGCGGATGCCTTGACTAGGGGAATGGCAGGACTGGGCTTGGGATTGGGCAACGAGGTGGCCGACATTGGGCAGTTCACCCCAGAGATCCAGGCGCTGATTGACACGGCCCTGGAGGATCCGAACAAACTGAACTCGCGCTGTCTGATGGAACTGACATCGCAGTTCATCAAGCGTGCGGTGGAGAGTCGCCGTTTCGCCCTGCCAATCTCGCGGCTGTGTCTGAACATCATCGCCCGGGAACAGAAGGAAACGTTCTTGGAGGCGCTCCTCAACACATGCCGTCAGTGGTACCAGGAGCGCGAGAAGGTAATACCTAGGTCCCAAATCCTACCATGCCCTTAAAATGGTTTTGTTTTTACTCTGTGCAGCTGCTGTTTGCCATCCAGGGCATGAAGTCGCCATCCCGTGTCCGATTTACCGCCTTCATGGCCTTCCTCACGGAGATGTTCTGCCAGCTGAAGCGTCGACAGCTCCAACTGCGCACCCACCACGAGGGAACTCCTCCGCCGCTGGTCCTGCTCAGCCTGCTGTCCAAGTGTTGCGAGGACTGCGTGCGTCCACCCATAAGATCTCTCTCAGAGGTGGGTTTGTAAACGATATTATGGCTGAGCAAAGTAAAAACCATTCACTTTCAGATTGAGTGCCTGTTCTATGTGCTCACCTGTATTGGCCAGGATATGGAGCAGCAGCTGCCGCAGCAACTGGAACTGCTCATGGGCCTCGTGCGCGATGCCTTTCTGAATGCCGGAGAATCAGCGGCGTCCATCCGGCGCACTCTTCTCCAGCTGATCGAACTGAAGGCCTCCCACTGGCAGCTGCCCGGCAATACGGTTCTCTACTATACACACACTAACAATTAGGTCTTCAAGGTGGGAAACTAACTCGAACTTGATCTGGACCTGGTACCAAGGCGGGGACTCGGGCACTGTGCAATCATCAAGACACCATCAGCTATTGATTCTGTTGTCGCATTGCATTTAGGGCCTGGAAAACTTCTGTTCTATTTATCTTATCGTACTCTTACCTAGGCATAAGCAATATTTATTTCGGCACCAGCAATAGAGAGAAACTAACCCGAGACTTGCACAATACACACCAAGCCCAGTACCAAATGAGATCGGCCGATTCGATTCGGTATCTTCGGACTCTGCTATAATCTAAGGCTCAATTTTTATGTGAATCCATATATTTATGTGTAATAAATCACAGCTAGTCAAAAAGAGGATAAATCGTATTTTTATGCAGTAGGTATTATTGCTTTTGGGTGATAAAATTACACAAAAGAAATGCTCAAATTTAAGGTAAAAATTTTCGTGGTAATTGCCAAATCTGACAACTTCCTTCCATGACAAAGAAACAAATATCAAGACATAAAATAGTATGTTTTAAATCAGCGGTCGGCACACACATACGATGACATTTTGTTTTATATTTGTGTGAGTAATTTGCACTGGGCAGCTCATCGATGTGTGTGTGCAGACCGCTGTCCTACGTTATACGTGAGCGAGCAGCGCGTGGGCAGAGCAAATCCCTATGCTCACTTAATAGGGCGCTGCCGACCGCTGTTTTAAATGCATAAACATCTTAGAAGCTTATCTCTATGGTTAATAAACTTGACCTACGTTTACCTGCTGACCTAAGTTGAACTTCGACCCATGCAAAGCTAATCAACGCTCTGCGATAAGATGTTTTTCTATTTAAGCGCAAGTTGAGGCTCAAAAATCCAGAGTCTTGCTCGAAAAGTGGCCATGGTAAGTCGCAAATACTTGAATAACATGTTGGCAGAGAGTTAGGGAAGCAACGGTATTCTCTTATTCCAGGGGAGCGCTACTTTTTTTGGCTAAAACTGCTTTAAGTCATCGCATTAAAATATATTTTTACTATTGCAGGAAATATTAGGATGTTTTATTTTGTTTGCATTCTACCAAGTTGTAAGTGCAGCTCTGAATGGAAGTGAAACTAAATTTGGGAACGATTCAGCCATAGAATCTGCACAAAGCAATCCTGATTATCCTGATTATCCGGATATCTGCTGGCTAGATCCATTTTTTCCCGGATGCCCAAATGGTCCCAATATTGGATCAACGACCACTGAGTCTACAACACAGGAAACAACAACCACAAAGACTACCGCAGAATCAACAACTGAGAAGACAACAGGCATTAAAACTACAGCAGAGCCAACCACCGAAAAGACAACTACTGTAAAGACTAAAACAAAACCAACAACTGAAAAAACATCAACTCAGAAGACAACAACGGAGCCAACCACCGAAAAGACAACTGCAACAAAAACCACCACAGAGCCGACAACCACTAAGACTACTTCTGAGCCTACAACTGAAAAGACAACAACTATTAAAACTACAACAGAGCCAACAACCGAAAAGACAACTACTGTAAAGACTACAACAGAACCAACCACTGAGAAAACATCAACTCAGAAGACAACAACCATTAAAACAACAGCAGAGCCAACCACTGAGAAGACAACTACTGTTAAGACTACAACAGAACCAACAACTATTAAAACAACAGCAGAGCCAACCACTGAGAAGACAACTACTGTTAAGACTACAACCGAACCAACAACTGAGAAAACATCAACTCAAAAGACAACAACTATTAAAACAACAACAGAGCCAACCACTGAGAAGACACCTAATGTAAAGACTACAACAGAACCAACAACTGAGAAAACATCAACTCAAAAGACAACAACCATTAAAACAACAGCAGAGCCAACCACTGAGAAGACAACTACTGTTAAGACTACAACCGAACCAACAACTGAGAAAACATCAACTCAAAAGACAACAACTATTAAAACAACAACAGAGCCAACCACTGAGAAGACAACTACTGTAAAGACTACAACCGAACCAACCACTGAGAAAACATCAACTCAAAAGACAACAACCGTTAAAACAACAACAGAGCCAACCACCGAGAAGACAACTAATGTAAAGACTACAACCGAACCAACAACTGAGAAAACATCAACTCAAAAGACAACAACTATTAATACAACAGCAGGGCCAACCACCGAGAAGACAACTACTGTTAAGACTACAAAAGAACCAACAACTGAGAAAACATCAACTCAAAAGACAACAACCGTTAAAGCAACAACAGAGCCAACCACTGAGAAGACAACTACTGTAAAGACTACAACAGAACCAACCACTGAGAAAACATCAACTCAAAAGACAACAACCATTAAAACAACAGCAGAGCCAACCACTGAGAAGACAACTACTGTTAAGACTACAACCGAACCAACAACTGAGAAAACATCAACTCAAAAGACAACAACTATTAAAACAACAACAGAGCCAACCACTGAGAAGACAACTACTGTAAAGACTACAACCGAACCAACCACTGAGAAAACATCAACTCAAAAGACAACAACCGTTAAAACAACAACAGAGCCAACCACCGAGAAGACAACTACTGTAAAGACTACAACCGAACCAACAACTGAGAAAACATCAACTCAAAAGACAACAACTATTAATACAACAGCAGAGCCCACCACCGAGAAGATAACTACTGTTAAGACTACAAAAGAACCAACAACTGAGAAAACATCAACTCAAAAGACAACAACCGTTAAAACAACAACAGAGCCAACCACAGAGAAGACAACTACTGTAAAGACTACAACAGAAGCAACCACTGAGAAAACATCAACTCAAAAGACAACAACCATTAAAACAACAGCAGCGCCAACCACTGAGAAGACAACTACTGTAAAGACTACAACAGAACCAACAACTGAGAAAACATCAACTCAGAAGACAACAACCATTAAAACAACAGCAGAGCCAACCACTGAGAAGACAACTACTGTAAAGACTACAACAGAACCAACCACTGAGAAAACATCAACTCAAAAGACAACAACCGTTAAAACAACAGCAGAGCCAACCACCGAGAAGACAACTACTGTTAAGACTACAAAAGAACCAACAACTGAGAAAACATCAACTCAAAAGACAACAACCGTTAAAACAACAACAGAGCCAACCACCGAGAAGACAACTACTGTAAAGACTACAACAGAACCAACCACTGAGAAAACATCAACTCAAAAGACAACAACCATTAAAACAACAGCAGTGCCAACCACTGAGAAGACAACTACTGTAAAGACTACAACAGAACCAACAACTGAGAAAACATCAACTCAGAAAACAACAACTATTAAAACAACAGCAGAGCCAACCACCGAGAAGACAACTACTGTAAAGACTACAACAGAACCAACCACTGAGAAAACATCAACTCAAAAGACAACAACCATTAAAACAACAGCAGAGCCAACCACCGAGAAGACAACTACTGTAAAGACTACAACCGAACCAACCACTGAGAAAACATCAACTCAAAAGACAACAACCGTTAAAACAACAACAGAGCCAACCACTGAGAAGACAACTACTGTAAAGACTACAACAGAACCAACCACTGAGAAAACATCAACTCAAAAGACAACAACCGTTAAAACAACAACAGAGCCAACCACCGAGAAGACAACTACTGTAAAGACTACAACAGAACCAACAACTGAGAAAACATCAACTCAAAAGACAACGACCATTAAAACAACAGCAGAGCCAACCACAGAGAAGACAACTACTGTTAAGACTACAACCGAACCAACAACTGAGAAAACATCAACTCAAAAGACAACAACTATTAAAACAACAACAGAGCCAACCACTGGGAAGACAACTACTGTAAAGACTACAACAGAACCAACCACTGAGAAAACATCAACTCAAAAGACAACAACCATTAAAACAACAGCAGAGCCAACCACTGAGAAGACAACTACTGTTAAGACTACAACCGAACCAACAACTGAGAAAACATCAACTCAAAAGACAACAACTATTAATACAACAACAGAGCCCACCACCGAGAAGACAACTACTGTTAAGACTACAAAAGAACCAACAACTGAGAAAACATCAACTCAAAAGACAACAACCGTTAAAACAACAACAGAGCCAACCACCGAGAAGACAACTACTGTAAAGACTACAACAGAACCAACAACTGAGAAAACATCAACTCAAAAGACAACAACTATTAATACAACAGCAGAGCCCACCACCGAGAAGACAACTACTGTTAAGACTACAAAAGAACCAACAACTGAGAAAACATCAACTCAAAAGACAACAACTATTAATACAACAACAGAGCCAACCACTGAGAAGACAACTACTGTAAAGACTACAACAGAACCAACAACTGAGAAAACATCAACTCAAAAGACAACAACTATTAATACAACAGCAGAGCCCACCACCGAGAAGACAACTACTGTTAAGACTACAACCGAACCAACAACTGAGAAAACATCAACTCAAAAGACAACAACTATTAAAACAACAACAGAGCCAACCACTGAGAAGACAACTACTGTAAAGACTACAACAGAACCAACCACTGAGAAAACATCAACTCAAAAGACAACAACCATTAAAACAACAGCAGAGCCAACCACTGAGAAGACAACTACTGTTAAGACTACAACCGAACCAACAACTGAGAAAACATCAACTCAAAAGACAACAACTATTAATACAACAACAGAGCCCACCACCGAAAAGACAACTACTGTTAAGACTACAAAAGAACCAACAACTGAGAAAACATCAACTCAAAAGACAACAACCGTTAAAACAACAACAGAGCCAACCACCGAGAAGACAACTACTGTAAGGACTACAACCGAACCAACAACTGAAAAAACATCAACTCAAAAGACAACAACTATTAATACAACAGCAGAGCCCACCACCGAGAAGACAACTACTGTTAAGACTACAAAAGAACCAACAACTGAGAAAACATCAACTCAAAAGACAACAACCGTTAACACAACAACAGAGCCAACCACCGAGAAGACAACTACTGTAAAGACTACAACCGAACCAACAACTGAGAAAACATCAACTCAAAAGACAACAACTATTAATACAACAGCAGAGCCCACCACCGAGAAGATAACTACTGTTAAGACTACAAAAGAACCAACAACTGAGAAAACATCAACTCAAAAGACAACAACCGTTAAAACAACAACAGAGCCAACCACAGAGAAGACAACTACTGTAAAGACTACAACAGAAGCAACCACTGAGAAAACATCAACTCAAAAGACAACAACCATTAAAACAACAGCAGCGCCAACCACTGAGAAGACAACTACTGTAAAGACTACAACAGAACCAACAACTGAGAAAACATCAACTCAGAAGACAACAACCATTAAAACAACAGCAGAGCCAACCACTGAGAAGACAACTACTGTAAAGACTACAACAGAACCAACCACTGAGAAAACATCAACTCAAAAGACAACAACCGTTAAAACAACAGCAGAGCCAACCACCGAGAAGACAACTACTGTTAAGACTACAAAAGAACCAACAACTGAGAAAACATCAACTCAAAAGACAACAACCGTTAAAACAACAACAGAGCCAACCACCGAGAAGACAACTACTGTAAAGACTACAACAGAACCAACCACTGAGAAAACATCAACTCAAAAGACAACAACCGTTAAAACAACAACAGAGCCAACCACCGAGAAGACAACTACTGTAAAGACTACAACAGAACCAACAACTGAGAAAACATCAACTCAAAAGACAACAACCATTAAAACAACAGCAGAGCCAACCACTGAGAAGACAACTACTGTAAAGACTACAACAGAACCAACAACTGAGAAAACATCAACTCAGAAGACAACAACCATTAAAACAACAGCAGAGCCAACCACTGAGAAGACAACTACTGTAAAGACTACAACTGAACCAACAACTGAGAAAACATCAACTCAAAAGACAACAACCATTAAAACAACAGCAGAGCCAACCACAGAGAAGACAACTACTGTTAAGACTACAACCGAACCAACAACTGAGAAAACATCAACTCAAAAGACAACAACTATTAAAACAACAACAGAGCCAACCACTGAGAAGACAACTACTGTAAAGACTACAACAGAACCAACCACTGAGAAAACACCAACTCAAAAGACAACAACCATTAAAACAACAGCAGAGCCAACCACTGAGAAGACAACTACTGTTAAGACTACAACCGAACCAACAACTGAGAAAACATCAACTCAAAAGACAACAACTATTAATACAACAGCAGAGCCCACCACCGAGAAGACAACTACTGTTAAGACTACAACCGAACCAACAACTGAGAAAACATCAACTCAAAAGACAACAACCGTTAAAACAACAACAGAGCCAACCACAGAGAAGACAACTACTGTAAAGACTACAACAGAACCAACCACTGAGAAAACATCAACTCAAAAGACAACAACCATTAAAACAACAGCAGAGCCAACCACTGAGAAGACAACTACTGTAAAGACTACAACAGAACCAACAACTGAGAAAACATCAACTCAGAAGACAACAACCATTAAAACAACAGCAGAGCCAACCACTGAGAAGACAACTACTGTAAAGACTACAACAGAACCAACCACTGAGAAAACATCAACTCAAAAGACAACAACCGTTAAAACAACAGCAGAGCCAACCACCGAGAAGACAACTACTGTTAAGATTACAAAAGAACCAACAACTGAGAAAACATCAACTCAAAAGACAACAACCGTTAAAACAACAACAGAGCCAACCACCGAGAAGACAACTACTGTAAAGACTACAACAGAACCAACCACTGAGAAAACATCAACTCAAAAGACAACAACCATTAAAACAACAGCAGAGCCAACCACTGAGAAGACAACTACTGTAAAGACTACAACAGAACCAACAACTGAGAAAACATCAACTCAGAAAACAACAACTATTAAAACAACAGCAGAGCCAACCACCGAGAAGACAACTACTGTAAAGACTACAACAGAACCAACAACTGAGAAAACATCAACTCAAAAGACAACAACCATTAAAACAACAGCAGAGCCAACCACAGAGAAGACAACTACTGTTAAGACTACAACCGAACCAACAACTGAGAAAACATCAACTCAAAAGACAACAACTATTAAAACAACAACAGAGCCAACCACTGAGAAGACAACTACTGTAAAGACTACAACAGAACCAACCACTGAGAAAACATCAACTCAAAAGACAACAACCATTAAAACAACAGCAGAGCCAACCACTGAGAAGCCAACTACTGTTAAGACTACAACCGAACCAACAACTGAGAAAACATCAACTCAAAAGACAACAACTATTAATACAACAGCAGAGCCAACCACTGAGAAGACAACTACTGTAAAGACTACAACAGAACCAACCACTGAGAAAACATCAACTCAAAAGACAACAACCGTTAAAACAACAGCAGAGCCAACCACCGAGAAGACAACTACTGTTAAGACTACAACAGAACCAACCACTGAGAAAACATCAACTCAAAAGACAACAACCATTAAAACAACAGCAGTGCCAACCACTGAGAAGACAACTACTGTAAAGACTACAACAGAACCAACAACTGAGAAAACATCAACTCAGAAAACAACAACTATTAAAACAACAGCAGAGCCAACCACCGAGAAGACAACTACTGTAAAGACTACAACAGAACCAACCACTGAGAAAACATCAACTCAAAAGACAACAACCATTAAAACAACAGCAGAGCCAACCACCGAGAAGACAACTACTGTAAAGACTACAACCGAACCAACCACTGAGAAAACATCAACTCAAAAGACAACAACCGTTAAAACAACAACAGAGCCAACCACTGAGAAGACAACTACTGTAAAGACTACAACAGAACCAACCACTGAGAAAACATCAACTCAAAAGACAACAACCGTTAAAACAACAACAGAGCCAACCACTGAGAAGACAACTACTGTAAAGACTACAACAGAACCAACCACTGAGAAAACATCAACTCAAAAGACAACAACCATTAAAACAACAGCAGCGCCAACCACTGAGAAGACAACTACTGTAAAGACTACAACAGAACCAACAACTGAGAAAACATCAACTCAGAAGACAACAACCATTAAAACAACAGCAGAGCCAACCACTGAGAAGACAACTACTGTAAAGACTACAACAGAACCAACCACTGAGAAAACATCAACTCAAAAGACAACAACCGTTAAAACAACAGCAGAGCCAACCACCGAGAAGACAACTACTGTTAAGACTACAAAAGAACCAACAACTGAGAAAACATCAACTGAAAAGATAACAACCGTTAAAACAACAACAGAGCCAACCACCGAGAAGACAACTACTGTAAAGACTACAGCAGAACCAACCACTGAGAAAACATCAACTCAAAAGACAACAACCGTTAAAACAACAACAGAGCCAACCACCGAGAAGACAACTTCTGTAAAGACTACAACAGAACCAACCACTGAGAAAACATCAACTCAAAAGACAACAACCATTAAAACAACAGCAGAGCCAACCACTGAGAAGACAACTACTGTAAAGACTACAACAGAACCAACAACTGAGAAAACATTAACTCAAAAGACAACAACCATTAAAACAACAGCAGAGCCAACCACTGAGAAGACAACTACTGTTAAGACTACAACCGAACCAACAACTGAGAAAACATCAACTCAAAAGACAACAACCATTAAAACAACAGCAGAGCCAACCACTGAGAAGACAACTACTGTTAAGACTACAACCGAACCAACAACTGAGAAAACATTAACTCAAAAGACAACAACTATTAATACAACAACAGAGCCCACCACCGAAAAGACAACTACTGTTAAGACTACAAAAGAACCAACAACTGAGAAAACATCAACTCAAAAGACAACAACCGTTAAAACAACAACAGAGCCAACCACCGAGAAGACAACTACTGTAAAGACTACAACCGAACCAACAACTGAGAAAACATCAACTCAAAAGACAACAACTATTAATACAACAACAGAGCCCACCACCGAAAAGACAACTACTGTTAAGACTACAACCGAACCAACAACTGAGAAAACATCAACTCAAAAGACAACAACCGTTAAAACAACAACAGAGCCAACCACAGAGAAGACAACTACTGTAAAGACTACAACAGAACCAACCACTGAGAAAACATCAACTCAAAAGACAACAACCATTAAAACAACAGCAGAGCCAACCACTGAGAAGACAACTACTGTAAAGACTACAACAGAACCAACAACTGAGAAAACATCAACTCAAAAGACAACAGCTATTAAAACAACAACAGAGCCAACCACTGAGAAGACAACTACTGTAAAGACTACAACAGAACCAACCACTGAGAAAACATCAACTCAAAAGACAACAACCATTAAAACAACAGCAGAGCCAACCACTGAGAAGACAACTACTGTTAAGACTACAACCGAACCAACAACTGAGAAAACATTAACTCAAAAGACAACAACTATTAATACAACAACAGAGCCCACCACCGAAAAGACAACTACTGTTAAGACTACAAAAGAACCAACAACTGAGAAAACATCAACTCAAAAGACAACAACCGTTAAAACAACAACAGAGCCAACCACCGAGAAGACAACTACTGTAAAGACTACAACCGAACCAACAACTGAGAAAACATCAACTCAAAAGACAACAACTATTAATACAACAACAGAGCCCACCACCGAAAAGACAACTACTGTTAAGACTACAACCGAACCAACAACTGAGAAAACATCAACTCAAAAGACAACAACCGTTAAAACAACAACAGAGCCAACCACAGAGAAGACAACTACTGTAAAGACTACAACAGAACCAACCACTGAGAAAACATCAACTCAAAAGACAACAACCATTAAAACAACAGCAGAGCCAACCACTGAGAAGACAACTACTGTAAAGACTACAACAGAACCAACAACTGAGAAAACATCAACTCAGAAGACAACAACCATTAAAACAACAGCAGAGCCAACCACTGAGAAGACAACTACTGTAAAGACTACAACAGAACCAACCACTGAGAAAACATCAACTCAAAAGACAACAACCGTTAAAACAACAGCAGAGCCAACCACCGAGAAGACAACTACTGTTAAGACTACAAAAGAACCAACAACTGAGAAAACATCAACTCAAAAGACAACAACCGTTAAAACAACAACAGAGCCAACAACCGAGAAGACAACTACTGTAAAGACTACAACAGAACCAACCACTGAGAAAACATCAACTCAAAAGACAACAACCATTAAAACAACAGCAGAGCCAACCACTGAGAAGACAACTACTGTAAAGACTACAACAGAACCAACAACTGAGAAAACATCAACTCAGAAAACAACAACTATTAAAACAACAGCAGAGCCAACCACCGAGAAGACAACTACTGTAAAGACTACAACAGAACCAACCACTGAGAAAACATCAACTCAAAAGACAACAACCATTAAAACAACAGCAGAGCCAACCACCGAGAAGACAACTACTGTAAAGACTACAACCGAACCAACCACTGAGAAAACATCAACTCAAAAGACAACAACCGTTAAAACAACAACAGAGCCAACCACCGAGAAGACAACTACTGTAAAGACTACAACCGAACCAACAACTGAGAAAACATCAACTCAAAAGACAACAACCGTTAAAACAACAACAGAGCCAACCACTGAGAAGACAACTACTGTAAAGACTACAACCGAACCAACAACTGAGAAAACATCAACTCAAAAGACAACAACCGTTAAAACAACAACAGAGCCAACCACTGAGAAGACAACTACTGTAAAGACTACAACAGAACCAACCACTGAGAAAACATCAACTCAAAAGACAACAACCGTTAAAACAACAACAGAGCCAACCACCGAGAAGACAACTACTGTAAAGACTACAACCGAACCAACCACTGAGAAAACATCAACTCAAAAGACAACAACCATTAAAACAACAGCAGAGCCAACCACCGAGAAGACAACTACTGTAAAGACTACAACCGAACCAACCACTGAGAAAACATCAACTCAGAAGACAACAACTGAAAGTACCTCTCGAGAGCCAACAACTCGGTGGACGACATCTGTTAAGACTACTCTAAAGCCTACGACAAAAAAGGCATCTACAACCAAGACTACGACAGAGCCAACAACACCAAAGAAAACAACTGAAAGGACTTCTCGTGGGCCAACAACTCGCAGGACGACAACTGTTAAGACGACTGCAGAACCCACGACAAAGAAGACTACAACAGGAAAAACTTCCCGAGAGCCAACAACCAAAAGAACAACAACCTTTCGGACTACCGCAGAACCAACCACGGAAAAGACAACTACAACAAAGACAACGACAGAGCCAACAACCCAGAAGACAACAACTAACAGGAATACTCTCGAGCCAACAACTCGGAGGACAACAACCGTTAAAACAACCGCAGAGCCAACCACAATGAAGACTACTATAGAACCTACGACAAAGAAGACAACAACAGAAAAAACTACCCGTGAGCCAACAACAAAAAGAACAACAACCATTAACACTACCGCGGAACCAACCAAGCAAAAGACAACTACAACCAAAACTACGACAGAGCCAACAACACCAAAGAAAACAACTGAAAGGACTACTCGTGGGCCAACAACTCGCAGGACGACAACTGTTAAGACGACTGCAGAACCCACGACAAAGAAGACTACAACAGGAAAAACTTCCCGAGAGCCAACAACCAAAAAAACAACAACTATTAGGACTACCGCAGAAACAACCACGGAAAAGGCAACTACAACAAAGACAACGACAGAGCCAACAACCCAGAAGACAACAACTAAAAGGACTACTCGTGAGCCAACAACTCGGAGGACAACAACCGTTAAAACAACCGCAGAGCCAACCACAATAAAGACTACTATAGAACCTACGACAAAGAAGACAACAACAGAAAAAACTACCCGTGAGCCAACAACAAAAAGAACAACAACCATTAGCACCACCGCGGAACCAACCACGCAAAAGACAACTACAACCAAAACTACGACAGAGCCAACAACACCAAAGAAAACAACTGAAAGGACTACTCGTGGGCCAACAACTCGCAGGACGACAACTGTTAAGACGACTGCAGAACCTACGACAAAGAAGACTACAACAGAAAAAACTTCCCGAGAGCCAACAACCAAAAGAACAACAACCTTTAGGACTACCGCAGAACCAACTACGCAAAAGACAACAAAAACTACGACAGAGCCAACAACACCAAAGAAAACAACTGAAAGGACTACTCGTGGGCCAACAACTCGCAGGACGACAACTGTTAAGACGACTGCAGAACCCACGACAAAGAAGACTACAACAGGAAAAACTTCCCGAGAGCCAACAACCAAAAAAACAACAACTATTAGGACTACCGCAGAAACAACCACGGAAAAGGCAACTACAACAAAGACAACGACAGAGCCAACAACCCAGAAGACAACAACTAAAAGGACTACTCGTGAGCCAACAACTCGGAGGACAACAACCGTTAAAACAACCGCAGAGCCAACCACAATAAAGACTACTATAGAACCTACGACAAAGAAGACAACAACAGAAAAAACTACCCGTAAGCCAACAACAAAAAGAACAACAACCATTAGCACCACCGCGGAACCAACCACGCAAAAGACAACTACAACCAAAACTACGACAGAGCCAACAACACCAAAGAAAACAACTGAAAGGACTACTCGTGGGCCAACAACTCGCAGGACGACAACTGTTAAGACGACTGCAGAACCTACGACAAAGAAGACTACAACAGGAAAAACTTCCCGAGAGCCAACAACCAAAAGAACAACAACTTTTAGGACTACCGCAGAACCAACCACGGAAAAGACAACTACAACAAAGACAACGACAGAGCCAACAACCCAGAAGACAACAACTAAAAGGAATACTCGTGAGCCAACAACTCGGAGGACAACAACCGTTAAGACAACCGCAGAGCCAACCACAATGAAGACTACTATAGAACCCACGACAAAGAAGACAACAACAGAAAAAACTACCCGTGAGCCAACAACAAAAAGAACAAAAACCATTAGCACAACCGCGGAACCAACCACACAAAAGACATCTACAACCAAAACTACGACAGAGCCAACAACAACAAAGACAACAACTGGAAGGACTACTCGTGAGCCAAAAACAACGGAATCACCCGCTACCGTACCACAACAAATCCACCAACATCATCATATTCATTATCACAGGCCCGCCGATCCCCCAAGCCAGTCCTTTCTTCCACTTCCTAATCTTCCCCCTCTACCGCTGCCACTACCCTGGCCTCCTCTCCCTCTTCCAGAATTTCCACCTCTTCCTCTTCCAGAAATTCCTCCTCTACCTCTTCCAGAATTTCCTCTTCCTTTACCTCCTCCACCACCCGCGTTGCCCCCGCTGCCACCACTTCCATCATTGCCAGAAGTTAATTTGACAGCAATATCCTTACCGGAAATTTCACTTCCTAATCTTCCGCCTCTGCCACAATTGCCGAATCCTTTCGGTGCGCTTCCGAGTTTCTTTTGGCGATCGTTAAACACTACAAATGAGTTACCCACTAAAAAATAAATTTTATCAACTCCCAATTGTGAGCTACTTTATAAAATATCAGTATTCAGAGAATTATAAATAAAGAAAAATTATTTGATTGAAATATTTAATGCGCGAACGAATCTATTCAACTGCGATAAAACTTTCCCGACTTATTTCTCGCACTTCCGGGAAAGCTGTGTTTGTTTACTAATAAGTAATTTTAAATTAAAAAAAGATGTTACAAAAGTATAAGTATTTATTTTGCTCCTTAAATTTATTTTTTAGCTGTTTGTAAAAATTGCGATAAAACAAAAGTTACTATTGTTGTTTTTCCTAATAAAATCACCGACTCCTTATAAAACTTTTTCTTCAACTTAAATTTTTGTTATTGACTATTATAGCCTCTTCCCATAGAGTCCATCCGTTTGAAACGGTTGGGATTTTTGACGAATGTGAAACTCGTGTTCCCACAGAACTCCATCCACCATCTACCATCCGATAACAGCTGACTTAAGAGCAGTTGCTCACTCAACATTGACGAAGGGGGATCTTAACTCGGCAAAACTGGCGTTAAGTTGCGTTTGCCTAAACTTATTGTAAAATAATGTAATAAATAGCATAGGATAATAGTTTAAAACATATCTGAGCTTTTATAACACATTCTATAACGATTATGCATACATATTGCTGACTGGGGGAGAGCCTAACCTCCCGTACCCCACACTCCGCTCTTACTACGCCTCTGTTTACCCAATATTAATGAGTAAAATTTGTAAACAAAACCAAATTTGTGCTGTTTTGGTAATTTATAGCAACTTTTGAGCTTTATAGGAGTACAAATAACACTTTTAATTAATATTTGTTAGTATTTACGAATTGCAGAACATATTCTGAGACTTCGCTGCAAACATTGATGTTTTCTTTTGCAGAACAGTTTAAATTTTGGCCCGCACATAGCAACTTGTTGGCGAATGCTTTTCCGCTCATAACAAACTACAAATAATTCAACAAAAGCCAAAAAACAATGAAGTTGAGCATTATTTATTTTTTTCCCGCCATTGATTTGATTTGTTCTCGTAGTCAACGTTCCATTTTTCACAGTCAAGAGGAAGAATTCAGAGTTGCACCGAAAAAACATCGCCTAATTATCGCATAAAAGAGCCCGTCAAAGTCCGTTAAAATTGGATGGCGGACTAACTGGGAAATTTTCGGAACGGCAAAACCTTACGGACCATCCGTTCAACGGATGGTAGATGGTGGATGGAGCTCTGTGGGAAGACCCTATTAAATAATTTGAATAGCATGGAATGAAATTTTAAAATAATAAACCAAAGAAACGGACCATAATTTTTGAATTATATGGTATTTCTTGAAACTGAAATGGTATTTATACTTGGCATTTTTATTGTTATCGGCGCAGCCTTACTACCGATAGGTTCAAATTAAGCCTATCGATGGCCGACTTGTTATTGTTTTGATTAATTAAATAAACGTACAAAATGAATTGTATTTTTGCGAATTGCCAGGAATTTAAGGTGTGCCATTAAAAGTATTCCTGCTACGTGGGTGACACTTGGCTTGGAGTGCCCCACGAAAAGTCAAGTTCCAGACCAAAACATCGGGTTTAACTGCAGATTGTTATTACTCTTTAAGCCGGTTTGAAATCTGAAAATGCGGTTTCTCTACGCCTGCTTTGTAATTGTGCTGTGCGCCCTGATCTTCTGCGAGTACGTGGCGGACTTTGTGGTGCTGCAAAAGTGCCGGTGGCCAGAGATCAAGCGCAAGAAGTATGTGGACGATCCGCTGAGGGCGATGATCCTAGCGGATCCCCATCTCCTGGGACCACATCGTGGCCACTGGCTGGACAAGCTGTACCGGGAGTGGCACATGACACGCGCCTTCCAGGCGGCATCGCGTCTGTTCCAGCCGGACGTGGTCTTCGTCCTGGGTGACTTGTTCGACGAGGGCGACATGGTGAGCGACAAGCAGTTCCAGGAATACGTGTGGCGCTACCTGAAGATGTTCCACCTGCCGCCGGGCATCCCGCTCATCAGTGTCGCAGGCAACCACGACGTGGGCTTCCACTACAAGTTAGTCAATCGGATATCTGAATTCCATGCCATCTACTAACCACCGCCAACATGTCTTTTCCAGAATGCATCCCTTCTTCATGTCGCGCTTCGAGAACTATCTAAACAACTCCTCGGTGAACCTGTACACCATCAAACAAATCCATTTCGTGGTGATCAACTCCATGGCCATGGAGGCCGATGGCTGCATGTTTTGCACCCAGGCCGAGGATGAGCTGAAGAACATCTCGCGGACGTTGCACTGCATGAAGTATCCGCTGGAGGCGGAGTGCGTTCGTACCAGGCGGCACCCATATAGCCAGCCTATCCTGCTGCAGCACTTTCCAACGTATCGAATTTCAGATACCATGTGCGAGGAGCACGACGCTCCTTCCATCGAGACGTACCGCGAGCGTTTCCATGTGCTCTCCAAGGATGCCACGGATATGCTGGGCGAACTGCTGAAGCCCAGATTGGCATTCGCCGGTCATTCGCATCACTTTTGCCACAGTGTCAATCGACTGGGCATCGATGAGTACACGGTGGCCTCCTTCAGCTGGCGGAACAAGGTCAATCCTAGCTTTATGCTGGTGGGTATTATATTTCTTTCTTATGACTGTAAATCCCCCAACTTGTACTCATATTCTTATATTATTTGTAGGCCACTATCACCCCGGACGACTACGTGGTTTCCAAGTGCAAAATGCTGCCGCAACAGTTTGTCTTCAACAGCTACCTAAGTGCTGGTATCCTCTGCTTCATGGTCATCGCTCTACAGCTCGGCAAGTGGATCAAGAGCAGAGGACAGTCCTCGGACGCTGATCATCGGAAGGTCAATTAGTTGTATGTACGAGCGAGCCTATTCGAGGCACATCCTCTTTTGTGATTTACGCCTGATTGGGGCTTAGTTTAGACTAGATACAGCCAGATTCCAGACTCAGATCCCAGATCCAAAAAGAGGTCATATCATTCCTGCTGCTTCGCAATCGCTTGACTATATTCTAGGTGTAAACAATTCGGACAGTGTGTATGATCTATTTATTGAATTTATCACAGACATTATGTTTGTTAGGTCACACGGAATACATAATGAGACACAGTCTGCTGACTACAAATCGAAAATGCCAAAGAATAATGCTTGAACATAAGCTGGAAAGTGAAGAACAGATACGAACAGAACAATTAAATAAAGCTAAATTATAATACAATAATTACACTACGCTAATGATTGTGCACTCTGGAGATTGAGATGCAGATTCATAGGTTCCTGTACTTCGGTTTGTGTTTTCCAATCCAACAACTGGATAGCATTGTACTAGACTAGGCTATTTTTTAAGGTAACTACCACAACTACTACTACAAACTATGCTAACAAAACAGGGTGTGTGGAATAAATGGCCACAGGTTTAGGAGGTCGATTTCTCGATTGATTCCATTAAGTTTGGCACAGGAAGTTATGGCTATTTTAGGATACGTTCAGAAGGTTTTTGTGCGCTTGCGAATGAAGATTGCGACCGCTAAAGCACTCCTTTGGAAGGAATCTGAAAGATACAAGGGTTTTTAATTCATTATTTAAACGTAGGGTAACCATTTTCGTACCTGTGAATCACTGGTGATATTAGATCCGGATCCAGAGTCTTGATATTCGTGGGTTTGGTTACCAGGGAGACCAGTGCACCCACCACGATGACTGTGGCCACACCAATGGGATTTATCCAGTGGTAGGACAGCCGGTACAGTGGGAAAACTTGCTCCTCGTCTACCCATATATTTTCCCTAAGCGTTACGTTACCCACACATCCCTCCACGGATACGGGAAGCTTTTGGGAATTCAATTCCCCGGCTGCAATGGTAAACTGCGTTCCGAAGGATATCCATCCGGCGAGCAGAGCACTTGCAATTCCGCCCACAGCAGTGCCCACAGTATTGGCCCAGGGAACGAGCATTCCCAGGGTAAACAGGCCAAAAGTGGTTCCAGCTGCGATGGCCGTCATTGAAGTGCAAATGCTCAGGATTCCACTCAACTGTTCCAGGACAAACACCAGTGAGAGGGCCACTAAACCAAGAACTATAATAGTGGACTTGACCAAAATGGTGGAGGCTCTTTCACTTGGTTGCATCTTGAAGCAGCCGCGAACTATATCTTCCAGGATCACCAAGGAAGTTGAGTTGAGCACTACGGAAAGCGAGCTCAAGGCAGCTCCGAATATGCCAGCTATAAACAATCCGGACATTCCATAGATGTGACCCACACTCTGGACGACAAAGAGGGGAAGCAGTTGATCGTCGTGCTGTGAATCAGTAAAGGTAAGCCATGATACACATTTAAATACCACTTACTGACCGTTATAAGTCCCGCACTTAGTGGATCGCAGTCCTTGTACATCTCAAAGATAAGCAATCCCACATAACAGCAAACCGAGACGAAGGCAGCCACTCCAATGGTGAAAATGGCCATGGAGGCACGTGCTTTTTTCAGCGAGGGAAGAGACATGTATCGCTGAACCATGGTCTGATTGACGGCATTAAAAGAAGTCCAGTACGAGAAGCCACCGATAAGAACGCTCCAAACAGTGTGACGAACATATGGCGAGGGATTCGTGTTGTTGAAGATCAAACGGCCACCTTTGGCGGCATCATCGAAAAGGACATTTAAGCCATTCGCGTAGACAGTTGCCAGAACAGCTACCGCAAGAACGGAAAGGAACATCACCAGCACCTGCCAGGCATCTGTGTGGACCACTGCCTTAATCCCTCCCTGGAAGTACACAAATGGGGTGATAAATTTCGAGCAGTAAACTCTGAAACTTACCACAAAGGTGTAGAAAACACACACGACCACAATTACCACTGCAATCACATGCAGATTAATGCCGGATACTGTATGATTATCGAAAGATTAGAGGAGTATTTTAATTAATCAGCAAATATACCTTACCCTGATTCAAAGCAATAGCTGGCACATACACAATGAAAGGCAGAAACAGTATCTGAAATCAATTATTACTTAGATAATGCAACTCGACCTTGACCTTTCACTTGCCTCATCCAGTATAAACATAAACGATGCTATACTTCGTATGACCGAATGAAAGCGCATCTCCAAGTACTGAAAACAAAGTCAGCTTTAATCATTAAAATAATTTGCTTGAAGGATTGGTTAGTAAGCATTGCTGGCCATAAATTGGAGTTAGAAAGCTGGCGTAATTTGGCTATTTCGGCAAAACTAATTGCTTGAACACAACTGTCAAGTGGCAGCAAAATACTTTGCAATTAATCATATCAGACCCATGGAGACACAGAAAAAACGTCGCAACAAGTGGGTGAGAGCAAAGTCCAAGAAATTCCACTTGAGGAGGGTGGTCTCCGATTCTCAGTTAATTAAAGTGTTCACTACGTTTTCCGTTCATTGATTGCAAATAAATGAAAGAATGAAAGGGGGAAGAAGGAAACCAATGAGAAAGTGTCTCATTCTTATCAACAACTAAAGACTAACTTCTCTATTTTTAATTTTAACCGACGTTTAGTTAATTTAAGAAATTGAATATTAGTCATTTCTAGTTTTTGTATACGTTTAGAAATATGAAGTACTTTTTTCTTTCGAAACAGGCTTGTAAAAAATTCCTTAAGCTGTAAAGAACTCATTTCTAATAAATAGATATTTTCACTTAAAAAACTTTCTTATTAGACATTTGAGGTTTTAAGTTTTTACTTATACTGCCGCCATTAGCTTCCCTACTCATTAGATTGTAAATCAATAAATCAGTTTTTAGTATTTACGAATGTATACCTCATACGAAGAGCCTACTTGAAGAGCCGAGAATACGGGTATGTAGACATAGGAGACTGCAATGCCTTGGAGAACGATTGCGATGGCTATAAACCAATATTGCGTGCCATAATTGTAGATTTCCGAGGTGGTGCCCAGTATCGTGACGCCCGATATATAGCTGGAATTAAAAAGCGTACAGATTACAGGGATGCCGAGAGGGAGAGATATCATCAACGATACCTGGCTATCAGGCTCATGGCAACGGGAAAAACTTTCAGGTTGCGTGACCCAAGAAGGTACTCGCTCATCTTCTCTGATCCGAAATCGTGCTTTCGCCTCTCGGTGGTCGGTAAAGTGGGTTCCGCCTCCTCGAGCTTCCTCTTGCTCTTCCTGTAATTAACCCAATTGTTTGGCAATGCTTTGTGGAATTGAAGGTCACTCACTTGATGCACCCGAAATAGATTCCCGTGCCGGTTGATAAAACGATCATGCCCAGGAAAACAATGTAGTCCACACTGCCGAACCTGAAGTTTTCCATGCCCTTTTTCTCCACCTATCGAGTGGAATACATTTTCAATATTTAAGTTATACTTGGTATAAAAATCCAACAAGGCAAATGGGACCCAATCTAATATGGTGCTGGTGCTGAGATTCTAAATCTTTCTTTATATCTTCTGTATGAACAAGTGCGCGAAATGGTTTTAAAACGATTGCCCGTCTAGGATTGTAGTTTATCTAAATGGGTTATAAAAAGAAAATTAGATTTGCCCCACTACTCGAAAACAAGCTGTTCCAAAACTTGTGGGAATAAAGCTTTTCTCAAAAAACAAAGTAAAACCACTTTAAAATTCCTCGCTAATGACAATTATCTCGGTTCGTTTATTTATTTATTACCCCAATACATTTTTATCTTAGTTTATTCTCCTTATTTCGCTCATTCCGCATGAAAATGTCACAGCTTAATTTTATTAAGGTGAAGACTTTAGTCTCTAAATCCACAATTCTCCATGTGGAGTCATGGGAATCAGGTCTTATCAGCAGGTGCCTGTTTATTATTCATCAAATATCAAATCAAAGCGGACTGGCCAATCTCAATGGGTTAGAGACTTTAACCCATTATTCAATGTACAATTATTTATTTGACGTAATTCGCAATCGTATACAAGATCCCTAAGCATTATTATTATAAGCTAATAACATGTTTAGGACACTTTTCCATTCTTCAGGTTTGGTATAAAAACGTATTACATTTGCACACTTAAAATTCCGGTCCTATTTTGAATGGTTATTAATATTGGGATTTCCATTTCTTTTAAAGGTGAAAACACCGAGCAGACAATTTTTAGCATAACATTTCATTAATGTGATATTTCGTCTGTGCTTTCAGTTCATTGACTGGCCAATACGAAGATCAATCGGAACCGATCGAATCTCAGTTCGGAGAGAAGAGACTTCAACCTTTTACGCAATATCTCGGGCAGCATTATCGCCCTGGACTTGGACTTTGTAACACAGATGCCGGGTCCCCCGCTCCTTAGCTAACAAATAGCTTTTAATATTCGGGACCGGCGAAAGGTGCGAATACGTACCGCTTCCATATTGTTGAGGACCGGCAAACGATGGGATTTACGAAGGTGGGGGTTGTTTCCAGAACTGGAGCAGCAAAGCCAAATGGAAAATTGTGCGTCCCTCACGAAAATCAACACCAAAGCGACACACGAGAAACGGCCGGCAACAGCGAACTACCAACAAATCCGCGAAACGTAATGAAAATTGTCTTGTGGCACAAAGGGTCAACGGATTCCGTTTAGTTCCGTGGGTTTGGGAATGGTTTTGAAAACGTAAATCAATTACACCGAACACAACACATTAGTAGCAAACTCGAAAATGTAAATCGCTGCGCGGAAAGCGAGAGTGAAGGGAAAGTTTTATCGGTCTGTTCTGGGCGCTTCTGCCGATTCTTTCAAGTCGAAAATACGAGCGTACGAAAGTGAAATATTCCACGTCCGAACCGAAGCAACAACATCAACCGATTCCGCTTCCGAACTGCAACTGATGTGTGCGAGCGAGTCGAAAATAAGAGCCACTAGGCCAGCTGCTGACTGAAACCAGTGGGATCGAGGGATCCAACGGCCATATACCCATTACCAAGTCTATAAGACAAAAGGTACTCTGAAACTAAAACCCTATGTAGAGCATTTAAATGGTCACAAATTAATAAAGTATAATAATATAATTTGTATTATAATATGCATTATAATGAGTATAATATACCCTTGGACTCCACGATTACTGGGTTTAAAAAGCTCCCTCTCCCACCCATTTATTTTGCCTGTGGGTAGAGAGAGTGAAAGAGCGCACCGTGTAACTGTGGGATTTGTGAGAGGGGTTTTGGCGAGAGTACGAGGTGGGAGAGAGAGCTTCCCGTGGCTTTTGTAATCTTCAGTGTATTATGTCAATGCGAGTGGTTACTTGACCATTTGATCAGCTAATGGAGCTATTAACGGAACTTATACGATGAGAGATGCATTCAACAGTAAACAAACAATAAGTATTGTTATATCCGTTTTTTCATACAATTTTTAAAATAAGTAATCATTCAATACTATAACTATTTGCAATATTTATATGACATCATACCAAATAGGCATTTAAAACAAGAATATTTTTTAAAATCAAAAATAAATGCTGCTAGTTTGGCATGAAAATAAACATGACTATTTCTTTCCGTCCATTAAAAAAGACATTACTTTTAAATATTTTTATAATTTTTATAATAATAAAATAAGATTTCGTTTCCTGAAACACTTTGAAAATATAAATTTAAGAAATAGTTTTATATGAGTGTTAGAGGTAGCTAACCTATGAATTATTGGAGAGTTTTGAATTCAATGGGTTTAGTCATAATGGCAAGGAGAGATCCCCTTTCTTCTACTGTGGTTGCTCCAATGGGATTTGTCCAGGAAATGTCGAATTATTGGGTAGGTTTACATATCTCACACATTCCTCCACGGCAACGGGAAGGCTCTTTGAATACAGTAGTCGCGATACTGAGCGTTTTGGTGTTTTGGCCAACAAATCGAACAAGTCAATCAATAGCGAGTGACAAGTCTTCATGGGAGAACTATTTAGAATGAGCAACCACAACAGATAATTGCACAATTGTCAGTGTCAGACTTTTGCCACCTCTCCATTCGCAGTGCTCCCTGAGCTTCCATTGCGAAATGTAATTGGATTAGGCAGCAACCAAGTCCGAGACCCAGTCTCAGTCACAGTCCCAATTGCAACGGGAACACTCGCGGGTGCTCCAGATGGCCACCAATCCGTAGTCCTCGGGTAGGGATTGCATAACCTGGAAACATGAGCAGGACGAACCACTCGAAGTTCGTTTTCCAGAGGAAAGCGAGTGTCGGCAGCAAGAGTAGCCAGCTAATTGATTATGAACGCATCCAGGGGGACTTGGAAGTGGTGGCCCCGACAGCTCCGCCTCCACCAGTTGTCCCTTCTAATGGAGCCCAAGGAAAAATCAAGTTAAAGCTGAGCTCTGCCAAGATTTCCCTGCGAAAGAGCTCCCAGATTCCGCAGAATAGTCTTCAGGCTGACCCTCTGCCAGATGCAGTGCGTCGAAAGTCAGCACCACAGCTCTTTACCTTCACCATTGCACCCAAAGTCGAAGCCAATTCGGAAGTAAAACCTCCTTTGGTGCCTAAAATACCAGTTTTCGCGCCAAAAAGTTCCATTCGACGCTCGAGGACTCTGGGTTTGTCGAATGGCGCCCAAACAGGAACTCCTGGGTTAGCCACTGAGGACCTTGGACTGCAGGACAGTGGCAGTGGCAGTGAACCCACCAGCAGCTTGGCCGGAGGAGGTAGTTCGACTTCTCCCGAATCCCTACTGGACCACATACTCAGTGGTGCCTCCTCCATTTCCGTTCAAAGTAGCAGCAGCAGTCAGGCCAGCAATGCCACGGTGGCGCAGCCCATTAAAGCCAAGGAGCAACTGCATCCGAAGAGGCTGCTCAGCTTGAAGGCTTCTCCCGAGTTGAGGATATCTCCTCCCACACCAGACACAACGCAACCCAAGTTGCAGATGCTTCCGCAACTTCTGCTTGCAGCCTCTCCAAGACCAGAGATCTTCGATGCACCTTCACCACTGGCCAGGAGTCCGTCAAGGTCGCCGGCGGTCTCTCCTGCGGTTTCGCCATCACCCAGCATCACCTTGAGACCCAGTACGCCGCCCGAGAGCACCATAACCTTCACGGACGATCTGAAGTGCGGCATTTGTTTGGATGTTTACACAGATCCCAGGACGCTGTACTGCCTGCACTCCTTCTGTTTGCAATGCCTGGTAAGCGAGAACTTCAAGGACGAATCCCTGTGGGATCAGGATCCATCTCGTAGCGAGGATCCCTCGAGCTACAGCCTAAGATCTGAGATGGGTGGTTCCAGTGCGGAACTCACGGCTACAGTTTCACCCGCCAGGCAGCGAGGAGCCAGCTTTAGTTTACGACGAAAGAAGTCCATGGATCGTCTGGTTATCAGAGTAAGATTGAATGAATTGTCCTTATGATGGAGAGTGAAGATCCTCTTCTCTTTGATAGTCCAAGAGTGAAGGCAAGCGATCGACAAGTTCCTTCGGCACCCGGTTCACGGGGAGCTTTGTAAGCGAGGCACCTTCCCGATGTATCCGATGTCATAGCTGCAACTATCCCACGGATCTCCCATTGGGTGGAGTGCGTCAGCTCCCCCAGAACTATTTGCTAGTAAGACGCATCGAGGCTTTGCGATTACAGGCTGGGGAGGATGTCATCTCCAAAGTGTGGTGTTCTCTTTGCACCGAGGAGATCAGTGTAAGGATGAATGAGTCACTGACATCTGTCCACTGGTTCACTGTCCTTCTTCCTTACCTTCCTTGTCCTTTTTCCAGGCCACTTATCACTGCATTAGCTGCACCTTGAACCTATGTACCTTGTGCAAGGAGGCACATGAGAGGCAACGGAGCACCTCAAATCACAGGATGAGGAGCATCCTGGAACTAAGACGTGCCAGGAAACAAAAACAGCAGCAGCTGGGACTGGGAGACAGTAGCAAGCTAGTGCTCCGATGTGGAATCCACACCAACTTCGAACTGAAGGCATTCTGTACGCAATGCCGTCAGTTGGCCTGCACCGACTGTTTGGTGCTTCTCCATAAAGGTCATCGACATGAGACCATAACCCGGGCGATTGGACATCAGGGAAAACTCCTGAAAGAAGCCACAGATCAAACTCGTCCGCTATGTCAATATGCAGAGCACTCCATCGAAAGGTTGAATGAGATCGCCCGTGGAATCAACAACAGGTGCGACGACATCCAGAGTCAAGTGGAGCGGTATATGCAGAAGTACATAGAGGCCTTGGAAGTACATCGCAGAACTCTGCTCCAGCAAGTCAGTAGGGCCAGGGAGTCCAAAGTAGAGGTTGTACTTAAGCAGCAACTGGATCTGGGTGAGATTTCTAACTATTCTATTAAAGCACTAGTATACGGACGTAATATATCCTAGAGAAACGCACGCAACAGGCCCTGGATGCAGTACGATTCAGCCAAGAGCTCTGCGAGATTGGCGCCGATGTGGAGATCCTGAGTTATGTGGCTATACTTCTTAGACGCTTGGAGTACTGTCAACAGTTTAAGCCACCAGTGGATCCGAAAGTGGGTCAACCACCCGTAATTTAAAAACATTTAACCAAAATGTCTAAATTTCTTTCCAGATCTCCGACTCGCTACACTTCCTACCCAAAATCCGAGCTCCATCAACGAAAGACCAGCGCGATATCCCTCTGTATGGAATCATCACCATGCAGGTGGTGGAGCCCGGCTTGTGCACCTTGGAGTGGGAGGGGTTTTCCCAGCTGCGACTGCACAAGAAGGCCGATCTTCTGTTGCACTCTAGAGATGCCGATGGGGTTTCCCTCTGCCACGGCGGCCTGGAGATCAACTGCATGCTCAAGTACAAGGAATCGAGCTCCAAGTTCCTGCCCGTAGAGGTATCGGATAATCGCGATGGCACCTACAACATCTCATTTACGCCCGATGCCCAGGGCGCCTTGATCCTAACGATCACGATCAACGAGCGACCCATCAAGGGCGGTCCTTTCACCTTCCAGGCGCGTCAGGTTCGACCGCACACGGGCATATACCACTGCTGCTCCTTCTGTTCCGGAAAGGGCAACCGGAATGTCATGTGCTCGTGTGAGGGACGTATGCCAGGATACAGTGGCTGCGGTCATGGCCATGCCGGACATCCGGGGAGACGTCACTGGTCCTGCTGCGGCAATGTCCTAGAGAACTCTGAATGCAATGTGGCCAATAAGCTTCTAAACACCTAGGAAGTGAAACCCTCGCCTATCAAACGACCGGATTTCGCTGAAACCATTTCAGAGAGCATAAAGAGCTGTCGAAGAAATCTCTTCCAACCAAACTGTTTAATATTTTATTCAAGTGGGCATTACATGACCTCTTCTTGCCACATGCTCAGCACATGCGCTTCAGACCCCGACCTTGGACCAAATAGATTGCAACATTAGATCGAATTACTTGTATAGGCTCTAGCTGAACATAGGTTTTGTTTATTCTTTGAAAATGGACAGTAATTTAAATATAGTCCTTCAGAAGTTGTTGGGGGTTTTATAATCGCCTGCTTGGAGGCCAGACATAATTCTAAATGTTTGTTTTTTCGTTAGATGTATAAGCGCTTTGTTTCGCTTTAATGATGCCGCAACTTCGTCGAAAATCTTAATCCTCATTATCCGAGTACCAGGACAGACGCTCCTCGTAGAAGTGGATTACCATCTGCGGGATTTTCAGATTGGCCACTGAAGAGGGCACCATTTCGGCCTGGTCCACGCCTTTGAACTGAATTAGGAATGTCAGGCGACCGTTGTTGTCTGATGCGCCCAGGATTTTCTCGGCCTCCAGGCCTCGGTCGAATCCGGTAGAGCCGGAAACGGAAATGCCACCATCCTGCTCCGCATCTGTTGTACGTTTTGATTTGTTGGCAGTGGGTGCTGAGGAAATATTGTAGTAATACGATTTATTGAGTTGTTCACACATCTGAGTTATTTCGGGGTGTCACAGAAATCTCTTCCAACCAAACATAGATTGAATTTGTTTTCCGGTTTTTCAACCTACCTATTCAACCTAATTTGAAACAAGAGAGAACGCTATAGTCGGGTGCCCCAACTATCAGATACCAGTTACTCAGCTAAGGGGAGTGCGAGGGAGATGGAGATATAAAACTTTGATCGGGCATAACTTTTTAACGAATGGTCCGATTTAAAAAATGTCTTCTACATTTCGATAGGTATTGATAAACACAAACACAAACTGCATTTTTACTTTTCCGAAATATTTACATTTTTAAAATCGTTTATAAGCGATTGTGGGCGTTGAGGGGGCGTGGCACCTTCTTGAAATAAACTGGCGCTGCGTAGGAACTCCCAGAATATGCATGCAAAATGCCAATCTTCTAGCTTTTATAGTTTCCGAGATCTCAGCGTTCATACGGACAGACGGACATGGCTAGTTCGACTCGGCTAGTGATCCTGATCAAGAATATATATACTTTATAGGGTCGGAAACGCTTCCTTCTTCCTGTTACATACTTTTGCACGAATACAATATACCCTTTTACTCTACGAGTAACGGGTATAAACACCACAGAACGCTATAATTGAGTGTCTCGAATGTAAGATACCCGTTACTCAGCTAAACGGTGTGCGAGGAAGGACATAACAATGCAGAAAAACCACTGTTCGCACGCTCGCCTCCTTGCGAAGATTTCATTATTTGCTAATAACTTTTTCTTCTACCTGTTACATACTTTTGCACGAATACAATATCCCCTTTTCTTCTACGAATAACGGTTATTAGATTATTCCCATGTCATTCCAATTGAAAATAATTACATATATTATTAGTACCGTAAACTATCGAGTTCCATTTTTCTACATTAGTATGTAACCGAATTTGCGTTTTCTTTTGGTTATGTTACCCCTAATAAAAACAAAACTTATTAAAAAAAAAAAAAAAAAAAAAAAAATCATTGCCAAAAAAATTAATAAACAAGCAGTCGCGTAAACTTGCAACCCTGAATGATTCTCTCGACTGAGAGATAAAGAGTAACTGTGCTGTCCTCTCTCTCTAAAATGTAAACAAATGAAAGGCAAAATAGCGAGCTCTGTAAATGTCCTTCTCTTTCTGGCACATGTATTTCTAATGGAAGAAAAGTTCGCTGTTGCTTGTTGTCTGCTATTTCGTTGCATTAAACTGGGATTTATTAGTTTCACTAATGGAATGTCGACTGTAACCTAGCTACTGACAATGTAGTGCCATTATTTACTGTAGCTTCCATTTTGCGCGGGAAAATTAAGAGTTAGTGTAGAGAAAATATTAATAGGTACACTCGATTGAGTGGCCCACTTCAAAATTTCCCGCAGAGGGGTTGCCTACCTGCTGGCTCTTCGGACTTTCGCTTGCTGGCCGCGGGCCCAGATGTGCTGACGCGTCCTGTGGTTTCCTTGGCCTTGGCGCTGCTGCTAGGACGATCCTTTTTGGAAGCCGCTGCCTTCTCCTACGGACCAAAAATTAGATGTAATTGGAACCGAGGCGAGCACAACTGTACCCAGCATCGCACGGCAGCACTACTTACCTCGTCCTTCCGGCTCAGCTCGTACTGCTGGATGAGATCCTGGCAGTCGAGATTGCTCTCCGGCTCCCAGGTGTTCTCCGTTTCGGCGTAGCCCTTCCATTTGAGGTAGTACTCCACCTGCGGGTGGAAAATGCCGTCTTAGGACCACAAGTCTGGGGTAGCAGAAGCAGCAGTACGGATCACTCACCTTGCCCTTGCGCACCCGCCGGTCGATGATCTTCTCCACGGCGTACTCCTCCTCCTCCTCGCCATCCGAACCCTTGCCGGAGCTCTCAGGATTGTCGGTTTTCTTTCCCATTATGTTTGTAATTTAAAAACTTCGCACGGATGAAAAAAAACGACACAAATTTGCACAGCCACACGCACACAAGCACATGCAAGAGACCCCTTTAGTTGCTTTTTTGCAAGAACAGAAATCTCCGTCACTTACCACTAGTTATAGTTATAGTAAAGGGAACGACTTAAACACTTTCTTGACTTAATATTAAAGCAGCAGTTGCTGACGCTAGGAGAATATTCAACAAAATGATATCTCTGCAAAAAAAATGCGCGTTCTAAAGTGACGCCGGCCCAACAGTGTGCAAAAGTACCGGCGGTTTGCCAACACTGGGTGAGTTATCGATGGGTCTGACTATTTATTTAATTTATATGGGGTATTCCTCAACTGTTCCATACAATTTAACAGGACCAATTTAGGGTCGTTCCCGCTATTGAAAAATTAATTGCATGAATCATTTATTTAGGCATTTAATAGTATAGGGAATACCTATGATAAATTTTCTCAGCCATTATATCGATGTATCGATTGGCGAACCGATTTCCTTTTTGCTCTTCCTGCCTGCGCCTAACAACACTGCCCAACTAGCGCGAATTTTCACGCATTTTCTTGCCAGTTGTTTTAATCTCTTAATTCTCGAAAATAATAAGCGAAAAAATGCCCAAGACAAAGAAGAAGCAACAAGCCTCCTCTTCGGAAAGCGACAGCGGGCCAGAGGATGTAAGTCGAGTCGAAGAACTTGCTTTAATGGGTACTAAACATCCACTTGAAATTTAAGCGCAATCAGCCGGCTAGCAAGAAGGCCAAGGAATCTTCCGGTCCGAAATCTTCAGCCGCCGGAGACTCTGGCGGAGATGGGGCCACCACCTGGACCCTCGAAGGACTTCGCCAGGTGCGAATCAACGAGTTCCGCGGCCGCAAGATGGTGGACATCCGAGAATTCTACGAGAAGAACGGTGAAACGCTGCCCGGCAAGAAGGGCATCTCACTCTCTATAAAGCAGTGGAAGAAACTCCTTGAAGTGGCTGAAGAAGTCACTCGCGCCGTTGAGAATTAATATAAGTTGATCCACTCTAAAAGCCAAACTTTAAGTCATAGGGATGTAGTTACTATACACCATGTTAACAAGCATTTAGATGGGACGTACCCAGTGAATAAACCTTATCTTAGACACTAGACATTCGGAATTGTGTTTTTAGTTGACCTACTTCCCATGTCCTCAATCAATGAATGATATATATTTAAATACCTATTAGATAGGTTTCTTATCTGGCACATGATGTGTACTAAAAGCTTTGAATGCATAAATAAAACGTTTATTGCATGACGTACATACATAGATAAGGGCCTCAAGCCAAATTATCTTAATTGCTTCTCTCAAACTATACATATTTGTTATTAAACTACACCACATTAACGTGCGATTAACGGTAATCTTAGCCACTAAAAGTAGACGCCCAGCAGTATGCAGATGATCAGGAGAATCGCAAACGGCAGCCAGGTCTTGATGAAGCCCCCTATCCCGACGTACCGCCCGCAGACGAAGAGCCACATGCTGAGGATGATCATGTTCCAGCTGGTGCTGTTGTTGTAGCGCATGTTTATGAGGGCCGTGGCCACATGCGAGTGGCAATTGTCGCAGAAGATGTTGTGGATGCGGGTGCCATAGAGCACGGATGCCTTGGACACGGCCTCGTCCCAGGCGTAGCTACCGCCCTCCACGTACTTGGGGTGCAATCTCAGGTAGCGAGTGGGACGTCCGAACGCCATGTTGTCCTCCGAGACGAAGTAGGGGCCGGCAAAGTCACGGATCACTCCGGCCGAGGTGCAAATGCCCATGTGACCGATCATGGGCAGCAGCCAGGTGAGCACCGGAATGGGGGTCCAAACGATGCAGTAGGGGAAGCGCTGGGCCTTCTCGCTAATCGGTGGCAGTCTGTCGGGGTCGCCATCGCCGGATCCTCCTCCGGAACCGCCCATCGAGATCTGCACGTCCTCCGACGCTGTCCTGGTCTGGTGACTTGGGTTCGTCGACATTATTACACTGAATGAGGTAGAAATTTGTGCGGGGAAACCACAAGAACAGTCACTCACTCGCACGGTCTTTCCGGTCCTAATGACCACTAAATCGGTCGCTAACTTTTCCGATTGGGCTTGAATTGTACGATAAGAGGGAAATAAAGCAGACGCAGTTCACGGATTGCTGGCACAAACAAAATTCAACCACATCCACCTGGGTATTTATTTACATGGAGTGACAGTGTTGGAAAACGTGGCTGCGAGTGGGAGGCGGGGCTTCTCGAAGGGGGTTTTCTAATCTAAAAAATAAATATAGTGCCGAATTTAAAAGGAATGTGTGGAATAGTAATATAAATTGAGATAAAACATAAATATTCAGTTTGGTAAAAATATATATTTTATGGAACTATGAGCTATGAGCTAGCAAGCTCATCCCCCTAGGAAGCAAGCCTGCCTACGCCCCTGCCGGAAACAGCTGTTGCAGCTTGTGCTTTTCTAGTCGCAGTGAGAATTGGAGCTGTTTATTTGTTGAGCTGCTTTTCCTATTGTGAAATATTAATTAGCAATCTTCGGCCATGACACAGGTGTTTATCAATGGTGCAGGAGACGAGCCCAATGTGCGGGAGTTCGAGAGCTTGGGTAAGAGGCCGGGAAGTGTTGATCCATCAGTCTAATTAGCATCTATTCCACAGATCCTTCGATCCGAGAGCTCATCCTGGCAGCCACCGAAGCCAGGAAGCAGGCCTACTGCCCCTACAGTAACTTTGCCGTGGGAGCTGCTTTGAGGACCAGCGATGGCACCATATATTCCGGTTGCAACATTGAAAACGGGGCGTATGCCACCTGCATTTGTGCGGAACGCACTGCAGCCGTCAAGGCCATCAGGTCAGTGGGTCAATATGTTGGCACATATATTTGAGCCCTCTGCTGAAACCTACATTTCGAAACAAACCCCTCTAAGCATTGTATATAAGGTGATGTACATAAGGTGATGATTTAAAAACAGAAACTTAATTAATTAAAAATAAATAGGCATATTTTTGCAGATTACTATGTTATATTTAATCATGTTAAGATAACCCTAGAGGTCAATATTTTGTAAAAGAGAATTGTAATCAGTTGTTATTTTTTGTGGCGACTTTGTAATTTGCTTACTATAGAAACACTCTCCATTAAAACTGGGAAATTTTTGTTTTCCAATATTAGTTTTCATTTATTCTTACTATTCTTATGTTTATTATTCATTGAATGAAGTTCATAAATTAGGTACATTTTTAAAAATATTCGTTTTGTATTTAATTACATTATTATGTTGATAAACTTGATATAGTCTGTTTTAAGATCCTTTCTATTAAACTCGAACGATTTTCGTTCGATCCCTTATAACTATAAGGAAACTAATATATAAAAATATATTTCTGTATAGTATCCAGTTATTATAAAATTATATCTTTGTTTCAGTGAAGGCAAGCGCGACTTTGTGGCCTGTGCGGTGGTGGCCCAGCAGGATAATGGCTTCACCACGCCCTGCGGCGTCTGCCGGCAGTTCCTCTCGGAGTTCGTCAACGGCAAGGACATCCCCCTGTACGCCGCCAGGCCGACCAATCTTCCGCTGAGGGTGCTCTGCACCAGCGTCCTCCAACTGCTGCCCAACGGCTTCAGCTTCTCGAACGGGAAATAGGAAGGGAAGAGCCCAACCGGACAGGGTGCAAGCCCGCTGCAATCCAAGTGCAATAGTTTATGTGACTCCCAGTCTGTTATATTCTGTAAACCCACCCCTCGTTGTTTGTTGATTGAATAGCTTATACAAGGCACAGCGCATCTGTTTGTGTTTTTCACTGCTCTCCACGATCGCTGCTTATCAGCCAGATAGTCCTCTCTCCCGCTCCGAGTTGGCCAAGTGTTTATTTTTGTCACCACCACACGCCGGAGAGGGCTATCATCATAGCCAACTTCGCGCGGCGCCGTCACCACAAACCGTCCATTTGCCAGCGGACGTTCAAAGGAGAAACAACGAGCCACGCACTCGCCTCGCTAAAAATAACACAAAATTCAAGAGCCGTGCCTCCATTGACCAAAAGTATTAAATAATAATGACACATCTGACCAAAAATTTTGCACGTCCGGAAAAGGCGGAAGAGGTGGCCACATTCGGCAGTCTGGGTAAGATTACTGCTCCAGATCGATGATAAAAAACTGATCTTAACATATCTTTGAAGTGGCCCATCCACAAGATATAGTTGTAAATATTTTGTATAACCAAGACATAATAATTTTCATCTGTTAAGATCAAGTTCTAAGTTATATTTGTCTATGTCACTACTGTGACGTGGATTGTTTTGCCTTCCAGATCCCTCGGTTCAAGAACTTTTGAGAGCTGCTTTCGAAGTGCGTCAGCGGGCCTATGTGCCGTACAGTGGATTCAAAGTGGGGGCTGCTTTTCGGGCCAAGGTCGGTGGCCAGATCTTCACCGGATGCAATGTGGAGAACGCTGCCTTCACGCCGTGCTCGTGTGCGGAGCGAACTGCCCTTACTAAGGCCGTAAGCGAGGGAGCCACCGAGTTTTCCGTAGGCGCTGTTTTGGCCTACGAACCCGACGTCTTCACCACACCTTGTGGCGTTTGCCGGCAGTTTATCCGGGAGTTTGCCAACGAGGATATACCCATCTATGTGGCCCAGGCAATCGATGCGCGGATTGCGGCAAAGGAGGAATTTCTACAGAACGACGATCCAGTCCTGTGCACCTCAATCTTCAATCTTTTGCCGAGCAGTTTCAAAACCTATCGAAAGTAAAATAACACCATCGAGGAAGAGGAGAATCGGAGAGAGAGTAGGGAGCTAGTTCAAGGTTGAGCCAGAACCCCTCACACTGCCCCTTGCCAATAGTAATCTATATCATTTTAATCTAATCACTTGAAATAAAGAAAACTACACTACCTAACAAAGGTTAACGTTTTTTGCTCACTAAAAATATGAGGAGGTAGATGGCTTTTCAAAGATTAAACACTTTCGATTAGATGTTTGGAATAAATAAATGTTAAGTTAGCTAATATTAGTTGCATGTAGGGGTTGACTTGGAAATTGCGATACAACAAAGTTAATAAAAAGTTATTACAAAATGTAACTACTTTCATTCGCCAAGGCCCATTTCATTTGATTGATTTGATTAGTTTATAAATGTGGGGAATTCCCGAATTGTGGGAAAGTAAGCCTTTATTGATTATCGCGAAAATAAAAAAGCAAGCTTAAGTATTCGATTTCAGTAGTTGACAGTACACTGTACATACATATATATTTATGCATATCATATTATAGAAGGAATTCTTTCAATTCTTTAAGTATAGACAAATAAAATTGTAATTAATTATAAACTCAATAAATTCATAAAAAAAAGATTGTGTTAGTAAAGATGGACTATCTTAGATAGTAGATAGTATCAAAAAAATTAAAATCCCCTTTCTTTCAAACAAGTGACATTAGTGTTTTACAGATTGCCAACAGAATCAGTATTTGTTTCCGATTTACCAAAAATTTTAAGTCGAACAAAAATGTCCGAAAAGCGGAAGCTCCTTCAGCGGTACATGAAAAACCTGAACGCCATGCAGGATGAGCTCAAGCGAAAGCAGCTGGCGAAGAAGATGAAGGATCTGGAGCGGCTGCAGTGTGAGTTGGCTCGTCGCCAGGAGCGGAACGGCACTAAGTGCGCTGGCGGAAAGATCAAGGAGATGCGCCAGAAAAGGCTCCAGAAGGTGCTGGGGTCCTACATGATGACCTTGGAGGGATTGCAGTGTGAGCTGGCCCGCCGGGAGGCGCGGCTCCACGGGGACAGGGGACGGGCCAGCGAATCCGAGAACCTCCAACATCCCCCGATGCTGGATGAGTACACGGTAGCCTTCTGTGCCGTTGGTGAGTCTTGCCCTGATCCGAATGCTAGATCCCATTATCTTCATTACTCCACTGTTTATTCCCGCAGGTGAAGATGGTCGCGAACTGCTGGAGGCGGCCCTCTCCGCCCGCAGGTGCGCCTATGCGCCGTACAGCAACTTCAAAGTGGGCGCAGCTTTCCGTGCCAAGTGCGGCAGGATCTACACGGGATGCAATATCGAAAACGTAGCCTTTAGCCCCGGCAATTGTGCAGAACGATGCGCCCTGGCCAAGGGTATTAGCGAGGGCGAGAGGAAGTACACGGCAGGTGCTGTGGTGGCCTATCATCCGGACGGGTTCACCACACCCTGCGGCGTCTGCCGCCAGTTCATCGTGGAGTTCGCGCCCAAGGACATTCCCATTTACATTGCCAGGGCTCCACCGCCGGAGCAGGAGGGCTGTATTCCGGCTATTCAGGATGAGGACGAGGTGCTGGTCACTTCCGCCTACCACCTGCTTCCGTACAGCTTCACCTCATTTGAGTGAACTACTAAGCTTTTGATCTTGTTCTATGCATTACCAATATTTATGTACCGTTATGGGACCTTCCTTAAAATATTTGGGATACAAAAATTAATTTCAGTTTTTATTAAAAGCAATAAAGTTTCCAGAAAATAAATACAGTCTGGTAACCTATTAATTGCAATGTTGATCCATAGAATATGGAAGAAACCTAATCAACCCATTCGAAACAATTAAAAATTAGTGACCATATATGCTCTATTCATCTTAACATAAATTTAGTTGAAGGTAAAGGCAAAAAGATCAAAGAGGAAAATCCTAAACGTACTTAATAACGGGCTCTCCCGATCCGTAGATATTGTATTCGCTTTTCGTTGCAAACGGCGTAACTTCCTCGTGCACCAGAATCGGTTTCACATCCGGATCGAATTCCACCCTTCGGAACTGCGGATCCGTGAAATTAGCGCGCACCTCGGTGACCATTCCCGAATGGGGCACTCGTTTCGTGAGATTTTGGAACTCGCATCTCCGCTTGGGACAGATCTGCGTGTTACCCTCGTCGCACATCGCGGGATCCTCTTCGCGGCTTACTTTCCGAGTGGGCGGCATCTTCTCCGACCAATTCCAGAATGTTATATTGTCGTGGGCCGCCACGCCGCCAGTCAAATCCTCGGGGCTCAAGCGCACATAGGACAGATTATAGGTGGTGGCGGAGGGGTCCAGATACTTGCTGTAGGACGCCTCCGAGCGGTCGATAATCAGCTTAGTGGCCGCCACCGGAGTGGGCATTGTAATCGGGAGAATTTCCTGCTCCTCAGGGAGTTCTTTGAGCACAAAAGAGTCGTGACTGACACTCGAGATGGGCTTCATCTTCCGCTTCACGAAGCGAAGAGCGCCCTCCTCG
Source organism: Drosophila prostipennis (assembly GCA_037075205.1). Classification (NCBI taxonomy): domain Eukaryota; kingdom Metazoa; phylum Arthropoda; class Insecta; order Diptera; family Drosophilidae; genus Drosophila; species Drosophila prostipennis. The sequence goes on along the minus strand of JBAMCJ010002255.1, from coordinate 28,391 downwards.
AACGGCTTCATGTACTGGGTCTTCATGTTGAGCGAGGGATTCCTCAGCGTATTGGGATTGCCGTACTACAAGGATGATACAAGAGTTAATTTGGTCGAAGAAAGCCTTTGACAACCCACTCACCTGCCACACATAATTGGCCATGCACTCCGTAGTCGGCTTCTCCGACAGCAGCGGGTCCTGCACATAAATGCCCTTGTCCGTAAACTTGGCGTTAAGCTTGTTGCCCATCCGCAGATCGGTGATGTGACGATGCCCGCGATAGTACGACGTCCTCCAATCCGGATCCGTGGCGCTGGCAGGGCTCTTGTAGTCGAAGACCCCATAGTCATCCATGGCTTAGGGATTTTATAACCAATAAAAACAACTAAAGAAACCTGAAATAAACTCTGGCAACGAACACAATTTTCAGCGACTGTGGAAAAGTGCTCTCCTTGGGACGCTAAATTTTGGAACGCTTGCTGTTGCCTGGCTACCGAACCGATTCCAAGCAAGGCTAGTTTACTGACTGCTCACAAACAGCACGCCTCCTGTACAATATTTCTCGTTTATATTCTGCTTCAAATGCAAGTGTTTACAATATAGTTGTAGTTTATGCTTTAGAGAGGAATGCTTGTTTGACAAATATAAAAGCGCTCTGTTCACAAAACAAATGGATATTCGTTAATATAATACGGGGGCTAAGGTAATAATGTTGCACTCGATCTGGCCTGTGCAATAATAAACTGTTTGCTTAGCAATTAAACAATTGATTTACTTCGTCTCCCGGGGTTCGTGTTGTCAATGAGGCGTGCGTTTCAATGGGGTGTGTAAACAATGTGCGGGTGACTCCTCCTCCTACCCCTCATCTACTTCCACTTCCGGTTGCGCCGGTTCCGCCGCCTCCCCCGGCTCCACGTCTCAGGCAATCTCTTTGAGCGCTAGCAGCGATTGGCGCAAGTATTCGTACTGGGTCTTGGCATGCTTTATCTCCAGTTCCGAGAGCTCCACGAGGCTTTAATGGGAATGCGGGAGTTTATAAATTTACTTTTTAAAATGGACCTTCTCACCTTTTCTTGAATGCAGCCACCCGTCGGTTGCGAAAACCGATCAACTCCTCCTTTCCACAGGCCGACATGGATTCAAACTTTTCACAGGCCTCCGCCTGGGCAGTCTCGGCCTAAGTATGGCCAAAAGAAGGGGATTAGTTACGAGTTAAGTACAGTGGGCCACAACAAGGACATGCTAGAGTGAATATGGGTGGAGCAACGGTGGAAAACATGCAGCTGTTACGTGCGGTGGCGACACATCTACTAAACCGACGGTTAAAACGTTAAATGCCAAATACCTCTTGCACCTCCAAAGGCTGCAGAAACAGAACCACAAACACGCACAAAGAGTGAAGAGGGAGGGACAGGCAGAGCAGAGAGCAGAGCAATGTGGGGTTGTGGACGGTAGAAATAAAATACAAGAACGCAAATAATTTGTTGTTTGTAATTAGTGAAGCGTGAGAATTAATTGCCCCGCTGGAAACGTTGTATAGGGAAAACAATTGCTCTTGAAACGATCTGAAAGTTTGTTCTGGAAGCACTTATTTTGACCACTACTCGATCTTACCGCATGAACATCCTTGTTTTTCGAACGGGCCTTCTCCAGGTTTCGATTGGCCGTCTCATAGGCGGCCAGGCATCGCAGGCGCCGGATTAGTAGAGCTTTGGCAGCGTCACTATCTCGCTGATAGTAGCGCAAGGTGTCGCCCAGCTTGAGATCCTGATCGCTGGCCACTCGGGTCTCCAGATTCTAATGAGTATTATAAGAAAAACGATTTAGTACTGGCGTATATAGACTATACTACAACAAACCTTGATCCTTTCGAATATCTCCGCCGTCTTGGCCACAAACGTCTCCACGTTCCCCTTCTCCGTGGTCGAGAGTTGCGTCAACGCATTCGAAATCTTCTGATGCGAGTCGCCCACATCCTTGTGGCGTTGCGTCATTTTCTCCGTCCGGATGGCGGCCTCGCGCAAATGTCCGTGGTATTCGGTGAGGAACTGCAGCTCGTTCTCGAAGAAGTCGTTCACATCCCGCACAGTGGCGCTCAGAAGGATCTCGTCCGTGGTCTTGCCCAGCGACTTGACGAAGCCGCCAAAGATGGCCATCTTCTTGCGCGGCTTGGCGCACAGGTCCTGGTCGTACTCGAGGAACACCTTCAGGTGCTGGTCGACCCGAAAGACGGGATGGCTGGCCAGGCGGCGCAGGAACACCTCGTGCATGGCCACAGTCTTCTTGAACGTGGCCAGGTACTCGCTGACAAGTAAACGTGGTCGGAATGAGTACATAAAATCAATATTAGGATCAATTAATTAATTATCACTCACGCCTCCAGCTCTGACTTCATCTTCTTGAACTCCTCTTTGGTCATGTTGCCCTCGCCTTCGCCAAGGCGCTGCAGCTTCTCGCGGGAGGCATCGAAGTCCGGACGCGGGGGGCAGGGCGGAATCTGGGACAGATTACAGTTAATTAGCAGCCTGTTAATGGTTAACCCAGAAACTCACAATGTAGCCGGCGTAGTCGTCGTTCTCCTCGATGCGGTCGTGCAGCCAGACAAACTCCTCGTGCTGACGCACCACATTGTTGTCCTTTTTCGCGAATCCCGGCAGCGTAGTGCGGGTGTGCACTGTGAACTTGACCTTCTCCTTCTCGCTCAGCGCATCGGAGATCTCCACGTGGAGGGCGTTCTCGCCGAGCACGGCGGGCGTGGCCGGGGCGGAGGAGGAGCTGTCCGGCGATGTGGCGGACCCGCTGCCATTTGTGGCACCACTCGGGGCGGGTGCTCCTCCGTCTGTTGCTGGCGGATTGGCCAGCGGATTTGTGGGCGACACGATTTCCATTGTGGCTCCGTTGTTGGCGGAGGGACTGTTCAGCAGGTTTGAGTCATCCGTGCCGTCCTAGGAGGGCAAAGAAACCATTAGCCGATGTGCACTCTAGTTACGCCCATTTAATGATAAGACTGCCTTTGTGTGCGGGCGAGGCGTCATTTTGATGCCACGAAAACCGAGTGCAATGCAGCAATTTAATTGTTTAAATATTTCCGCGATGTGTCGGTTTAGTCCGGCTTGCAATTGTACCTACCATCATTTTGCGGCCGAGTAATTAACAATTGAATTGGGCTAAAAACAATTATTACAAATTGCAGAGAGAAATTAAACAATCTTTGTTTTTGTAAATACGGTCATACTGGACAAATTGGACCCACCTGATATCGAACGCCTATCGCTAATCGCCTATCGGTGCGACGATCGAATAGTCGATAGCTCGCGGTTACCCCATTAATCGAATTTAAAAAGTTTAAAACTGATACCAACCTGTAATTCAATTAAATGTTTTTATACCCGTTACTCGTAGAGTAAAAGGGTATATTGTATTCGTGCAAAAGTATGTAACAGCTAGAAGGAAGCATTTCCGACCCTATAAAGTATATATATTCTTGATCAGGGTCACTAGCCGAGTCGATATAGCCATGTCCGTCTGTCCGTCTGTCCGTCTGTCCGTCTGTCTGTCTGTCTGTATGAACGCTGAGATCTCGGAAACTATAAAAGCTAGAGGATTGGTATTTGGCATGAAGATTCTTGGAGTTCCTACGCAGTGCAAGTTTGTTTCCAGAAGGGGCCACGCCCCCTCTAACGCCCACAATAGCTTATATACGATTTTAAAAATTTAAATATTTCGGAAAAGTAAAAATGCAGTTTTGTTGTGCTTATCAATACCTATCGAAATGTAGAAGAAATTTTTTAAATCGGACCATTCGTTAAATAGTTATAGCTGATCAAAGTTTATATCCCCATCTCCCTCGCACTCCCTTTAGCCGAGTGACGGGTATTAGATAGTCGGGACACCAACCCGACTATAGCGTTCTCTCTTGTTTTATTTAATTTTAATTTCCGGCTTATTAAAAAAAACGTATTTTACTTTTGCTATTATAACCATTTGAAATATTTTTATCTAGTACTTAGAAAAATATGCAATCTGGTTAGTTTGCTTTTCAATTTCGAAGTGTCAATCGTGTTTTACTTAATCCTGATTTAAAACAAAATGTTTAACCTTAGTCAATTGCAAAAGCAAACGCGAAAAAGGGGCAAGAACTTTGCGCTCTCCGAAGAGATTAAGCTGCTGGAGCTCCTCGAACCCTATAAGCACATCATCGACAACAAGAATTCCGATGCGGCCACTTGCCAGTTGAAAAAGGAAACCTGGGAAAAGTTGGCCCACCAGTTCTCCAGCCAAACTGGCTCGAAACGCACCTGGAGAACCCTGAAGGATAAGTACAAGAACATGAACACCAAGCTCAAGACCGAGGGCACAATGATTCCCCGCATTCTTAAGGCGGAGGAGTTTGTTCCAGTCAGCAGTTGTGTGTCTGTAGTGTATGAGGATTCCGATCCAGACAACTCATTGGATAATGAACGACATGATTACCAAGGTGATTTATTAAATTGGTTGAAAAGTAATATATAATAAGGTACGTTTGCTTCCAGCCGACAGCATTGAAAACCTAACTATTCCACCAGAATCAATCAATGAGGTTTGGTGTACAGCTTTAATAAATATAAACCTTTAGCAGCTTAACCTTATTTCAGGAACCGTTGTATGAAATTCCCGAGGAAAATCCACCAGAAGATAAGAAAAAACTACTAAGAAGATTTATTATAAGTAATCGGAACAAGAAAAGATCACTGGACACTGAGCAAATTGCGTTGATTCGACTTCAACAGAGATTCTACTACAACGAAAATAAAAGATCTGGAGAGAAACATCGCCTGGAGCTAAGGTCAATTAATCTGAAGAACGAACTCTTGGAACTGGAACTAGAGGAGAAACGTCGACGCATTAGAAAAGATGAGCCAAAATAAATTAAAGATAACAAAGCGATTGTTGATTTAGTTGTTATACCCATTGTATTTGAGTAGACGAAGGCTAAATATAAACATTAAATGTCATTTATAGTAATGAAGCAAGTGTGGCTGATTAAAAGATCTTAAGCTAAAACTAATGGCTCCGGGACTTGCTAATACCTTCTCTGCTCCTTCTACTTGACGGTGGACAGCGGCTGGAAGTAAAGATTAGCTTCCGTAAAGCGGCGATGCAGCATGGGTATCTCCTCTGGAGCTTGTTCATCGATGTCTGTGTTTATGTACCAGCGAGCGTCGGATAATTTTCAGTGTGCATAGTTAGTAACCTGATCCATGGCATGGCTGGAATAATCATAATACTCACGGATCTTGGGCACTATGCGTCCATTCACGTAGCGCGGAGCGGCGGGCGCCAGCTCGTCGGGGGATCCCATGAGGGCCAGGTAATCCGTAGACTGGGTCTTCATGTACTCCATGTTGCTCTGCAGGTACGGGTTGTTCAGGTCTAGGTAGTGCTGCGGGGTTCAGATATAACACTCAGATTCTTTATAACGAAGTAGTTCTCCACTTACATTGGCTACATCTTCGCCCAGCATATTGCCAAAACGCTTCTCCAGCTCAGCGAACAAAGGTCTGCTCTCAGGACTGAAATAATAATACATTTTATAATACAGTCAATTTAATATTAAGCAAAGACTTCACTCACTTCTTTCGCCAGCACTCCAGCATAATCTCGTAGAGCTCCTGATTGGCATACGGCGGCTTCTCCATGCGGTAGCCGTCGTTCAGTTTGTTGAACAGCTCCTGGTTGGGATCTATGCCCGGATACGGAACCTTTGCCAGCGAGAACATCTCCCAAAGGACAATTCCGTAGGACCAAACGTCGCTGTAGGTGCTGAAGACATGATCGCTCAGTGACTCCAGCGCCAGCCACTTAATGGGCAGTTTGCCACTTTCTGGAATTTGGAGGATTGTTTGTTTAAGAAATCTGAAGATATATCCTGTACTTCTCATATACCTGACTTTTTGTAGTTATCAGTTCGATACATGGATCGAGCCAGGCCAAAGTCGCAAATCTTTACGACATTGTTCCCGCAGAGGAGAATATTTCTGGCGGCCAAATCACCATGCAACACCTTCTTCGAGGACAGGTAATCCATGCCGCGGGCCACTTGGAAAGCCCAGCTGATCAAGTCAACGGTGGTCACTGTCATAGCCTCCGTTGAGTCTGTATTGTAAGTGGGTTGCATGGAAAGATTGGACAATATGTTATTAAATATGTTTGTCCGTCCGATTCTACGAAATTAGTCTCCCAGCTTTACAATTATCGGATTAAACAATTTTAAAAGTCTTCTTGCTAGTGCAGGTAGTCTATAAGGAACCGGATTGGACAACAGGAAAAATAATGGAAAAAACAAATTGCTTTGTTGTTTCCTGACATATTAACTTGAAACTCTAGAAAGATGTGATTTTAAATTTTGTGACGAAAAATGCTTTTCGACTAAATTAACTTTATAAAATATTCTCATTCATTTTGCTCGGACAACTCACTAAAAAGTTAAGAGCAAATAATACATTTTCCGCTAGATAAGTAAAGGGTATTTGTTACACACAAAAAAATTTGCTTGGTAAAATCGACCAACAAAGATAGTTACGTAACTATTAAAATAGTTACGTGTATTTTGTTTTTGCTTTGGGTGTGTGTCTTTGCTAATTGTGTGTATTTTGTTGTTGTGGAATAACTATTTACTTAGTAGAATTGACAATTTTGCTGGTTGGGGCCTGTTTGACAATTATTACAGTTGATTTTACCAAGTTTTTTTTTTGTGTGTAGTCTGTACTTCTATATTCTGTTCTTCTGTATGCTGTACTTCTGTTGAATGTGTTTGAAATCTACAATTCCCTTAATATCTTCTAGTCAGGCTCCTACCTTCTGGCACAGTGGTCATTACGGTGGAACAGTTATCCATCTTCGCATCGCTGTTGGTTGGAGTTTAGTCGAGGAGGATAGCACAATCAGGAGCGGGATCACAAGCACAACATTCAGTGATAGTTAGTCATAAGGGTACCAAATCCAAGAAACAAAACAATACAAGAGTTAGTCAAAACAACGGTTATCTTAACTAAGGTTTAGTTAATGTTTGGGTTTTTATACCCTTGCAGAGGGTATTATGATTTCAGTCAGAAGTTTGCAACGAAGTGAAGGAGACGTTTCAGAACCCATAAAGTAAAAATATTCTTGATCAGCATGACTAGAAGAGTCGATTTAGCCGTGTCCGTCTGTCCGTCCGTCTGTCCGTCCGTCTGCCCGTCTGTCTGTTTCTACGCAAACTAGTCTCTCAGCTTTAAAGCTATCGGGCTAAAACTTTCGGCTAAATCGACTCGTCTAGTGATGCTGATCAAGAATATATATACTTTATAGGGTCGGAAATGTCTCCTTCACTGCGTTGCAAAGTTCTGACTGAAATCATAATACCCTCTGCAAGGGTATAATTAATGTGAATATAATAGGAAATAAATTATTGCTTCGTTGGTTTTTATTGTATTCTCTTCTACTCTGGGATATGACTCTTTTTAAATGTTTTCAAATTCCGATTTTAATTTGATCAATATCGAACTACTATATCATATAGCTGCCATAGGAACGACCGGAAAATTAGTGATTAATAGGAATTATCTGCAAGGGTATATAAGCTTCGGTTGGCCGAAGCTAGCTTTCTTTCTTGTTTTAACTTCAGGTTCTCGCAATAATGGGTTTGTTAGTGGCGCGTAAAAACTTACCAGTGCAGATCAAAGTTGTCAGGAATGCGCTGAGTCATGATGCTGGGATCTATGTGATCGGTATCCGGGCTGATTTGGTTGATAAAGCACTTCCTGTTCCTCAGAAGGAAGTTCTGGATATTGCCAAAGCGACAGTACTCAACAATGACCATAAGTTCGCCTAAATGTTAGGTATATTCAGTTTTAATTTTATTATTAGAAGTTAATTCAACTTACGTTTCGCAATATTTTTGGTGGCGGCTCCCAGGAGATTGACCACATTCAAGTGCTGGCCCAGATGGACCATAATCTTGAGTTCGGAGACAAGTGCTCTCACCACCTCGTTGTCGGCAGTTCGCTTGACCATCTTGACTGCCACCGTGGTGATGGGCTCCTCCTTCCGGATTCCCCTGGCCTCTCCCTTGAGCACCACGCCAAAGGCTCCGGCTCCCAGCTGCTTGCCCAGCTTCAGGTCGTCCCGCGGGAACTCGAATTCCCGATTGTAGGGCAAGAGCTCCGCCTGCTCGTCCAGGGTCAGGTCGGGATTAATGTGTCCCACGGCTCCCTCCTCGAAGTAGGCCAAACCAGCTGCCTTAAGCTCCCGATGCCGCTTGTGCTCCTTCTGGTAGCGAATGGCCAGGAAGAGGCACAGGCTTATCACAAAGAGGAAGAGAATCACACCAAACCACACCCAGGCCATGCTGATGCCGGGTAGATCTATAAAACATCGTATAGATACCAGTTTTATTTAAGATATCATCTAGAATAGTTTATCAGCTTACCCGTAATGACCACCGAAAAGGACCTTTCGATCCTGTTCAACCGGTTCTCCACCACACACCTGTAGACGCCTTCGGCCAATGGATTGATGTTCGTGATTCGTAGCGTGGAATTACTTTCTGTGACGTAGTCGTATTTCAAGATCGCTTCATCCAGATCCTTGTCGTCCTTGTACCACCGCACAGTGGCCACGGGAATCGCGTTAGAGTCGCAATCCAATTCCACCCCTTCGCTCAATTTTCGCTTTATTTTCGAGTGGTCATTCAGGCTGGTATTCACCCACACAGGAGCGAAAGGATCGTTGACGCTCAAGGATATCTCGCGACTGCTGTACATGGAGTTATTCCTGTTGTCGTAGGCCCGGCACTCGTAGGTTCCTTGATCGCTGTCGGCTATCGATGTTATACGTAAAGTGCTTATGTAGAAGTATTTGGTGCGACTAGTCTCGATTTGAACAACTGAAAATATTTTAAATTATTAAAAAATAGAGTAATGAAGAGAAATTTAAAAATGTTTTACGTTCGGACTCCCTCAAATCAATGCCATTAAGGAACCACACAAGATTGCTGTCAAAGAAATAGGCCAGCGCCTCGCAGGTGAAGTTCACATATTCCCCTTTGGCGATCTTGTGATGCTTATCGAAGCCATGTATCGTCATGTTCTCGAAACTATTGCCCAGCATTACGTGAGCCTGGGTCAATGAGCTTCGTTCCTGACCATTCACGAGGTTTTTGGCACTGCAAGTGAGAATTCCCGGCTCCGTGGGTAGGAAGGATACGTTGTAAATTCTTTCCACACTTAGTTTTCCGGGTCTCGACATGGACTGAAACTGTGGGTGGCGCAAACAGGTAAGTTAAGGATTTGGAATGTAGGTTGTAGGGATTTGTTGTACCTGATATTTCTCCCGTACGCAAGTGGGCCAACTGGGTTCAAGTCCACAGGGTTGGAAAAAGAATGTGACTATCGCCGACGGATTGGCGCGAACGATGCACTCCATGTGCGCCATGGATCCCGCCTGCAAGTAGACGTCCGACATGCTTAGGACCGGACCGTCAATCACACTCACGTTGTACTCCCGATGCACGCTCTTCACGGAATTGGTGACCTTCAATGTGTAGATACCGCTGTCCTGCAGCTGGGCATTCAGCACCTGAAGCACTGTGCCCAACTCCTCGGAGAGGATCTTGAAGTTGTGCTCCGACTGTCGCACCTCGGTTCCGTCCGGCTTGAACCAGCTGAAGGTGGGCGTTGGATATCCCTCGAAGTTGGCCCTCATCAGGATCGTACTGTCGGCCAATTTTCGGACGTCATAAAGGCCCGAGTAATCGTACACATTTAAATAGCTTTCGTTTGGTCCTGTGAGTATCGGTATAGTATACAATTACTATAATTGATTAAAATAAATTTAGCAAGTTGATAAACTCACCTATAACTTTAATCCTGTAGCTGACAAACAGTGTTATATTGTGGATATTGTTTTTGGTTATACACTTGTATGTACCGGAATCTGACTTCTGGGCATTCAATACCGTCAAAGTGCTCCTGAACATCAGGTGTGTGCTGTTCCTTGTCTTGGGATCGATTTCTGCGTTGGTAAATCTGATTCGATCCTGCGGGAATGTTTCATTAAGTCTTTAAAATGGTTGGATTGCATTTCACTTACCTTATCGAGAGACGGTGTCTGCCAGTCAATTGCGTATAGGGATCCAACGAAGGCGGACTGTTCGCACACGAGGGTGAAGTTGGAGTCCGTGATGACGTTATGACCCCCAGGAGACTTGATCACGGGCTTTGGCAGGGGTTTGTCGCTATCTGCGGCGATGTTAGAAAGTTTAGGTTTATAAGGTACAATTCGGAAAAGACTGGGGATTGCCAGATAGAGATAGGTAGACAAAATGTCTTTAAGACACAAAAAAAAATATTCTAGCCATAGAATTTCGAGTATTGGCTATGGAGTGTGATTAATCAAACCTTTACCGCTTTAAATGATTGATTTCAATAAAGAAAGGCAATATTTACGACATGTAAAAGCAAAAATCCAAAAAGTTGTGGGTCAAAAACTCACTATCAACGTGACCGTTAGCAATAAAGCGCACTTTTATGATAATATGCTCATCTTCGTCATCCGGGAAGGGTAAGAGTGGACGACAGGAGTAGTCGCCCCCATCCGAGCTTCTGAGGATTTTGATGGTGAATCCTTTTTTCGGATCGTACCGACCGACAGAGTTGCTGCAATATTCCTGCACAGAGGCATATTAGTCAGATATTGGGTAGTAAATAGGAAATCCGCAAGTAATAAAAATAAGACAAATAAAAATAGACATAACCCTGTTACACACAAAAAAAAAAACTATGTAAAATTAACATAGCAAAATAGTAGTTCACTATTTTCTGAATTTTTCATGTATTTTGTTGTTTTATTTTTTTGTTCATTGAATAGTATTTAACAATTAAAATAGTGAAAAACCTATTTACGAAATTTTCATGTATGTTGTTGGTTTCTTCATTTGGAAAATTAATAGTAACGTCTTAATTAATATCGTAGCAAAACTATTTTATTTGTTTGCGTGTATTTTGTTGTTTTATTTTTTGGGGCATCGAATAGTGACACCACAATTAATATCGTAACAAAACTATTTTTTTCCTTCATGTATTTTGTTGTTTTAAAAATACAATTATAAATTGTAGGTCAACTATTTTTCTGGACTTAGGGTGGTTAGAGTATCCGACTCATAATCTCTGGGTCGTGAGTTCAAATCCTGCTTTTGCAGATGATGTTTTTCCTTTTTTTTTTTTTAAATGTTGATTTCAAGTCAAAACATTTTCCTCTACGAAAATCATTCTTCTGTGGCCTACTGGTTAGAGTGCTCGACTCCGACGATTGCGGCCCCGGTTCGATTCCCAGCGGAGGCAAGAAACCTGATTTGTAAGTTTTGTAGGTCATCTACTATTTTTTAGGTAATCTACTATTTTTTGGGTCATTTTCTATTATTTATTGGTTGGGGCAGTTTTTACTATTAAATCGTTGATTTTACATAGTTTTTTTTTTTGTGTGTACGGAGTGTTTATGATGATCTGAAGGGTATATGCACATTGGCTTGATTTCTTTCTTCTTTGCAATTGTATAAAAAATATATAAAAATCTATAGGTCCACTTACATCTCCGTTACTTGTCTTCAGACACACTTCTGTCTCAGGCATCGCTGGCTTACAGGGTATGACAACGTCGGTGTATTGCAAGGCTGTCACCTCGGTGGCGGTATCCGCTAACTTATTATCTTTGTCGTCTACGTACACGTAGATGGAGCTGGCCTGGCCCTGGTGGACCAGCTCGTCCATCGCCTCGTTCGACTTTTCAGCGATCTTGTTAAGCTCCGAGTCTTTCACGCAATAATAGGCACCCACTTCTCGGAAGATCACATCTTCAAGTGTTAGGTTGGACCCATGTTGTCGTCCCAGATCTGCGGTATTTACAAACACATTTGAATCCGTCCCATAGGGAGAATCGCCGCTCCACCAGCTGATCGGCTCGTCGTCCTCGCATTTTATCGTAGTGGTTGTCCCTTCATTCAGAATAATGGAACTCTTGGAGGGCGTTATCAGGGGAGCCCCATTCTGGCTGCTGCAGCTTCCGGTACTGTCATCGGGATCCGAAGGGAACTCTGTCATCGGTACTAAAAAAGTTTGAGAAAATATATTATGAATAATTTTTTTAAAATATTATTTTAATTTTGAACGAGGAGAACCAGAAAGAAAACTCTTAACCTTTTGTATTTATTATACCCGTTACTCGTAGAGTAAAAGGGTATATTGTATTCGTGCAAAAGTATGTAGCAGGGAGAAGGAAGCGTTTCCGACCCTATAAAGTATATATATTCTTGGTCAGGGTCACTAGCCGAGTCGATATAGCCATGTCCGTCTGTCAGTCTGTCTGTCCGTCCGTATGAACGCTGAGATCTCGGAAACTATAAAAGCTAGAGGATTGGCACTTTGCATGAAGATTCTTGGAGTTCCTACGCAGCGCAAGTTTATTTCAAGAAGGTGCCACGCCCCCTCTATCACCCTCAATAGCTTATATACTATTTTAAAAATTTAAATATTTCGGAAAAGTAGGAATGCAGTTTTGTTGTGTTTATCAATACCTATTGAAATGTAGAAGAAATTTTTTAAATCGGACCATTCGTTAAAAAGTTAGGCCTGATCAAAGTTTTATCTCCATCTCCCTCGCACTCCCTTTAGCTGAGTGACGGGTATTAGATAGTCGGGACACCAACCCGACTATAGCGTTCTCTCTTGTTTATTATATTATTATTTACTCTTAATCATTTGTATTTATTCATCATGTGTTGTTCATGGCTTTCTTTTGTCACATCATAAAATTCCTTGGAATAAAATCCTATATCGAAAAATGGTGGGTTTTTAAAGAGATCTGCCCAAAACTACTTACGTGCATTGCTATACGATATCCAAACGAACAGGAGCTGGGACAGCAGAATTCTCTTCAGGAGCACAGCCATTGGCCCGATCTGTTTTATGGCTTTGCGGTTTTTTGTAGTTTTATTTTTCTAAATATTCATAATTTTAAAACATTTGGCTCGCATTAAGTTGGCGTTTATAGCGATTTAAATTACCTTTTGAAGTTCAATAAATACACAAAGTAAAATTCATGAAAAGATCCGAAGATGCCAAATTCTGTAAATGTTAAACCCCCTGGATCACGATGAATTCATTAAGTCTTTTATTTATTATACGTTCATATGTAATCGAATTATTATTTTTATTTATTCATAAATCTAAAAAGTTCCAAGTATAATTCTATATAGAGCGGCTCACCACACGAGCTCACGAGCTGAGTAGACACTGACTTCAATTCGAGTTTCGCGCACAAACGAACGGCATAACGACCCGAGATGGAATGGGAGTTTTTGCTGAACTGTCGGAGTAGCGCTACCATTATCGCTTGCTAACCACACAACCAATCACATGGACTTCCCCAATCCTGCCCATAAAAAAGCGATATAGAACGTTCAAAAAAGTTAATTTTGGACAATTTCATAAAAATATATATCGAATTCATGCGGAAATGTCCAATAGTGTATTTTACACTGAATATTTTTATTTTTTGGGTTTGCTTATGGTTTGGTTTAACTTCAGATATATTTATAAGCAGTGCCTACGGTTAAACTTTTAATTTTTTAGCGATTTAATAGCCGATAGTATCGGATACAAAAATGACTTTAAATAATAAACAAAAGGTTTGAATTGAATAAATGTAACCACATTTCTTAGAAATTGTTGTAATATTTTGATTACAAAGACCCACCCCCATAAGTTGAGAACAACATTTTCTTTTTATAATAACTTTTATCCTTCTTTAACTTTCTGTTGATGACACATTTTTGGAATACTGAATCATTATGCGTTTTTTTATGTTCATTGCCATATCTTTTTCTGGCAAATAAATGTACAAAAAATGTACATGGAAAATAAAAAAAACAAAATAATTTCAGTAACTCGTACTGTGATCGAAAATCGTTGTTCTCAAATTTATTATTTGTTATTATGGATGGTCACTAGTTAAACCTCCTATTCAGTAGCAGACGGCAAAATATTAACATACCAGTAATTCAAATTCATGAAAATATTCATATTGATAATACTATCACTGTGGCCGGCAGTCCACGTAGTGACGAAGCGCACAAGAAGAAGTTTATAAAGGCAAACATGTGTAAATTAGCTGTAATGATCTGACCATAACGAGTACTACACCAATAAAAAGAATACATTATAAGGGATTGTATCCCAAGATTTAAAGAAAATGCAAATAGTATGTATAAGTAAAAATTTATAAAATTTAAGTTGTTAGGGTCGAAGGAAATTAGTGTCGCATAGTTATTATTTTGCTAAGATTACGCGTCGAATTTGCTCCTATGGTCCGATCAAAAGCTATTCCAAAAACAAGATATTGGGGGACTTTTCCAAATGAAAATTATCTACCTTTGCTTATGGGTTTGTCTGCGTTTAATTGCTTAAAAATAGTAAAAATATGAAATTCGAGCTATTTAAACACAATTAATCGATGAGGTTTGGTTTAGGGGAGAAGGGGGCACGAATTAGTAAGTCATAGCAGCTATAAATAAAGAGCCATGGGAATGATGGTATCATCGGAAAGGCTGTTCTTTTGGCTATAACTTTTTCCTACATCATTTTGAAGTCAATTGCAAAGCCTTCGAGGTACGTTGCAAAATGTCAACACACTTTTGTAACTAGTCTAGCCCCAGCACTAGGGTAAAAACAGTACGAAACGTACTTTCGCTGTTAACGGTATAGGGTAAAATAGATCATTTTATAAAATTTTATGGGACTCTTTGTCTTTTTTTTTTTTTTTAATAAAATTTTTATTAAACGTTGATCAACCAAATAAATGGTTATAAAACGCATAGAACATAGAAACAAATAACTGGAAACATAACATGAGTGTGGAAATAACAATTTTTATAACATTGACAATTCTACATTATTGTCTCAGGACGCGGGTCTGATGACGTCCTCTAGCCCAGAGATCGCCAGGGTGTCGACGCTTTAGACTTCTTCTGGTGAATGGATTCGCCAAGGATGCAGCTAATTGGTTGGAGTGTGCCAGGAGTCGGTCATTGTAGCGACTTGAGTGCATGTTAATTTGCTCTCTCACTTAGGGAATGTGCAGATCACTGGTTAGGACATCATTTCTCACGTACCACGGTGCATTCGCTATGGTACGCAGGGCCTTGTTTTTTTGTCTTTGAATACGCATGATGTTGGAATCCGAAGCAGTGCCTCATATTTGGATGCAGTATGTTAGCGAAGGAACTACAGGCTAAAAGCACTTCTTCCTCTAATCATCCAGTTCAGCTTTCGAAGTTTGGCACGACAAGTGGCTGCGACTTTCGTTATGTGTCGCCTCCACGTAAGACGCTTTTCCAAAATCAATCCCAAGTCCTGCTCCTGAGGGGATTGCGTGATATCTGAGCCCTGGAATTTAACTTTTGGAAGGATTTTACTTCTAAGCGTGAAGTTGCAGTGCTGGGACTTCCTTCCGTTTATACCGATATTCCATCTGGTCGTCCATTCGCTATACAGATCTAGGAAGTTTTGTGTCATTCGGGACGCTTCGATGCGACATGCTGAGTTGGATATAAAGGCAGTATCGTCCGCATATGTCGCCAAGAGAGTTCCCGGTTCTCGAGGATTCGGCAGATCAGCGGTGTAGAGGGTATACAGGACGGGTCCAAGTACACTACCCTGAGGTACTCCAGCTCGGATGCTTCTGATTGTCGACCTTTCGCGTCTGACTTCAACCGTGAAGTTTCGTTCCTTGAGGTACGACATTAACAAGAGATATTGGCCAGTTGGCAAGAGAGTTTTTAGCTTAAAAAGCAAGCCATCGTGCCATACTGTGATGTGCTGGGTTACTCGATGAGCTTGTTCGGGGGTACCGTGGTGCCTTCGAAAGCCAAACTGATGGTCTGGAATGGCATCCTGAACGCTTCTTACTGCCATCATTCTGCTAAGAAATATTCTCTCGAATATTTTAGAAAATATGGGCAGCAGACTTATTGGTCTATAGGACGCAACAAGGTTCTCCGGTTCACCTGGCTTGGTATCATTGGTATCATTGATATCATAGCACACTTTGATTGAGTGGGGAAGTGGGGGATACGTAGCATAGAGTTAAAGAGGAGAACTATGAAAAGGATGCCTTTCTTGGGTAACGCCTTTGCAATCCTGCTGTCAATTCCGTCGAACCCTGGAGCTTTACTGCGATGCAGTTTACGTGTTTCAAGACAAACCTCTTCCGGGCTGACATGACGAATTGGTTCGATAGCTGGGGACGGAGCATTCAGGAATGAAATTGTGTCTTCGACGTCTTTAGACCTAGCTAGGCTGAATGGCCGAAAGCGCTTCTCTAGCTCATCGGCAAACGCCATCGAAATCTCCGTGTCTGATCTGCATCATGTGTTGTCAGCACGCTTTATTGGGATTCGTCGAGAGGGTTGCCTTTTTATATTCCTAGTTGCTCTCCAGAGGTTGAATCCATGTGCTTTTGTGGGATCAGCATTGCGGAGCAATTCGGCAATGTATTCACTCTTTGTTTTGTGCAGGAGTTTTTTAAGATCGTCCTCAGCCCGACGGTATTCTAGTTTGTCCGCAGGATCCCGTGTACGCATAAATCTTCGACGCAGTGCCCTTTTTAATCTCACCAGATCCAGGACCCCAGGTTTTAAAAGTGCCAGATTGATGATTCAGCAGCAATGTGAATATTTCGCACAAACATCTCAGTAGCATCGTCAATGTCCTCAGGTGTGTTAAGGTGCATGTTGAGGCTGACCAAGCCGTTAATCGCTTCCTGGAATCGCGATATACTCGCAATCTGGGGCAAGATGCAAGTCCTGCGGGAGAGCTTAAATGCAGCAATTCTGTACTGAATAATAAGCGGGATTTGATCCGAACTCAGGTCAAAGCTTTCCGAAATGTTTAGGCACTCGCAGCGAATTCCTTTGAAAATGGCGAAATCCATTGCTGATGGTGTGCGTTTCTAGAGCCCCAGAGACGATGGTGTGCATTCCAATCCCCTGCGATTAGGAATTTTGGGCCTAGCTCGTCTAATAGCTGCTGATAATCTTCAGAAGAGAGTTGGGAGTTTGGCGGACAGTATATGGACGCAATGACAATTTCTCCTTGGTCAGTTCTAACTTTGAATGCAACGCACTGAGCTGTTTGATATTCCACACTTAAGAATTGATAATATTGCAGGCATTACTTAATGATAATGGCAGAGCCTCCGCGATGGCGATCAGCAGGATGATTAGCTAGTTGAACGTCAAATCCCCGCAGCTGGTAGTAAGATCTGGAACAGAGATGTGTTTCGCTGACCAACATAACATCGATATGATGTTGCTTCACAAAAAGCTCCATCTCGAGTGCCTTGCTGTCCAGAGACTGCTTGAGCAGATCCTGGCGCTATTTGGGGTAAGAATTTGGTTATGAGGGACATCATTGACATCATCATCTCGAACATTTTGTCAAATCGGGCAAAGAGGACTGACATTTTATCTTCAGATTGTGAGAAGATTTGCTCTTGTCGGTTCCATTGCTTGTCGTTTTGGTATTGCTGAAAATCCCGATGATGTTGCTGCTAGAAGGGCCGCTGCTGGTGTTGTTGGCGGGAACCTTGGTGCTGCTGTAGGTTTGGAGCTGCTTCGGTGTTTCTGGTTGCTGCGACCGATGGGGTTGTTGCTGATTATGCCTCCTGTTGTTTGTTCTTAATGGAGGAAATTGGTCCTGATTGGGATTGATGTCGGAAAGGACCGTTGGCGACATTGGCATAAGACCGTGCTCCATTGACATCTGATCGAGATCCGTGGTGCAGAGTTTTGTTGAGGAGGGGTGTAACGATGGGATGGATTATTCTTTTGCCTATTTAGCTTCTGCTGGTAAACAGTACAGCCCTTATAATTTGCTGTGTGGTTTTCCCCACAATTCACACACTTTACTGGATGAATATCTCGCTCGCAGGCCTCTATGGCATCTTTCTGCCCACATTTTACACAGTTATGGTCCAGGAAACTGTTATTATTTGTGTGGTTAAAGTCTTGACAACGATGGCATTGGGCGACTTCATTCTTTTTGTAGGGAATTTCCACTATAACCCTCTGGGGACATAGGGTCTTTATTTCGAAGATTTCCTTGTTGCTTGCAGATGGTTCTAGTTCAACAAACACTAGGTTGACAAACTTTGATTTTATGTCATAAAGAAAACAAAAAAAGGAAGCTTGCATCTGCCAGCCGAAGCTAATATACTCTTGCAGATCATTTCTATTATCTTACAAAAACATTACATTTAGTATTATTTTGGCATTAATTACACTATGCAGCATCAAAATTTTACCTCGATGGATGCTATATTTTTGTATTCGTTACAAATTCCCAAGATAAACTGCGCTTTCCAAAAAGTTCCCCGACGCAAGGATTCTTAGCAAAAGGACCTCAAAGTTCGAAAAATGCTGAAATTGGCCAACTTTTCGAAGCTCTCAGAGGCAAACGGATTCATGGTTTGATTCGATGTTAAAGTTTTTTTTAAAGATACACTCTTTATCTTTCAAACCCCATACTTAGAATAATTTTAGGATTTTTATTAAGGGAGAAACAAATTTTAGAAAACATAGTAAAAATACATAAAAGCATACAGCTGCGGTCAAAATAGTAGTAGTGTTGCCGCCCTGTGTTTTTAAAGGTTTCTTGTTGTAATTTATCTTCTCCTGGTAATATTGTATTGATTAAATTGTATTATTAGATTAATTGGATAAGAAAAGTGACAACAACAAACTTTTAAAAACACAGAATATAGATAAAAATCATCAAAGATATCATTTTGATCCTATCATTTTCCATTTAATTTTCCGACCGTTCCTATGGCAGCTATATGATATAGTGATCCGATTTTTTTAAATTTAATTTGAAATTCAGAAATATTCAAAAAATAATATTCCCAAGAGTAGAAGGTAATATTTTAAACAAGAGAGAACGCTATAGTCGATTTAAAAAATTTCTTCTACATTTCGATAGGTATAACTAAATACAACAGAATGGCATTTATACTTATCCAAAATCTTTAAAAATGTGGACGCCAGACACATTTTAGTATCGTTTGTGGGCGACTATGGGCGATTGAGGGCGTTAGAGGGGGCGTGGCGGTCGGCTGAAATAAACTTGCGCTGCGTAGGAAGCCCAAGAATATGTGTTGGTAATCCCAACTTTCTAGCTTTTGTAGTTTCCGAGATCACAGCGTTCATACAGACAGACAGACGGACAGACGGACAGACGGACATGGCTAGATCGACTCGGCTAGTGATCCTGATCAAGAATATATATACTTTATGGGGTCGGAAACGCTTCCTTCTAGCTGTTACATACTTTTGCACAAATACAATATACCCTTTTACTCTACGAGTAACGGGTATAAAAATACCGAAGCTAGAATTTTTATACCCGTTAAAAAGTTACACCCGATTAAAGTTTTAAATATCCATCTCCCTCGCACTCCCTTTAGCTGAGTAACGGGTATCTGATTGTCGGGGCACCCGACTATAGCGTTCTCTCTTGTTTTCGTTATTTTTTCCGATTTTTCCTATGGGAGCTATAAAATAGTTGTCCGATCCGGCCGGTTCCGATTTATATACTACCTGCAATAGAAAGAAGACTTTTCGTCTAGTGATGCTGATCAAGAATCCTTCACTGCGTTGCAAACTTCTGACTGAAATTATAATACCTCTGCAAGGGTATAAAAACATGGTCTAAGGTCTATATCATAATCTTGACTGCCACTTGGTAGTATTATTATTTCTTTTAAGGCCCCTAAGCAGTTAAGTTAAAGTTGCTGGTAGCAGTGGGTGACTGTAACTCGCTCCCGTGGAGCGGCGATGCAGAATGGGTATCCCCTCCGGAGCCTTTCCCGCTGCATCCAACGTCGGCATGCTCGATCCGTTTTTCAGTTCGCTACTCAACGTCGGCGACTGCCTGTATCCTGGGAAATTAAAAGTAGTTTCGCTTGAGAAGTCCGGAATGTCACATGCACGGATCTTGGGCACTATGCGTTCATTCACGTAGCGCGGAGCGGTGGGCGCCAGCTCGATGGGGGATCCCATGAGGGCCAGGTAATCCGTAGTCTGAGTCTTCGTGTATTCCATGTTGCTCTGCATGTACGGGTTGTTCAGGTCTATGTAGTGCTGCGAGGTACAGAAATTGTCAAATATTACGTTTGGGTTTTTAATACCAAAGGAATTCTTCACTTACTTTTGCTACATCTTCGCTCAGTATGTTACCGAACCGCTTTTCCAGCTCTGCGAACAAAGGTCTGCTCTCAGGACTAGGATAAAATTTGATAATGCAGTCTGTTTAATTGGAAGTCCCTGAACTACACTCACTTCTTCCGCCAGCACTCCAGCATAATGTCGTAGAGCTCCTGATTGGCATACGGCGGCTTCTCCATTCGGTAGCCATCGTTCAGTTTGTGAAACATCTCCTTGGGATCTATGCCCGGATACGGAACTTTTGCCAGCGAGAACATCTCCCAAAGGACAATTCCATAGGACCAAACGTCGCTGTAGGTGCTGAAGACATGATCGCCCAGGGACTCCAGCGCCAGCCACTTAATGGGTAGTTTGCCACTCTCTAGAATTTAAAGAATGGTTTCAGTAATCTGAAATCTGAAGCTTTATCCTGTAATTCTCATATACTTGTCTTTTTGTAGTTATCCGTTCGATACATGGTTCGAGCCAGACCAAAGTCGCAAATCTTTACGACATTGTTCTCGCAGAGGAGAATATTTCTGGCGGCCAAATCACCATGCAACACCTTCTTCGAGGACAGGTAATCCATGCCGCGGGCCACTTGGAATGCCCAGATGATCAAGTCAACGGTAGTCACTGTCATCGTCTCCATTGAGTCTGTATTGTTAGTTGGTTGCATGGAAATATTGGACATTATGTTATTAAATATGTTTGTCCGTCCGATTCTACGAAACTAGTCTCCCAGTTTGACAAATATTGCATTAAACAATTTTAAAAGTCTTTTTGCTAGTTCAGGTAGTCAATAAGGAACCGGATTGGACAACAGGAAAAGTAATGAAAAATAACAAATTGCTTTGTTCTTTCCTGACATATTAACTTGAAACTAGGGTTGTCGAATTTTTAAAAAATATCGTATCGATGATATTTGGTTTTTGAAAAAATATCATTAATGATATTTGAAAATATCAATTTAAAATATCGATATATCGATGATATTTTCTATTTTTTCAAAATATTTAAATTTTAATGGGAGAGGACATCACAGGCTGTTCATTTAAAATTCACAGCGCACATTACCGTTAATATGTTGCTTTAACATACCAGATATGAAGAAATTCAAGAAAGCGAAAAATGTTATCAAATCAATTTCACGTTTTTTTATTAAATACAAGAATTCTTAAATGAAAGCTTATGTTCTTCATATATTTTGATGCAATAATTACGAATTTGGTTAAGAAAACGGTCTCCACGGTCCAGATTTTAAAAAAACTTCGTTTTTAAAAACAAGAAATGGTCTTTTTATGTTTTTTTTTAAATTTATAGGTGTTTAAAAAAACCCGAAATCACAATTTTTCGACTCTCAAGGAGAAATTTATAGGGGCTTACAAATTTTTCGACTTTTATGGAGAAATTTTCGAAATCCTTCTCTTGGAGACCGTTTTCCTGGCCAGATTCGTGATTATTGCAACAAAATATATATATATATATATGAATATATACATTTTCAAATTTTTGGACACATCACCATTTTTAAAGTAGGCATATTATGTAAATTACAAATAAAAAAGAGAGAACGCTATAGTCGGGTTGGTGTCCCGACTATCTAATACCCGTCACTCGGCTAAAGGGAGTGCGAGGGAGATATAAACTTTGATCAGCTATAACTTTTTAACGAATGGTCCGATTTAAAAAATTTCTTCTACATTTCGGTAGGTATTGATAAGCACAACAAAACTGCATTTTTACTTTTCCGAAATATTTAAATTTTTAAAATCGTATATAAGCGATTGTGGGCGTTAGAGGGGGCGTGGCACCTTCTGGAAACAAACTTGCGCTGCGTAGGAACTCCAAGAATCTTCATGCCAAATACCAATCCTCTAGCTTTTATAGTTTCCGAGATCTCAGCGTTCATACGGACGGACAGACAGACAGACAGACGGACAGACGGACATGGCTATATCGACTCGGCTAGTGACCCTGATCAAGAATATATATACTTTATAGGGTCGGAAATGCTTCCTTCTAGCTGTTACATACTTTTGCACGAATACAATATACCCTTTTACTCTACGAGTAACGGGTATAATGATATGAAATGCTAGAAAAAGAAAACTGTACTTAAAGACTTTAAAAATACTCGCTCTGTTATATGCTGGTCCGTCATACAACTGCGGGCATCTCAAACCACGCCATCTTATGGCAGAAGACCATCTTTCAGATGCAACTGAACTTTCAGGAGTAATAAGGCAAGCTAGGGCTAAGTCTTTAAAGTGACCAACCATTAGAAAGGACAAAAATATCATTTACAAATAATATCGATATTCGATATTTCGGACCAAAAAAATATCGCTATGATAATATTTTTTTAAAGAAAATATCATCGATATATCGATATTTTTATATATTTTCGACATCCCTACTTGAAACTCTAGATTCTAGAGTTTAGAAAGTAAAACAAAATTACCTTTTAACAAGGTAAAGGGTCGTGAAGATCGGACCATCAACTGCGAAAGATGTGATTTTAAATTTTGTGACGAAAAATGCTTTTCGACTAAATTAACTTTATAAAATATTCTCATTCATTTTGCTCGGACAACTCACTAAAAAGTTAAGAGCAAATAATACATTTTCCGCTAGATAAGTAAAGGGTATTTGTTACACACAAAAAAATTTGCTTGGTAAAATTGACCAACAAAGATAGTTATTTTAGTGTATTTTGTTTTTGCTTTGGGTGTGTGTCTTTGCTAATTGTGTGTATTTTGTTGTTGTGGAATAACTATTTACTTAGTAGAATTGACAATTTTGCTGGTTGGGGCCTGTTTGACAATTATTACAGTTGATTTTACCAAGTTTTTTTTTTGTGTGTAGTCGAGGCACTATAGCGTTCTATATTACTTCCGCCGATTGTTCTTCTGTACTTCTATATTCTGTTCTTCTGTATGCTGTACTTCTGTTGAATGTGTTTGAAATCTACAATTCCCTTAATATCTTCTAGTCAGGCTCTTACCTTCTGGCACAGTGGTCATTACGGTGGAACAGTGGTCCATCTTCGCATCGCTGTTGGTTGGAGTTTAGTCGAGGAGGATAGCACAATCAGGAGCGGGATCACAAGCACAACATTCAGTGATAGTTAGTCATAAGGGTACCAAATCCAAGAAACAAAACAATACAAGAGTTATCCAAATTAACGGTTATCTTAACTAAGGTTTAGTTAATGTTCGGGTTTTTTTAACTTGAGGTTTTCGCAATAATGGGTTTGTTACTGGGTTACTGGCCCGTAAAAACTTACCAGTGCAGATCAAAGTTGTCAGGAATGCGCTGAGTCATGATGCTAGGATCTATGTGATCGTTATCCGGGCTGATTTGGTTGATAAAGCACTTCCTGTTCCTCAGAAGGAAGTTCTGAATGTTGCCAAAGCGACAGTACTCAACAATGACCATAAGTTCGCCTAAATGTTAGGTATATTAAGTTTCAATTTTATTATTAGAAGTTCATTCAACTTACGTTTCGCAATATTTTTGGAGACGGCTCCCAGGAGATTGACCACATTCAAGTGCTGGCCCAGATGGACCATAATCTTAAGTTCGGAGACAAGTGCCCTTACCACCTCGTTGTCGGCAGTTCGCTTGACCATCTTGACTGCCACCGTGGTGATGGGCTCCTCCTTCCGGATTCCCCTGGCCTCTCCCTTGAGCACCACGCCAAAGGCTCCGGCTCCCAGCTGCTTGCCCAGCTTCAGGTTGTCCCGCGGGAACTCGAATTCCCGATTGTAGGGCAAGAGCTCCGCCTGCTCGTCCAGGGTCAGGTCGGGATTAATGTGTCCTACGGCTCCCTCCTCGAAGTAGGCCAAACCAGCTGCCTTAAGCTCCCGATGCCGCTTGTGCTCCTTCTGGTAGCGAATGGCCAGGAAGAGGCACAGGCTTATCACAAAGAGGAAGAGAATCACACCAAACCACACCCAGGCCATGCTGATGCCGGGTAGATCTATAAAACATCGTATAGATACCAGTTTTATTTAAGATATCATCTAGAATAGTTTATCAGCTTACCCGTAATGACCACCGTAAAGGACCTTTCGATCCTGTTCAACCGGTTCTCCACCACACACCTGTAGACGCCTTCGGCCAATGGATTGATGTTCGTGATTCGCAG
The DNA here is from genome assembly GCA_037075205.1 of Drosophila prostipennis. Lineage (NCBI taxonomy): Eukaryota > Metazoa > Arthropoda > Insecta > Diptera > Drosophilidae > Drosophila > Drosophila prostipennis. The sequence goes on along the minus strand of JBAMCJ010002255.1, from coordinate 3,981 downwards.
CGTGGAATTACTTTCTGTGAGGTAGTCGTATTTCAAGATCGCTTCATCCAGATCCTTGTCGTCCTTGTACCACCGCACAGTGGCCACGGGAATCGCGTTAGAGTCGCAATCCAAGGCCACTCCTTCGCTCAATTTTCGCTTTATTTTCGAGTGGTCATTCAGGCTGGTATTCACCCACACAGGAGCGAAAGGATCGTTAATGCTCAAGGATATCTCGCGACTGCTGTACAAGGAGTTATTCCTGTTGTCGTAGGCCCGGCACTCGTAGGTTCCTTGATCGCTGTCGGCTATCGATGTTATGCGTAAAGTGCTCTTGTAGAAGTACTTGGTGCGACTAGTCTCGACTTGAACAACTAAAAATATTTTAAATTATTAAAAAATAGAGTAATGAAGAGAATTTTAAAAATGTTTTACGTTCGGACTCCCTCAAATCAATGCCATTAAGGAACCACACAAGATTGCTGTCAAAGAAATAGGCCAGCGCCTCGCAGGTGAAGTTCAGATATTCCCCTTTGGCGATCTTGTGATGCTTATCGAAGCCATGTATCGTCATGTTCTCGAAACTATTGCCCAGCATTACGTGAGCCTGGGTCAATGAGCTTCGTTCCTGTTCATTCACGAGGTTTTTGGCACTGCAAGTGAGGATTCCCGGCTCCGTGGGTAGGAAGGATACGTTGTAAATTCTTTCCACACTTAGTTTTCCGGGTCTCGACATGGACTGAAACTGTGGGTGGTGCAAACAGGTAAGTTTAGGTCTAATGGATTTGGAATGTAGGTTGTAAAAAATTATTGTACCTGATGTTTCTCCTGTACGCAAGTGGGCCAACTGGGTTCAAGTTTACAGGGTTGGAACAAGAAGATAACTGTCGCCGACGGATTGGCGCGAACGGTGCACTCCATGTGCGCCATGGATCCCGCCTCCACGTAGACGTCCGACATGCTTAGGACCGGACCGTCAATCACACTCACGTGGTACTCCCGATGCACGCTCTTCACGGAATTGGTGACCTTCAATGTGTAGATACCGGTGTCCTGCATCTGGGCATTCAGCACCTGAAGCATTGTGCCCAACTCCTCGGAGAGGATCTTGAAGTTGTGCTCCGACTGTCGCACCTCGGTTCCGTCCGGCTTGAACCAGCTGAAGGTGGGCGTTGGATATCCCTCGACGTTGGCCCTTATCAGGATCGTACTGTTGGGCAATTTTTGGACGTTGTAGGGCTCGTTCACATTTAGATAGCTTTCGTTTGGTCCTGTGAGTATCGGTATGCAATTACTATAATTGATAAGAATAAATTTAGCAAGTTGATAAACTCACCTATAACTTTAATCCAGTAGCTGACAAACAGTGTTATATTCTGGATATTTTCTGTGGTTATACACTTGTATGTACCGGAATCTGACTTCTGGGCATTTAATACCGTCAAAGTGCTCCTGAACATCAGGTGTGTGCTGTTCCTTGTCTTGGGATCGATTTCTGCGTAGGTAAATCTGATGCGATCCTGCGGGAATGTTTCATTAAGTCTTTAAAATTGTTGGAGTGCATTTCACTTACCTTATCGCGAGACGGTGTTTCCCAGTCGATTATGTATGGGGATCCAACGAAGGCGGACTGTTCGCACACGAGGGTGAAGTTGGAGTCCGTGATGACGTGATGACCCCCAGGATACTTGATCACGGGCTTTGGCGGGGGTTTGTCGCTATCTGCGGCGACGTTAGAAAGTTTAGCTTTATTAGATACAATTCGGAAAAGACTGGGGATTGCCAGATATAGATAGATAGACAAAATGTCTTTAAGACACAAAAAATAAATATTTTAGATTTCAATGAAGAAAGGTAATATTTACGAAATGTAAAAGCGAAAATCAAAAAAAATCGTCGTGCAAAAACTCACTATCAACGTGACCGTTAGCAATTAAGACCACTTCTGTTATGTCAAGCTCATATTCTTTATCCGGGAAGGGTGAGAGTGGACGACAGGTGTAGTTGCCCCCATCCGAGCTTCTGAGGATTTCGATGGTGAACCCTTTTTTCGTATCGTACCGACCGACAGAGTTGCTGCAATATTCCTGCACAGAGGCATATTAGTCAGATATTGGGTTGTAAACAGGAATGCTTAAAAAAGTCCTATAAATAGGAAATGGTATTTTACTTCGCAAGTAATAAAAATAAGACATATAAAAATAGACATAACCCCGTTACGGAGTGTTTATGATGGTCTGAAGGGTATATGCACATTGGCTTGATTTCTTTCTTCTTTGAAATTTTATAAAAAATATATAAAAATCTATGTCCACTTACATCTCCATTATTTGTCTTCAGACACACATCTGTTTCGGGTATCGTTGGCTTACAGGGTATGACAACGTCGGTATATTGCAAGGCTGTCACCATGCTGGCGGTATCCGCTAACTTATTCACTGCGTCGTCTGCGTACACGTAGATGGAGCTGGCCTGGCCCTGGTAGACCAGCTCGTCCATCGCCTCGTCCGACTTTTTAGCGATTTTGTTAAACTCCGAGTCTTTTACGCAATAATAGGCACCCACGCATCCGGCGTTCCCAAATGAAAGTGTTAGGTTCGACCCATATGGTCGTCCCAGATCTGAGGTATTTACAAACCCTTTTGAGTGCCACCAATAGGTAGGTTGGCTGCTCCACCAGCTGATCGGCACGTCGTCCTCGCATTTTAGCGTAGTGTGTTTAAAATATCCCAGAATAATGGAACTCTTGCAGGGCGTTATCAGGGGAGCTCCATTCTCGCCGCTGCAGCTTCCGGTACTGTCATCGGGATCCGAAGGGAACTCTGTTTTTTAAATATTATTTTAATTTAGAACGAGAACGAAAACTCTTAATTTGCAAACATTATTTGTATTTCTTGATCATATGTTGTTCATGGCTTTCTTTTGTCACATCATAAAATTCTTTAAAGTAAAATCAAAATTCGAAAAATGTGGGTTTTTTAAAGAAATTTGCCCAGAACTACTTACCTGCATCGCTACGCGAGATCCAAACGAACAGGAGCGGGGTCAGCAGAATTCTCATCAGGAACACAGCCATTGGCCCGATTTGTTGATGGCTTTGCCGCTTTATTGTAGTTTTTTTTCTTAAATATTCAAAATTTTAACACATTTTGCTCGCTTAAAGTTGGCTGAATTTAATCTAATTAGTTTTTTGTTATTAATTCTCTTGAAAGGTCGCAGCTTTGCTTGCGGAAATTAAGATTGAAAACAAGGGAGAACGCTATAGTCGGGTTGGTGTCCCGACTATCTAATACCCGTCACTCGGCTAAAGGGAGTGCGAGGGAGATGGAGATATATGTAAACTTTGATCAGGCTTAACTTTGTAACGAATTAGGGATGTCGAAATATTTAAAAATATCGTATCGATGATAATTTTTATTGAAACAAAAAATCAAAATGATATTTGATATATCAGAAAAAAAATATCTATATATCGGATATTTTTGATATATTTTTTTTATTTTTTTTTTAATTTTAAGCTGCATAAGAAATAACCACTAAACATTAACCCACATACGAGCTTAAATAATAATAATAATAAATAAATAATAATTTTTAGTTTATGATTATTAATAAATGAAAGAAAACAATATTTATTTTTTTTTGTTTTGCTTTTATTTATAGTAATCAAATCAAATAAAAGTACAATGTACTTACATATGTATGCCGCTATTTCCCGCGAATTTTTTAACGCATTTCCTTCATTTTAAATCAGCGGTCGGCACACACATACGATGACATTTTGTTTTATACTTGTGTGTGTAATCAAATAAAAACACCTCTTAACGAGGTAAAAAACTAGTGACGATCGCACCTTCAACATACAAAAGTTCTGATATCAACATTTGTGACGAAAAATTATTACACTCGTCATTAAATAGACTTTCTAATATTTTCTCATTCGGCCCGCCCTAGCAAACTATTCCAGCCTTTTTCCCTTCACAAGCATTTTCTATTGCAGCG